>VDFB02086081.1:276250565-276451236 GCA_007258455.2 Sequoia sempervirens | reverse complement strand
GATCAAAGAATCAAAGAAAGATATATTTATATAACTATCTAATTATGTTAAGGAATTGTTGAAGAATTTTGGAATGGATGAATCTAAACCAATATTCACTCCTATTGTTACTAGTTGTACATTTAGAAAAAATGATGAATCTCTTAAGATATATCAAAAAAACTATAGATCAATGATTAGTGGACTATTATATCTTACTATACCAGAATGGATATCATGCATTCAATTTGATGCAAGAGCATCTAGTGGTGTAAGGAAAATATTGCATCACCTAAAAATATTGTATTTTCATTTGTTTATAGTTTCCATAGTTGTCTTGGGGTCCATGGTGACTCATGCAGTCTTTGGGATAGCTAGAAGTTTGAAACAACTAGAAATAGTCACCTGTTATTTTTAGTAAGTTGGCCTATTCAAGTCATATGAATGCAAAATTTGACTCCAAGGAGTGAAATCAGAAAATAATATTTTTGGTGAAAGAATCATCTCAAAATTTTATATCGTTTGGAAGATATTAAATTTTCATCCTGATGAATTTCTCTAATGAAGTTTAAAACTAAAAATTGAGGCCCTTCGGAGCCTCAAAACAGGGTACAAAATCTTTGATCTCTAAGATTTTACAAAAGATTTTTGTAGATCTCTTCAAATTCTTTCCAATAATATATTACAATTGAAAATCTAGCAATCAGATCAAAATTTATGGCCCCATGAAGCTTCCCCACTAAAATGTGAATTTCATTAAAATATCTTCCTAGAAAAGAAATCAAATGATGAGACTTTTGGCGCCAAAACAAAGGGAAAGTACACTTTCTAGAACATTTTAGGGTGGTTATTGGGTAAAATAAAAGGGCTAAGTTGGGGTTGTAGAAGGTGGCTCCATTAGTGCAAATTGTGGCTCTAAATAATAGATTTTCTTTGAGAGTTGGTTTTGCTATAACGAACCAAGCCCATGAGGCTATAGCATTGCATTTTTTGAATTTGTAATTTCATTTTCTGAAAATAAATGAAAGTGAGTTATTTTTTGTCTCGCATCTTTTGTGTCGGTATCTATTGCTATGTTTTGTGTGGTTTTCGAGTGGTGTAGCCCTCATCAATGCGAGATAGAAAATAATTCACTTTCATTCTTTTTTTAGAAAATGAAATTATAGATTCAAAAATTGCAACACTACACCCTCATGGGCTTGGTTCATTACAACAAAATCAACTCTTAAAGAAAATTTATTATTCAAAGTTACAATCTACACTAATGGAACCACCTTCTACAACCCCTACTTAACCCTTTTATTTTACCATATAATCGCCCTAAAATGTTCTAGAAAGTGTACTTTCCCTTTTTTTCTCGTGCCAAAAGTCTCGCTATTTGATTTCTTGCCTAGGAAGATATTTTAATGAAATTCACTTTTTAGTGGGGTAGCTTCCTAGGGCCATAACTTTTGATTTGACCGTTAGATTTTCAATTGTAATATATTGTTGGAAAGATTGTGAAGAGATCTATAACTGTATTTCTTAAAATATAAAAGATCAAAGATTTTGCACCTTATTCCAGTGCTCTGAAGGGCCCCAATTTTTAGTTTTAAACTTCATTAGAGAAAGTCCTTGAGATGAAAAATTAATATCTTCCAAATGGTACATGATTTTGAGATGATTCTTTCACCAAAAATCTTATTTTCTGATTTCACTACTTGGGGTCAATTTTTGTGTCCATACAACTCAAATAGGATGACTTACTAAAAATAGTAGGTGACTATTTTTGGTTGTTTCAAACTTCTAGCTATCCCAAAGACTGCATGAGTCACCATGGGCCCCAAGACAAGGAAACTATAAACAAATGAAAATATAATATTTTGGGGTGATGCAAGATTTCCCTTACACTACTAGATGCTCCTCCATTAGACACCATGGATAATTTGAAAAGTGACCCTCTCACTTCCCAAATGCTAGAGGGAAACCAAGATGGTTAACCTCAGTTTCATATAACCATGAAAAATCTTCAACATTCCTTCCTCTCCATTTCATAAAGTACTCTACATATTGCATATTTCTTGTGCTTTCACCTACACAACTATCCAAAATTTCTTCTCTCTTCCTTTTTTGACGTAGGTGCCAAAATGTTCCACTATTCCTCTATCAATTCTTTCTCCTTAACTCCATGATATTCTTTCAAATCAACAAAGTTAAACACAGGTGAGACATGAATCTCACTCAATAACTCTACCTCATATGCATTTCCTGAACCATGCTTCTTTAGGATCTTGCATGGTCCAAACTTATTCATATTTAACTTATTGTATGTACCAACTAGAAACCTCTCCTTCGTAAATGAACCATGACTTCATCTCCTACCTCAAACTCCTTATACCTCCTTTTCTAAACTTCCTTAGCCTTATACTAAGAGTTCATCTTATTGATATAATTATTCACCTCATCATGCAAATTATGTAGGTGCTCAACAAAATCATCAGCCTCAGCACTACTCTTCTCTCTTTTATCCATCTTTCTTATTTTAGAAGCATTCCTCAGACTACTCCCATATATAATCTAGAAGCTGATTTACCAGTGCTCCTATTGAAAAAATTATTATAAGAAATTTTTTCCTATGGTAAAATCAAATCACATCCCTTTGGTTTATCTCCTACTAAGAATCTTAGTAGGTTACCCAAAATCCTATTCACCACCTCTATTTTTTCATCAGTCTATGGATGGTGCACAAAACCGGACTTCAAATATGTCTTCAATTTCTTTCATAATTTCCTCTAGAAATAACCAAAAAAAATGATATCTCTTTCTAAAACTATACTCTTTGTTAGACCATGTAGTCTCACCTCTCTAAAAAATAACTCTGTAATATGAATACCATCCCTAGTCTTATGACATGAAATGAAATGTTCCATCTTAGAAAATCTATCCACAACCACAAATATGGAATCATGCCCTCTATGTGTCCTCAGCAATCCAAGGACAAAATCTATACTAATGTCCTCCCATGACCTCTCTGGTATAGGTAATGGTTGATACAACCCATTATTCTAACTTATTCCTTTTGCTATCTAACATACTCTATAAATTTGTACAAACTTCTTCACATCTTGTTGTAACTGTGGCAAGTAATAATTCTCACTAACAATAGAAATGGTCTTATCTCGACCGAAATGTCCAACCAATCCTCCACTATGCTTCTCCTTAATTAGACTCTCTCTCATAGAACTATGGAATGCATAATTGGCTTCCTCTAAATAACGTCCAATCTTGGATTGGGAAATCCAACCATCTTGTCCTAGATCCAATGTAACAGGTTCCAAACAATCCTTACAAGCTTTCACAAATTCTGGATCTTTAAAATACAAACTATTGAGTTCATTGAACCCAACAACCTCTATATTCATCTCTATCAACAAATTTTTCCTTCTACTCAAGGCATCTACATCTCTATTTCACCTTCTACTCCTATGCTTCAAAACAAATTATAGCTCTACAAAAATTCAACCCATTTTAAGTTCCTTTGATTTAATTTTCCTTGACTATTGTGATACTACAAAGCCTAGTGATCAATATATAAAACAAATTCTTTTGGAAAAAAAAAGTTTCTCCATTTCTTTAAATCTTGAACTATAGCATAAAACTCTTGAGAATAGACAAAATATTTCTTCTTATCATCTTTCAACTTCTCACTAAACTAGGAATTAGGCTTACCTTCTTGACTCAAAATAACTCCAATGGCACTACCGCTACCATCACAATCTACCTAAAATACCTTGTTGAAATTTGGAAGTGCCAAAATAGGTTGCTCCATAACTTTATTCTTCAACATATCAAAACTTTTTGCTGCTCCTGTAGCCCACTTAAACTCTTTTCTATCCCCTCTCTTTATTTCCATTAAATGTGCACAAATACTACTAAAACCTTTCATAAACATTCTATAAAAACTAGCCAAACCATGAAAAGATCTCACCTCAGTAGAAATATTTGGTATAGGCCATTCAATGATATATTTTACCTTCTCTAGGTCCATCTTAAGACCTACTAAGACAACAACTCCCAAGTATACCAACTCTCTTTTTACAAAACTACACTTCTTCAAATTGATCAACAACTTCTCCTCTCTTAGCTTCTCATAAACCTTTTTGATATGCATCAAATACTCCTCTAATGTCTTGCTAAAAATTAAAATGTCATCCAAATAAACAATGAAAAATTTTCCAAAAAAATATTCCAATACCTCATTTATGAGCCGCATGAAGGTGCTCAGTGCATTGGTTAGCCCAAAAGGCATGACTAACCACTTGTACAAGCCCTCTTTGGTCTTGAAGATCGTCTTCCATTTATCTCCTTCTCTAATCCAAATATGGTGATAACCACTCTTCAGATCTATCTTCATGAAGTACTTACCTCCACTCAAACAATCCATGATGTGATCCATCCTTAGCAAGGGAAATCTATACTTGATGGTGATCTTGTTGATGGCTCTAGAATGTGTACACGTCTGCTATTCCCCATCCTTCTTTGGTGCTAGTACTGTAGGTACTACACATGGACTCAAACTCTATCTGATCAATCCCTTTTGCAAAAACTCTTGCACTTGTCTATTCAATTCTTCACTCTCTGCTAGAGTTATATGATTATCTCCCTTATTTGGTAAATTGGATCCAAGAATCAAGTCCATCTAATGACTAATATTTCTTAATAGAGGTAAGCCTTTAGGTACGTTATTAGAAATAATAGCTTGAAACTAATTCAACAAATATGAAACCTCTATAAGTACCTCAGTAGTATCTTGTTTATCAACTCTAGGGATTAATGCAAAACACATATGCCCATGCCTTATACTTTCTAGGAATTTTCTTCCATTAACCAAATATTTTTTTGGATTATTGCATACCTTTTCTTCTACCTCCCTCAAGGGTTTCAACTTATGATGAATGCCATCCTTTGTCAAGGAATAGGTGTTAGCATGTCCATCATGCATTGCTCACCAATCAAACTGCCATGGTATGCCTAACAACATATGAAAAATATCCATAAGAATAATATCACACAATACCTCATCATCATAATTTCTAATCTTGAACTTTACCAGACATTGTTCATTTACTAAAGCTTTATGGTCCTTCTGCAACCAAGCAATCTAGTATGGATTTAGATGCCTTTGTTGGAGTTAAAATGACATTGAGAGGGGGGGCTGAATTAGTGTCTTAACAGATTTGAAATTTTTTAAAAATTCAAAAACATAGCTTAGATTTGATCTCGATGTTACTTTGATTAAAGAATTCATCAGTTGAATGTAATCATTCATAAAAAGAATTGAGAAAATTAATAATCAGTGAACAAAAACAACAACAACACTGTAAAGCAGAGAGCACACGAAAGAACAAATAGACAAAAGCTTTTGCCGAGTGGAAAACCCTCCTGGGGTATAAAAACCACTCCTAAACTGCCTTACTGGCTTAATCTTCAAAACCACTGTTAACAATGCCTTATAGGCTAATTTATGAGCACCAACTCAAGGAGCACCAACCCCTTACTCATATTTTATAATTACATATATAATATCAGAGGATCTCTCTATTTTCAGTTAAGTACATATTTCTCTATTTTCTCGTCTACAAAATACCCTAAGGATTTCAACTAGAGAATTACAATCACCAACCTTCACTGTTTTCAACACAAGTTTATATATACATTTCAAGTATGTCTGTCATTTAGAAAAATCTTCAGAGAATGCATTTTTCACAAAAAAAATGAAACTTGCTAACTTTAAAATGTGAGTTGAATAATGATAGTCTATAGATGATGGTAAAAATCAGAGTAACGCCTATCTAGAGAGTTGCAAATCATCCATTATTTCAAAAACGCAACTACTCAAAATTGTAACTGAAAGATTTTCATCAAAGCCACGATAACCCACTAACAGAAAATCATATCCTCTAAAAATCTCAGAGAATATATTGCGAAAGATTCGATGCCAACCAAAGATGTTGCCATGCAACTGTACTTAGAAAAATCCATGCTGGTCACAGTGACAGAGTTTGTTAAACATTCGCTGAGAGATACAGATAGTCCTGCTGAAGGTAATTAAATCACCACTCATTCCCTTAGTTATCACTTTCGCCAAGACCCATCAAAGTCAAGGAGAAGAAATAATGAATACATTAAGTCACACTGAGAGCCATGTGTTATGCTCTTTCCAATCACTGAGACATGAGCAAGTTTCTCATTGAGATGCCCTTTTGTTCCATTCACTATTGGTATAGCCTTTTGATATCAGAGAGACCTCTTGTAGAGCACACCATGTCTTTTCGAAAGTCATCATTTCATCCAGTGTCACTGAGACACTTCAATACCTATGTTGAAAGTCACTTTACCACTGTTAGTCATCCCTCTGTTTGTTGCTGTGAATTTCTGCTATCGGGAATACATTATGTAGATTTCATTATGTTTCACTGAAAGAGTTTATCTTGTTGTGCCCTCAGCACACATGCCCCGTTTAGAACGGGGACCCTCTTTTCTTTCACTTTGTCGGGTCTTTTAGGGCTGCCTTGTTTTGCGTGCCCCTCTTTTTTGATGTTTCACGTGGTCAATATTGCCCTAAGGTTTCATCCTAAAATCAACCATGCTTTCCCTTTTGGTTTTTTCTGCCCTCCGAGGCCTTGTGGGTTCCTTTGGCATTTCTGGCTCTGGGGCGGCCCTAGGCCCCTCCGGGCCTGGGCCTCCAGAGTTCCCCTTTCGGGCTTCCCCCTTGCACTTGCTGCCCTTCGTGGCATTCCTAGGGCATCTTTCCGCCCCTCGGGGCCTGCCCTGCCACTTTGCGTTTGGAATTCCCTGAAGTTTTGCCAGGCGGCGCCTGCCCCTTCAGGCCCCGGACCCCAGAAGACCGTCTCCGGACTTCCATCCGGGGTTCACTGTCTGCCTTCGCTCTCCGTCAGCGGGTTGGTTTTGACCACTTGCCGTGGGACTCGCCGGGTCTGGCCGTTCGGAGTTCCATCCTCGGAACTCCGTGACGGTTCTGCCATCGTCCACGCGGGAACCCTGCCGGCTCCCCGCCATCCGGGTCCCGGCCCATCCCTCGCCGCCACCGCTTAGCAATGTATCAATCTTTTGGCGGTGAACCTCAAACTACCTCCCGCCTCCCGAGCCCTGGGCTGCCTTTCACCGCCGCCGTCACCCAAGTAGCACGAAGAAGTCTTCAGCGGAAAACTCCTGATGGCTCCCCACCCTCCGGGCCCCGAGCATCCCGTTGCCGCCGCCGACTCAATTTCAAATTCCACCAACTTTGGTGCGTCCATACCTGCATTTAATGAGTGCATTAATGGCACCTAGGATATATAATACCCGGCCCACCAATGTCATTTTCACATTTGAGAATTGGAGCGAGATTGCACGAGCGATTTGGAGCCCACCGCCTTCAACTGTATCGTGATCCTCGACAATCGACTGCACTCCGTCAATCCCCAGTGAATCCCATGACCTCCGCTTAGCGTATTCGAGGTAGGCCATCCCCGTTCGCCCTCCCATCATTTTTAGGGATTTCATTAATTGAACAATTAATTAAAATTGCATAAAATTGAAGAACACCCCGTGGTGCCCTTTACCCATGTCTTCAAAATCTCCCGAACCCCTTAGAATGGCCCTCGCTGCCGACTCAGGAATTTTCTCGGTCGCGGATGTTCTTGGTGCAGGGCAGTCAGGGATCCCGAGCATGATGTCAGCCTTTGCCGCCCGCCTCCGCCGTTGAAATAAAACTCTGAATTCTCCCGGCAGAAAATACGCCCTTCGGGCCCTAATGTCTGGAGTTCGTCCCCAGAACTCCATGACGGTTCCGCCGTCGCCGACGGCGGAACCCTTCCGGCTGCCCGCCTTTCAGGCCCCAGAGATCCCCTCGCCGCCACCGATCGAACCATTGCTGAAATGTCGAGGCAGCCGAAGCTCTGCGGCCCCCCGCCCTCCGGGCCCCGAAGATCCCGTCGCCGCCGTTGTCGCCCGATCATTGCCTTAACCTCACGGTAGCTGTCACCTTTCATCCTCCCGGGGGCCAGATCCCAGGCCACCTTTCACCGCCGCTGTTCAGATTATTGCAAAAACCCCTGTGGCATCCATAACCTTGCATCGCCCCACCATCCGGGCCCCGAAAATCCCGTCACCGCAGTCGTTCCCTTAACCTCACGGTGGCCGTCATCATGTGTCCTCCCATGGGCCGGACCCCGGGCTTCTCCTTGCCATCGTCGTTGAACAATATGCATATCTTTCGGCGGCGAACCTCTCCATCTCTCCGGTCGCTGGGTCCCGGGCCGCCCTTCGCCGCCGCCGTTCAAACCATAGCCGAAACGTCACGGCGGCCTTCGCGCCGCGTCCTCCCGGTCGCCGGGCCCCTGTGGTCCGAATGTCGCCTGGCCTAAATCCAATATCTCATGCTAGCCGTCCTTTCACTATCTAGACCCCGCGTCTCAGACTTCCGTTTGCCGTCTGCCATTGCTAGCTGCCTTCTCCTGCCTGCCTTCCGACTTGAAACCTCCGAAGCTCTTTAGATCGATCCAAGCAAGCTCAAAACCACAATTTGACTTTGACCCATGTCCTAAAATTTGCTGATCTCCATCTTGAGCCTTTCGAAACCTTAAAATTTGGCCAAAGGTAGTCTCCGGGAACTTTCAGTCACATTCTCCCTCCCTGGCAGCATTCCTGCCAGGGAAGTCCAGCCCTCCGGGCCTGGATTGCCCAAATGCCCTGAAGTGAAATTGTTAACATCTAAAAACAAGATTTATGATGTATTTGATTAATCCTTCAAATGATATGCTCAATATATGGACTAACATGAACACTCTTGATGTTTCGTTGTGTTGACTCCGCCCTTTGCTTGCAGGATATATGGAATCAACTGCAGGCACTTCAGGGGCCTCCACCGAAAAGGACAAGGGCAAGAAATCTGGAAGAGCCGCCAGGGGAAAAGAAGATAAGGATCAGATGAAGTTTCAGTTCCAAGTTGAGCCGCTCCAGTCAAAGGTCTTAACCGACTGGAAAGAAATCTCAAACACTAACATTGGCCAAGTGGACATAGATGAGTTCACCCAGAGGGTCAAGGTTGACCCTAAAACAAAGAACGCCAGAATGATAAGGCAGAGCAGAATCACCAAGGTTGCCGGCTTCCCTCCTCTAATAGCACCCAAACTCGTGATGGCCTGCAAGGAGGCTTATCAAGCGGACACCAGAACCATTGTGGACAAGGAGGGGAACATCCTTGCCGACATGTCTCCGGAAGGAATCACAAAAACCTTCGACATTCCCACATTCCCACATATGGAGGTCCCCACTTTGGAGTAGTGTCAGGCGGCGTGGGATGCCAATCCGTTGGGCTGCAAGAAATCAATTAACCTTTACTGGCTTAAGGAGAAATGGGGCAGCATGGCAAAAGTTCCTCAAGAGTTGTTCCGCAGTGACTTCTAGGAGGACTATCAAGACTTGGTGACCATGTTAAGTAGGGTCATGGGTCTCCTGGCAACCGCCTACTTCCAAGAGTGGATGGCGTATTACATTGAACAAATCCTTCGAGGGAACGAAGATGTGAACACTAAGACATCATTTGACTGGGGAGACATCATCAGCAACTGCTTCCACGAGCAGTTCGTGAACGTTAAGAAAAGCTCCAAGTTCTACATGACCTCGTACTTGGTATACTCCCTGGCAGGCCAAAGGCAATACAGTGGACTATTTGTGGCATCGGATCAAGGGCACAAGCAAGGGCTCAAGCAGTTTGACAAGTACCCTAAGCTTCAATACCGCCACTTCAAGAAAGAGTACTGTCAGGTCAATGATGCCTTCACTGGCCATGTCATCAGATTGATCGCAGGAGACTTCAAGAGGAGAGTCTCCCATAGCGCCAGGGTGCTCCTAAGGGAGTATGCTTTCCTATATATTCAATTCCCCAAATTCACCTACATCCATGCCCAGGGATTCACGGAACGGCCGAACAAGTTGCCAAGGTACCCTAATGACATAATCATTCTCCTAGAGCTTTCCTGGCAGCTCCAACACATTTAGACAATTTTTAGCAACAAGCGCGTAGCAGGGATCCCCTATCCCATGACCCTCGGCCAGGGCCAGTATCGATTGCAGACATCTCAGTGCGTCGGCAACTCTAAGAAAGAACTTAAGGAATATCATTTTGATTGGTACACGACACACCCACGTATGGATCCGCATGGCCACGTCAGGAAGGCACTAGGGCCGGCATATGCCCATCAGTACCATGTTGAAGACTTTTGGGCAGATTGCCAAGATGACAAGGAGGTCCACGCAAGGCACTACATGTGCATGAGCATACAGTTCCTAAGGAGAGTGCGACTGTTCCAGGTGCCGGACCAACTCGAGGAGGATGAGTCTACAATAGTGCACCCAAGGTACCCTGCGGTTGCCAACCTGGCAATCCTCTCCATCAATTGGGACAAGCAAGAGGTCAATGACCTAGATACTATCACCCAACTGATCATAGCTCGCACCAGGGAGTGGGTCGACGGGCAGATAGCACAACTGAAACGACAAGGGGTGACCCTAACATATGAGGCACTCAAGAGTGAGCCATGCACCACGGAAGACGTTGCCGCCTCTACATTGGCTGGTGAGACTTCCAAGTCTCCCTCTGTCACCAGGTCCTAGAAGAGGAAAGAAACAAAAACTGCACAATCTGCGGACCCTAAACAGCAAGCGAAGAAAGACACGGGAGGCTCATCTCCCAAGAGGCTCAAGTAGGTAGTGACTACAACAGAAGTGCAGCCTCCCTTGCTCCTTCCTCCCCCGACTGGTGCACTACCTGCCTCTCAGGCCACAATCGCCTCATCTCTGCAGGCAGTAGACATTTCGGTCCATCTTGCCTCTTCGCCCCCGGCCGGATCAATAATCAAGGTTGATTCCTCTTCTAGCATGATCAGTTCTCCTTCCTCTACAACCATGTCACCCATTACCTCCCTACCTCTGGCAACAATAGCCTTGCCTGTTCCCCTTTCCACTGTGCCCGAAGCTATCACGTGACATCTACAAAGTCTTCCCCCTGAGCTCTCACAACTCCTAATGGACCCCGCACTCCAAGCGGCCCTCGCCCAAGCCCTCGCAACAGCTCAGCCTTCACAACCACCAACAGGGCCGCCCACCATGTAAGCCACAATGCATATTTCGAAGGAGTTGGAGGAGCAAGAGTAGGAGGCCTCGAGGCCCATGGAGGAGGAGGCTGACGAATATCATGAGCATCCCGAATATGAGCATCAAACCATCGACAAGGTGGCCTATGGGGAAGAAGAGACAGACTCCTTCGAGAACAGGGATGAAGAAGATGGCTTAGATGATAAGGAGATTATTCAGACATTTGATGAGTATATTGAGGAGGAGTCGGCTCAGCAGCCGAAGGATGTTGAGGAGGCAGAATAGCCATCACATGGTGAACAGAGACAGCCATCAGAGGAACAGCCACGAAGGGATTTATTTGAGGCTGAAGCCCGTGTTGTGAAGAGCCCCGAAATCGAGGCTACTGAAGAAAAGGGAGGAGAGGAGGCAGCAAAAGAAAATGATCCCACCCAGATATTCTCCACCAAGCTGCCCATTAGACACCTCATATTTGTTCAAGACTCCGATGAGGAGGACGACACTGCCAAGGAGAAGGAAAAGCCTCAAAAGGAAAAAGAGGCAGAGATCTTGTCTCTAACTAAGAAAGGTGAGTGTAGTGACGATGCACCCAAGGACAAATCTCCTATGCCTGACTGGTTGGAGAAATAGCTTGAAAGGGCAACCCCAGTGCTAAAGGACCCAAGGTCAAGATTGGAAGCCATCTTGGCTCGATCCATGACCACAACGAAGAAGGAGAAGAAGCCTAAGGCCTATTCCAAGATAACCATGGACGCTTCCAGCTCCCGAGAAGCACAAATAGCAATGCCAAATGTTGGCCAAGTCGGGGTGATTTATAGTATCTTCACCATCTACTTGGGGACAGCCACTAGGGAGCAGAAGGTTGAACATCTGGAGGAGTCAGTGGCCACGGTGGTGCATCTGATCAAGCAAGACAAGGTCACTAAGGATGAACTCAAAGCACAAGTTGCTGCCTTAATAGACTATATCTAGCAGTGGTCCTCAGTGAACGACCTACCCACCACCTCCACGGTCGCACCACAGTTGCTCTCTAAGGAGCAGATTGACAAGATGGAGAGGAGGAAGAACTTAAAAGAAACAACTAAGAATTGGTTCCAATAGGTCATAACCATTGGAAACGTGGGAATCGGCTTCGCTGTGTAGATAGCCAACAAGTTCTCAGACCTGATCCAATCCCTGGAGAGCACGAAGGGTCTCTACGCCAAGTTCCCTACGATTTATGACTCCACCTTCCCAAGGGTTGAAGCCATCGTTCGGATGCTGGAAAGTACGTGGGAGGAGAAGCTAGGACTGAAGAAAGAGGATCATTGGCTGGTGGACATATGGCGCAAAGACCTGGTCAACCGGAAGGAAAGGATGGAGCAAATCCTGAACAAGGTAGATCCAGATATAGAGTGGATCAAGGAAATCTGGGCGGAATGTGCCGAGTACCTCAAGCTGATGATGGGCTATGGTATGCCCACGGTGCAAATGGATGCTAAAAAGATCAAGCCGTACTTCGAGAAGAAGATGAAGGATGGGACAGCTGAAGAAATCACCAGATAATTCTTGAGTTTTACCACCAGTTCCTTCAATCGATCAGAGTTGTTTAGAGACCAAGGCTTGAAGTATGATGAAGATTGGAAGCAGCTGGAAGAGAATGCCAAAGAATGGAGCTATCAGGCGTTAAGATGCGAAGTCCTCGAGATAGACAAGCTCCAGGCCGTCGTCCTCAAGTATATAGAGCATGCAGCTTCTGAAGAGCAAGAGGATAGCCCGGCCAAGGAAGAAGACCTCCCTGAAGAGTAGCTACATCCAAAAGGACAGCAATTAGCTACAGGACAAAAGAGCAATAGTATCATCCACTAGATGACAAAATAGGGAAGGGACAAAAGATGTTTTTAAATTGTAAATCTATTTGGGGGTAGGTGAAACCCTATTTTGTAATGAATCTTGGCCACACAATGGAAATGAATCTTGGCCATTCATTTGGTTTTTTGGAAACTATAAATAGAGCACTCCCCTCATTTGCAAAAGTGAGAGTTGAGTTGTTGTAAAGACATGCTGCTGAAATTTATAAGAAATAACATTGACTTGGTGTATTTCCTTGATTTCTCTCATGTCATTTGATTTATTTCTCCAATTTCACATGTTTAGTTTAGATCTCTTCGCTATTTAGTTGGTTGTTCATGTTATTTGGGTAAATCTTAGGAATGCTGTTGGCTGATTATGAAAATTCCTGCTTTGTTGAGGATCCCTTAGTCCATAATTTTTGCTGTTTGCTAAAGGTAGATAGTTGTGCAAAGTTAGCCTGGACTTAATTTGAAGCTGTTCCAAACATTCATTCTTGATTCATGCATGTGTGTGGTGGATGAAGGATGAAACATCTGCAGCCCTTAGATGATAGCACAATTTCCATGATACTGTGAAATCCCTGGTTAAGTGGGATATTGTTTTGAGGAATTGTCCATTATAGGAACTCCATTGTCACTATTCGCAGCAAACTTTAGACTTAGGAACATTTCTTTCCCTTCGCTCTTTTTTACCTTTTTTAGAAATTGATCAATACCAAGGTTCATTGCACATTGTAAAGCAAAATCTAACAACCAGATGGAGTCCAAGACTGCTGTTTGAATCTACAGCCGATGCATATCAATTTCCCATCCTAGGAACTCCTTTTCAAAGATCCAACTTCAAGTTTTATGTTCCTACTTCGTATTTTCTGTAAGACTGCTTTGTGATTCCAGCAAATCACATCAAACTACTGAGGTATCTAAGCACTGTCATGACCTAACATCCGAGAGACCTTGGGATAGTTTTCTACAATCTGATTATGGAAGATTGTCTTTCAAGAGAGGTAGTACACCTACGCACTGCTTGTGTTGAAAAGTGCATAAAAACACCATCAATAGAACTGGCGTTAGAAGGAGGGCCACGGTGAAGATACTAAGTTGAAGGATAAAGCGAAGCTGGATTGGATCGGATCATTCTCCTCGGAAAGGTTTCAGAGAGTTCTATGGTCAACACCAAACAAGGGAGAATTTGAAGAATTACAGCCTCCCACAAGGGCAAAACGAGCACAAAGAAGCAGCGCCGCCTCTTCCTCTTCCTCCATTCCATCCACCTCCATTTCACCCCCACCTTCATTTGGCTGGCCCTCATCTTCCACCCAACCATCTCAAATAGCATTTGCACATCTTACCTCCGGTAGCCAGGGGTTCGCTCCTCTCCCGACCCTTTCAGCCCAAGGCACAATCCAGGTAGCCATAGCTCAAGGGCAGCCCCATATTGGAGTTGTATTTCCAATACAGCCCCAAATCCCTATCCTCCAACAACAAGTGCCACCTTCGCCTCCCCCATGGCTTGGATTGCACATAACCCTTCGCCGATACATTTTGCAGTCTATAATGATATGCCCAAAAATTTGGAGGGCTTTTCTTTGAAGTTCCATCCACAAGACATGCAAGGAACAGCCGAGGAGCATATCAAGATATTAGAAACAACGATCACCGAAATGCAAGTGGACCATGAGGACGTTGCATGTCGCCTTTTTCCACATTCGTTGGGAGAAGAGGCCTTCTACTGGTACATCAATTTGCCGAGGGGATCCATCACCTCGTGGAACCTGATGAAGAATGCCTTTTTGTAGAAATACAAGATCTCTGTCAACCCCGCGGACCTCTACCAACAGTTCATGTCCATCAGAAGAGAGGTCAATGAACCTATCAGCTCCTTCAATGATCGCTTCCATCAGGCTCATATGCGGCTTCAGGATCCTTATGTTCATAATGATGCGGCAGCTCTCCCCATCTATTATGCAGCCCTGGACAACCTCACGTCAGCCTTGGTAAAGAGGATGCGCCCACCGCCTGCGACCCTACTGGCTGCCTATGCAGAAGCCATTGTCGCAAGTGCGGACTTGGGGCAAAATATCACTGGCCCGTTGCCCTCATTGGGGCCGGTAGCCACCCAATGCAGATTCAAGGGCTCAATCGGGCGTTTTCTCATCAAACCCCCCTCATGAACCAGGTACCCCAACTACTTATGGTGTCACATCCGGGACAGCCGTTGAACTATGCACCTCCCGCTTCTTCTTATTTGCAACCCCAGTAGCAATACCAATACTCTCAGGTTGCTCCACAATAGCAAGCATATTCCCAACAGCCCCAAGTGCCATTATATCTATCGAGACCGGACTTTCCTCCGGCCTATCAAAATCAGCCGGCAGCCCCACCCGCTTTTCTTCAAAACCCAGCCTCGTCACCTGGAGGTGCGACCGAGAAAGACAAGCTAGAGGAGCTGACCGAGATGATTAAGAAGATGTCCACGGAGATGACACATCTAAAGAACCAGAATAATCAGTTGCAGGCGTCCCAACGCAACTTCCAGGCCAATCTCAACAGGGACAGTTGAGAGTCTCAAGATAATAGAGACAACAGAGATAATCGGGAGGTAGGTACTTCCTCCGGGTAGAATTATGAGAGGGGGCAAAATTTCAATCAAAATGCAGAAAGAAGACCTTCTCAGAGGAAAAATCGCATGTGGAACACCAGGCCTAACAACGGTGGTGTTTCCACACCGTTCGATCAACCAGCAAGCAATGACAAAAAGTCCAGCGGTGTGTATTTGGCTGAAGCGGCTTTGTCCGGGTGCCGACTTCACAAAATCAGTAGGCATTCTGAGCTGGATTGTCTCGAGTTCCAGACGGCTGCTGAAATCTTTTAGGTGGAGGTACAAAATGCAGTTGACAATGCCAACTACAGGGACATTGTCCCGTCCGAGCCATATGATTCATCATGTCCGGTAGTCAATCATGCGTCGTTTTCGCGAGGAGACTGCAATGAGCCTGAAGTCGAGCCTACTCCTACTGAGGATGAGAAAGTGCAAGAGGTAAGTAATGAACAAGCCTTGGCTCAGCTTTTCGATTCATTAGATAATGGTCCAGTGGATGAAGAGGAACCATTTGTGGATGAGGTCCACATATTCCATCAGCGGTCAAGTCCATACTTCCTTAGAAATAGGCAAGCGGGTGGGCCCTTTACAACTTCTACCCCACCAAACAATTTTGCCACTCCACCCAATCCAAATGCCAGTAATAACCCGGGGCTCCCTCATATACCCGCCCAATATCTCAACAAGAACCAATCCCAAAACCAACCGCAAAGTCAGCCTCAGAGCCAACCCCAAAATCCGCCTGGGTAAACCAAGATTCAAACCCCTAGTTCTCCCATAGGCCAAGCTTTTAGCTCCGAAATCGAGCAAATGGGCAAATATGTGGCAGAAGAGTTCAAGAAGGTCAGAATTAGTTTGTCTGCCTTTGAATTACTTAAAGTTCCTACCGTAAGGCACACTTTCTTTAGGGTTCTGAATGGGACTCCGTCCTCTAACACGACACAAGAAACCCCAGCCAAGAGGGTAACCTTTGAGGAGCCCAGGAAAGAACAGGAAATATAGGACAATGCTGGAAGAAGGAACAATGTGCCCGTGAATCAATCGGCAAGTAGGTACATTGAAAAAGAGCCAAAAAGGGCTAGTAGACAGCCTCCCAAGGACCAACAATTTAAGCAAACCAAGGATACGGGTAGTGATCAGAACAAAGGTCAAATAGCTCAAATGGATACACCCGTGGGCATCCTCCAAGGGAGACCAGAAACTCCCCCTTTCCTGACTACTATTAGGGTCTTTGGGAAGAATTTGGACAACTGCCTGCTTGATTCAGGTGCGTCTACCAACGTCATGCCCTTGGCTGTATGTAAAGCCCTTGGTATCACCCCCATGCCTTTAAAGAGAAAGGTCACCTAGTTGGACAAAATAGAGATCAACATCGTGGGTGAAATAAATCACATTCCCATGCAAATTGCTGTGGACCCCCAGATATAGGAGGTTGTTGATATCCAAGTGGTGGACATTCTCGATGCTTATGGAATTATTCTAGGGAGGGAGTTCACCAAGGCGCTAAATGGATACACCGCCACGGACCTTTCTCACATGTAGTTGCCATGGAAAGGGCTGCCAAACCAGATCCGCATTGACCGTGAACCCCGTATGAAGTATATGATCACGGAATACAATAATCTCAGTGAGGTATTGTTTGCTGAAACTAATTTGGGGAATTATCGCCCTTTTTCCTATCAAAATGAGCTTGAGCTTCAGGGAGAATGTGCAGATGAAGTATTGCTGGTGTTGTGCAGCCCCTTGGCGGATTCCGTGTGAATGCCCCCAAATATCGAAGCGTCGATAGAAATAGATAATGAGCTGGGTAAAGAGGATGGCTGGGGACTACTCGATGGCTTCCAAGATTTTATGGAAAAGTGTGCAAGGGATTAGCTCAGCCTAGGAGCTAGAATGAATTTCCAGGATCTCTTATTGTTGAACTGGTGTAGGGTCCATAATGCTGCTCACTCTGAATTTGATTATTGCCTATGTCAAGCTATAGTGGAGCATGTTAAGAAAACCGCTGCTCCTCTGACAGAAACACCAAAGGAGACACCAGCAGAACCACCTATTAATCATTGCCCTGAACCGGAAAACCCCCCTAAGATCACAAGGCCCGTCGTCCAGCCAAAAAGGAACGGAGGCTCAGTCAGACCTGAAGATAAGGAATCCTCTGCATGTTGGACGCTCTGATTTGATGGATCAAAGTCAAGGCAAGGAGCTGGAGCGAGGATCGAACTCATCAATCCCACGGGTAAGACATTTCTCGCTGCCCATCGATTATAATTTTATTGCACCAATAACGTAGCATAATATGAGGCTTTAGTCCTTGGCCTTCTTATGGCCTTGAAGAAAAATGTGAAAGTGCTGCAAGTCTTCGGAGATTCTGTACTTGTAGTTAAGTAGATCAGAAAATTGTACTCCTACCATGATCGAAGACTCACCAATTAGAGGCACAGGGTTTGGGACCTTTTAGAGGGCCTAGATGCATTCAACATACAATTGGTCCCTCGTACTCAAAATTGCACAGCTGATGCCTTGGCTCAAGCGGCCAGCACTCTACAGCCCCACTCTTTGTCCGGGCTCAAAAAATTCACCGTTGAGCTGGCATCCACACCATCAGTCCCAGATTCATCACAAGTTCTGACGTCTTTGCTGCCCAAATAATTGATGAAGCTGATCCACAGGAGGCCGACTTGGATATAGAAGGGGTTATCAATCTCAAGACCAACACAATTCCCAGAGGGATGGTTCAACTAGAACGCATATTTGACTTGGATCAGATCAAGGATCAGGGGTAGCAAATGAAAAAGGAGGCTATCAGCAATCAGTGCAATGCACATAACCTTGGAACAGCTGAGGAGATCAAGAATGTTTTTATTGGCAAGGTGTGCACGCCTGAAGAAAAGAGAGGAATTACAGATGCATTGCGAAGATACCATGATGTGGTAGCATGGAGTTACGAAGATTTGAAAATGTACGACACCTCTGTCATCACCCACACCATCCCTCTCAAGACCGAAGTGAGGCTATTCCGCCAGCGGCAGTGCCCTATCAATGCCCTGCTGGAACCTATTGTTTACAAGGAGGTGAAAAAATTGCTTTCAGTAAGAATCATCTTTCCCGTCAGGAACTCCATGTGGGTGGCCAACTTGGTCCCGGTCAGGAAAAAGAATGGAGAGATCAGATTGTGTGTGGACTTCCACAATCTAAACCGCGCCTCAGAGAAGCACAACTATCTAGTGCCCTCACTGGATGAGGTGTTGCAAATCGTCAATGGCTCCCAGATGATGTCCTTCCTCGACGGATACTCCAGGTATAATCAGGTAATGGTGCAATATGAGGATCGTCACAAGACGGTGTTCACCACTAAGTGGGGAACGTTTGCGTACAGAAGAATGCCGTTTGAGCTTATCAACGCTGGCACCACTCTCCAACGCGCCATGGATATCGCCTTCAGGGACCTAATTGGCAAGTGCATAATCATCTACATGGATGATTTGACCGTATTCTCTAAGAAGCGAGGTGATCATGTCTCTGACTTATGTAAAGTATTTCAGCGGTGCAGGGAATTCGGGGTTTCTCTCAACCCCAAGAAGTACATTTTCAGAGTGACCGAAGGCAGATTGCTCGGGCACATAATCTCAGAACAAAGAATCTCCATTGATCCTGAGCGCATTGAGTCGTTACTCAAGATTCAGCCTCCGGGTAGCAAGAAGGAATTAAAGTCTTTCTTCGGAAAGATCAACTTTGTCTAGAAATTCATCACAAGTTTTGCGGAAATCGTCAAACCCCTCAATGCCATGCTCAAACAGGATGCCAAAGTTGAGTGGACGCTAGATGCCAAACAATCCTTCAAAGAAATCAAATGGGCCATTGTTGAGGCACCTGTGTTAGTTAGTCTGGATTATCTGAAGTCGTTTTATATCTACTCATTTGCTTCGGAGCATTCTTGTGCTAGCATGCTGACCCAGAAGGACGATGAGGGGAATGAGCATCCGATCACCTTCATGAGTGCTCCCCTCAATGATGCTGAATTATGTTACCACAATATTGAAAAATAGGCGTACGCCCTAGTCAGAGGAGTGAAGAAATTTTGACACTACATTCTACATAACAAGGTGTTCGCCATCGTCCCTGACCCAGTAGTCAAAACACTACTCATGCAAAACGAGTTGGGCGAACGAAGGGCTAAGTGGATCACCATGCTCTAAGAGTATGATATGGAGATCCAACTGATGACATTGGTAAGAGGGTAGGCACTCACCCGTACAATGGCCGAAACAGCAGCAGAAGCTGGACCCAAACTCACGGTACAACAGTATTAGCTTGAAGATGTCTCCCCAGGAGAATGTACCAAGATGTTGTTTATTATCTGCTGTATCATAGGTGTCCACCGCATCTGTAAGGAGTTGAAAAGAGGGCCCTGAGATTGAAAAGTAACAGTTATATGTTGCAGGGTTCTATTCTTTATAAGAAGAATCATGAGGGAGTTTATTTAAGATGCCTCGGCAAGGAGGAAGCAGAACGCGTTCTGAGAGAGTTTCACAATAAGTTTGGTATAGGCCATGGCTTGGGTTCTTCTACGGTACATTAGATATTAAGGGTAGGGTACTATTGGCCAACTGTCTTCAAAGATGCCCATTGCCATGTTCGTTCATGTCATACATGCCAGACCGCTGCCACCAGGGAGAGGAATGTTGTTGTCCCACTGCAGCCCGTGCTAGAGGTAAGGCCTTTTGCGCAATGGGGTCTCGACTTCATCGGTCTGGTAAGCCCTCCATCATCTGTGAGACACAGGTACATTCTGACAGCTACTAATTATTGTACTAGATGGATGGAAGTAATAGTATGTAAGCATTGCACAACTGAAGTAGTTACTGATTTCTTAGAAAGTTTCATTTTAAATTGCTTTGGTTGTCCCTATGCTTTAGTATGTGATAATGGACCTGCCTTTGCTTCATTAAAATTTGCTAGCTAGGCGTTTGACTATGGGATTGCCCTCAAATTTTCAAGGCAATGGCCTTACCGAATCCATGAACAAGAATTTGATTGTTGTGATCAAGAAGCTGCTAGATAGGAATCCCAAGGACTAGCATACCCGGCTCCGTTTTGCCCTTTGGGCTGATCACACCTGCCACAAGGCTGCCCTTGGTGATTCTCCGTTCCACCTTGTCTATGGCCTTGAGCCTATATTCCCCATCCACCTGAAGATTCCTAATCTTCAGTTCATCAACGATTTTTATGAAGGAGGAGATCGTAGGGAAGCTCATTTAGCTGAACTTTTATATTTAGAGGAAGTCCGAAATCATGCGATAGAAAATTTTGCCAAGCATCAGGGCGTAGTTAAGAGATGGTTCGACCGTCGAGCCAAAATCAAGGCCTTTAGGATTGCATATTTGGTCCTATTTTGGGACAAGGCCCATGAGAAGAAAGGGGGACACAACAAATTCGACAAGCTCTGGCTTGGCCCCTTTCAAATAGCTGAGATTTTGGGAGATAATGCCTTCCGCCTAAAGAACTTAACCGGAGAGAACGTCCCATTGCCAGTCAATGGGTAGCACCTGAAGCATTACTTCCAAGCTTGAACTCCTTCGAGCTCTTTGTTGTAAATACCTGTACATAGGTTAGAATAGTTGCTTTCTTGCTTGTTTGCTTTCTGTTTGCATCGCCTTTTGCTTTCTCCCTCCCGGCAGTTTTGTTTTCGAAAGAGGTTTCTCGCTCCTTTGTGGTGGTCGTGCTCACCTAACAAGCGGTTCACTTTGTTGTCCGTTCTTTGTGTTCTTTGGCTAAACATTCACTCTAGACCATCAGTCTTTGCAGAGCTGTCCGTGAATGATTTCCTTGTCTGAACTCTGCTCAGAACTTGACTCTTCACCGGATCTTCTTACCCGCATCTCAGATCTTACACAAATCACATAATAATAAATTTTGAAGGACCGTACTATGGTTGTTATGACACCTTAGTGAGTGAAAAATCTTAAGTCTACTCCAGTGACCACTGCAGTCTCAAACCCATTGTAGGCTTCAATGCTTACCCAGTCAAACTAAATGGCAAAAGAGAAATGAAATATCAAAGAAAAGAGAGAAAAGAAAACTCTGAAAAAAGGAAAATAAATGACCATATGGGTGTTCGGATAACTCTACCAGGGCTATGGACGCCCAGCTAGCAGTAGAGCAATATCCATGAGATTGTAGCGATAACTCCGTCGGGGCTATGGATGCCTGACTGGCAGTGGGACAATGTCTAGGTTACTTTTGGTGTTAGGAAACTTATGTAGCTCACTCGGTTGAAGAGATAACCCTGGTTACTATCCCTAGGAAAGGAATGAACTCACTTCACACACGCTTCTGAGATGCCATGTAAGCTGACCCAATTAAGGATCTCATTCTCCTGAGTTCATCCTTGGAAGCCGCTCCTGGTTTGCGAAACCAGAGATTCTGGGTCCTGAATGAATATTTATCCCTAGAACGCTCCAGAGTGTTCTCCAGCAGAGTCACCATTTGTTGTACCCTCAACACACATGCCCCGTTTAGAATGGGGACCCTCTTTTCTTTTGCTTTGTCAGGCCTTTCGGGGCTGCTCATTTTGCGTGCCCCTCTTTTTTGATGTTCTGCATGGTCAATATTGCCCTAAGGTTTCATCCTAAAATCAACCATGCTTTCCCTTTTGGTTTTTGCTGCCCTCTGAGGCCTCGTGGGTTCCTTTGGCATTTCTGGCTCTGGGGCGACCCTGGGCCCCTCTGGGCCCCGGCCTCTGGAGTTCCCCTTTTAAGCTTCCCCCTTGCGTTTGCCGCCCTTCGTGGCGTTCCTAGGGCATCTTTCCGCCTCTTAGGGCCCGCCCTGCCACTTTTCATTTGGAATTCCCTGAAGTTTTTCCCGGCGGCGCCTGCCCCTTCGGGCCCCGGACCCCGGAAGTCCGTCTCTGGACTTCCGTTCGGGGTTTGCTGTCTGCCTTCGCTCTCTGTCCGCCGGTTGGTTTTGACCACTTGCCGCGAGACTCGCCGGGCCCTGCCATCTGGAGTTCCATCCTCAGAACTCCGTGACGGTTCTGCCATCGTCCACGGCGGAACCCTGCCGGCTCCCTGCCATCCGGGTCCCGGCCCATCCCTCACCACCGCCGCTTAGCAATGTGTCAATCTTTCGGCGGTGAACCTCAGACTGCCTCCCGCCCCTGGGCCTCGGGCTACCTTTCACCGCCGCCGTCACCCAAGTAGCACAAAGAAGTCTTCGATGACAAACTCCCAACAGCTCCCCGCCCTCTAGGCCCTGAGTGTCCCGTCGCCCCCGCCGACTCAATTTCAAATTCCACCAACTTTGGCGTGTCCGTACCTACATTTAATGAGTGCATTAATGGCTCCTAGGGTATATAATACCCAGCCCACCAATGTCATTTTCACATTTGAGAATTAGAGCGAGATTGCACGAGCGATTTGGAGCCCACCGCCTTCAACTGTATCGTGATCCTCGACAATCGACTACACTCCATCGATCCCCGATGATTCCCACAACCTCCACAGCGTATCTGAGGTAGGCCATCCCCATTCGCCCTCCCGTCATTTTCAAGGATTTCGTTAATTGAATAATTAATTAAAATTGCATAAAATTGAAGAACACCCTGTGGCGCCCTTTACGCATGTCTTCAAAATCTCCCGAACCCCTTAGAATGGCCCTCACTGCCGACTCGGGACTTTTCTTGGTCGCAGCTGTTCTTGGTGCAGGGCAGTCGGGGATCCCGGGCCCGATGTCGACCTTTGCCGCCCACCTCCGCTGTTGAAATAAAACTCAAAATTCTCCCGGCGAAAAATCCACCCTTCGGGCCTAGATGTCCAGAGTTCCGTCCCCAGAACTTCGTGACGGTTCCGCCGTCGCCGACGGCGGAACCGTTTCAGCTGCCCGCCTTCCAGGCCCCAGAGATCCCGTCGCCGTCGCTGTCACCCGATCGTTGCCTTAACCTCATGGCGGCTGTCACCTTTCATCCTCCCGGGGGCCGGATCCCGAGCCGCCTTTCGCCGCTGCCATTCAGATTATTACGAAAACCCCTGTGGCGTCTGTAACCTTGCACTGCCCCACCATCCGGGCCCGAGAAATCCCGTCGCCATCACCATTCCCTTAACCTCACGGCGGCCGTCATCATGTGTCCTCCCGTGGGCCGGACCCCGGGCTTCTCCTCACCATCGCCACTGAACAATATGCATAACTTCCGGCGGCGAACCTCTCCTGTCTCTCCAGTTGCCGGGTCCCGGGCCGCCCTTCGCCGCCGTCGTTCAAACCATAGCCGAAACCTCTGAATGCTGCCTGGCCTAAATCTAATATCTCATGCTCGCCGTCCTTTCACCGTCTGGACCCCGCATCTCAGACTTCCGTCGCCGGACTTCCGTTTGCCGTCCGCCATTGCCAGCTACCTTCTCCTGCCTACCTTCCAGCTTGAAACCTCCGAAGCTCTTAGATCGATCCAAACAAACTCAAATTCAGAATCTGACTTCGACCCATGTCCTAAAATTTGCTGATCTCCATCTTGAGCCTTTCGAAACCTTAAAATTTGGCCAAAGGTAGTCTCCGGGAACTTTCGGTCACATTCTCCCTCCCTGGCAGCATTCCTGCTAGGGAAGTCCGGCCCTCCGGGCCCGGATTGCCCAAATGCCCTGAAGTGAAATTGTTAACATCTGAAAACAAGATTTATGATGTATTTGATTAATCCTTCAGATGATATGCTCAATATATGGACTAACATGAACGCTCTTGATGTTTCGTTGTGCTGACTCCGCCCTTTCCTTGCAGGATATATGGAATCAGTTGTAGGCACTTTAGGGGCCTCCGCCGAAAAGGACAAGTGCAAGAAATCTGGAAGAGCTGCCAGGGGAAAAGAAGATAAGGATCAGATGAAGTTTTAGTTCCAAGGTGAGCCGCTCCAATCAAAGGTCTCGATCGACTGGAAAGAAATCTCAGACACTAACATCGGCCAAGTGGACATAGATGAGTTCACCCAGAGGGTCAAGGTCGACCCTAAAACAAAGAACGCCAGAATGATAAGGCAGAGTAGAATCGCCAAGGCTGCCGGCTTCCCTCCTTCTCTAATAGCACCTGAACTCGTGATGGCCTGCAGGGAGGCTTATCAAGCGGACACCAAAACCATTGTGGACAAGGAGGTTAACATCCTTGCCAACATGTCTCCAGAAGGAATCACAAAAACCTTTAACATTCCCACATTCCCACATATGGAGGTCCCCACTTTGGAGCAGTGTCAGGCGGCGTGGGATGCCAATCCGTTGGGCTGCAAGAAATCAATTAACCTTTACTGGCTTAAGGAGAAATGGGGCAGCGCAGAAAAAGTTCCTCAAGAGCTATTCCGCAGCGACTTCCAGGAGGACTATCACGACTTGGTGACCATGTTAAGCAGGGTCATGGGTCTCCCGGCAGCCACCTACTTCCAAGAGTGGATGACGTATTACATTGAACAAATTCTGCGAGGGAACGAAGATGTGAACACTAAGACCTCATTCGAGTGGGGAGGCATCATCAGCAATTGCTTCCACGAGCAGTTCATGAACGTTAAGAAAAGCTCAAAGTTCTACATGACCTCGTACTTGGTATACTCCCTAGAAGGCCAAAGGCAATACAGTGGACTATTTGTGGCACCGGATCAGGGGCACAAGTGAGGGCTCAATCCATTCGATAAGTACCCTCAGCTTTAATACCGCCACTTCAAGAAAGAGTACTGTCAGGTCAATGATGCCTTCACTGGCCATGTCATCAGATTGATCACAGGAGACTTCGAGAGGAGAGTCTCCCATAGCACTAGGGCGCTCCTAAGGGAGTATGCTTTCCTGTATATTCAATTCCCAAAATTCACCTACATCTGTGCCCAGGGATTCACAGAACGGTCGAACAAGTTGCCAAGGTACCCTAACGACAGAATCATTCTCCTAGAGCTTTCCAAGCAGCTCCAACACATTCAGACAGTTTTCAGCAACAAACACGTAGCAGGGATCCCCTATCCCATGACCCTCGGCCAGGGCCAGTATCGATTGCAGACATCTTAGTGCGCCAGCAACTCTGAGAAAGAACTTAAGGAATATCATTTTGATTGGTACATGGAATGCTCACGTATGGATCTGCACGACCATGTTAGGAAGGCACTAGGGTCGGCATACGCCCATCAATACCATGTTGAAGACTTCTGGGCAGATTGCCAAGATGACAAGGAGGTACGCGCAAGGCACTACATGCGCATGACCGTACAGTTCCTAAGGAGAGTGTGACTGTTCCAGGTGCCGGACCAACTCGAGGAGGACGAGTCTACAATAGTGCACCCAAGGTACCCTACGGTTGCCAACCTAGGAATCCCCTCCATCGATTGGGATGAGCAAGAGGTCAATGACCTAGATACTATCACCCAACCGATCATAGCTCACACCAGGGAGTGGGTCGACGGGCAGGTAGCACAACTGAAACGACAAGGGGTGACCCTAACATATGAGGCACTCAAGAGCAAGCCAAGCGCCATGGAAGACGTTGCCACCTCTACATCGGCTAGTGAGGCTTCCAAGTCTCCCCCTGTCACCAGGTCCCAGAAGAGGAAAGAAATAGAAACTGCACAATCTACGGACCCTAAAGAGCAAGCGAAGAAAGACACGGGAGGCTCATCTCCCAAGAGGCTCAAGCAGGCAGTGACTACAATAGAAGTGCAGCCTCCCTTGCTCCTTCCTCCCCCGACTGGTGCGCTGCCTGCATCTCAGGCCGCAATCGCCTCATCTCCACAGGCGGTAGACATTTCAGTCTATCTTGCCTCTTCGCCCCCTGCCGGATCAATAATAAATGTCGATTCCTCTTCTAGCAAGATTAGTTCTCCTTCCTCTACCACCATGTCACCCATTACCTCCCTACCTCTGGCAACAATAGCCTTGCCTGTTCCCCTTTCCACTATGCTCGAAGCTATCACACGACATCTACAAAGTCTTCCCCCTGAGCTCTCACAACTCCTAATGGACCCCGCACTCCAAGCGGCCCTCACCCAAGCCCTCGCAACAGCTCAGCCTTCACAACTACCAACAGGGCCGCCCGCCATGGAAGCCACAATGCAGATTTCGAAGGAGTTGGAGGAGCAAGAGCAGGAGGCCTCGAGGCCCATGGAGGAGGAGGCTAACAAATATCATGAGCATCCCAAATATGAGCATCAGACCATCAACAAGGTGGCCTATGAGGAAGAAGAGACAGGCTCCTCTGAGAATAGGGATGAAGAAGATGGCTCAGATGATAAGGAGATTATTCAGACATTTGATAAGGATATTAAGGAGGAGTCGACTCAGCAGCCGAAGGATGTTGGGGAGGCAGAACAGCCATCACATGGTGAAGAGAGACAGCTGTCAGAGGAACAACCACGAAGGTATTTATCTGAGGCTGAAGCCCATGTTGTGAAGAGCCCCGAAGCCGAGGCTGCTGAAGAAAAGGGAGGAGAGGAGGCAGCAAAAGAAAATGATCCCACCCAGATATTGTCCACCAAGCTGCCCGTCATACACCTCGTATTTGTTCAAGACTTCGATGAGGAGGAGGACGCTGCCAAGGAGAAGGAAAAGCCTCAAAAGGAAAAAGAGGCAGAGATCTTGTCTCTAACTGAGAAAGGTGAGGGTAGCGACGATGCACCCAAGGACAAATCTCCTATGCCCGACTGGTTGGAGAAACAGCTTGAAAGGGAAACCCCAGTGCTAAAGGACCCAAGGTCAAGATTGGAGGCCATCTTGGCTCGATCCCTGACCACAACAAAGAAGGAGAAGAAGCCTAAGGTCCATTCCAAGATAACCATGGACGCTTCCGGCTCCCGAGCAGCACAAATAGCAATGCCAACTGTTGGCCAAGCTGGGGTGAAATACAATATCTCCACCATCGACTTGGGGACAGCCACCAGGGAGCAGAAGGTTGAACATCTGGAGGAGCCAGTGGCCATGGTGGTGCATCTGATCAAGCAAGACAAGGTCACTAAGGATGAACTCAAAGCACAAGTTGCTTCCTTAATAGACTATATCCAGCAGTGGTCCTTAATGGACTACCTGCCCACCACCTCCACGGCCGCACCGCAGTTGCTCTCCAAGGACTAGATTGACAAGATGGAGAGGAGGAAGAACTTAGAGAAAACAACTGAGAATTGGTTCCAACAGGTCATAACCATTGGAAACGTGGGAATTGGCTTGGCTGTGCAGATAGCCAACAAGTTCTTGGACCTGATCCAATCCCTGGAGAGCACGAAGGGTCTTTGTGCCAAGTTCCTTGCGATTTATGACTCCACCTTCCCAAGGGTTGAAGCCATCCTTCGAATGTCGAAAAGTACGTGGGAGGAGAAGCTAGGACTGAAGAAAGAGGATCATTCGCTGGTGGACATATGGCGCAGAGACCTAGTCAACCGGAAGGAAAGGATGGAGCAAATCCTTAACAAGGTAGATCCAGATATAGAGTGGATCAAGGAAATCTGGGTGGAATACGCCGAGTACCTCAAGCTGATGATGGGCTATGGTATACCCATAGTGCAAATGGACGCCGAAAAGATCAAGTCGTACTTCGAGAAGAAGATGAAGGACGGGGCAGCCAGAGAAATCACCACAGAATTCCTGAGTTTTACCGCCCGTGCCTTCAATCGATCAGAGTTGTTTAGAGACCAAGGCTCAAAGTATGATGAAGATTGGAAGCAGCTGGAAGAGAATGCCAAAGAATGGAGCTATCAAGCGTTAAGATGTGAAGTCCTCGAGATAGACAAGCTCCAGGTCGTCGTCCTCAAGTATATAGAGCATGCAGCTTCTGAAGAGCAAGAGGACAGCCCGACCAAGGAAGAAGACCTCCCTGAAGAGTAGCTACATCTAAAAGGACAGCAATTAGCTACAGGATGAAAGAGTAATACTGTCATCCACTAGATGACAAAATAGGGAAGGGACAAAAGATGTTTTTAAATTGTAAATCTATTTGGGGGTAGGTGAAACCCTATTTTGTAATGAATCTTGGCCACACAATGGAAATGAATCTTGGCCATTCATTTGGTTTTTGGAAACTATAAATAGAGCACTCCCCTCATTTGCAAAAGTGAGAGTTGAGTTGTTGTAAAGACATGTTGCTGAAATTTATAAGAAATAACATTAACTTGGTGTATTTCCTTGATTTCTCTCATGTCATTTGATTCATTTCTCCAATTTCACATGTTTAGTTTAGATCTCTTTGCTGTTTAGTTGGCTGTTCATGTTATTTGGATAAATCTTAGGAATGTTGTTGGCTAATTGTGAAAATTCCTGCTTTGTTGAGGATCCATTAGTCCATACTTTTTGCTGTTTGCTGAAGGTAGATAGCTGTGCAAAGTTAGCCTGGACTTAATTTGAAGTTGTTCCAAACATTCATTCTTGATTCATGCATGTGTGTGGTGGATGAAGGATGAAACATCTGCAGCCCTTAGATGATAGCACAATTTCCATGATACTGTGAAATCCCTGGTTAAGTGGGATATTGTTTTGAGGAATTGTCCATTGCAGGAACTCCATTGTCACTGTTCGCAGCAAGCTTTAGACTTAGGAAATTTTCTTTCCCTTCGCTCTTTTTTTACCTTTTTTAGAAATTGATCAATACCAAGGTTCATTGCACATTGTAAAGCAAAATCTGACAACCAGATGGAATCCAAGACTGCTATTTGAACCTACAGCCGATGCATATCAATTTCCCATCCTAGGAACTCCTTTTCAAAGATCCAACTTCAAGCTTTATGTTCCTTCTTCGTATTTTCTGTAAGACCGCCTTGTGATTCCAGCAAATCACATCAAACTACTGAGGTATCTAAGCACTGTCATGACCTGACATCCGAGAGACCTTGGGATAGTGTTCTGCAATCTGATTGTGCAAGATTGTCTTTCAAGAGAGGTAGTGCACCTACGCACTGCCTGTGTTAAAAAGTGCATAAAAACACCATCAACATATCTCTTGTAAGTCACTATAACATAATGGTTCTCTTTCTAATGCATCCTTCTATCTTAGGAGTGTCGCTATAGCATACTGTCATCAAGAAGACCTCATAGAGAATACCTTTTATTTTACCAAAAGCCCACTTAATATACAATAGTCATCGTGACACATGGTTTTTCTTGCTGATGAGACCATCCATTCTATATATGTCACTGTAACTTCAAACCATTGGGGAGACATCTTGTAGATCATTTCAGTCATACCAAAACACCCTGAATTCACACCTGTTCTCTGAGACAAGTCAGATCCTATGCCAACAAAGACCTTTTTTTTCTCCATCAACGAGACCGGAGGTCACTCGCCGAGACCTCTCTTTGAGCACATGAGTCATACTGAAATGTTTATCCACTCATAGTTGCTAAGACAATACCAACCCCTCGCTGAAAGCCCCCACACAATACTTAGTCGCCAAGACTTGACGGGTTCGCTATGACATTACTCCAAAGCTACAACCTTTACCAATAAGACCTTTCGATGCATGGTCAGTGAGACAATATGTCTTTGGTGAGACCACATACTGAATAAAACACTCCTGCCAAAAGACTTCCACATGCATTAGTCGTGGAGACATCACCCTTTTTGCTATGGCCCTTCATCGAAGCCTTAAACTCTTGCCGATATGTTCCCATTCAACCTCTAATTGGTGAGACAAAGTAATTTCACTGTGACCACATACTGATGGTATAAATTATGCCGATATAATCCTTTTCTGTCATCAAAACAAAAGAGAATTTCATGCTAATAGATGTCTAGAGATGGATCCTAATAGCTATGACATCAAATAAGTCTTGCAGATATGATCTTTCAACAGTGGTCGGTGTGACATACCAATTTCGTTAAGACATCATATCGATGTTGCAACTCTTGCTGATATGAACTTTCTTGTGCCAGTCACCAAGACAAAAAGTGCTCGATGAAACAACATGTTGATAGGGATTACTTACACCGATGAACCACCATATGCATTAATCGGTGAGACCTGACTCATTCGATAACACGTCTTAGCGGTGAACAAACCTCATGCCGATAGACTTTTCTTCTGTCACCAAGACCACAATCATTGTCATGCCAAAAGCTATCTGTATGAAAAAAAAAATTGTCATGACATCAGAAATGTCTTGCCAATAGGCAACATAGACATTTCTCAGAGAAATGGATCAGGGAGACCCAAGCATTTTCACGCCGAAATGTTCCTTTTTTGTTACAAGATAAAGCATGAGAAACTAATCAAAAAATGTCAACAAGTAGAATCAACTGAAGGGGATTTTGTCATCAAGGACAAACCATATGATCACAACTGAGATCCAACAACCATCTTCTCTCCAATCGCAACTTATTAACCATCTCTTCTAAAAAAAGGTTATCATTACTACCTCCATCAATAATAACATTGCAAACTTTACCTTCACGCTTACATCTGGTGCGAAACAAATTATTACTCTGAGTTGGTTCACTCTCCTCATTCAACAAGGCTCTTCTAGTAAAATAGACCTCTCCTCTTTCTACATCCTTAGAATGTGAAGACTCAACATCTTCATCTACATGTGCAACTCATTCATTACCCTTAGATCAGTGATTTTTCCTTCCTTGATGTTGAGGACACTCATAGGCTCTATGTCCTTCTTCTCTGCACTGGAAATAGGTTCCATGAAAGCCTCCTCTTCTTGACCCTCTTCCAGATCTTCCTCTTCCTCTTTGGTCTCTATTATTTTTATCACGAGGGTGTTAGGTATTATCTCCCTTCTGGTTATGGCTGCTACTAGATCCTTCACCCTTCTTTTGATCTTCATTTCAAACTCCATGTGACCATCCACTAGTCTTTCAACCACGAACCCCACCTCTTTTCTTGCTTTCAAACCTTCTATTCAACTTTTCTTCTAACTTTAAAGCAAACTAATATGAATCTTCAATGGTAGACATTGTTACCAAAACCAACTCTTCTTGAATACTAGGCTTCAACCAATTTATGTAATGAGCAACTTTTTCCTTGTTGGCCTCAGAATGGTCTATTCTAATCAGGACAAGGTAGAATTCTTCTGTCTATTCCTTGATAGATTTTCCCACTTGTTTCAACCCCTGCATCTTCTTCAACAAATCTAGCTCATAGTCCACATGAATGAATTGTCTTTTTAATTTGTCCACCATTCAGTCACATCTAGTTATTTTCTCTTTTCCTCTTCGATTTATTTCTAATTATACCTCTTTCCACCACATATTTGCATGACCCTTTACCTTGGTCTTTGAAAATTCACCCTCTCAAGATCTTTCACCTCCTCATACTAAAAGTACTCCTCCATATCATTGATCCAATCAATCAACTTGTTTGGTTTAATATTTCCAAAAAATGTAGAAACATCGATCTTTTGCATTTTCTCAATCTTAGAGATTGCCTTAAATAATATGACTTGCTCTAGATCTACTGCATCTTTTTCTTCTTTGAATTGTTCCTCATTTTCAGCTTCATCTTCACTTTCATCTCATTTTCTTGGCTCAAACCCTCAACACAACTCCTCTTGCTATGCTTGAACTTGTCTTTGCGAGGCTCTAAAACCCTCTTATAGTACAATAACATTTCTTCCACCACCACAATTTCTTCATGGAGGCATTTTGATTACTTTTTTAGAAGCCCACAACCATAATTCCTAGTGCAAACTACCTCACATTTGGTGATCTATTTACACACTTAGGAAAACCTACTCTGATACCACTTGATGAGGGCTACACCACCTTAAAACCACACAAAACACAACAATAGATACCAACACAAAAGATGCGAGACAAAAAATAAATCACTTTCATTTATTTTCATAAAATGAAATTACAAATTTAGAAATTGCAATGCTATAGCCTCACAGGCTTGGTTCATTACAACAAAATCAAATCTCAAAGAAAATCTATTATTTGGAGCCACAATCTACACTAATGGACCCACCTTATACAACCCCCACTTAACCCTTTTATTTTACCCAATAATTTCCCTAGAATGTTCTAGAAAGTGTACTTTTCCTTTTTTTTTGGCACCAAAAGTCCTGTCATTTGATTTCTTTCCTAGGAAGATATTTTGATGAAATTCACTTTTTAGTGGGGTAGCTTCTCGGGGGCATAACTTTTGATCAAACTGTCACATTTTTATTTGTAGTATATTGTTGGAAAGCTTGTAAAGAGATCTGCAACCATCTTTTTCCACTTTTAAAAGATCAAAGATTTTGCACCTTGTTCTGGGGGTCCAAAGGGCCTCAATTTTTAGTTTTATACTTCATTAGAGAAATTCATCAAGATGAAAAGTTAATATTTTCCAAACAGTACAAGATTTTGAGATGATTCTTTCATCAAATATCTTTTTTTTTATTTCACTCCTTCGGGTCAATTTTTGTGTCCATACGACTTGAATAGGCCAACTTACTAAAAATAGAAAGTTACTTTCTAGTTTTTCCAAACTTCTAGCTATCCCAAAGACTAGAGGGTAGAAGCACAAAGTTGTGCCACACTTTTAGCCAACTTATCAACACAACTGAATTTAAGTATTTCTAACTAAAAATCAATTTTGGTCAAACATATGTAGTAAGATTCATTCTAGCTAAGTTAGCTACTTCCACAACTTTTTCAACTAAATTTGTTGGCTACAAATATATGGAGCACCACTTTGAGTCAAATTTACCAAAAAAATAAAATTATTTGAAAAACTTGAAGTTTCAATAACTCCTACTAATGTAAATAACATTTTTTGAAAATATGAAAATATTGTTTCGTAGATCCATAAGTGTAGTTTTCAAAAATATATTTATTTTAATAGTTTAATTATTATTTATATTTTATTTATACTAAAAGTAGGTTATGAACACAAAATATTAGGTTGATTACCGTGCTAAGGAAAAATACTAAAACTTATTAAAAAAATTTAAAGCAAATATGATGCATTAGATAAAAGAATCTATTTCAAGATTTTTTTTTTCCATTTTAGATAAATGTTTAATATGACATACCCAAAGGAGAGAATAAATGTTTGTGTAAGGGGGAGTAGTGTATACTAGTGATTAGTGTGTGGTTGATTAGAGTTGCTAGTTGTTGCTGGTGTTTTTTCATATCATGTGTTACCATCAATGACAAAGGGGGAGTTGTTGGAAACTTGTGTTTTCATTGATGTCAATAGAGTATCATTGCATTGAATCAAACCTTGAGGAATCAAGTGTGTTGGTTTCGTTATGTGGCTATGTGCAGGATCATCATGGAAAAAATAGGCCATTAAGTGAAGATGAAAATTCAAAAAAATCAGAGTTAGGCAACTTGATGGGAAAATTTGAATAAGTTATCTATATTATTTCAAAAATATGTAAGAATAAAATATTTAGAAAATTGAATATAGTTTCTAAATTACTAGGTTTATTTAAAATAAAAATCTATTTGGTGAAAATTCAAAATTTCAATGCAGTAGCACTTAAATTTAAGGGAAAAAATTAAGAAGTAGGTGTCTGTCTGACCACCCTAACCACAATAAAATAATAATATTTTTTAATAATATTTTAGATATAAGTAGAGGACTCAATCCCAATGAGATGCATATATTTTTCTAATTTTTTTTCCAAATAAATAATTAATTATGAATTTTTTATTACAACTTTTAAAAAATATAAAAACTTGTATGTCTGACCACCTTAACTTGGCCAAAACTTCATGAAATTCATTTTTTTAATCCTATAGTATGTGAAGCATAGAATTTGATGCATGTTTCAGATTCAAAAAATGTAATACTGTTGAAAGCTATAGATTTTTCCAATCAGCCTATCAATCAGGACTTAAGTCATAATTCAAATAGAAAATGAATAACAATAAGTTATTAAATTCAAAGTAAAGCATAATAATTTATATTGGTGGAAAGTTGAGTATATCCTTTAAAAACCCTTTCCATTTAATCAATTTTGAGTTAAAAAAAGTTGTCAACCACATACCCTAAACATACCCACCATATCGCCACTTTTTGGCCCATCATGATACTACACATATCCATGTTATCATTATTATTGTCACTAGTGTCAGCCTCTAATGCAACAATGATGAGTAAGTGCTTGTGGGTATCAACCTATTGTATGGTTGAGATGTTGATAATGTGTTACATATATTGAGTTGTATTTTTTATGTTTGGTTTCCAAGTGCCTTTGAGAATATTTGAATAAAAGAAAGTTCAGTGTGTTAGAGTGGTGTTCAATGTTTTTTTCTCTGCATTTCTTTTGTATTGTAGCTATGCTCATGTGATTTGTACTTGATTATCAAAGGTTTTTTGAAGTGTTATATCTAGAGTTTCATGTTCAGGATCATGTGGCATAAGAAGTTGTGTTCACCAGTGTGTAAAATGTGAAGTAGTGTTGTATAGGAGAAATGAGATTGCTCTACATTTCTCTGCAATGAAGTTTCTAGTGTTGTGAATCTAGGAATGTGCTTATAATGGTTGTATCTACCTTCCCTTGAAGTTTTAAGTTCTAATTTGTTTCACAAGGTTGTTTGGTGTGTTGGATGTTTGTGCCAGTATGTCTAGTTGCACAAAATGAACCTATTTTCTTGAGTTTCAAGTGGTTGCAGTGGTTTTGTAGTGTATTCTGATGGTGTTGGAGTATTTCAATTTTTTGTATGAATAACATGGAGTGTTGTTGCATGGTCCACTAGATGTTTTTAGACCTTGAGAAGTGTGTTTAGAGTCACTTGTTAGTGTTAGTGCAGGTTTGGCTGACTTTGTGTGCTAGTGTTAATTGAGGAGGATAATTGTTCATTTAGGAAGTGTTGAGAAGTGTGATTGTGTAGATTTGGGTTCCAATTAAGTAGCAAAATTTTCTAGGTTCACTTCTTTATGTTGTGGAAGTGTTTGTTGCCAACATATTTGGTCTTACATGATTGAGGTGTATGCATTTCATTAAGGCCAACCTAATTGAGATATTTTTAGGTCACAGATGGTATATATTCAAGGAGAATTATTGTATGGATGGTAAGCAATGTGTGATGTGAAAGATGCAAAAGTGATCAAGAGTGTTGATCTAAGTGTGAGACTAAATGCATATGACTTCCTAATGCAGTGAGCAAAAGGTTTCTACATTTCAGTCACTTTTATGTGTTGTTTGTGCTTTAGTGGAACTGTACCTTCACCATATGAGATATGCATTATTAGCAGTTTAAATTGGAATTGATCCACCCCTTCTTCTTTCTTACTTCTAGACAATGAGTCCTTTGGTAGCAAGCCATCAACAACAATCCTTCCTTTATCTTTTTAGACAGTGAGCCCGTGATAATGAGCCTTATTGTATTCAGTGTTATAATTCATAAATTAATGAGTTAAACCTCACCATGGTCTTTTCCTTCAGGGGTTTTCCACATAAATTGGGTGTTCTTATGTGTTTGTGTTTGTATTACTGCTTTACATGTTTACTTTCTATTAATGGATGTTAGGGGTTGAATGGTGGATAAAATTTTAAGAACTAATGTGGATCTGAATGTTAATTAGGGCTTTTTATTTTTTAAATATATACAACTGATTCATCCCTCCACTCAATTTTCTTGTGCATCTACTAAAGAGATCTAAGTTGGAGAATAAGGCACTGAAGCATATCTTCATGGATATGGAGTCAGTGTGAATGGATACAAGCTTTTGGATCCAATTTCTTAGAAGGTTCTCTATAGTAGAAGTGTTATATTCCATGAGCTAAAACCTTCCATAGCTGATCTACAACCAAAGAATGAAGAAAAGAAGAAAGAGGTAGTTCAAATTCTACCTACTCTTGAGAGAGATGAACTATGCACTCCTAGCAGAACTAATAATGAGGCGATCTCTATTAGCTCTGACATCTCTGAAGAAGAGAAAGAACCTCAACCTCATCCATTGAGGAGCTATATGTGAGAAAGGCGACAACCAAATAGTTTGGATATTCTATGTTAGATTCTAGTTGCATATTTTCTTTAATCACTAACAATGATGAGCCTAGGACTATTAGAGAGGCTATGGGTATGCATAATGTAGATTCCTAGATGGAAGTCATGAATGAAGAGATGGTTATATTGAAAAAGAATACTACATTGGATTTGGTACTTTTTCCAGATGGATGGAAAATCTTGGTTGTAAATGGGTGTTCAAGAAGAAAATGGGCTTGATGGTAGTGTTGAGAAGTGTAAGGAAAGGTTGGTCACAAAGGTATGTTCCTAGCTGGAGGGAATTGATTATTGGGATATTTTATATCTTGTATCTAAGTTGACATCCATTTGATTCATGTTATAACTTTTAATAGCTTATGAATTTGATGTTGAGAAAATAGATGTGAGGAAAAATTTCCTTTATGGTGATTTGGAGGAGGAAATTTGTATGTCATAGCCAGAGCATTTCATTATGAAAGTTAAAGGTAATATATGTGTTTTCCTTGGGATTTATAAGGTCCAAATCTAATCATTATGTCTATTACAATATTGATAAAAGAAAAGGTATGATTTTAGATTTGAGTCTCAATTGTCATCATAGTTTGAGATGAAAGATCTAGGTGCAACAAGGCATATTATGGGGATTGAGACCAAAAGATATAGAGCAAATAGAAGGCTTTGGCTTAGCTAGAGGAAGTATGCAAACTCTATGATGGAGAGATTCAACATGACTACTTGCAAATATATGGTTTTTCTAGTTGTTTAGGAGGTGCATATTTTTATGGAGGATTGTCTAAAATTTCATACTGAGATGGAGGACATTACTAGAGTTCCTTATGTGAGTGTTGTTGTAAACTTGATGTATACTATGGTTTATATGAGGCTAGACATTGCCCAACAAGTGGGAGTTCTTAGCTATTTTATGGCTACTCTTGGATAGGTACACTAGGATATATTGATGTGAGTGCTCATGTACTTGAAGGATACTACCAAGTATGTCTTGTATTTTCATGGTTATCCTTCTAGACCTCAAAATTTAGTGAGCATTCCTAGATATGTGGATTTAGATTGGGTGAGTGATATTGAGAAAAAAATATTGACTACTTGATATGTTTTCACTTTGTTTGGTGGTCCAATAATTTGGGTGAGTAAGCAACAAGCTATAGTTTCTTTTTCCACTACTTAAGTGGAGTACATGGAAACTACTCATGCTTGTAAAGAGGCCATTTGGCTTAATAGACAGTGTGTAGATGTTGGTTTTGATGCAGGATAGATTATTATCTGTTATGATAACCATAGTGCTATTTATTTAATGAGAAATACTACTTTCCACGCCAAAAAAAAATTTGATGTGTAGTTTCTTTTTTTATGATATGGTGGAAGATGGAAAGGTTAACATGGAAAAGGTGGACACTTTGGTGAATTTTTTAGATGCACTAATAAAGCTAGTGAGCATAGAGAAGTTCAAATGGCATAGCGTTTCAATGGGCCTTGTATCCTAAGCAATGATACAAAGACTCCTAAAGGTACTCGACAAGTGGGAGAGTGTTTCGATGAATTTTTCTCAACCTTAGTGAGTCCCATGATTATTTATCTAATTAATTACTCGTAAGTTTATAATTGTATTCATTAAATGCAAAATAATTGTTTCCAAATTGCTAAGTCGCTTCGTGGTACCCAACAAAGAGTTGGCATCCTACATGCAAGGTGTGAATTGAAAATTTTGTGAAACTTATCACATGGTAACTCAATTAGGAAGTAGAAAAGATTAAAACCTTCAAAAGGTGTGCCATGTTGACAAATGGAAATTTATTTTTGAAGAAAGAATTAGAAGGGTCCACTTGCATGAGTGTGTATCTCTTCAAAAAAGAGGGAGCAAAGAAATTTGGCACTTGTAACTTAGGCACTCATTTGAGAATTATAAATTTTAAAAAACCTCAAGAAAGAGTGTCATGGTTCCATGTGGCACATGTTTGACTTCTTGACTGGAGCTTGGAAGGGAAAGTTGCTTAACAAAGATTGAGTTGTCACTCAGAGTGACTAATTGTGTTGGGTGACTTCTAAACTGGTAGTTGAGTTGATTTTCTCTTTGGGAAACCTATCATGTGAGGTTTTTGGAAATTTTGAGTTTCAAGCCTTGCATTTTCTTTCATTTTATTTCATGTTGTTGCATGCATGCGCGTGTTTGACATATTGCTAATTAGGTCACTTGGGACTCATGCACATTGTTGATTTTAGTTTGCATGCATGTAGAGAATGTGAGATTAACACATGACAATTCTCAATGATCGTGTATGAGAAGAATGTATATTGATAACTTAGTCAAATTTTCAATGTGATTCTATTGTAATATTTGTATGTCATTAGGCTGCTAAATTCACTCTAGAACGTGTATCATAGTGAATCAACATGAATACGATCATAGACTCTAAGTATTGTTTATAATAGCTTTATATTGTAAGACAATGAATTGTGCTTTTTTGTGTACGTTTTTTTCAAAAGGGTTTTCCCAAATAATTTTTTTATTGTGTGATTTATGGGTTTAAATCTAAAAATAACTAAATGAATGTGCTATCTTGAATGAAACTATAAAAATCAAAATATTTGAAACATAGTTTCACATCCCTCTCCCAATTGATGTGCATTAGGGAAGTGTTTTTGAATGCAGCTTTCCTTTCACTTATCTCCTCAACTATCATTATATGGGAATTGACTATGGGGATGTGACAAAAATGCTAGAGGTTACTCCATATTAATCTACCAATGAAGATCATTGTGCAATAGGAAAATCTTCATATTAATCTAATAAATTAACCATCCTTATGATGAATGAAGTGAAGTTATAAGATGAATAAAATCCATCTTAGCAATAAGACAAAAGGTATTAGACTAGGAAATTCATTTGACCTATAAAAGCCTATTTGCAACAAGGTGATCCTTGTACATATCAATAGAACCATCAACTATATTTTTAGTATGGTACTCCCACTTGTTAGGGTTAGAAGGAAGATATCTAACAATTAAATGCAGATTTAATTAATAAATAGAGAAACTAAAACACACATAGAAGAAATTATAACACAAAGAATTTAATGTGGTTCACCCAATTCGGGCTACATCCACCAAACCGCGGCCATCCAATGATTTTATTATCCAATGTAAAACCTATTACAATCTTGTGAATAATCTCATTTTTCATCATATTGCAACCCCCATCCAAACCCATTTTAACAAGCTTAGAAGCTTCTAGATTAGGGTTCTACAAAGTTAGTTTTTTTTTCCTTTTTCATTGATTTTTCCTTTTTTAGTGATGACGCAAAAAAGTAGGAGGAATTTTTTTCTCGGGGGTTACCACCCCCGAACCCCAACTCGGGGCTCAGCCTGACCTCGAACCCTAACAAGGATACATGCCAAGGTGTATAGCATGATCAGTCGTCACATACCAACACCACTTGCATTGAACTAAATTTATTCCCTTAGAAAGAGGTACTAGATATCAAGTATGATTATTCATCGAAGAAGAATACTTGTTCCCATACATGTGTCCCACTCAAGAATACCTATTGGATTTGATTTTTTTAAGAATAATATGAAATGGCATAGTAGTTACCTAATTTTCTCATACCTAGCCATCCTATAATTTACCTCATTCTATCCAATTAAATAAATATTTATTATTTATTTAATTCATCCTTTACCCTTGCCAGTATTGGCATGGTGTGATGGTTTATAGGTGGCATTGTTGTTCTTGCCACCAAGGTTCAAACCCCATTGGGGTGGTATTGTTGAATGGTTGTATCCGGTTCATAGCTCCGGTCAAAAGCATTTACCCCTTGAATAAAAAAAAAATCATCCTTTACCTTTATCCCTAACATTAATTCTAAATTATATTCCCCAAATCCTCCAACTAAATCAATTAACTATACCTACTTAATTACTGGATATGGGCTAATTAATTCCCTTATCATTTCCCATAATATTTAAATTAACACAATCCTCAATCCTTGTCCATTGATTCGTATCCATTAAATCCTTTCACATGGATCACAATCTAAATTTTCAATCATGTGACAAGTGTCCCTCCACCCTTTATGCTCAAACATGTGAAAGAATCCAAAATTCAAACTTACCTTTTACACCTCTATCCCTCTTGTGACATTTGTTACAATGCCAAGCCTTAATCCAAATCCTAATCCTCAATCAATCTCAACCATGCATTAATATATGCATCTTATCCCTTGATTTCCCTCTTGAAAATCTATAAATTTGAGGCTCCTCATCCCATTTGGGCATCCATTATTATCATATCCTTAAATGCTACTCCATTTTCTATCCATTCCCATCGTTATCCTATCTATCTTATCACTAATTTTCTCAATCCTACTATCATATTTTTGGTTTCATAAGAAACCAAATTCTACCCATCAACATATCAAAAGGAGCACATCAAGAGAGAAGTGGGTGCAACTCTTTCTCTAGATCAATCCAAGAATAAAGAAGAAAAAAGAGTAATTTTTTCTATTTGTGCACATTTGAAATCTTTATTTACCCTTGTTTTATTTTCTTATCTTTATTTTGGTATGGTTAGTCTTCTAACCCCATAGTTTCTCTTGTGTTATTATGATATTTTCATGGCTTAGGTTCTAGAATGGTACTTACAATTGTGCTTTAGATCACCTACATTCTAGAGTGGTGCTTCTACTATGCCATTTAACACATATAACCTTTAATGCAACTATTCTCATTTTTGGCATTTCCACATTATTGTATTTTTTATCTTTTGTTATTTTCTAGTTTTTAAAGATTTATGAATCTTAGGGTTATTTAGGGTGTCTTTTTAGTTCTTTGATAATCATTTCTTTTAATTAGCCCTCTATTATATAGAAAATATAACTTTTTCTTCTAGGTGTTTTCCCAACATGGCTTAGCGCTTTCACTCTATGAAGTTGCACTTCCACAAAACAGTGCATTCATCAATCAAATTTTTCTTTATTTGAATGTGCACTTCAACAAAATGGCACATTCATCAAATATAGTTTTTTTTCTATTGATCATTTCTTCTACATAGAATATTTTTATTCTTATTGTTGATTATTTTATGTTTCTATCTTTACATGTTTTCAATTTCTATCATTTCCATCATTCTTAACATTTAATTTTGTATGTCCCTATTATTTTCTTGGAAGATAAATGTATAAAAATATTCTAAGATACATAGATAGTATCACTCATATTATTACATTGCTTTCCTAGAAATTGAGGTGGTAGCTATGGATCCTAGGTAAAGGAATGTCTAAAAGTATTTTAAAATACATAGATAGTAAATGATCACAAGTTCGAGCATCATGTGATGCATGATAAATTAGCCAATTTTCACTAGTATTATGTAGGTGATGAATTCAAGGAGTTACTTTCCATGTCCTGGGGATTAGTTTACATCCACCAATAGCATAAAGGTGAATAGTTCTAGGAGCTATGTGATATAGGAGTAATTTAGCTAGTTGTTATGAGTACCATCCAAATAAAGGATGTGAGAAACTAGTTTCCCTATCAAGGGTTTAGCCATCTATTACTAATAGCATAGGCATGATAGATGCCAAGAGCTACCCATGTTGAGAAGGGGTTAGTTGACTTTCACCAAGGCCATATAGGTGATATATGCTACGAGCTACCCTACTCTAGGGATGAATTGACTTATTTCTAGTGATATGTAGGTGATGGATATCCAAATCCAATGAATCAAAAAGGTTTGATAGCTTTTTTGTAATTTTACTTTAAGCCAACGGTATATTGTGCATATAGTTACCTTTTTTATTTGAGTGATTGATGCAGTCTATATGAGAATCTTGTTACTCAATTTATGATAATATTGAAGGATTTAGGTAGTCTAAATCCTTTACTTTATTCAAGTGTATCATTTGAATTCACTTATATGAAAGTCGAGGACTAAGGAAGTTTTATAATAATTCTAGGTTATTTTAGCAACTTGTTTGTATTGGGAGTATAATATGAAGCTACACAAATAATATATTTCTTTTGGTTTATAGCTGAAGACCGAAATTCACTTGGGACATGATCATTACCTCATCCCTTATTATATTGTACTTTCAGAAGATGTGAACCTCAGTGGATGGTGTAAATGAAGAACATACGATCACCCCATCAATTATACTCATCCAATTAAACTATAACCCTTTGATACAATTAATATATTCATATCTAATAATACTTCAATTTTACATATACAATTAACTTTACCTATTTTTAAAATGTATAAATAGTGAATTACTTTAATCCAATCACCATGTTGGCTTACACCTAATATTACTAAATTTTTAGTGCTTTCATGTGTGATTTAATGTTTAATTTGTTTCATATTGATAACCAATCTGGAATTCATTTGAACGGGGCCTATTAAATATATCATACACCCATGACTTACAACATGTTCCCATGCAGGCCTAATATTTAGGTGATAGACTATATCTATTATGGGAATAGCCCACTGGAATTCAGTATGTCTCATGCTTGAATAACTTCTGAATCGTCTCACGCCGGAAAGCCTGTCCGATTGCATTGAAAGATACAATTTAAGAAACCACTGTGACTCTTGACTGCACCTCCATACATAATCCTCTGTTTCCTACCTCAATCGCCACACCTCTGGCCACCGCCTTTTCTTGCGGCCTCTACGGTTTGTGATGATGACTCGCTCGGCTCTGCATGATGAGAGAAGCCGCAAGAAAAATCATCCCATTTCTTTTAGGCATTTTGTCAAACAGTTCACGTGCCTTGTGAATACCTTAACATTTTGCATAAATATCTAGAAAGACACTTGCAACCACAATATCTAACAAAAATCTACTTTTGATTATGCTCTGATGGATGTCCATGCCCTACTGCAAAGCTCTAGTTTCGCCACAGACAATAAGGCTACTGGCAAAGGTTGTAGGGATTTCCTTTACAACTAACAATTGCATTTGCTTGAGAGTTCTTATAGCCTTTTCAACAAGCCCATTTTGTTCATATCGTGCAACTATTACATTCCATCAGACTACACTTCTCTGAGACATTTTATCGAAAAGCCTTAAAAGCTCCTTTAAATACGCCATTATATTCCATCATATAATCATTGTAGTCTATGGGACTACCTTTTTTTTTTAGGTATTTTTTCAAACAGTTTGCTATCTTTTCTACGGTTTTAAATTTTCCGTACATGTCTACCAAGGTAATTACAATTACAATATCTTTAAAAAATTACTTTCAATTTAAAGCCAGTAGCATGATGAAGGTTCACTAAATAGTGTCATGACTGAGTATTAACAAGTTACAATTAATAATACTATTGTTTCAAAAATTGGTTACACCAATTGAATATTTCTCCACAACAATGTTTATCACCTTTTCTCCAACAACAGCTATAATGGGCACAAGGTTGAAATGTATCAAGCAAAAAGACCACATTCAGTTAGTGGCAATCTAAAAATATATACCATCTAAAAGAATATGTACTCAGAAAATGAAAATAAAGCAACTCCACAACAAATGATAAAAAATGATATAAAAACCCAATAAATAGCATTGATTCAACATCACCTGATACAAAGGATTTCAATTTTGAAATCTATTGTTGGGTGCAGATTTAAAATTTTCAAGCTTTTGCACATTTCAAAAATATTAAAAAATAAAGTAACAAATCTGTTAACTAAAAGTAAAGATGATAAATTCAAACTATTCTGTGAATTCTCCATTTGAAAAAAGAAAGACAACTGAAAAGACAATGAGATAACATCATTTACAAAACTCCTGAAAAGTCAATCCTTATCTACTCTCTTGCAGTGAGAATATCTACTACCTGTTGTGAGTGTATTTTCTTCTAAGTTTCCCAGGCCTTTTTAAGCAATCCATTTTGTGCATATCCTACAATCGTTGCATTCTATGAGACTACGTCTCTTTCAGTCATTTTGTCAAATAGTCGATGTGCCCTGTATATGCACTCTGCTCTGTCCACATTTCAACTGCATGTCTTAAAACTGCATTTTTATGCATGAAAACGTCAAGTCATTAGCATACACTGTTCTTGATGCCATGTATCACAGATTGTAGGTCGTTTATTGTGTTTGTCGAAAGCCTGTTTCAAACGTATAAAACCTTGGTTTGATGCCTTCCCAGGTAAGGGAGAATTTCAGTGAAGCTTAAGGTCATAGTAGGGGAGAGGATCTAGTAGTTGAGCACCTTAACTTCACGCTTCTAATTATCGTATATGGAAATTTCAAATCACTCCTAATTTTTTACAGCAACTTACTTGGCAAGTCCCCTTCTTATAATTAAGGTCTCAGGGCCACATCAGCATGCTTTTTGTCAAGGTGCTCAAAAAGGCCCAAAAAAATAAGTGCAACCAATACTTGTGCATTCATAGCATGTTTTATTGAGCGCTGATGTGGCATCACATGATTGGTTGCTTTTTAGGTCAAAGGAATATATTTTGTTTAATTATGGGTAGTAATCATCAACAGTAACAACTTTAAAGTCACAACTATTGGTCCAATATTGATAAAAATATTAGACATTATATAAACAAATACTATCACAAATTCACAACTATTGAAACATGCTCAGATATTGGGTTCTCTCCCCTAATGGCCCGAAACTAATAAAACATTCAGGTGAAAAATAAGCCAAATTACAGACCAAAACATTGTCCTTCCGTTCCATTCAACATAACAATGAAATTGACTGAAACTACAAAAATTAATGCCTTGTTAAGTACTCCCTTAGCTACAGTTCCATAGCAGAAACTAATAAAGCTCAAAGAAAATAAAGACTTTGAGGTAATACATTTCATCCATAACTTTCACTTCATCAAAGAGCTACTTATACTGCTTTCTTTACCCAGAAATTCCATCTCAACCTCTTCACTACAGTTTTCATCCATGATTAATATCAGTTTTCAACAAGTACAAATTTAGTCTTCTGCACTGATCTTTATCTTTAAAAAACCACCAATTCAAAACTTAGCACTGTCTATTCTGTATTATCTAGCATAAGATTGCCTACACAATACTAAATAATGGGAATAGAAGCTACCAAAACCAAAAAAAAAAACATCAGGTGGTAAAATCTGTTAACGAATTCAGATCAAACCAAAAAGCAACTCTCTTCGAAAGAGTTGGAGAATGAATACAAACATTGTGCATGAACAAACTCAGTGTGAACTCTGTCTACCAACTGGCATTGAACAACACCTGAAGTAGTATGAATTCACACACCATAAATTATAATCCCATAATAAATCACAAACTCCACTCGTGTGAGCATGAAAATTATTGAGAAATCTGACAGATGGACTTTTTTTACAGAACCATTCATTACCTAAGATATGACATATTTCAAGAATGTTGTCTTGTTATATTTCTAAGGGGTCACTCCATCGAGATAGTACAAATCAAGTGTTGGACATGTGTTGTATATTTTATAGGTTTTTACATCGTTTATAGATTATATATTTGCGTATAAGTAGTGGGGTCAGTAAAAAATATACTTTTTATAATCGTTTTTATGTCATGGTTTTATATCTATTGTATTGTAATACCATTTAATGAGTTCTTATACTAATGTATATTAAAGTTGAGTATAAATGTAAGTATTTTATTGTATTGTATTTTAACAAATAAGTTAAAACAATAAATGTGTTGTTCTGATATTGTTCTTAGGATTCAACTGTGTAGTTTTATGAGTCAAACTCATTGACCCATGTTTCATGAGTAGTGGTTCACAAGAATCCATCTCTCATTATAATGAATGGTCCACTTAACACTCACTGCATTCAGGTGACGCTCATAGAGGTGAAGCACTGGGACTTCCTAAGAGGTCACATATCCCAGTACTACTCTAGTTAAAGTGTTCTTAACCATACAGTTTTTCTCAAGGTTAAGCCCACTTAGCTTGCAACCCCATTTGCAAAACCTTCAGCAAGTTTTGTGCCTTATGAACCATTCATTATAGAGCCCCTTTAGCTCATCGGCAATAAATGCCTGGTTTACGATTACTACCAAAAAAATTGTTAGGTTGTGAATATACTTATTATTTAAGAATCCATACAAATTCAATCGGATCTACTTTACCACCCACACAACCAACCAATATTATATATTTGATTAAATTTTTATGGTTTCTTAAATTTTAAGTCACTATTTACTAGAACCAATGTTTCTCTGTATATGCATGCATACACTCATACACCTAACTCATATTAGATTTGATTGAATGTTTATGGATTAGTAAATGTTTAATAGAACCAATATTCTTTATACATGTACACACGTCTAATCCATATTAAATTTGATTGAATGTTTATGGATTCTTAAATTGTAAGTGTTTGTACATGCATTATCCCTTGCACACACGTAGGCTAACTTAAGCTTACTTAGATAATCATTGTAGACACTATTACTCACTGGTTTTCTTGACACTTGTTCAAGATAGCTGCCCAGCTGGTTTGGAGATTGGAGAGGTGTCGATACACTTCAAGACCTCATGCTTGCCTGATCTCCTATATATCTACATCTCTTGACTGTCTAATATCAGATTGATTGCATACAGTTTTTGATGTGTTCACTGTGCCTGATTTATAACTTCGTGATTGCTGGTTTTTTCATGGTATCAGAGCTGGTTTTTTCATGGTATCAGTCTTCTGAGATATCTCCAGGCCGTAAGGTGAACTAGCCAATTAAGTTCTGTTTGTTTAATGGATTTCTGTCTCCGCTAATCATTTGCAGGACGCATCAAGGGTTTGAGGAGGCGGAAGTTTTTGCACAGTCAATCCATTTTGAGGACGTAATCTCCCTTGCCCGCTTGAGGAATCATATCCTCTATTCGGTGAATCATTCCCGAGTAATCAGATTTGCAAGGCCATCTTATCCTCATTGCTGGCAACGAGATTCACTAGGAAGAGGCGTGATCTCCTCATTGATGCAGTCCTTGAGTTTTTTGCATAACTGTTTGTTTTTTCAGGCGCAGGCAAAGTGCATTGACTTGGCGTCCTCACGCAGCAAATATCTTCATGGATTCGTTGATACGTCAGCCAATATCTTCATTGAGGGAGGGCGCGTTTCCTTCATTATAGTTGTTCGTTGATTTTTTCTTGCACCCTTGTGTCTGGAGCAGCAATCGTGCCTGCTCTTGAGGCGTGGTTCTGTTCTATGGAGGCCCGAACTGTGTGCCGAGGTGGAGGCAAGAAGGGAGGCGCGATTTTCAGTTGGAGGATTCAAAAATGGTTCCAAACTCAATCCGCTTTTTCTGCTTTTGAAATCATTGTATGAGCAGTTTCGTAGGGAAAACCCTAACTTATACAATTTTGCATAAAATTTGCTATAACATATTTGAAATTTTTTTGTGAGGAGGCACTATTCATGTTGATGGCTGTCCTATTTGGAGAAAGGCAAGGAGGCACAGTTCAGGGGCTTTTGCTTTTTTAAGCCCCCGGTTTTATGTCTTTTAAGCTCCCGAGCTTGCTTTTTCAAACTTTTCCCTCATTCTTACTTTTTCTGACTTTTTGATGCACTGCAATTTTTTCCAAAAATCTAAAATTGTATTTTTGTAATGAGGGTCAAATATTTTGTATAGGGTGACAATTTCAATTTGTAATAAATTTTGCACCATACTTCAAGATTTGAGTTCTTTGTTCAAAAGTGTATAATTTTTGCATATTATTGCCCTCATCCTATAAAGTGCCTATCTATAAAGTGTTTGTTTATGCCTCTTTTGAATGATTTATAAGCACTCCTGATTTATAATCACTCCTTCTATAAAACTGTCAAATTGGGGTGGAAAACAAATAATCAAAGGGGTGTTGTGTGGTTCATTTTCACACTTCCTCGAGAAGTGCTTGTGTTTGTTGTGTTTTTTTACTTCTACACACATTTCTAAATTCTTCTTTTTCGCATTTCTACAAGCAACTATCTAAGTCAAAGCAGTATGAAATCTAATGTTACTAGAGTACCCTTAACACCTTTTAGTGAGAAGTGCTTGTTTTTGTTGTGTTTTTTCACTTCTGCACACATTTCTAAATTCTTCTTTTTCGCATTTCTACAAGCAACTATCTAAGTCAAAGCAATATGGAATCTAATGTTACTATAGTACCCTTAACACCTTTCAATGAGAAGTGCTTGTGTTTGTTGTGTTTTTTTACTTCTACACACATTTCTAAATTCTTCTTTTTCGCATTTCTACAAGCAACTATCTAAGTCAAAGCAGTATGAAATCTAATGTTACTAGAGTACCCTTAACACCTTTTAGTGAGAAGTGCTTGTTTTTGTTGTGTTTTTTCACTTCTGCACACATTTCTAAATTCTTCTTTTTCGCATTTCTACAAGCAACTATCTAAGTCAAAGCAATATGGAATCTAATGTTACTATAGTACCCTTAACACCTTTCAATGAGAAGTGCTTGTGTTTGTTGTGTTTTTTTACTTCTACACACATTTCTAAATTCTTCTTTTTCGCATTTCTACAAGCAACTATCTAAGTCAAAGCAGTATGAAATCTAATGTTACTAGAGTACCCTTAACACCTTTCAATTATCATGATTGGAAGATGAAATTAATTCTTGTATTTAAGAACAAAGGCTTATATAGGGTAACTATGTGGATAGAGAAATAACCTATAGTAGCTAAAGACAAAGAAAAGTTTTTCAATAAGTGTGATCAAATAGTTGGCTTCCTATGTCTAAATTTATCTTTTGATTTGTTGTTTCATGTGGAGAACTTGAAAACACCCGACCAAGTTTGGAAAGGTCTTGGAAACTATTTGGAAAAATAGATGAACATAGAAGCCATGAGTTGGAAAATCAACTCTTAGGTCTTAGTCCTAGGAGTTTCTCAACTTTACAAGACTTTTTCACTAAGTTTAAATCTTTGAAGTTGCATTTAAATAATTGTGGAATTGACAAGAAAGAGGATCAATTAATCCTTTCTGTACTTTCCAAGCTAGGTTTAGAATTTTTTGTGTTTGTATCAAGTTTTTACTCTACTAAAAGGGCTCTTGAAGCCTCATGATCAATGCCCACAATTGATAACTTTATTGCTGATCTAACAAGGGAGAAAGAAAAGTTAATTCAAATGGGTACTTTGATGTCTACTAAAACTCAAGCCCTACTTGAAAGGAATGAAACACACCAAACTTTAAAAGTGGAGAAGAAGAACACTAAAAAGGACAAGGAAGTTAAGAAAGAAAGTAAAATTGACAACTCCAAAAAGGACTGTCAAGGTAAAAAGAGAGTTAAATGTGCCTTTTGTAAAAATCTTTGACATGATGAACATCAGTGCATCAAGAAAAAAGTTGAAGTTCTACAACAAATACTTAAAAAGAATAATATAGGGCAGGGCTACTGATTCTATCAAGACATCTTCATCAAATCAAGATAATACTAAGGACAAAGAGAAATCAAAGGGAAAAGCGTTAGTTGCTAAAGCATCTTTATCTCCATCATGGATTATAAATTCTAGTGCTTCAAAGCATATGGGTTCTTCACAAGTTATTTTTTCCTCTTTAGAGCCATCAAGTATGTCCACACTCACCTTAGGTGATGATACTCCAGAATTGGTAAAAAGGAGAGGGCTTGTTGAAGTTGAAGAAGGAACATTAACAAATTTTCTAAGTGTGCCTTCACTCTCAACTAGTCTCCTTTTAGTGTATCAAATAACTCACTTAGGGAAGGGAATGATAGTACACTTCTCTCCAGATTCAATTGAAAAAAGAGAATTACAGAGCAACAATTTGGTAGCAATATGAGAGGCAAATCACCAATCCATATTATATACCTTCTCCAATTTTTTCATAGATATTTCTCCAAAAGAACTAAGTTCTCACTCAGATGAAGTTAGCAAACTATGGAATGAGTAGTTTGTCCATCTTAACTACTGCTATCTTGAACAACTATGTCAATAGAATATGGTAAAGGGATTACTTAAGGTTAAATTTTCTAAAGGGATTTGTGAGGGTTGTGCACTTGGCAAGCATCCAGAAGAAAAAACTGACAAAGGAAAATCATGGAGGGAAACACAAGTTTTAGAACTTGTTCATAGTGATGTTTAAGTAGCTTTTCCCCATCCATCTTTTACAAAGACTAGATATGTTCTCACCTTCATTGATGATTTTTTACGTTTTACATGGGTTTACTTTCTTAGACAAAAATCAGAAGTGTTTGAGTCTTTTCATGATTTCAAATCTCTTGTCAAAAAACAATCAGGGAAAGTCATCAAGGTTCTTCAAACAGATAATGGGAGAGAATATGTCAAGAATAGTTTTGAGCATTTTTGTATATCAGAGGGGATAGATCTACAACACATAGTTCTTTATACCCCACAATAAAATGGCGTTGCAAAATGAAAAAGTGGATCTTTAAAAGAGATGGCTAATTTTTTGATTCACACTAAGGGCCTCACACCATCATATTGGGAAAAAGTAGTTAGCTATGCATGTTACATACATAATATATTTTCACATAAGGCCTTAAAGGGTATCACTCCCTTTGAAGCTCGAAAAGGATGGAAACCAGTAGTTGATCATTTTAGAGTTTTTGGCTCTCATGCAATGGTACATATTCCAAAAGAACAATGTAAGGCTATGGATCCAAAATCCAAACCTTGAATCTTTGTGGGATATCTAGATGGTGTAAAATCCTATCGCCTACTCCACCCTACCACACATGAATTATTTATTGGGAGAGGTTTTAAGTTTAGAGAAACATCACTTGAAACTATACTTGACACTTCTCAACATATTGTGGACTCTTCATATCCTGATTACAATATTGATGATTCATTTCATTCTTAGTAGATTCCTAGCATAGTATCTTCTTCTTTCAGTTCTCATAGTGACAATAGTGATGAGAGTTCATCTTCATCTAGTTCAGGGATTGCATTATAAGTTGATATTTCTACACCTGACCCACCCACATCTCATAAGGTAGGTACAAGGGTACATGATTCAATAGATGATAGACTGATTTAAGTAGATTTTCAAGGGAGTCCACATGCCTTTTTTGCTTTAGTTTTCAATCCACAAACATTCAGAGAGTCATTAGGCATACTAGAGTGGGATATTGCTATGGATGAGAAATATTATTCCTTGATTAGAAATCATACTTAGGATTTGACTTCACTTACTAAGGGAAGGATGATAGTTCAATGTAGGTGGATATATCAAAATAAATTTGTAATAGATGGGTGAGTTGATAAGTACAAAACATAATTGGTATCCATTTTTTTTTCACAAGTTGTAGGTATTGACTATATAGAAACCTTTGCACCAGTTGCTAAGATGACTTCCATTAGACTCACACTTTCTATAGCCACATCACATGGATGAGATGTACATCAAATGGATGTGAAGAGTGCATTTCTTCATGAAGACCTTGAGGGGAAAATCTACATGGAACAACCACCAAGGTTTGTTCAGGATTCATCCTTACTTTGTAGACAAGGAATCTCTCTATGGCCTCAAACAAGCTCCTAGAGCTTGGTATGCCAAGATGGATTCCTACCTCCTATCTTAGAGTTTTACTATATGTCATTTCTATCCTAATGTGTATCTACTATGACAGGATGATTCACTTTTGATACTGGTTCTATATGTTGATAATCTTTTGATTACCGAGAGCACTTCATCTACCATTGCAGTAGTGAAGACGTCACTTTAGGATAGATTTGACATGATAGACTTGGGTTTATTGCACTACTTCCTTGGCATTGAGATTTCACAATTGGCTTCATGGATTACTCTTGCACAACCCAAGTATACTCTTGATCTACTTGCATACTTTCATATGATTACTTGCAAACCATCTTCAACTTCCTTTGTTTTGGATTCAAGCTTGAGACTTCATGTACTACACCATTAGTTGATGCTACATTGTATCAACAACTTGTTGGTAGTCTTATATACTTGACTTATACTAGGCCTAACATTGACTATGTAGTAGGCATGGTTTTGAGATTCATGCATAAACCTCATGAGTTGCATTGGAAAGAAGCTAAAAGGATCCTTCACTACCTTAATGGTACTCTTGGGCTTGGGATTCTCTCATGTACAAATTTTTACACCTTGGAAAAAACACAACAATTTTTTTTTAACGAATGGAATGAACTCTACTATCAATGACTATCCATGACTAAATGTGGTATGAAAATCTACACACATCTTGTGAGTTGATTAAGCAACATTGTCATTGATATGTGTCGCTTGAAGGCAAGGTGCAAGAAGCAAGAGAGGTTGGGTGTGCAAGGTCTATCCTGCATAATCCAAGTGGGAAGGGTAACCCAAGTACTCTAGGTCTTGCAGATAGCACCATACTACAATTCATTTGAATCCAACCAACATTCATTAAATCCTTTAACCGAAGATCATGGTGACATTATCATCTAACATTAGTTCCAAAATGATAAAAGAAAAAGTATTTAATTAAGCACATAAGGCTATTATTCTTAATGATTAGACCCTTAGCCACTTGGAGTATCATTATGTAGGTCTAGGTCAATTTAACCCAAAGACATTAGTATCAAGACAATAACTCTAATAAATATACCTTTACATGTTATTTCAAATTTCATTGTATATTTGTTTGACATCATTCATCCTAGAATATACAAGGTGACACTTACACCTTTTCGCATTTAAGAAATCTTTAACTTAATCAATAACACTAAGAACAATTCATTTCTATAATAATACCAAGAGTTACATTAACCTAATAATGGTATTAAGGTGTTACTCTACGATTGTTATGTGAATATTATCCCTTTGATAGGTCATCATAATACTATTACTTAAATCCCTCATTAGGAATTCATAACATTACCTATATTTAGTGAAGGTAAAGAAAAAAGACAATAGTATTTACTTCCTATAATGCCCATAATTTATACTTAAGGAAAAAAAACCCGACTAACAATTTTTTATTTTTTATTTTATGTCAAAAAGAGACATTAACCACTTGATATAAGCTATAATGTGTTGAGCTTGTTAACTAGCTACATGACCAAAAGATGTTATCCAAGCAATGCTATCATCAAAACATAGCCCAATAGTGGAGAATGGATATTTAGACAAGTAGATGAGGGTGGAGACCTTCACACACAAATACAAAATTGATAAAATTTACATTAACGTCAACTCTCAAAATTCAAATACATAACTAAATAAAATGTTTATAATTTACTCTAATTATAAAATTTTAATATTTATTTTTTTATTATTAATTTAATCATTCACTTTTCCTCAAATAAATATAAATAAACAATTAACTATATATATACTCTTATAAGTAAATTTAGTAATTATAAGAAATAGCTTAACAAATAATGTACATTAATTCTTCTACATTACATATTACTATTTTCCTTAAGATAAAGGAGGGAGGATGATAATATATAAAGATAAACTATATATATATTTCTTCTTTTAAAGACTCCCTATTACGTGGACTCTTCTTTTCCTTACCTATATTCATATTTAAAATTGAAGGATTCTCTCCTTAAGAATGTGGGGATATACTCTCCGCCCCCCAAACTTTTTCTCTCCCACTTAAAAATTCAATAGACTAAAATTACCGAGCTCTATTTGTTTCTAGCGTGAATAATGCCTTTTCCTTTTGGCATTGATATTGACGCAAACGTAACACTCATGGCAACATCACAATCACAACTTACTTCCTACACCTTAATGGTATTTAATCTGCCCTTGCAATGCTAAATGCTCATTTTCACACTAAACCACGACGCCCTCTCGATAACTCCTCATTTTATTATTTATCTTGATAGTTGCCAAAAATTTACTGATGCAGATTAGGATAACACCAACGTGTAATACTAAAAGGCTATTATAATTCTAGTTTTTTTTTTAAAGTTTATCCGTAAAATGTGCTCTTTTCATGCCCCCGCAGAAATTGATTTTCTAAACCCTAAGTTGGGTGTGAGAAAACCCTAACTTATACCATTTCGTCCTAATCACTATGAGCAGGGGAAGAAGATTAGTGAGGGAGTGGTGGAGGATAGGACGCGGCGGCAACACTGGTCCTCATTTCCTAGCTGAGCAAGCCACGGTCTTGTTTAATCTTTATGCGTTTAACATGTTTATCTACTCAGTCTTATTCATTACTCTGCATGATCTCTTGCAGGGGCTAGTCAAACTTTTTTCCCCCTTTGGATTAGTTTTCTGTATGCAGAGAAAATCGGCCTCATTACAGGGGGTGTAATGTTTGGTAGCAGCTTCCTGGTATCATTTTACTTGCTGTTCGTTTGGTTCATTTTATGGCTCCGTTCTAGGTTGCATGATTTATACTCCTTTGTTTTTTTTGGGAAACTTTAGCTATAAATAAAAATCTGCGTGCACAATTATATATTTCGTTTCTTCTCTTTCTTTTCCATGTCTTGGTCGCCTTGACAGAAGCCGACCACTTGAGGGCCCCTTGAGAGGAGGCGTGGGTAGGGCTGGTTCGCCCTCCCATCCTCGATCCCTATTATATTAATATTTTTTGTTTTTTTAAAATTTCTTCCTTAAAATTTTTGTCATTAGCATATATTGAAATGAAACGAATTCTTCTCAGAGGTTTATCACATGTAACCAGCCATAAGCGTTTCCTTTCCATGATTGTACTCATTTTCTTTTTGCTACAGTGAGCTTATGCACAGACGAATGGGAAGGAAGTGAAAGCCATGTATGTGTCACTGGCTAATCTGATGAGAGGGAGGTTTGTTGTTTTCCCTTTTCATAGTTCCACAAATGTATCTACCATACCTTCAATACTACGTTTATACATATTTTGGGTTTCATTCCCCTACAGAATACTAGTTCTTTCACTGTAATGTCATTTCACCTACGACTGAATTATCTGGTTACTTTTTACTTCTTTTTTTTGCCATGTTCGTACAGCACATGATGTACAGATAAACAGGCACGGAAATGGAAATTTATAGCTAAGGAACTTTCCATTGTCTTTTCTTTTTAAACAATGCAAAGTTCTAGCTTACTATAGACAGTTAAGGAGTAATACAAATGAAACAATTCCTTCTGAACATAATACCTTTTTTTTTTATTGAACAAATAAATTTTCTTGAACATAATACACTTCTCTTTTGAAACAGATGACATTCTGGTTGGAAACATAAGTGGGAACAAAACTATATTTTTTTGAACCATATCCTTTTATCTTCTTCAACCCGGACACACTTGTTTAAACACTGCATCTCTTGCTTTAAAACAGATTACATTCCTTATTTTGAACAGGATATATCTTTGAGAATACTATACATTTCTTTTGACTGACTACATTGCTTGTCTTTATTTCCCTACTAACAGTAAACAATACAAATAGTCTGCATATCTTATCATTATCATACATGGTTTGCAAATTTACACATAGGACAAGGCTGTACTCCAACTCAGCAACTTTCCCAGCTTTCCCAGCTTTCACCTGCAAATATAAACAAATTCTTCCAAGCCTATGGAGTGCTCACCACCCATCCTTAGGCTGGAAAACCAGCCACCCCCGAGCTGGGAGGCTACCAAATTGAACTGGGTAACACACAAACAACCCTTCCCAAACAAAAACACAATTTCACAACTATACACATGATAAACACTCATTTAGGTATAGCAAAACATTACACAAAAACCATTTTAATGGCTTTCATGGGGAGAGGCTGGAAGGATCACAGCCATGGGGGCATACTAACATCAAATGCATAATTAAGGAAACCTTCTCAAATAGCAACCTTCTCATATCTATTCTCCACCCAAACCTCCCATTTTCGAAAAGAGGGCACTCTTACCCTGTGGGTACTCATACCCATTATTATCGCAGCTGAAACATACAATCTTTCCAGAATTAAAATATAAGCCTCATATAAGCCCCACATGGGAATCTCTTCCCCTCCATGAGTTGCTCACAGCCTAAAATGGGGAGCCAACCCAAAATTTCAACACACATCAAATGCACTAACACAAACAAGAAATCCAACAAAATAGCCAAGTATCACATAACACAACTTAGATTTCACACATATATTCAAACAAAAACATGTAGGATGAAGATATTACTTCTAAACTTTAGAAGGGGGTTGTTACTTGCTTTTCCAATCCTTCCTTCAACTCTTCTCCCCTTTTTTATTCCACACTTAGCTAAGAATGAATAAAACTTGGTAAACACTTTCTTTCAAATTCTTCTCAAAAAGTCCCCACAACTACTATGTCCTCTTCTCATTTAAGAGGTATGGTGTTCACATGGACTCCCTTACTCCAATTTTCGTCACCCCTCTTACAAGCAATGTAAGAGGAGTGATAAATGAAGCATGGCTAAAAGTGTGGCCTAAAAATAACCCCCAATGTTTAGGTCATATGCCTAGGGCCTCTAAAAATCATGAATTACTTAAAATTAAGACATAAATGACCCTTTAAAGTGACATAAACCAAGGAATCCGAATTTTCAATCTTGATATCACTTTTTCTTTTTTAAACAATTCAAATATTTACACCTTTACCCCCAACATGCACATCACCAGATATTTAACAAGACAATATAAGACTCTAGCCCCTCCATGCGGCTGAGTCAGGCTTAACAAGGTAACACAAAGGTCTTTTTGGTTGCCTCCAATGTCCATGGCTATGGAAGGTTAACCTGCACACTCCATGCAAACATTAGTCCAACCGTCAAGAGAATAAAATCAAAACACATACATTTGATGAAGCGTATAGTAATCTTTGTTTAAATTTTCCTTTCTAGAATTCAAACACTATATTGTTACAATTTAAAACAATACCAATTTCACTACTAAAACATTAATCACAATGTTTATAGTCATTTGCATAATAATTCAATTATTTGTCTTGAATGTAAACAATATGATATATGCATCACCTTGCATGGTAACTTAAAAATTCACTTTTGGATTAAAATGATATCATAAAGCATATTGTTTCAACGTTCATAACATTCAAAATGTTAGTTTGATCAACTAGGATACTCGTAGAATTATGATTCATAAAATAACTAATATAATAAGCATATTAATAATTAAACCTACTGTTCATAATCAACCATCATCCTAATGTGGGACAAAAGTAAAATGTATACAAGCATAACCACGTGAATAATAACAAAATACAAGTTATGTGTGTCCATTTAACAATGGGTCTCACAGATTCACTACAAAGTTGGTTCATCACTTGACTTGGTTGGTTATACAGATTTAGATTGCATTGGTGACACTGAGCATCATAAGTCCACTTCAAGTTACAACTTTTCACTTGGTTTAGGTCCTATTAGTTGGTCTAGCAAGAAGCAGAGTGCAATTGATATATCATCCACAAAGGTAGAGTTTAGGGGGGTTGTTAACTCAACTATTGAGGCTATATGGATTCAAGGCATTCTTTATGAGTTTGGTACTCCTTTTAGGTAGCCTATAGTCATCTATTGTGACAACCAGAGTACTATTCAGATATGTAGGAATTTGGTTCAACATCAATGAACCAAACACATAGAGATTCATATGCATTACATTCGATAGTTGATTTCAGATCATCAACTTAGTCTTTTTCTAGTCTTCAGAGTAGGTTGTTGACATATTCACCAAACCCTTCACTAAGAGCAAGTTCATTCATCTATGATCTCTTTTTGGCGTGCAGTCTATATCAGCATCATCATCATCCTTGGGGTGGGGGGGGCTTTCTAGTCTTCTCCACATCTTCTCTCTTTTTGGAGGATAGTTTTTTCCCACTAAGTTTTCTAGCTTACTCTATTTTTTAGAGAGATTGCATTGTACATGAGTACCTTATTAGTCTTCATGGTCAGGACTCATTTTCTTTTGCATTGTACATGGGTACCTCACCAAGCTAGTAGCCAGGACCCATTTTATCCATGCCCACCTAAGCTATGCTTAAGGGGGGTGTTAGTGTATGCATTATCCCTTGCACACAGGTAGGCTAACTTAAGCCTACTTAGGCATTCATTGTAGACACTACTACTCACTAGTTTTCTTGACACTTGTTGAAGATAGCTGCCAAGTTGGTTTGGAGATTGGAGAGGTGTCGATACACTTGAACACCTCATGCTTGCCTAATCTCCTATATATCTACATCTCTTGACTGTCTTATATCAGATTGATTGCTTACAGTTTTGGTGTGTTCACTGTACTTGATTTATATCTTTGTGATTGCTAGTTTCTTCATGGTACAAAGATATAAATCAAGCACAGTGAACACACCAAAAACTATATGCAATCAATTTGATATTAAACAGTCAAGAGATGTATATATATAGGAGATCAGGGAAGCATTAGGTGTTGAAGTGTATCGACAGCTCTCCAATCTCCAAACCAGCAAGACAAATATCTTGAATAGGTGTCAAGAAAATCGGTGAACTAATATTGTCTACAATGAATGCCTAAGTAGGCTTAAATTAGCCTACGTGTGTGCAAGGGATGATCCATACACTAAAAATAAGTAATTGTTAATTAGAACCCATTAGTAGTCCACAAAAAAAAAAAATTGGATAAGTCAAAAATTATTGCTCAAAATAGACTGGAAAAAACCCTTTAAAAGTTACATCTACAACAAAATGAACATGGCCAAGGATGCTACTAGAGCTCTATATCAAGGTAACTCGTGAATTCCATTCTACATAGAATACTTAATAATATGTAGCACACAATTTATTCGCTCTCCTTTACATACTAGTAAAGAAATAATTGGAGGAAAACTGAATATATAAGCAAGTAGTTTCGAATGCAGAGATAAGATGAAATCCAAATGTAGAGAACAAGATCAAATCCAACTGTAATTACAATAGTAGAAAGAGGTTTGGGGGCTCCTATCATATGAAATGACACTCAAATTTGTTAAATTGTCCATTGCATAGGATGCTCAAAGCATTATTTTTTAGTTTAGCATTTCTTACTGAATTTAAGGGAGAGAATCCTAAAGTGTATAAAGCACAAAACTTTTATCATATGAAATTCATATCAGAGTAAATAAACACAACTCACAAACAAAAGATTTATTTGTAGACAAATTATAATAATTTGAATATAATTTTAAAGAAAAAATAAATAAACCATTGCAGTAATTGTACAACTGTTGGACAATGAGAACGATAATTAAGAAGATTGAGAAGAAATATACGAAGAAGAAGAAGAAGAAAGGGATGAAACAATCAGTGTAGTCATTATAGAATCAGTACATTTGTTCAATATCCATCCAAATTCTAAATCACAAAACTAACCTTAATTATGTAAAACAAAACAAAGAAATATAAACATGCACAAGTTGACTTTACCACTATTGAAAAACAGAAGGAGAACTATGGTCTAAAGTGAAGCATTAGTCTAACTTTAACAAATGTGTACACCTTGAAAATAGGAGTATTGTAGATGATTTTTAATCCCTTGTTTTTGAAATTAATTATTTTCCAAGTAAAAAATTTGGAACATACTTTAAGAAAAATAATATTCTAAACATGTGTTGTATTATTTTTATTCAGACTAATATAAAATACAATTGACATAACCATTACACCTCCTTACAATACAAGTGCTAGTTGTCATAAGACCCCATACTCACCACATGTTTCTCTTCAACAAAGGAAAGAGACAACAATGAATTCAGTGTCTGCAAAGGCACTTTGATGCAGTAATTGAACATTTGTCTTCAACAATAACGGAGAGCCAATGTTGGCTTTATCGAAACAGCCTAGGCCCACTTTCATCTTTATAGCTCTGCGGCATTTTTCGTTTATCTGTGTAGCCATTAAGGGCGCTGAAATTTGTAGCTCCCAGGTCAGAATTCTATGAGTTTATTTAGCATGAGGTTTTCCTTGTCTGTCATGCTCAAGTGTGGGCATACTTTCTTTCTGTTTAGCTTTGTTTTCTCCCTTCTTTTCGCTCTCTACCTACATATAAGTTTTGACAGCTTGGAAGAAGCCATTTGCAACATGATTTTTTTAGCTTTAGCAGCATTCAGGCCTATTATTTGATGGTTTGGTTAGCTACATGTCTTTCGATTAACCTAAGAAAAATATAAACTGTGAAAAAAATTGTTTGATTTATTGAAATTAATAAAAACAAGAATGGTAACTAAAATGTTGTATATTTAAATATTTTTAATAAGTTATATTAGTTATATATAAATATATTTTTGATAAATCATCTTCTTATTGATTTTAGATTTTTTTTTGAATAGAGGTATTTTTTTGTTTAGTTCGATATTTTTTTATTTTTTTATTTTTTAAATATAAGGTGAGAGATATTCGTTTCATCAATAAATTTATTAGAGAATAAATCATATCTTAAGGAAATTTAATTTAGAAAGATCATTGGAAGGTTTTGTATTGGTTGTTTTATGTTAAGAGTGTGTACAAAATAGAACTTTTATTTGCAGATATTATTGCAGATAAAATCTTATATCTTTTAGGTTGTATACACATCTTCCTTGTTTTCCTTAAAAGAGCTTACATTGTAAAGTTAGATTAAGGCTTAGTGATAGTGTTTGGCATCTCCTAGTGCAATAGGGAATGGTTTATTTTCCTCTAAACTAACTTCAAAGAAGATCCCTTTTTCTTAGTAGAGTCTAAAGAAGGAGAGATTGATCTCTTGTCACATCCCATATCATAGGCATGATAGCGACATCCATTAAAGGTAAAAGACAATTTTAATGAGGAACAACATGACAAACTTGAAAAAAAAATATACAATATTAGAACATAAAATGTCCCCATCCTCCTTCCACAATGGGAGAAAAATATTCGTTCAAAAATCCACATTTTCTTTGAGTGTGTCAAAATCCCTCCTTTAATGTTGCACATGAGAGAAAAAATTTCCCTTGAGAGTCCAAATTTCCTCTGAGTTTATCAATATCCCTCCTCTAGTGCTATGGGAACTAACCCCTCCTCTACTATACATGCGAACCTCAACCAATGTAGATACATTAACTACACCCACAAGATCTTGTACCAAACACCAAGCCCATCTTGATCCATGAAGGGACATAGATAGAAATGGTGCTTCTCATACAATGTATCTGTAGACACCTAAATTTGGACACTTAATTTATCCAAATTTACCACTTTTCATCTAAACATCCTCTTATTCGAGTTGATTAAGTAATAATACTATTATTTAATTAATACCCTTAATTCTACCAAATCCCTAAATACCTTACCCTCCTTAATCCCCTTTTCATAAAATGAATTAAATAAATCCCTCATATGTCATTTTCATCTAATCCATCTCCTAATCTCTTCATTAGGGATGTACACATGCCTAATCCTTGATTAGGATGTGTCACATCCTCCAACATTTTCAAGTTGGCTTCTAATCCTCATTAACCCCTAATTATCCTCTAATTATTGATTAATTAAGCCTAATCAGTACCTTGGTCAACTCTCTCCATCCCTCAATAAATTTTTAATTCCTTTTTATTCACCCTAGGTTCCCCTCTTCCCCATGTGAATTTTTAATTCACATTTTATTCCACCTAGAATCCCCTTTTCCCATGCATCTTCTAAAATCTTTGACTTGTCACATAAAGTCACATGTGACAAACTCCCACCTTTTTGGAGATCCTCTCTTATCCACTAGATTCTCCCAAGGATGTAAATTTTTAATTCATATTTATTCCTCCAATGAATCTTCTCATCCCCCAATGTACTTACAAGGTACATGTCCTTACACATAGTTTATACTCTCCTTCCACATCACCTACACATCATCTCACCCTTAGCCACTTCACATTCCACATGTCAAAATGTGAGGACTTGTGAATCTTGAAATCACCTTAGCCCTTCATCTTGGCCTTTTTGGATAAATCTCAACCATTGAATTATCTAGAGAATTCAAATTCCTCTATAAATACCCCCTCCTCTAAGGCATTTTGGAGAACACTTAGTCATTTGAGCAACCTTATGTTGTCATTTTGTGCACTCATTTTAGAAGCATTTTTCTCTCATCTAGCTATCCATTTTAGTTATTTGCATTTGCATCCCAGTATCTAGTAAATCTTGCATTTAGCCACATCAATAGCCATCTAAGGAGCATAAAAAGCAATCCAAATCAAGAGCCAACCAAGGAGTTTTAGCTGCAAGGAGAAGGTTTAAGCATTAGCATAATTTCATCCATTTTTCTTTGTATTAAAAATTCCTTAGGCTAATCTTGAGGTGTCCCTTTGTGTTTTCTCTCATTGCATTATTGTTGTTTTTGTATACTTAGGGTTGATAAATATTTAGGATCACATTTTTGGCACACCCGGTGGAACCCACAAGCAAGTTCCTCTATTTTACCTTTGTTGTTGTTGAGATTGTTTGTAGGAACATCTCAGAGGGGTGACTACGCCCTCCTAGTCAATACAGAAGGGCGACTACGCCCTTTGGTTCACTGCAGAGGGGTGACTACGCCCTCCTAGTCACTACATAGGGGCGACTATGCCCTCCTGTTCACTACAGAATGGTGATTATGCCCTTTGTTTCACTACAAAAAGGAAATTACGCCCTTTGTTTCACTATAGAAGGGTGACTACGCCCCAGTTTGAAACTTTGTTTCTTAACATTTGATGGCAGAAAGATGACTACGCCCTGTTTTGAATTTTATTTGCTAACATTTCACTGTAGAAAGGTGACTACGCCCTCTAGTTCATTGCAAAGGGGCGACTACGCTCTCTTATTGTTGCAGAAGTTCAACTGTCCCCCCTTTTTGCTGCAGAAGTTCAACTACGCCCCCTTGCTGCTACAGAAGTTCAACTCCACCCTCCTACTACTGTAGAAGTTCAACCGCGCCCCCTTGCTACTACAGAAGTTTAACTGCACCCTCCTACTGTTGTAGAAGTTCAACTTCGCCCTCTTGTTGCTACAAAATTTCAACTGTGCCCTCTTGCTGCTACAAAAGTTCAACTGTGCTCTCTTGTTGCTGTAGAAGTTCAACTGTAGCCTCCTGCTGCTGCAGAAGTTCAACTGCACCCTCATGTTTACTACAATGGGGTGGATACGCCCCAAAATAACATAGTTTGAAATGTAAAACAACCATTTTAACTTCATTTCTTCTACCATTTTTTGTTGTTTTCAGATCTTAACCCCCTAACATTGTTTTTTGCGAGGATATTGGTGTTTTTGCTAACATTTTGTAGCATATTCTTATGTAATTGGAAAAGAAATAAGGGTAAAACAACTAACGTTTGCTTGCAGGACCTTTTGTTTACATAGATTTCCAAAGCTATCCTTGTTGTTTTTGATTAATCTAGGAACATAGTTTAATTAGGGGAGGTACTATCCATTATTTTTTGTGTCTATATTTTTGGTGTTACCTAAAGGGGGCATTAGTTTGTTTTCACTTTCCCCTTACACTTCATGTGAGCCTGGGGAGTAGTTGGAAATGATTAGTGTCCTCTTTCTAGTGGGACCTGCTTGGGGATTTTATCACCCCAAGGGATGATTCCAACCATGTGTACCAGTGCGGTATACAAAGGGGGGAGAGAAAAAGTTGTACCTCAATCTAGTCGCGTCGTAATTAGAGCGTTGAAGCCAATGTGATACCTAGATAGACATGAAGAGTTGGTCTGAACCCTTCTGTATCTCGCTGGGGTTCCTGACTCACGCTTGTGATGGGCTAGTGTTCACAGTTGTGTCTCATGTACCGAGAGTATATCGAGGACTCCCTAAACACCTTGTGCATCCTAGATTAAGACCTTTATTGGCCATACCCTTAATACTAATCATAGGATTGTGCTTGTTTGAAAGTGATTTCTTGTGAGAAACCAGTAAACTTTTTGACAAATTAACCTTATTATTGTCATTTTAAGTCCTTTCCATGGTCATTTTCATCAAAACCAAGTCCGTATTCACTGCAGTGGGGTGAATTTTCCCTCCTATCTATTGCAGTGGGGTGAATTTTCCCTCCTGTTTGCTGCAGTGGGGCGGATTTTCCTTCCTAAACAGTCAAAATCACCTCGTTTAGCTCCGTTTAGCCTCTAAAGCATTGTTTAATCATTGAAAACCTTTATGTAATCATTCCAAACCTATTTTTTATCATTTTAAAGCTCTGAAACCCCCGTTTAATCATTGTAAATCTTTGTTTTGTCATTCTAAACCTATGTTTAGCCATTCCAAACCTTTGTTTAGGCATTCCAAACCTTCATTTGGCCATTCCAAACATTTATTTGACCAAGTAGTCTTTCATCCCTTTCAATCCTTTGTTCACTCATTTCGAGTAATCTTTCATCCATTCCAAGTATCCATCTCCTCATTCAAAGAGTTTTTCATCCTTTTTAATCAATTGTTTACTCGTTTCAGGCTTTTGTTTCCATGACTTGAGAGTCGTTCGTCCATTCTAAGCAATCATTTACCAGTTCTGCGTGCTTATTCATCCACTCCTCTCATTCACTTTCCCAATCTGATCATCTATTTCCTCAATCTGATTATCTAACACCCTGTTCCAATCACATGTCTCTTCATTCTAACAGCCTATTTACCTGCTCAAAAATTCCAAAAGTAGTGGGGTGAATTTTCCCTATAGTGGGGCGAATCTGCCCTGCAGTGGGGTGAATTTTCTCTATAGAATGGAAAATTCACCCCTCTATGAGGGAAGATTCACCCCAGAAGGGAAAATTCACCCCTCTGTGAGGGTAGATTCACCCTAGAAGGGAAAATTCACCCCTCTGTGAGGGTAGATTCACCCCAGAAGGGAAAATTCACCCCTCTATGAGGGTAGATTCACCCCAGAAGGGGAAATTCATCCCTCTGTAGCAAAAATTTGGCAAACAGACAATAAAAAGATCCAATTCCCAAATCTGAATAGTGGAACCAATCCCATCATATCCTTCAATCCAATCCTAATATGAGCTTTAATTTAATCCCAATCTAAGCTTTGGTCCATCCACATTCTACTGAGCTCATTCATTCATCATCTGAATCGTATCGGTACATCATCCTCAAGCATCTCTAGGTTACACATCCCCTATCATTTTCTCAATCCAAATCTTCTGAACTTCATTTGAAGTTATTATCCAAATTGACCTAGGTGTTTGAATCTGATCATCATCATCAACATTTGCTTAGGATTATCATCCATCCTAAGTTAATCATCATCATCGGCCCAATCAATTCACCTTCAATCTCAAGGTGGATTCGGTGCTGCAATCATCCATTCATCCTTTAATCCGATCAATCAGTATCCTAAGTCACCTAGGGTAATCTTCAAACGGGGTTTTCCAATCCCTCTAATCATCCTATCTGATCCATCATTCAATCTTATCAATCATCGATTGATCTTATTGAATCCAATCCAATTGCATCCTTATCCAATCACCTTCGACCCAATCAATTTTCTTCCATCTCAAGGTAGATTCAATGTCGTAGTCATCCTTTTATAATCAAATTAGAATCAATCCCATCGCATCATCCAATCATTGTAATATGATCTTTAAGCCAATCCTGATATGAGCTTGACCTAAATCCCAACTTGAGCTTTATTCTATTTCCATCTGAAATCTTTGATCATTCCTCTTTATCCTTTCATCATCATGAACCCTTATCCTCCATCAATATTAATTAAGGGAAACCCTAATTACATTGATGATGATAATGAAGGTCTTGTTGATCAAGAGGTATATGACATAGATCCCCTTGACATATCATCACTAGTAAGCTTTCTCCACCCGCTTTCCAAGATCCAATCATCCCTTCTAGTTATCTCGTTATGTCTTCATCCATGCCTAATCATGCTCCTTATGCTACCTTTGACAAGGGATATCCATCATATGCATCATATCCTTCATCTACACCATCCTCTTATCCAACACCTGCATCCTCTTATCCCAGTCTTCCATCACAATACCCCTATCCTAATCCCTTGTCCACATCCTCCTATCTAAATCCTTCATCTGCATATACCCACTACCCTAATCTTCCATACCAATCTACTCACCCTAATCCTACATTCACACCTTCCTATCCTAATCCAACATCCACATCAACTTATCCTAATCTAACATCCACATCTTCTTATCCTAATTTGACATCCACATTTCCCTATCTTAATCCACCATCTCAATCTTCCCATCCTAATCCACCATCTGAATACCCTTACTACAATCCACCACCCACATCCTCGTGTCCTAATTCACCATTCCAATACCCCTATCTTAACCCTTCCTCTAATCTTAATCCCCCATCTATTCCCAATCCTGCATCCAATCACATTCCCCCATCTAATCCTAGTTCACCAATCCCTAGTCCTAATCCCCCACCAATCCATAATCCTTCATCCACTCCTACCATGCCATTTCGACCTAGAGTATTCAAGTTTCTCACTCCAGAAGTTCTCCAAGGACTTATAACAAAGAAGACATCTCCCACTCCACACCTTGAAGTTGTGGAATCATGCCATCCCAACCCATCATCCATGGTCATTAGGGATGAGAACCATCTCCACCCAACACCTATCATTGTTGATACCACCCCTAGCACAACTCAAACCATCAAAACCATCACATCCTCTGAATCCACTAACCCACCATCTCCTACCATCACATCTACCAAATCCATTGAACACCCACTAGTAGAATTTGACAAATAAATGACTATGTGACTAAAACTTTTAGTCATGTGACTAAAAATTTTAGTCACGTGACTAACACTAGTAGAATTTAACAAATACATGACTAATTTGGTCATTTATAAGTGACTAATTTGGTCATCGGGTAAAATCACAACTAAATGACTAATATTAGACAAATAAAAATGACTAAATGTATGACTAAATTAAGGACAAAATAAATAACTACTACTCTATTCTTTTTTCTTTCAAATTTGATCATAATTCATAGAGCTTAAGCCCCCCTCATGGGACCCCCACCTAAGTGGATCATTTGATCACTTAGGTTGCTTGGTTCACCAAAAATACCTATTGCATGGAAGACATTTCCTCTCAATGTAGTCTTAAGGCTTTCACATATTTTATAAAAAAAATTAATATTTACATTCTTTAACTTTTATTACTCATTATGTTAATGAATCATTAATGTTTTGAAATATGATTTGAAGCTAGTTTGATTTTCTTGTTGTGTTAGCATGTCAAATGTATCAAAGAGCAATTGTGGTCAATTTCACTAATAACACAACAAAATAATTAGTCACACAAATAAAAATTAGACAATATGATATTAAAGTGGATAATTAAAAAAAATATTTTCAATTGAGAAAATGGGTGGTATTATAATATAAATATATTATAATATAATATATTATAAACATTATTAATATAATATAGTATAAATATAATAAAATATTATTTTATATACATGTTTCTAAAGAATTATATTATATAATATAATAAATATTTTATTATAATATAAATATTATTAATATAATATAATATAAATATTATAATATAATATAATATAATATTATTCTTTAGAAACATGTATATAATTTTTTTGTTTTAGATTTATGTTTTGTTAGTGCCTGCCTTTATAGGTGGGAGACTAATGTTTTCGCATGGGCAATCCACATATTAATCTCTATCTTGGGTACTGTGTGAGGAAAATAATCTGTTGCTAACCCAAAGTTTGGATTATTCATATGTTTTTTTGTGAAAATATTCAACATTTATATGTCCTGTCATTGGCTCGTGGCTAATTTGTTGGGGGTTTTCATTTTCTAGCAATAATTTTTCAAAGCCTGTCCAATGGGAATCGCATGAGGGAAATAATCCACTGCTAACCCAAAGTTTCAATTTTTTCGTATGCTTTTATGGAAAAAAATTCAGCGTTTATCTCTCCCGCCATTGGCCCATGGCTAATATGCTGGGGGTTTTAATTTTTCAGCAATAATTTCCCAAAGCCTATCCAATGAAAGGTGAGAGGGAAAAGTATTAAGCATGTTTGGCTAATGTTTTGTCTGCTTTTCTTAGAGGGGCACATGGATCTGGAGCTAGGCACGTGGCAGGATAATGGGTGCACATTTTGCAGCTATGCATGGAAAGGTAGTTGCACTAAGTTTCAAATCACTGAGTAAGATGCTATCGCCATGTATGCCTGGTTGCTTAGAAGGTGGTACCATATTTCATATGCAATCACTTTGCACTATAGAGGATTCCTATTTGTTGTTACAAAGAAAGCTACTACAATATTGCAAGGTATTGATGCATTTCATATATACTTATTTCTCTCTTATTACAATGTCCTACCTTGGATTCAAAAGCAAAACTAGTTCAGGGAACAAATGCCTTGTAGATTTTGTATTTGCTCTACTGCTATTGTTTTCAGAGGCCCTAGTATCTTAAATGCTTGTGTCAATATTTATCACTATGCTTCAATATACAATTTAACAAAAACATAAACCCCAAACATGATAATTCATTCTCCATTAGTTGTTTTTCATGAATCATAGAGCATAACATAAGGGACCCCTGGTTCACTAGTGTGTTGTCCAAGCTTCATACAGTCAATTGGGGTTGCATTACAAGACTGTTTGGTCGTCTTGACTCCAATGACATAAAAAAATTGAGACAAAGGAACAGGTCCAATGTAAGTCCAAAGCATGTATATTCATGTGTCTTGCTAAGAGCGGGCATAAAAAGAAATAAATTCTCATTTCACGGGTTCATTGCATTACTGGTTCAAGGGGCATATTAATTTGTGCCTTGGGATCGACACGAGGGAAATAATCCGCTACTAATCCAAAGTTTGGATTTACCTTATGTTTGATTTTAGAAAAAAATAGGCATTTATCTCTCCTGTCATTGGCCCGTGGCCAATTTGCTGGAGGTTTTCATTTTTCAACAATAATTTTCCAAAGCCTGTCTAATGAAAGGGAGAGAGCAAAGTATTAATCATGTTTTATAGATTTTGTATTTTCTCTATTGGTGTTGTTTTCAAATGCCCCAGTATCTTACCCTGATCATGTCAATATTTCTTACTATGCTTCAATATACGATCTAACAGAAGCATAAACCATTACTTGATCTAAGAAAATTGTGCACTTGATGCTACAATCAGAACACTAACCTGCAATAGGAACAACAAGCGCTTGAAGCTTAGCTGTCATTTTACACATTTTTTCTTCGCTTTTCAAGTTGATGCTCTGATTGTAGTATTAAGAGCCATTCACATATATATGCAAATTATATATGGCCACAATTGTCAATTATTAGTATAGCTTAAAAATATTTCCAAATGGAGCATTGAATCTAAAACTTGGAAAGATTAACATGCCTCTTCCAATGTTTAAATATTTTTTTCTCCTCTCAACCTAAATTTTCTCTATTAATACAATAAATTCTTTAATTTTAGAAGTCTTAGATTGAAAAATAAACCCAATTTCCAAGATTGCTAAACTTCAATTTCAGATATGTAAGAATAAATACCATCGGCTAAACCAAGCAATGAAGAATTCCTAACTGCTTATGTGCTTCTACATTCCTTGGCCTAGGAGTTGGGTAGCCACCACCATTCCTTCTACTGCACAGTTAAAGAAAAAAAATTAACATTAGGGAAAATGGAATTTAGGTTTACCTAATTAGATTTTAGTTGTTTGTTGTTAGTCCTATTTCGAAGCTCCTTGATAGTTCACGTGAGTTGATTTTTAAATATATTTTTGTTCCAATTTATTGGTTCAACTAGAACTACTTTGAAACTATAAACCAAAACATACCAAAATGTTTTCAAGTATGCAAGTGGACCATGTGTTGAAAAGTAGCCAATCTACTATTGTGAATAATAATGCAGCTGGGAGAGATTTAATAATCAAAGAAAATACTGATATATCAGTTATAATTTTTCTATTATATAATTTTTTTTTTATCAATCAAAATTCAGAGCTTTGAATCTTAGACTAAATCAAGTGGCGAATGATCACAAATTTCCAATGAGAAAAGACATTTGAATTTATCCCAAAAAAATCTCTAAAATAGATAAAAGTCCAACATATAATAACTAATTGCTTTAGTTTGGACCATTATTCATAATTTTTTTTTCCTCAATTGACCAAAGACTAGCTGCGTGTATCTATTACTATAGATGTCCAAGCCAATATGTAATGGAATAGCTAGAATTGTATTTATACATAGACATCTGCAACCTGATAATATATATCAGACACTTTGCTTACCTATGAAAGGCCTTTGAACTCTCAATATCTATTATGTGCATATGTATAGGATTGACTCTTAATAATATAATCAAAACATTAACTTTAAAACATTAACTTAAAAAGGGAGGAATAACTGTGTAAAGTGATAGCTAAGGTTCAAACAACTATTGTTCCTATTTTCCTATTGTAGCTTAGTGCTTTGATTGTAGCATGAAGTGTGATGGTCACTATCTATAGCAAGTGTTGTTTTTGAATTAAAAATTGTTGCACAGTCTAATGCAAAAACAACATTGATTTATATATTATAGCTTATGGAGATTTGAACATCACTTGATGCTATAATTAGAGTACTAAGAATCTCCTCACATGTGCAGATGGTAAACATTCAATAGTCACTCACACATATTATGTGTTCATTGGAGGGAAATCCATATTTACAAACCTTAAGGGGTATAATGCTCCTCTATGATAAACCAATCGATAATTCTGATACACATGTGGTGAGGTTGCAGTGTAATGGTTATGGTATACAGTAAAACATAGTATTGAGATTTTGTAGGAATTTAACTAGAAGTGAGAAGATCTTCCACCTCAACATAGTAAACTTAGAAGGATATCACAACTCCATTGCTCACCACTGTTAGGGTGAGATACACATGGCACAGTGGGCTTGAATTTGAGGCAAGAACGCTGCTACAACATGTAAGGGAATGGCTTTAATGTGCCCCTTCTCTTTTCCAATCCAACTGCATTTCTATCCAAAATTTCCACCTCACCAGTGACCATCTATTGCATTGTGCGTCCCCCAATTCTCACTATTTCTTTTGCTTAGCCTCAGAATCCTCCTTTACTAGGAGCTAAGCCTACATGTGCCCCTGTTAATAGGTACCATTTTCCCAATTTTTCCCTCTGATATATTTCTCTATTCAGTGATGAGTAATTTGAACCTGCTAAAGAGAGTAATGTTGTACCATCAATTTACAAAATAGACAATGTATAATTCTATTTGTACAATAGTAGCAGCTCATTGTTCTAAGTAGGTTTAGTTTATTCATCGTTGCAAGATTCCATGGGAGATCTAGTAATCATCATGGTGAAATAAATGAGACAAATGTCTATATATTCATCAAACATTTACTGTTAGGTACTGTTGTGCCCTCAGCACACACGCCCCGTTGGGAATGGGGACCCTCTTTTCTTTCGCTTTGTCGGGTCTGTCAGGTCTGCCTCGTTTTGCGTGCCCCTCTTTTTTTTGACATTTTGCATGGTCGATGTTACCCTAAAGTTTCACCCTAAAATCGACCGTGGTTTCCCTTTTGGTTTTTGGTGCCCTCCGGGGCCTCGTGGATTCCTTGGGCCCTTTTGGCTCTGGGGCGGCCCTGGGCTCATCCGGGTCCGGGCCTCCGGGGTTCCCCTTTCGGGCTTCCCCCCTTTGTTCGCTGCCCTGGCGGCATTTCCCGGGCTTCTTTCCGCCTTCCGGAGCCCGCCCGGCCGGTTGTCTTCGTTTTTGCCGCCTCGCCGCCGCCCCGAAGGAAGTCACGGAAATTCCCAGGATGCTCGGCCGTCCGCGACGGCGATCCTCCATTGGCTGCCCATCTCTCGGGCCCCCGGGCGTCTTTCGCCTCCGCCGCGCCAACCAAAAGTCTCCCGGCGGTGAACTCCCTGCGGCGCCCCGCCCTTCGGGACCCCGGGTTTGGTTCGCCGCCGCCGTCACCTTGCGAACAAAGATCTTTCGGCGGCGAACTCCCGGTGGCCGCCCGCCCTTCGGGCCCCCGGGTGTTGCTCGCCGCCGCCGTTCACGAAGTGCAAAGTCTAACGACGGCAAACTCTTCACCGCCTCCCGCCTGCCGGATCCCGAAGCCATCGTCGCCGCCGCCGACTCGAATTTGAATCTCACCAAAATTTGCGCGCGGACGTACGAGCAATAAATGCGATCATTAATGAGCAGTTGGGTATATAAATAGTGGTCCCAATGTCATTTGTAACTTTGCAAATTCGAGCGAATCGATAGAGCTGGTGACTGGAGCCCACTGCAATCTGCACCATCACGATCATCAGCGTCAACGTCACTCCGTCAACCCTCCCGGTGAATCCCATCAGCTTCCCGCTTAGCAAGCTCGAGGTAGGCCATCCTCGTTCGCTCTCCCGCTATTTTTTAATCTTTTGTGGATTTTGGTTAAAATAAGCAATGAATTAAAATACGTAAAAATGAACAACCCCTCGTCGTGCTCAAAACCCATGTGCTCAAATTCGCCCAGGTTCATCGCAATAATCCCCCCTCTCGGCCCGGAACTCGCCCGTTGCGCGGCTGTTCTTTGCACAGGGCGACCGGCCCCCTCGGGCCCGGTCGCCTCCTTCGCCGCTCAATTTTCGGGCAAAATATACCTCGGCGGCCGCCTCCGTGTCCGGGCCCGGGTCACCAGGATGGCGTCCTCAGAGTGCCTTTCGCACTCTGACGCATTAAACTGACCTCAGCGGTGAACCTCCGTCGGCTCCCCACCCTCCGGGTCCCGTTCCAGCCTTCGCCGTCCGCCTTCGCCGTTTGCGCCCTTCACAGAATTGCCTTTCTTTTGGTACGCCCTCTATGCCTCCGGACCCCGGATCTCGGGCCGCCGCTTCCAGCTTTCCGCCGACGCTCATGACCTGCGTCTTCCGGCGTCCTCCTCGCTACCCCGCGACCCTTCAGGCCCGGCCGTCTGGAGTTTCATCCCCGGAACTCCGTGACGGTTCCGCCGTTACTCTCGCCGGACCCCTGCCAGCTGTCCGCCTCTCGGGGCCCGGGACGCATTTATTTGCGGCGGCCTGTACCTCGCGTCGGTCCGCCTCCCGAGGCCCGGGACGCATTTTTCCGCTGCCGTTCGTGGGTTGTCATAACCCCGGCGGCCATCCCCATGCGTCCTCCCTTGAGCCGGAGCCCGAGCTTCACCTTGCCGTCACCGCTGGGACACATTGCAAAGTCCCTCGGCGGTGAACATCTGTCGGCTCCCCGCCCTCCGGGCTCCGATTCTCTCTTCGCCGCCGCCGTTCAAAATAATCAAAGATTACGCGACGGCCTTTAGCTGGCATCCTCCCGGCCACCGGGGCCCGGTGCTCCAAGTGTCGTCTTGTCTTAAATTGTTAAACCAAACCTGGAGTCGGCCATCCTTTTGCTTCCCGGGTTCCGGCCTTCGGACTTCCGTCCGATGCCCGCCACTACCGGCTTCCTTCGCCTGACTACCTTCCTGCCTGGAACCTCCGAGGTCCTTTAAATCGACCCAAATCAATCCAAATTGAAAATCTGACTTCGACCCATGTCCTAAATAATGCCGTTCTCCATCGTGGACCCCTTAAAACATCAAAATTTGGCCAATGGGTGTCCCCGGGAGCTTTTGCTCGTGTTTTCCCTTCCTGACAGCATTCCTGCCAGGGAAGTCTGGCCCTCCGGGCCTGGATTGCTCAATTGCCCTAAAATGAAATCGATATCATCTGAGAATTAAACTTATGATGCATTTGAATGGTTAGTTATGTAATATGCTCACAATACGGACTAACATTAATGTTATTGGTGTTTTCTTATGCTGACTTCGCCCTTTGCCTGCAGGATATATGGAATCGGCCACAGGAACTTCAGGGGCCTGTACCGAAAAGGACAAGGGTAAGAAATCCAGAAGGGCCGCCCGTGGGAAAGACGACAAAGACCAAATGAAGTTTCAATTTCAAGGTGAGCCGATCCAGTCAAAGGTCTCGACTGACTGGAAGAAGATCTCAGACACCAATATAGTCCAGGTGGACATAGATGAGTTCACCCAGAGGGTCAAGGTCGACCCTAAAGCAAAGAATGCCCGATTGATACGCCAAAGCAGAATTGCTAAGGCTACCGGCTTCCCTCCGTCTCTAATAGCGCCTGAACTGGTAATGGCTTGCCGAGAAGCCTACCAGACGGATACCCGAACAATCGTGGACAAAGAAGGGAATATCCTTGCCGACATGTCTCCGGAAGGAATTACAAAAACATTCCACATTCCTACATTCCCACATATGCAAGTCCCCACTCTAGAGAAATGTCAGGTAGCGTGGGATGCCAATCCATTGGGCATCAAGAAGTCAATCAACATTTACTGGTTGAAGGAAAAATGGGCCAGCGCAGCGAAGGTTCCCCAAGAGCTGTTCCGCAGCGATTTTCAAGAGGACTATCATGACTTGGTAACCATGCTAAGCAGGGTCATGGGCCTCCCAGCAGCCACCTACTTCCAGGAGTGGATGGCTTACTATATTAAGCAAATCATACGGGGAAACAAGGACATGAAGACCAAGATCTCATTCGACTGGGGGAGTATTATCAGCAACTGCTTCCACGAGCAGTTCGTGAATGTCAAGAAAAGCAACAAGTTTTACATGACCTCGTAACTGGTGTACTCCTTGGCAGGTCAGAGACAATATAGTGGACTCTTCACGGTGCCGGATGGGGATCACAAACGAGGGCTCAAGCCTTTTGACCGGTATCCTCAGCTACAATACCGCTACTTCAAGAAGGAGTACTGCCGGGTCAATGATGCCTTCATAGGCCACATTATCAGATTGGTGGCCGAGGACTTCGAGAGAAGGGTGTCTCACAGTGCCAGGGCACTCCTGAAGGAGTATGCCTTCTTATACATTCAGTTCCCTAAGTTCACTTACATCCGTGCCCAGGGATTCACGGAACGGCCGAACAGGCTGCCAAGATACCTGAACGACCGGATCATCCTCCTGGAGCTTTCCCAACAGCTCCAACATATTCAAGCAGTCTTCAGCCAGAAACACGTAGCAGGGATCCCTTATCCCATGACCCTTGGCCAAGGCCTCTATCGATTGCAAACATCTCAATGCGCCGACAACTCAGAAAAGGAACTCAAAGAGTATAACTTTGAATGGTACACGGCTTGCCCACGGATGGACCCCCACGACCACGTCAGGAAGGCGCTAGGGCCGGCATATGCCCACCAGTACCATGTTGAAGATTTTTGGGCAGATTGTAGAGATGATAAGGAGGTTCGCAAGAGACACTACATGCGGATGACAATACAGTTTTTGAAGAGGGTGCAGCTATTTCCAGTGCCTGATCAGCTTGAGGAGGATGAATCCACCCTTGTGCACCCGAGGTACCCTGCGGTTGCCGACCTGGCAATCCCCTCCATCGACTGGGACGAGCAAGAGGTCGAGGACCTGGATACCATCACGCAGCCAATCATAGCTCGCACGAAGGAGTGGGTTGATGGGCAAGTGGCACAACTGAAACAACAGGGGGTGACTCTAACATATGAAGCTCTCAAAAGTGAGCCAAGCGCCACGGAGGACGTTGCCACCTCCCCATTAGCTGGTGAGACTTCCAAGTCTCCCCCTATCACCAGGTCCCAGAAGAGGAAGGAAGTAGAAATAGCACAGTCTGCGGACCCCAAAGAGCAAATAGCAAGAGGCACAGGAGGCTCATCCCCAAAAAGACTCAAGCAGACAATGACTATAACAGAGACACAGCCCCCCTTGCTCCTTCCTCCCTCAACTGGTACGTTGCCCGCCTCTTAGGCCGCAATCGCCTCATCTCCACCAGCAGTGGACAATTCTGTCCACCTAGCCTCTTCGCCCCTGGCCGGGTCCATAATCAATATCGACTCTTCCTCAAGCATGACTACTTCCCCTTCCTCTGCTGCCCCCATGTCCCCCATCACCTCCCTGCGTCTGGCAATAATACCATTGCCTGTTCCCCTTTCTAGCGTGCCCGAGGCCATTACACGACACCTGCAGAGTCTTCCTCCTGAGCTCTCGCAAATCCTAATGGACCCCGCTCTCCAAGCAGCCCTGGCCCAGTCCCTTGCAACATCTCAGCCTTCGCAACCACCAATAGGTCCGCCGGCCATGGAGGCCACAATGCAGATTTCCAAGGAAATGGAGGAACTGGAACAGGAGGCTTCCAAGCCTATCGAAGAGGAGGCCGATGATTATTATGAGCAACCTAAATTTGAGCATAGAACCATCGACAAGGTTGCCTATGAGGAAGACGAAGCAGACTCTTCTGAGAGCGGGGACGAAGAGGATGGCTCGGATGCCAAGGAAATTATTCGGGTCTTCTCTGAGGACGAGGAAGAAGAGTTGGCTCAGCAGCCTAAAAACGTTGGGGGGGAGACAGAGCAGTCGCTGCATGGTGAGCAGGGGAAGCCGCAAGAAGAGCAGCCAAAAGGGGATATCATTGAGGCTGAGACCCACATTGTGAAGAGTCCAGAACCCGAGGCTGCTGAGGAGAAGAAAAAAGAAGGGGCAGCCAAAGAACAGGATCCCACTCAGATACTGACCACTGAGGCACCCATTAAACACCTCGTGCTTTATCAAGACTCTGACGAGGAGGAGGATGCTGCCAGGGAAAAGGAAGAGCTTAAAAAGGAAAAAGAGGTAGAAGTCTTGCCTCTGACTGAGACGGGTGAAGGCAGCCATGATACACCCAAGGATAAATCCGCCATGCCCGACTGGCTGGAAAAGCAACTTGAAAAGGCTACTCCTGTCCTGAGCGACCCAAGGTCGAGATTGGAAGCCATCTTGGCTCGATCTATAGCCACAAAAAAGAAGGAGAAGAAGCCTAAGGTCCATTCCAGGATAACCATGGACGCTTCTGGCTCCTGGGCTGCACAAATAGCGACGCCAACTGTTGGCCAAGCCGGAGTAAGCTACAATATCTCCACGATCAACCTCGGGACAGCAACTAGGGAGCAGAAGGTCAGACATGTGGAAGAGTCGGTGGCCACGGTAGTGCACCTGATTAAACAAGACAAGGTTACCAAGGACGAGCTTAAGGCGCAGGTTGCTGCCCTAACTGACTACATCCAACAGTGGTCTGCAATAGACAACCTCCCCACTACCTCGACGGCCATGCCACAGCTACTCTCCAAGGAGCAGATAGATAAGATGGAAAGGAGGAAAAACTTAGAGAAGACCACGGAAGACTGGTTCCAGCAGGTTGCTAAGGTCAGAAACATAGGGATCGGCTTGGCTGTGCAGATAGCCAACAAGTTCCTGGACCTGGTTCGGTCCTTGGAAAGCACGAAGAAGCTCTGCACCAGCTTCCCTGCGATCTACGACTCTGCCTTCTCAAAGGTTGAAGCCATCCTTCAAATGCCAGAAAGCACGTGGGAAGAGAGGCTAGAATTGAAGGAGGATCACTGGTTGGTTGACATATGGCGCAGAGATCTCATCAACCGTAAAGAGAGGATGGAGCAGATCCAGAGCAGGGTGGATCCAGATATTGCATGGATCAAAGAAATCCGCACGAAATGCGCTGAGTACCTCAAGATGGTAACGGGCCATGAGATGCCCATGGTGCAATTGGATGCAGAAAAGTTTAGGTCATACTTTGAGGAAAGGATGAAGGACGGGACAACCAGAGATATCACAATGGACTTCTTGAGTTTCGCTGCCCGTGCCTTCGATAGATCAGAGTTCTTCAGAGACCAGGGCTCAAAGTATGACGAAGATTGGAAGCGACTGGAGGAGAATGCCAAAGAATGGAGCTACCAGTCATTGAGATGCGAGGTCCTCGAGGTAGACAAGCTCCAGGCCGTCATCCTTAAGCATATTGAACATGGAGCCTCCGACGAGCAACCAGACAGCCCAGCCAAGGAAGAAGACCTCCCAGAAAAGTAGCTACAGCCCAGAAACAACAATTAGCTACAGGACAAAAATGCAAATAGTGTCATCCACTAGATGACAAAATAGGGAAAAGACAAAAGATGTTTTTAATTGTAAATCTATTTGGGGGTAGGTGAAACCCTATTTTATAATGAATCTTGGCCACACAATTGTAATGAATCTTGGCCATTCATTTGACTTTTGGAAAACTATAAATAGAGCACTCCTCTCATTTGCAAAGAGAGAGTTGAATTGTTGTAAAGACATGCTGCAGAAATTTATAAGAAATAGCATTGATTTGGTGCATTTCCTTGTTTTCTCTCATGTTATTTGATTCATTTCTTGAATATTAGATGTTAGCTTAGATCTATTTGCTGTTTAGTTAGCTGTTCATGTTATTTGGATAATCTTAGGAATGCTGTTGGCTGTCCATGAAAATTCCTGCTTTGTTGATGATCCCTTAGTCCATACTTTTTGCTGTTTGCTGAAGGTAAACAGCTTTGCAAAGTTAGCCTGGACCTGATTTAAGCTGCCCCAAATACTTATCTTTAGTTCATGCATGTATGTGGTGGATGAAGGATAAAAATCTGCAGCCCTTAGAAGATTGCACAATTTCCATGATACTGTGAAATCCTTGGTTAAGTGGGATATTGTTTTGAAGGAATTGTCCATTGCAGGGACTCCATTCTCACTGTTTGCAGCAAGCTTTAGGCTTAGGAACTTTCCTTCCCCTTCGCTCATTTTCACTTTCTTTGGAAACTGAACAACACCAAGGTTCGTTGCACATTATAAAGCAAAATCTAATAACTATATGGAGTTTGAGATTGTTGTTTGAACCTACAACCAACACACCACTGCTTTCATGCTAAGAACTCCTTTTCAAAGATCCAACTTCATGCTTTGCATCCACACTTTGTATTTCTGTAAGATTGCCTTGTGATTCCAGCAAATCACATCAAACTACTGAGGTATCTAAGCACTATCATGACCTGACATCCGAGAGACCTTGGGATAGTGTTCTGCAACTCGATTGTGGAAGATTGTCTTTCAAGAGAGGTAGTGCACCTATGCACTGCTTGTGTTGAAAAGTGTATAAAAAACACATCAACAGAACTGGCGCTAGAAGGAGGGCTGAACGAAAGGAAATCTTTGCTACATCACTCTTGTACATGCGCGCCCCTCCTCCCCGCGCTCAACAGAATTGGCGCTAGAAGGAGGGCCACAATCAGAATACTAAGCTACGGGATAAAGCGAAGCTGGAACAGATCAGATCATTCTCCCCGGAAAGGTTTCAAAGGATTCTGCGATCAGCACCAAACAAGGAAGAATTTGAAGAATTGCAGCCTCCCACGAGGGCAAAATGAACACAAGGAAGCAGCTTCGTCTCTTCCTTTTTTTCATCCGCCTCCATTTCACCTCCACCTTCACTTGGTTGGCCTTCATCTTCCACCCAACCATCTCAAACAACATTTGCACATCTTCCTTCCGGCAGCCAGGGGTTCGCTCCTTTCCCGGCCCTTTCAGCCCAAAGCACAGTCCAGGCAGCCATAGCTCAAGGGCAGCCCCAAATTGTGGTTGTATTGCCAATACAGCCCCAAATCCCTGTTCTCCAACAGCAAGTGCCACCTCCGCCTCTCCCCATGGCTTGGCTTGCGCATAACCCTTCGCCGATACACTTTGCTATTTACAATGATATGCCCAAGAATCTGGAGGGCTTCTGCTCAAAATTCCATCCACGTGACATGCAAAGAACAGCCGAAGAGCATATCAAAATATTTGAAACGGCGATTACTGAAATGCAGGTGGGTCACGAGGACGTGGCGTGTTGCCTCTTTCCGCATTCGTTGGGAGAAGAGGCCTTCTACTGGTACATCAATCTGCCACAGGGATCGATCACCTCGTGGACCCTGATGAAGAATGCCTTCCTGCAGAAGTATAAGATTCCTGTCAACCCCGTTGAACTTTACCAGCAATTCATGTCCATCAGGAGGGAGGTCAACGAACCTATTGGCTCCTTCAATGATCGCTTCCATCGGGCTCACATAAGGCTTTAGGATCCATACCTCCATAATGATGCGGCTACTCTACCGGTCTACTACGCGGCCCTGGATAACCTCACGACGGCGTTGGTAAAAAGGATGCGCCCGCCGCCAGCTACCTTACTAACCGCCTATGCAGAAGTTGTCATTGCAAGTGCAGATTTGGGACAAAGTATCTCCGGCCCGCTGCCCTCCTTGGGGCCCGTCGCCCACCCAATGCAAATTCAGGGGCTCAATCAGGCGTTTTCTCACCAAACCCCTCTCATGAACCAGGTGCCACAATTGTCTATGGTACCGCATCCGGGGTAGCCGTTGAATTATGCGCCTCCCGCGACGTCTTATCTGCAGCCCCAACAGCAGTACAACTATTCTCAGATGGCTCCACAACAGCAAACATATTCCCAATAGCCCCAGGCGCCGTTGTACTTGTCGGGACCGGACTTTCCTCCAGCATATCAAAATCAGCCGACAGCCCTGCCCGCTTTTCTCCAAAACCCGACCCCGTCGCCTGGAGGTGCGACCAAGAAAGACAAGCTAGAGGAGCTAACCGAAATGATTAAGAAGATGTCCACAGAGATGACGCACCTGAAGAACCAGAATAATCAGTTGCAGGCCTCCCAACGCAACTTTCAGGCCAATCTCAAGAGGGACGGTCGAGAGTCCCGAGACAATAGAGACAACAGAGATAATTGGGAAGCGGGCACCTCCTTGGGGCAGAATTATGAGAGGGGGCAGAACTCCAATCAAAATGTAGAAAGAAGACCTTCTTAGAGGAAAAACTGCACATGGAACACCAGGCCCAACAACGGCGGTGTCCTTACGCCATTTGATCAACCAGCGGGCAATGACCAAACATCCAGCGGTGTGTATCTGGCCGAGGTAGCTTTGTCCGGGTGGTGCCGACTTCACAAAACCAGCAGGCATTCTGAGCTGGACTACCCTGAGTTCCAGACAGCGGCCGAAATATTCCAGGTGGAAGTACAAAATGCCGTTGATAATGCCAACTACAGGGACATCGTCCCATCGGAGCCCTACGATTCCTCATGTCTGGTGGTCAATCAGGCGCCATTTTCGCGAGGAGACCGCAACGAGCTCGAGGCCGAGCCCACCCCCATTGAGGATGAGAAAGCGTGAGAGGTAAGTAACAAATTAGCTTTAGCTCAACTTTTTGATTCGGTAGATAACGGTCTGGTGGATGAAGAAGAGTCATTTGTGGATGAGGTCCACATGTTCCATCAGCGGTCAAGTCCCTATTTCCTTAGGAATAGACAAGCCGGGGGACCCTTCACAACTTCTACCCCACCAAACAACTTCGCCACCCCGCCTGATCCAAATGCTAGCAATAACCTGGGGCTCCCTCATATACCCACCCAATATCTCAACAGGAACCACTTCCAAAACCAACCACAAGGTCAGCCCCAGAGCCAACCCCAAAATCCGCCTGGGCAAACCAAGATTCAAACCCTTAGTTCTCCCATAGGCCAAGCCTTTAGCTCTGAAATCGAGCAAATGGGTGAGTATGTGGCAGAGGAGTTCAAGAAGGTCAAAATTAGTTTGTCGGCCTTTGAATTGCTTAAGGTTCCTGCTGTAAGACACGCCTTTTTCAGGGTTCTGAATGGGGTTTCCTCATCCAGCACGACACAAGAGCCCCCGGCCAAGAGGGTAACCTTTGAGGAGCCCAGGAAAGAACAAGAGATATAGGACAACACCGGAAGAAGGAACCATATGCCCATAAATCATCCGGCTAGTACATACATTGAAAAGAAGCCAGAGAGGGCTGGCAGACAGCCTCCCAGGGACCAACAATTTAAACAAACCAAGGATACAGGCAGTGACAGGAACAAAGGCCAAATAGCTCAAATGGATACGCCCGTGGGCATCCTTCAAGGGAGACCAGAACCTCCCCCGTTCCTAACTACCATTAGGGTCTTTGGGAAGAATTTGCACAACTGCCTGCTCGATTCAGGCACGTCTGCCAACATCATGCCCTTGGCCGTATGCAAGGCTCTTGGCATCACCCCCACGCCTTCAAAGAGAAAGGTCACCCAACTGGACAAAATAGAGATCAATATCGTGGGTGAGATAAATCGCATCCCCATGCAAATCGCTGCGGACCCTCAGATACAGCAGGTTGTGGACATCTAAGTGGCGGACATACCTGATGCCTATGGAATCATTCTGGGGAGAGAGTTCACCAAGGCCCTAAACGGATACACCGCCACCGACTTGTCTCACATGTGGCTACCGTGGAAGGGGCTACCAAATCAGATTCGTATTGACCGTGAACCCCAGATGAAATATATGATCACGGAATACAATAATCTCAGCGAGGTGCTGTTCGCAGAGACTGACTTGGGGAATTACCACCCTTTTACTTACCAAAATGAGTTTGACCTTCAGGAAGAACGGGCAGATGAGGTATTGCTGGTACTATGTAGTCCTTCGGCGGATTCCGAGCAAATGCCCCCAGATGAAGAAATATTGGCAAAAGCTGACGATGAGCCAGATAAAGATGACAACTGGGGATTGCTCGATGGCTTCCAGGAGTTTATGGAAAAATGCACGAGAGATCAGCTTAGCCTAGGAGCTAGAATGAATTTCCAAGACCTATTATTGCCGAACTGGTGCAGAGTACACAATGCTGCTCACTCCGAATTTGACTGTTGCTTGTGTTGGACAGCAGTGGAGCATGTTAAGAAAGTTGCTGCTCCTCCGACAGGAACACCAAGGGAGGCACCACCAGGACCACCTGTTGATCGTTGCCTCAGCCCGGAAAGCCTCCCTAAGCTCATCAAGCCTACTGTCCAGCCAAAAGAGAATGAAGGCTCAATCAAACCTGAAGATGCGGGATCCTTTGAGTGCTGGACGCTCCGGTTTGATGGATCAAAATCAAGACAAGGAGCTGGAGCGGGGATCGAACTCATCAGTCCAATGGGTAAGACATTTCTCGCTGCCCATCGATTGCAGCTTTATTGCACCAATAACGTGGCAGAATATGAGACCTTGGTCCTTGGCCTTCTTATGGCCTTGAGAAAAATATGAAAGTACTGCAAGTCTTCAGGGATTCCGCACTTGTGGTTAAGTAGGTCAGGAAGCTGTACTCCTGCCATGATCGAAGACTCGCCAATTATAGACACAGGGTGTGGGATCTCCTAGAAGGCCTAGATGCGGTCAACATACAACTGATCCCTCGTGCTCAGAATCACACAGCTGATGCCTTGGCTCAAGCAACCAGCACGTTACAGCCCCTCTCTTTGTCAGGGCTTAAGAAGTTCACTGTTGAGCTGACATCTACGCCATCAGTCCCGGACAATGTCACCCATCTGCAGGTCTTTAATGATGATAAGCATATCCTCCAATTCATCACAAGCTCTGACGTCTTTGCTGCCCAAATAATCGATGAAGCTGATCCATAGGAGGCTGAATTAGACATAGAAGGGGTTATCAATCTAAAAACCAACACGATCCCAAGAGGGATGGTTCAGCTGGAGCGTGTATTCAATTTGGATCAGATCAGGGATCAGGACCGGCAAACAAAAAAGGAGGCTATAAGCAGCCAGTGCAACGCTCACAACTTGGGAACGACCGAAGATACCAAGAATGTTTTTATCAGGAAGGTATGTACGCCCGAAGAGAAGAGGGGAATCACGGATGCTTTGCGCGGATATCCTGACATGGTGGCATGGAGTTACGAGGACTTGAAAACATATGACACCTCTGTCATCACACACACTATCCCTCTGAAGACTGAGGTGAGGCCATTCCGTCAGCAACAGCGCCCCATCAATGCCTTGCTAGAACCTATTGTCTACAAGGAGGTGCAGAAATTACTTTCAGCAAGGATCATCTTTCCCGTTAGGCATTCCACGTGGGTGGCCAACTTGGTCCCCGTCAGGAAAAAGAATGGAGAGATCAGATTGTGCGTGGATTTCTGCAATCTCAACCGCGCCTCAGAAAAGGACAACTATCCAGTGCCTTCACTAGACGAAGTGCTGCAAATAGTCAACGGCTCCCAGATGATGTCATTCCTCGACGGATACTCTGGGTATAACCAGGTAATGGTGCAATACGAGGATCGCCACAAGACCGCGTTCACCACTAAGTGGGGGACATTTGCGTACAGAAGAATGTCGTTCGGTCTTATCAACGCCGGAGCCACTTTCCAACGTGCCATGGATATTGCCTTCAAGGACCTGATTGGCAAATGTATAATCATCTATATGGATGATTTGACCGTATTCTCCAAAAAGTGAGGTGATCACGTCTCCGACCTATGCAAAGTATTTTAGAGATGTCAGGAATTCAGGGTTTCTCTCAACCCCAAGAAGTGAATTTTTGGAGTGACCGAAGGTAGACTACTCGGAAACATCATCTCGGAGCAAGGAATCTCTATTGATCCTGAACGCATTGAGTCGTTACTCAAGATTCAGCTGCCGGGCAGCAAGAAGGAATTAAAGTCTTTCTTCAGAAAGATTAATTTCGTCTGGAAATTCATCACCGGTTTTGTAGAGATAGTCAAACCTCTCAATACCATGCTCAAGCAGGACGCTAAAATTGAATGGACACCAGAGGCCAAACAATCCTTTGAGGAGATCAAACGAGTCATTGCTAAGGCACCTGTGTTGGTCAGTCCAGATTATCTGAAGCCATTCTATATCTATTCATTTACTTCGGAGCATTTTTGTGCCAGTATGTTGACCCAAAAGGATGACGAAGGAAATGAGCATCCGATCACCTTCATGAGCGCACCCCTCAAAGATGCTGAATTGCGTTACCATAACATAGAAAAGCAGGCGTATGCTCTTGTTAGGGGAGTAAAGAAATTTAGACACTACATTCTATGCAACAAGGTGTTCGCAATCATCCTTGACCCAGCGGTCAAAACGCTTCTCATGCAAAACAAGTTGGGCGAACGGAGGGCCAAGTGGGTCACGCTGCTCCAAGAATATGATATGGAGATCCAACCAATGAAATTGGTAAGAGGGTAGGCACTCACCCATACAATGGCCGAAACAGTAACAGAGGCCGGACCTGAACTCACGGTACAACAATATCAGCTTGAAGATGTCTCCCCGGGTGAGTGGTATCAAGATGTCATTTATTATCTGCTTAATCATAAGTGTCTGTCACATTTGCAAGGGGTCCAGAAGAGGGCCCTCAGATTGAAAAGCAGCGGTTACATGTTACAAGGTTCCATTCTTTATAAGAGGAATCATGAGGGGGTTTATCTAAGATGCCTCGGCAAGGAGGAAGCAGAACATGTTCTGAGGGAGTTTCACGATAAGTTTGGTACAGGCCATGGTTCGGGTTCTTCTACGGCACATCAGATATTAAGGGTAGGGTACTATTGGCCAACTATCTTCAAAGATGCCCATGGCCATGTTCGTTCGTGCCATACGTGCCAGACCGCTGCCACCAGGGAGAGAAATGCTGCCGTTCCACTGCAGCCCGTGCTGGAGGTAAGGCCTTTTGCACAATGGGGTCTCGACTTCATCGGTCCGGTAAGCCCTCCATCATCTGCGGGACACAGGTACATTCTGACCGCTACTGATTATTGTACTAGATGGACGGAAGCAATAGTTTGTAAGCATTGTACAACTGAAGTAGTTACTGATTTCTTAGAAAGTTTCATTTTAAATCGCTTTGGTTGTCCGTATGCTCTAGTATGTGATAATGGACCTGCCTTCACTTCTTTAAAATTTGCCAGCTGGGCATTTGACTATGGGATTGCCCTCAAATTTTCATCCAATTACTACCGTCAAGGCAATGGCCTTGCCGAGTCCACAAACAAGAATTTGATTACCGTGATCAAAAAGCTGCTAGAGAGGAATCCCAAGGACTGGCATACCCAGCTCCGTTTCGCCCTTTGGGCTGATCGCACCTGCCATAAGGCTGCCCTTGGTGATTCCCTGTTCCACCTTGTCTATGGTTTTGAACCGATATTCCCCATCCACCTGAAAATTCCTACTCTTCAGTTCATCAATGACTTTTATGAAGGAGGAGATCATAGGGAAGCTCGTTTAGCTGAACTTTTACATCTAGAGGAAGTTCGAGACCGCGCAATAAAAATTTTTGCCAAACATCAGGGCGTAGTGAAGAGATGGTTTGACCGCCGAGCCAAAATTAAGGCCTTTAGGATTGCAGATTTGGTCCTATATTGGGACAAGGCCCATGAAAAGAAAGGGGGACACAATAAATTCGACAAGCTCTGGCTTGGCCCCTTTTAGATAGCTGAGATTTTGGGAGATAATGCCTTCCGCTTAAAGAACTTAACCGGTGAAAGCGTCCCGTTGCCAGTCAACGGGCAGCACCTGAAGCATTACTTCCAAGCTTGAGCTCCTTCGAGCTCTTTGCTGTAAATACCTGTGCATAAGTTAGAATAGTTGCTTTCTTGCTTGTTGCGTTTTGTTCGCGTCGCTTTTGCTTTCTCCCTCCCAGCGGTTTTGTTTCGAAAGAGGTTTCCCGCTCCTTTGTGGTGGCCGTGCTTGCTTGACAAGCGGTTCACTTTGCTATCCGTTCTTTGTGTTCTCTGGCTAAACATTCACTCTAGACTATCGATCTTTGCAGAGCTGTCTGTGAATGATTTCCCTGTCTGAATTCTACTCAGAACTTGACCCTTCACCGGATCCTCTTACCCACATCTCGGATCTCGCACAAATTACATAATAATAAATTCTGAAGGACCGTGCTGTGGTTGTCACGACACCCAAGTGAGTGAAAAATCCTAAGTCTACTCTAGTGACCACTCCAGTCTCAAACCCATTGTAGACTTCACTGCTTACCTGGTCGAGCTAAACGGTAAAAGAGAAATGAAATATCAAAAGCAAAGAAGAAGAGGAAAGAAACTCTGAAAAAAGAAAATAAACGACCATATGGGTGTTCGGATAACTTTACCGGGCCTATGGATGCCTAGCCGGCAGTAGAGCAATATCCATGAGATTGTAGCGACAACTCCACCGGGGCTATGGACGCCTGACTGGCAGCAGGGCAATGTCCAGGTTACTTTTGGTGTTAGGCAACTTATGTAGCTCACTTGGTTCAAGTAATAACCTTGGTTACTATCCCTAGGAAAGGAATGAACTCACTCTACACACACTTTCGAGATGTCATGTAAGCTGACCCAATTAAGGATCTCGCTCTCCCGGATTCATCCTTAGAAGCCGTTTCTGGTCTACGAAACCAGAGATTCTGGGTCCTGAATGAATATTTATCCCTAGAACGCTCCGGAGTGTTCTCCAGCGGAGTCGCCATTTGTTGTGCCCTCAGCACACACGCCCCATTGGGAACGGAGACCCTCTTTTCTTTCGCTTTGTCAGGTCTGTCGGGGGTGCCTCGTTTTGCGTGCCCCTCTTTTTTTTGACATTTTGCATGGTCGATGTTACCCCAAAGTTTCACCCTAAAATCGACCGTGGTTTCCCTTTTGGTTTTTGGTGCCCTCCGGGGCCTCATGGATTCCTTGGGCCCTTTTGGCTCTGGGCCGGCCCTGGGCTCATCCGGGTCCGGGCCTCCGGGGTTCCCCTTTCGGGCTTACCCCCTTTGTTCGCCGCCCTGGCAGCGTTTCCTGGGCTTCTTTCCTCCCTCCGGAGCCCGCCCGGCCGGTTGCTGTCAGGAAGTCTTCAGGGATTTCCCGGCCGACCCCTGCTCCTTTGGGCCCAGGACGCCGGAAGTCCGCCTCTGGACTTCCATCCCGGGATCGCCTTCCGCGACGGCGATCCTCCATCGGCCGCCCATCTCTCGAGCCCCCGAGCGTCTTTCGCCTCCGCCGCGCCAACCAAAAGTCTCCCGGCGGCGAACTCCCTGCGGCGCCCCGCCCTTCCGGACCCCGGGTCTGGTTCGCCGCCACCGTCACCTTGCGAACGAAGATCTTTCGGTGGCGAACTCCCGGCGGCCGCCCGCCCTTCGGGCCCCCGGGTGTTGCTCGCCGCCGCCATTCACGAAGTGCAAAGTCTAATGACGGCGAACTCTTCATCGCCTCCTACCTGCCGGATCCCGAAGCCATCGTCATCGCCGCCGACTCGAATTTGAATCTCACCAAACTTCACGCGCGGACGTACGAGTAATAAATACGATCATTAATGAGTGGTTGGGTATATAAACAGTGGTCCCAATGTCATTTGTAACTTTGCAAATTCGAGCGAATTGATAGAGCTGGCGACTGGAGCCCACTGCAATCTGCACCATCACGATCATCAGCATCAACGTTGCTCCGTCAACCCTGCCGGTGAATCCCATCAGCTTCCCGCTTAGCAAGCTCGAGGTAGGCCATCCTCATTCGCTCTCCCGCTGTTTTTTAATCTTTTGTGGATTTTGGTTAAAATAAGCAATGAATTAAAATACGTAAAAATGAACAACCCCTCATCGCGCTCAAAACCCATGTGCTCAAATTCGCCCAAGTTCATCGCAATAATCCCCCTTCTCGGCACGGAACTCGCCCGTTGCGCGGTTATTCTTCGCGTAGGGCGACCGGCCCCCTTGGGCTCTGTCGCCTCCTTCGCCGCTCAATTTTTGGGAAAAATATACCCCGGCGGCCGCCTCCGTGTCCGTGCCCGGGTCACCGGGATGGCGTCCTCGGAGTGCCTTTCGCACTCTGACACGTTAAACTGACCTCGGCGGGGAACCTCCGTCAGCTCCCCGCCCTCCGGGTCCCGTTCCAGCCTTCGCCGTCTGCTTTCGCCCTTCGCCTTCGCCATTTGCGCCCTTCGTAGAATTTCCTTTCTTTTGGTATGCCCTCTGTGCCTCCGGACCCCGGATCTCGGGCCGCCGCTTCCAGCTTTTCACCGACGCTCATGACCGGCGTCTTCCGGCGTCCTCCTCGCTGCCCCGCGACCCTTCGGGCCCGGCCGTCCGGAGTTCCGTCCCCAGAACTCCGTGACAGTTCCGTCGTTACTCTCGCCGGACCCCTGCCAGCTGTCCGCCTCCCGGGGCCCAGTCCGTCTTTCGCCGCCGCCGTTGAAACATCGCCAAATATTTGCGGCGGCCTGTACCCTGTGTCGGTCCGCCTCCCGGGGCCCGGGACGCATTTTGCCGCTGCCGTTCGTGGGTTGTCATAACCCCGGCGGCCATCCCCATGCGTCCTCCCTTGAGCCGGAGCCCGAGCTTCACCTTGCCCTCGCCGCTGGGACACATTGCAAAGTCCCTTAGCGGCGAACATCCATCGGCTCCCCGCCCTCCGGGCTCCAGTTCTCTCTTCGCCGCTGCCGTTCAAAACAATCAAAGATTACGCGGCGGCCTTTAGCTGGCGTCCTCCCGGCCACCGGGGCCCGATGCTCCAAGTGCCGTCTTGTCTTAAATTGTTAAACCAAACCTGGAGTCGGCCATCCTTTTGCTTCCCGGGTTCTGGCCTCCAGACTTCCGCCTCCGGACTTCCGTCCGATGCTCGCCGCCGCCGGCTTCCTTCGCCTGACTGCCTTCCGGCCTGGAACCTCCAAGGTCCTTTAAATCGACCCAAATCAATCCAAATTGAAAATCTGACTTCGACCCACGTCCTAAATCATGCCGTTCTCCATCGTGGACCCCTTAAAACATCAAAATTTGGCCAATGGGTGTCCGCGGGAGCTTTCGCTCGTGTTTTCCCTTCCTGACAACATTCCTGCCAGGGAAGTCTGGCCCTCCGGGCCCAGATTGCTCAATTGCCCTAAAATGAAATCGATATCGTCTGAGAATTAAACTTATGATGCATTTGAATGGTTAGTTATGTAATATGCTCACAATACGGACTAACATTAATGTTATTGGTGTTTTCTTGTGCTGACTTCGTCGTTTGCCTGCAGGATATATGGAATCGGCCGCAGGAACTTCAGGGGCCTCTACCGAAAAGGACAAGGGTAAGAAATCCGGAAGGGCCGCCCGTGGGAAATACGACAAAGACCAAATGAAGTTTCAATTTTAAGGTGATCCGATCCAGTCAAAGGTCTTGACTGACTGGAAGGAGATCTCAGACACCAATATAGGCCAGGTGGACATAGATGAGTTCACCCAGAGGGTCAAGGTCGACCCTAAAACAAAGAATGCCCGATTGATATGCCAAAGCTGAATCGCTAAGGCTGCCGGCTTCCCTCCATCTCTAATAGCGCCTGAACTGGTAATGGCTTGCTGAGAAGCCTACTAGACGGATACCCGAACAATCGTGGACAAAGAAGGGAATATCCTTGCCGACATGTCTCCGGAAGGAATTACAAAAACATTCCACATTCCTACATTCCCACATATGCAAGTCCCCACTCTAGAGCAATGTCAGGCAGCGTGGGATGCCAATCCATTGTGCATCAAGAAGTCAATCAACATTTACTGGTTGAAGGAAAAACGGGCCAGCGCAGCGAAGGTTCCCCAAGAGGTGTTCCACAGCGATTTTCAAGAGGACTATCATGACTTGGTAACCATGCTAAGCAGGGTCATGGGCCTCCCAGCAGCCGCCTACTTCCAGGAGTGGATGGCTTACTATATTGAGCAAATCATACGGGGAAACGAGGACGTGAAGACCAAGAGCTCGTTCGACTGGGGGAGTATTATCAGCAACTGCTTCCACGAGCAGTTCGTGAATGTCAAGAAAAGCAACAAGTTCTACATGACCTCGTACCTGGTGTACTCCTTGGCAGGTTAGAGACAGTATAGTGGACTCTTCACGGCGCTGGATGGGGATCACAAATGAGGGATCAAGCCTTTTGACCGGTATCCTCAGCTATAATACCGCTACTTCAAAAAGGAGTACTGCCGGGTCAATGATGCCTTCATAGGCCACATTATCAGATTGGTGGCCGGGGACTTCGAGAGAAGGGTGTCTCACAGCGCCAGGGCACTCCTGAAGGAGTATGCCTTCTTATACATTCAGTTCCCTAAGTTCACTTACATCCGTGCCCAGGGATTCACGAAACGACCGAACAGGCTGCCAAGATACCCGAACGACCGGATCATCCTCCTAGAGCTTTCCCGGCAGCTCCAACATATTCAAGAGGTCTTCAGCCAGAAACACGTAGCATGGATCCCTTATCCCATGACCCTTGGCCAAGGCCTCTATCGATTGCAAACATCTCAATGCGCTGACAACTCAGAAAAGGAACTCAAAGAGTATAACTTTGAATGGTACACGGCTTGCCCACGGATGGACCCCCACGGCCACGTCAGGAAGGCGCTAGGGCCGGCATATGCCCATTAGTACCATGTTGAAGATTTCTGGGCAGATTGTAGAGATGATAAGGAGGTTCACAAGAGACACTACATGCGGATGACAATACAGTTTTTGAAGAGGGTGTAGCTATTTCCAGTGCCTGATCAGCTTGAGGAGGATGAATCCACCCTTGTGCACCCGAGGTACCCTGCGGTTGCCGACCTGGCAATCCCCTCCATCGACTGGGACGAGCAAGAGGTCGAGGACCTGGATACCATCACGCAGCCAATCATAGCTCGCACAAAGGAGTGGGTTGATGGGCAAGTGGCACAACTGAAACAACAGGGGGTGACTCTAACATATGAAGCTCTCAAAAGTGAGCCAAGCACCACGGAGGACGTTGCGGCCTCCCCATCAGCTGGTGAGACTTCCAAGTCTCCCCCTATCACCAGGTCCCAGAAGAGGAAGGAAGTAGAAACATCACAGTCTGCGGACCCCAAAGAGCAAATAGCAAGAGGCACGAGAGGCTCATACCCAAAAAGACTCAAGCAGACAATGACTATAACAGAGACATAGCCCCCCTTGCTCCTTCCTCCCTCAACTGGTGCACTGCCTGCCTCTCAGGCTGCAATCGCCTCATCTCCACCAGCAGTGGAAATTTCTGTCCACCTTGCCTCTTCGCCCCCGGCCGGGTCCATAATCAATATCGACTCTTCGTCGAGCATGACTACTTCCCCTTCCTCTGCTGCCGCCATGTCCCCCATCACCTCCCTGCCTCTGGCAACAATACCATCGCCTGTTCCCCTTTCTAGCATGCCTGAGGCCATTACACAGCACCTCCAGAGTCTTCCTCCTAAGCTCTCGCAACTCCTAATGGACCCCGCTCTGTAAGCAGCCCTGGCCCAGGCCCTTGCAACATCTCAGCCTTCGCAACCACCAACAGGTCCGCCGGCCATGGAGGCCACAATGCAGATTTCCAAGGAAATGGAGGAACTGGAATAGGAGGCTTCCAATCCTATCGAAGAGGAGGCCGATGATTATTATGAGCAACCTGAATTTGAGCATAGAACCATCGACAAGGTTGCCTACGAGGAAGAAGAAGCAGGCTATTCTGAGAGCGGGGATGGAGAGGATGGCTCAGATGCCAAGGAAATTATTCGGGTCTTCTCTAAGGACGAGGAAGAAGAGTTGGCTCAGCAGCCTAAAAACGTTGGGGGGGAGACAGAGCAGTCGCTGCATGGTGAGCAGGGGCAGCCGCAAGAAGAGCAGCCAAAAGGGGATATCATTGAGGCTGAGACCCACATTGTGAAGAGTCCAGAACCCGAGGCCGCTGAGGAGAAGAAAGAAGAAGGGGCAGCCAAAGAACAGGATCCCACTCAGATACTGACCACCGAGGCACCCATTAAACACCTCGTGCTTTATCAAGACGCTAACAAGGAGGAGGATGCTACCAGGGAAAAGAAAGAGCTTGAAAAGGAAAAGGAGGCAGAAGTCTTTCCTCTGACTGAGACAGGTGAAGGCAGCCATGATACACCCAAGGATAAATCCGCCATGCCCGACTGGCTGGAAAAGCAACTTGAAAAGGCTACTCCTGTCCTGAGCGACCCAAGGTCGAGATTGGAAGCCATCTTGGCTCGATCTCTAGCCACAACAAAGAAGGAGAAGAAGCCTAAGGTCCGTTCCAGGATAACCATGGACGCTTCTGGCTCCCGGGCTACACATAGCGACGCCAACTGTTGGCCAAGCCGGAGTAAGCTACAATATCTCTACAATCAACCTCGGGACAGCAACCAGGCAGCAGAAGGTCGGACATCTGGAAGAGTCGGTGGCCACAGTAGTGCACCTGATTAAATAAGACAAGGTTACCAAGGACGAGCTTAAGGCGCAGGTTGCTGCCCTAACTAACTACATCCAGTAGTGGTCTTCAATAGACGACCTCCCCACTACCTCGATGGCCACGCCATAGCTACTCTCCAAGGAGCAGATAGATAAGCTGGAAAGGAGGAAAAACCTAGAGAAGACCACGGAAGACTGGTTCCAGCAGATTGCTAAGGTCAGAAACATAGGGATCGGCTTGGCTGTGCAGATAGCCAACAAGTTCCTGGACCTGGTTCGGTCCTTGGAAAGCACGAAGAAGCTCTGCACCAGCTTCCCTGCGATCTACGACTCTGCCTTCCCAAAGGTTGAAGCCATCCTTCAAATGCCAGAAAGCACGTGGGAAGAGAGGCTAGAATTGAAGAAGGAGGATCTCTGGTTGGTTGACATATGGCGCAGAGATCTCATCAACCGTAAAGAGAGGATGGAACAGATCGAAAGTAGGGTGGATCCAGATATTGCATGGATCAAAGAAATCCGTGCGGAATGCGCTGAGTACCTCAAGATGGTAACAGGCCATGAGATGCCCACGGTGCAATTAGATGCAGAAAAGGTTAGGTCATACTTTGAGGAAAGGATGAAGGACGGGATAGCCGGAGATATCACAATGGACTTCTTGAGTTTCGCTGCCCGTGCCTTTGATAGATCAGAGCTCTTCAGAGATCAGGGCTCAAAGTATGATGAAGATTGGAAGCAACTGGAGGAGAATGCCAAAGAATGGAGCTACCAGTCGTTGAGATGCGAGGTCCTCGAGGTAGACAAGCTCTAGGCCGTCATCCTCAAGCATATTGAACACGCAGCCTCCGAGGAGCAACCAGACAGCCCAGCCAAGGAAGAAGACCTCCCAGAAAAGTAGCTACAGCCCAGAAACAACAATTAGCTACAGGACGAAAATGCAAATAGTGTCATCCACTAGATGACAAAATAGGGAAAAGACAAAAGATTTTTTTTAATTGTAAATCTATTTGGGGGTAGGTGAAACCCTATTTTGTAATGAATCTTGGCCACACAATTGTAATGAATCTTGGCCATTCATTTGACTTTTGGAAAACTATAAATAGAGCACTCCTCTCATTTGCAAAGAGAGAGTTGAATTGTTGTAAAGACATGCTGCAGAAATTTATAAGAAATAGCATTGATTTGGTGCATTTCCTTATTTTCTCTCATGTTATTTGATTCATTTCTCGAATATTAGATGTTATCTTAGATCTATTTGCTGTTTAGTTAGCTGTTCATGTTATTTGGATAATCTTAGGAATGTTGTTGGCTATCCATGAAAATTCTTGCTTTGTTGATGATCCCTTAGTCCATACTTTTTGCTGTTTGCTGAAGGTAAACAGCTTTGCAAAGTTAGTCTGGACCTGATTTAAGCTGCCCCAAATACTTATCTTTAGTTCATGCATGTATGTCGTGGATGAAGGATAAAAATCTGCAGCCCTTAGAAGATTGCACAATTTCCATGATACTGTGAAATCCCTGGTTAAGTGGGATATTGTTTTGAAGGAATTGTCCATTGCAGGGACTCCATTCTCACTGTTCGTAGCAAGCTTTAGGCTTAGGAACTTTCCTTCCCCTTCGCTCCTTTTCACTTTCTTTGGAAACTGAACAACACCAAGGTTCATTGCACATTATAAAGCAAAATCTAACAACTAGATGGAGTTTGAGATTGCTATTTGAACCTACAGCCAACACACCACTGCTTTCATGCTAAGAACTCCTTTTCAAAGATCCAACTTCATGCTTTGCATCCACACTTTGTATTTCTGTAAGGCCGCCTTATGATTCTAGCAAATCACATCAAACTACTGAAGTATCTAAGCACTGTCATGACCTGACATCCGAGAGACCTTGGGATAGTGTTCTGCAACTCGATTGTGGAAGATTGTCTTTCAAGAGGGGTAGTGCACCTATGCACTGCTTATGTTGAAAAGTGCATAAAAAACACATCAACAGGTACAAAACCCAATGACAGTGACTTTGGAGCCTCTATTGTAAAAGAATAATGTTTTTGGTGCTCTATATGCTATATAAATGGTGTTCTTTTTAATCAGAGAAGCTATATCAATTCCATCCACTGGGTATACTTTATAGCAGGTTAGTTGTCAACATTAATTCTATCCAAGTGACACCTATCTAGTGCTAGGGAAAAATCCATTGAGGTGTGAGGCATGTTTGTTCTAAATTTTAGGAGAGAATGAAATAACATACATATTTCATAGAAAAATCAACACCTATTATGGGAATGGAGCAAGAAGAAAACAACTTTGCTACCCAAAAGTCTACACACAAAATTGACAATGGTATACAAATTTTCTCCTCTCATTTTGCAAGTTTTTGATGAATCAACATATTAAAATATATTTGATAATTCCAGCTTACCTTTTTTGTTCTATGTTTGTCTTATGGCCTTTGTTTTGATGCTATTTAATACATTTGTTCTAAATTGTAGAAGAGAATGAAAGAGCAGATAGATTTCATGGACAAATCAAAAACTATTATGGACACAAAGAAAGAAGAAAAAAAATTTGCTACCCAAAAGTCTACACACAAAACTGACAATGGTATACAAAATTTACCCTCTCATTTTGCAGCTTTTTGGTGAATCAGCATACAAAAATATATTTGAAAATTTCAACTTACCTGTTTTGTTTGGTGTTTGTCCTATGGCCTTTGTTTTGATGCTATTTAATACACAAATTGATACTTTCAGGGGGGAGGTTTTATTCTCTTTATAGCTTTTTCCCATCCAATAATTGAATTTTGTACACATTTGAGTTGTTGTAGACACTTGTTTGTGTTTCAAAGGAGTTTTTAGAAGCTTTGGATCAATACATCTAAAAGCAGCATCTTGCATGGTGGATTAAAGCTACTAGGATCAATCTCCATAGTGGCTTTGCACTTATTATGTTAGATCATGCATCCTTTTCACAAGGTATAATTATATAAAAATCCAAAAACTATTAGGAATAACAATTCCATGTTAATGCTTTTCTTAGGATTGTCCATTGCATGCATAACGGAAGGAAATTGTTTGGAAACTAGTCACTAAATTTTAAATTACTTTTATGTTACATGCTACATTTCAACTGGTAGTAATAGAGAGACTGAGAAGGCCTACTACTTACAATTTACCTTTGTGATTGCTATATACTATATCATGACAATGTTTGAGTATTGGGCATATGGATTTTCCATCTCAAACTATAATTCTTATTTATTAGGTCATACGTTATTAATGGTTTCCTTGCTATGGTTACAAATATTCTATGTTCTAGTGCATGATGCTCTTCTAAGCAGATTTTTATTGCTAGTTACAAATTGATAAAGCAGAATTCCCTTGGATCTTGCAAGGTTACTGCTACTTACAAATTGATGAAGCAGAATTCTGAACAATTATATATATATTTGCAGAGAGACATATTGCTAAGAGTTTCTAGATGACCTACATAGTTGTTTTTATTCAAAATTTCAATTGAGCTGCTTGATTCCTCAATAGGAACATGCACAAAAAAGTATAGATGAAATGTTTTGAGTAAATACGATTACATAGGTCACCTACAAACTTTGACAAACCATGTACTTGCAGCAATATTTGAGAGGGATGATTATTCTCCAAAATATTTCAATCAGTTGGAAGCTCTAAATTCTAAATGCATTATTTCTCTCTTCCAAATACGTAGTTCTAAAGGAAATATTTGAGGGGAATTTAATGGTGGAAGAATTGCAATGGAGTAAACAATAAAAGCATTGATTCCATTTAAGTGACAACTATCCATTGGTGCAGAAGAATTGATTCAGATGTCAAGTAAGGTTGTTCTAAATTGTAGAAGAGAATGGAAAAATAGAAAGATTTCATGTAAATTTCAACAACAGACATTATGGCTATGCAGCAAGAAGAGAACAACTTTTCTACCCACAGTCTGCACACAAAATTAACAATGATATGCAAGTTTTCCCCATTCATTTCTATTCATATTTCTGTAAGTTCCATTGCCAACTGTGGTTTATATTTTGTGTTTTACAGAGATAAAATTTCAAATTTTTTTGTATTGTTGTAATGGTTTCCAGATTCTTGGAATATTCAAATCTAGTTGTGAATTATAGCAATAAGATTAAAAGGAACTTTGACATCTTATAGTGATATTTGTAGGAAAGCTATCAATATTGCTTTGTAGAATGTTACGGTGATTTTTGATAACAAAATGAATATTTTATGGCCATTTGACTGGTTCTAGCAATGATATTATGGAGATGACAAGCTATGCACCACTTTTTCTCAACACCAATGACCAAAGGTTTTTCACTTAGTTATTATAGAAATCTTTTTTTTGGTATTTTAATTATGTTACCTTTTCTTCTAGTTATTTGCATTTGCCACAAGGAACTATTGTCACATGCAAACTGAAAGTCTTCTCTGGTTACTTTAGGACATTAGAAATCTTGCTACACATCTATACAAATAAGAAAAAATAAAATTTGGTAAATAATGGAGGTTGTTGGCAAGATAAAAAGGCAAATATAATAGCTTGCAAAGTATGGAATATTTTATTTTGCAGATATGAATTTTTAATTTCTCTTCTAGTAAGTTTGCTTTATTGTTGTTTAAATTGCATGCTAGGGAATATCTACGACCTTTCTTTTTTGCGGGATACTTTTCGGGGAAGGGACTATGAGTTTCCTTTGGTTGAAGGTGTTCAATTTAAGGGAGATGGTTATACCCACTGTGATGGTTCCAATCTGCCTTTTGCCAAATTTAATTTTTTATTTAATACATTTACATTAATCATTTTCCATATATTTGTTATCTAACAGAAAAGCAATATGAATATGCATCCTTGCATTCTTGTTTTATATATATCTTCATGATTTTATATCATAGTAAAGGTGTTATTCCATATCATGTTTTTGTGATCCAGGTAAGAAGTCTTAACAAAAAATGACTGGTGGGGGTGCTATAATTTTTATCCTATTCTTGGTGACTACTGTTGCTATTGGAGGTTACATATATTAAAAATACAGATTCAAAGTAAGTCAATAGTTGATAATTTTATTGATTTTTTAAATTTTTTTATCTTAAAGGACTTAGGATTTAAGCTTGCATTTTATGAGTGCATTACTTGCTATAATATATATTTTTTTTTCTTTTCCTTGTTTTTCAGTCATATGTTGATTTGCAAATTAGAGCCATCATGGCACAACACATGCCTCTTGATAGCCAGGAAGGGAATCCTAATCATATTCTTAGTGAAACATTATATAAAATGGTACAATAGATATTGCTATATTTATGTTTGATTGCACCAAATTGAGTGTTTTCATTGTAGTTATTGACATTTAATTTATAATAATTATAGGTGATTTCCCAACTTTATACATGATGAAAAGTTATGTTCTTTATTCTAGTGCAATCTTCAAAGCTACTGGTGTGAGACTATGTTAGTGTACCAGATAGTCCTCTTTTGTTTCTACTGATGAAATGTATGCTTTTATGTTTTGGATGGAATATAATTGTTTTGGAGTGATTTGTAGGCTATTCTTTAGGTGATACAATATCAGTTGGAATCGCTATACTATAGGTGCCAATATGTTTAATTCATGATAATAATACCTCATTTAGTTCCTCTTCAAGATCAAGCACATTTGTCTTGTTTATTAATATGTGTTTAGTTCTTGTCAGGTGCCAGTGACAACAGTATGTGCATTCTTGATGGAAAAAGCTGGTAGGGACCACTTCTAAGGGTAAAAGATTCCTCCCTTCAGGACAATTCAACATTTTATTTAACCTATGCTACTTTCTTAATTTCCTAGTTGACTACCTTACTGCACTACGCCCATTGAAGTGCTGAGATAGAGTACCAAATCAAGTAGATGGCTGAAAGGGACAAGGTCCAACCTTGCACTTGTCCTTATAGTTCTCTTAGAATTGAAGGACCTAAGGTTTTCTAAATTGTGATTCTAGCTAAGTGTTCTATGATAATTGATCTTGTCACATGCTTTTGCATGTCTTTATTTACAAAATGTCTGAATTTAATGTGTTAATTGAACATTTGAATTAATGACCTTGTTTGTAATTGAAATTTGCAAAACCTTTACTTGCTACATATTTATTATTCCCTGCCTTTATAGTAGGAGACTAATGTTTTCGATTGAGCAAAGAGAAAATTTATTTGTGCATTGGGAACCAAGCGTCGGATATAATGTAATGTTAATCCTAAGTTTTCATTTTACATTTATTTTGCTGGAAAGAAAATTACTATTTATCTTCATCTGCATTGGTAGGTGCGTAATTTCCTACGGGTTTATATTTTAAAGCAATAATTTTAAACAGACTGTCCAATCATCTAGAGAGGGAAAAGTATTGTTCTTGTTTCCCTAATGTTTTGTTGTTTTTTCAAGGAAGGCCACATGGAGCTGGAAATGGGCATGTGGCTGGTTCATGCATGCACATTTTGCACAGGGGCATGCTACTAATGGGCTGCGATGGTTCCCTAGTGGCCACACATAGAGGCATGTGTCTCTTGCGTAAGGTTTGTTCACCATGTGTTGTAGCGTGATGCATCATAGGTCTCTCGAGATCTCAGCGTTAAATATAAGCACTCATTTAATGAATGGCTCTAAGTTTGCTCCCCTCTTTGAAATTAAAATCTGCAGTGCTTCTATTGATTTTAATGTTGTCACCAATCTATATTTTTTTTGGCGGGAAAAACTCTTTCGATAGTAACCGATGGCAAGTGACAATGATGTGTTGATTTACAATTATGTTTGGTATGATCTGTATTCTACTTTCCAGGTGGAATTTGGGGATTGACAATAGGTAAGTGATAAAAGAGAAGTGTTTTATTTTTCCTTTTCTGGCAAATGGCAGATTTATTTATTTATTTTTTTGACATGGATGCTTTTATTGTCAGGTAGTCCGTAGAATATGAATTTTCACTGGAGCCCTATTCCTTTCAAATCGGTGGAGATAAATTGATGTAAATATTGAGAAGAACAGTCTACATGGTTCTACAAGCATGGGTAAGTGACAAGGTTTCTATGTATAGTGGTGTAACATTTATTCATTTATCAGAGAGAATTTTGCGCCTATTGGAAATGTGCAATCCACAATTTTAGAGATAATCTATGAATTTCTTCCTAAAATTGAAAAACTGCTCTGTAGTAGGCTATTCACTGTATGGGGGAGCAGGTTTTATGTTAGAATGCTAACCTATTCAAAGTTTCAAACTTGGTATCAGGGTCAGTATTAAGTGTTTGGATAGGAGCTCTCATTAACTGGCTTGACAAAAATAATTGTCAAGGGTATCTCTGGTTGGCCTTCATTTTATTATAGTTAGTATTCTATTTTCTTCCATGTAGGTGAATTCCTGACACAAACCTCACCATTAGTCCTTTATAAAAGAAATTGCATGCATTTAGGGTAGCAAACAATCCATGCATTAGAACTTCAAATGGTACCAAAGTGTTTCAGATGCCTTTGAAATATATGGATTTTTCCTTCCACACATTCATCTTTGATATTGAGCCAATGCAATGATGGATTGGAACTCCCCAAGAATTGGCTCTGTAGTATGTTCAGCACTGGCACTGAAAAATTGTAGTGGTTAAGGTGTATTGGCCCATAAAATTGCATTTCCTCCCTGGCATGATTGGCATAGGTTATTTAATGGTAATATTCACACAAAATTCATTTAAGAGTAGAAAATGACAGCTTGCCTCCTCTCTGGAAAAGACCATACAACATACTCTGAACTAACTCATAAGAAAAACTCTTGCCTTCAGGGCTTTATCCTGCCTTCACCACTTTCCACAAGCATGTTATGTACGTGAACTTCTTAGCCCTTTCATTCAATTACACAGTAGGTTTTCATGTTTAGGCTTGAACCTTCTATAGTTTTGGTATCTTTGTCATTGTAATCAGATTTCACTACCAATAAATTTTTAGTTTTAGATCAACTAAAAATCTTATTTTATGGGGCACAATAGCACCAAATCAATGTTATGATACAATTCTTACCCTGGGGACTAGATTCAAACCAATCTGAGTCTAGAATTGGGGAAATTTGCTTGCTTGTTACATAGAGGTAATATTATTGGGTTTTTGTTATGTCTGGGGTGCCCTGATAAGCTTGTGTTCATATTTGAGCCCTGGGTGTGAGTCAAAAACCCATATTACCTTAAGTCTACAATACTTAATTGAAATTTATAATGGCTCTCTATCTATACAATGATCTATTGGTCTATAATAATTGGGTTCTTGTTATGCCTGCGATGCCCTAATGGATAAGCTTGTGTTCATATTTTAGCCCTTGGTGTGTGTCAAAAACCCCATACTACGTGAGTTTACAAAGCTTATTTGAGAATTATATTGGGTTTCTATTTATACAATGATGAATGAGATGTTGGTCTATAATCTTTTGTCTTTCTCATCCTGATAAGACGATTCTAAAATAAATCAAGAAAAAAATGTCATTTCTACCCTTAGACAGCTGTTTCCAAAAGCCTTTTGTTTCAACACTTGGGCATGTGCAGGATCATGGTATGCCAAACAGGCCCTTAAGTGGCAAAAAATTCAGAAAAATCAGTGTTAGGCAACTTGACGTAAATATTTGAATAAGTTATCTATACTATTTCAAAAATATGTAAGAATAGAATTTGTAGAAAATTGAATGTAGTTTCTAAAATACTAGGTTTATTTAAAAATAAATAAAATCTATTTGGTGAAAATTTGAAATTTCAATGCAAGTACTTAAATTTAGGGAAAAATAAGAAGTAGGTGTCTGCCGACCACCCTAACCATAATAAAATGATAATATTTTTTGTAAGATTTTATATATAAGTAGAGGACTCATGTTCGGATGTGATGCATATTTTTTGTAATTTTTCCAAGTAAATAATTAATTATGAATTTTGTATTACAACTTTTAGAAAATATAAAAACTCGTTTGTCTGACCACCTTAACTTGGTCAAAAATTCATGAAATTTAATTTTTCTTTTTTAATCCTATAGTATGTAAAGCATAGAATGTGGCATGTTTGGATTCAAAAATATGATACCGTTTGAAAGTTATAGATGTTTTTCAATCAGCCTATCGATCGAGGGACTTTAATTAAGTAATTCTAATAGAAAATGAATAATAATTATTTATTAAATTCAAATTAAATCATAATTTATATTTTGGAAAGCTGAGAATCTCCTCTAAAACCCTTTTCGTTTCATTAATTTTGGGTGAAAAAAAATTGACCACATACCCTACAAATATTGCCACTTTTTGGCATACCATGATCCTGCACATACCCACTTACTGTGTATCACAGAGCCCTATTCTCCTTGCAATTTTTTTGTTTTACAAATTTTTAAAGTGTCCTCATCTCAGATAAGATAAAACAAATGAACTACACTTAATAAAGAGATTGCACCAAGGATATAATCCTCTGCTCCAACTCATAATTGTACTGCACTTTAGCAGAACAATGAGAGCAGGGCTTTGATGTGCTCTAATATTAGCATTTGAAATAATACAGCTAATGTCGATGACACATGATATTAATTTCATTTTACGGCCAAATCACAAAGCATAAATATGTCGCATTTGCCTTTTTTTTCATATATTAACAGTATCTAAGCCAATAATACTAATGTGAAAAAAAAGCTGCTTTATGTTATCAAATGCATCAGGGCCAAAGGTAATTACACCGAACTCAAATTTCAGCAGATATCTGTAGCAGTCTTCTACAAAAGTGGCAGTCATAATCTAGATACTACTAATTTTGATTCGCACCCAGAAGCAATCACGGGATGAACCTCAGTTCTAAAGTCGTGATCCATTGGGAATGCATAAATGAAGAAAAACATCAATAAATTTCAAGTTCCCCCTACTTTGGATCAACAATGTGAACATTGCAGTCCTGATCTAGTCATGAATTTTGATTTGAAATTTGACATCAAAATTCCATGTAGCTCAATTGTAAAATCTTGATTCATTTTGTACACATAAATACATATATACACTTACATATATGAAGTGGATCACCGAAAAGACTCATCTTTTACTCTATTTTGATCCCCAAAAGTTAGCATTGTTGTTGCAGTAGAATCAATGAACATACAACAACTTCAACTCAGAACCTAGATATTCACATACCTTATTTCATCATCAGCAGGACTAGAGGGAACAGATCTTGGTAAAGTTGAATTGGGTGTCTCAGAAACTTGATAATAACCAAACCCACCTCCTCCTCCTATCCCGAAAGAAAAATCCCCACCTACCCTTCTCGCCTCACAATCCCTACCTCTGCCCAATTCCAACCCCTCCTTCACCCCTTCCCCACAATCGTGCTGCTCACTGCATTTGCTTGAAAGTTTCTAAAGCCTTCTGAATAAATCCATTTTGTGCAAATCCTGCAAACATTATAGTCCATGAGATATCATGTTTATTTGAGGCATTCTATCAAACAATTCGTGTGCCTTGTTTATACCTTCACATTTTGCATCCATGTCTACTAGAGTATTTCCAACTATTAAGTCTAATGAAACCCCCCCTTCCATTTTTCTTTGATGTATCTCTATACCATGTTCCAAAGCTCCCATTTCTTGCAGTCGATGAGATCACATTTATTATAATCATTCCATCAAACAATTCATGAACCTTGTCAACACTTCCATATTGTGCGTACATATCTACCATAGCATTTTAAACTATTGCATCTCCATACCCTATTCTAAAGCTACCATTTTGGCACAGGCAGGGAGGATGTTGTCAAAAGTCACCTGCCAATTGCATTTACTTGAAAGTTTCTAAAGCCTTTTCAACATATGCAAATTGTGAATATCCTCCAATCATTGTAGTCCATGAAAGCATATTTCTTTGGGTTGTTTTCTTTAACATTTTACTTGCTTGTATCCTTCTGCTGGTAGGTTGTGGCACCAACTAGAAACACCTTGGTGAATTCTTTGACCTTGAAAGTGGAACCCGGTTCTAATCTTCTTATCACTGGTAAGTATCATATATAATGCTATGCAATGATTTGACCTTGAAAGTGGAACCCGATTCTAATCTTCTTATCACTAGTAAGTATCATATATAATGATGTGCAATCAACTTTTATTATTATATCTTGGTTTTACAATCTTGGACATCAACTTGAAGAAAAGAATTGATACTAGCCATTTTTCTTGGTTGTTCCATAATATTTGATTGACTCACAAAATTGATTTAGCTTGTATAAGCTATTTTTCCTATTTAATACATCTATTGAATGTATAGGAAGTGATCTTTTTACAAGCATTTGATATTGTATTAAGGGATAGAATCATAGATGAAATAAATTACTTAATTGTTTTTAGACATCAATTTGTAAAAAATTTAGTTTTTTTGGCATGCTCATGTTGTAGATCCAAATGGGAGTCTGAAAAGCTCTTTATTTCGGGTGCTTGGAAGCCTTTGGCCATTTGATTTGTATCATTCTTAGACAATATGGTGTTCAGTATTAATACTGTGATCAATTAATATTGGTATCATTGCTGCCATAACATTATAGGAAACCTTGGTGTGATTAATATAAAATATTATTTTTAAGAATTACTGTTATGAAATGCCAGGCACAAATTTTACCATTGCTATAAACTTAAGAGATATTTGAAGAGATTAGGGATACCGTTCTTTTCTTGTCCATAGATCAGTCTCTTGGAATAAATAGTTAAGGAGAATGGCAATAATAACAAGCTGTATTTACCCTAGTTGTGTTTTATTGAATGAAGAATTCATTGTTATTCTGACAGAGTTATTTCTTAACATTGTTGAAGAGATTTATTTTATTGTTATCTGTAATAAATGATCTAAAAAATAATCAAAATAATCCATATTTTGAAAATTGTTGTGTACACTCTCATCATTCAATTAGGATGGCTTCAAACATTAAAAGATATTAGTTGTTTCTCATTTTTAATTTTTTTATACATTTTGGACTCTTGATAATATATCCTGAGAAATTGAAAATACTTTTATCTTTTGCTATGTCTACAAATTCCCAAGAAAGGTATTTGTTTCTATGATTTGCACTATCGAATCTTTTGTTAGAAGCTGACATAATCCCCTAGGGAGTGTTGGACTTGGGACTCACAAAGACAGGTCGATGAAGATAATGAATGAGTGTGAGGCTGCTATCATCCATATCAATCAGACTAGCCAGAAGCATAGTTGCTAGGTTTGAAAAATTGAATTAGTTCAGGTCAAAATATTCAGAAATCCAAAAAATTTATTGAATCCAATAAAAAATTAATAGGAATTTAAAAATCTGGACTAAATCAGATGAATCTGGCCAGTCCAAAAAATTGTCTTGCAATACGGACCTATGCACTCTATATCCTCTTTTGCCAATTGTCATTGTTTTCCCTACAAACAGACCTACTCAAGGCAGGGACTCCAGCTCACGCAGAGCGCTTGTTTAATTTTAAAATTTGTTTTTTTTAGAAATATGTATATAAAATTTTCCAAATACATAGAAAGATACTAAATTTATATTTTTAAATTTATCATTTTTTATTTTTGATCTATGAATTTTTGTAGAGTAATATAATATAATATAATATAAATATTATAATATTATAATATTATATAATATTTATATTATATTATTATTATTAATATTATAATATTATGTTACAATATATTTAATATTATATAATAATATAATATTATAATATATTTAATAGTATGAATTGTATAAAAACCTAATTTATTTAATTTCGATTTCATTTCAATTCTCTTTTTAGCGGACATAATGGATGCCATAATTTTCATTTTTCTAATCCCCTCATCTAAACCTTATTTTTTGGCTGCAGCTCACCAAATGGGAGAAGTGAAAGGTCAAAACTAGCAGGGAAAAGTTTGGACGAGCCAAAACCAATAGCCGTGGGAAAGCAGGAAAATCCACAAGTAAAGAATGCCCAACATTAAAACCTAAATGTGCTTAGTATTAGATGTTAGCTGTAATTTTAAGGATGCCCTACTATTAAAACTTAAATGTGCTAAGTATTAGGATCTTGGCAATAATTTTCATTTTAAAAACGTACTCTAAAACCCTCATCGAAACCTTATTCTATATCAATTTGCATTTTACATTTATATTGGGAGTTGCTGTTTCTTTGGTCTCCTTCCCATTACGGTGCTATATAATGTTGAGTGGTTGCAGCATAGGTGGGAGTCGATGCCAAGCATAGATTGTTTGGTTTTAGAGGGTGATCTAGATAAAGTTGTTGCTGATCCAAGGGCTACTGCTAATGAGTCAGAGGATTTGGTAGGGACTGCAGGAAAAAGGGAGGTATGCTATATGTAATTTGTTTCTTTACTTTCTTTCTTGTACCCGTTGCTAAAACTTGTGAAATTTGTTAATATTTTTAACCTTTTGCTCCTAATTCCTTTATTATCACATATTTATCATTGAAATTGGTTTGTTGATATTGTTCTTCTTCTACCCATTGAAGAAATTTTTGGATTTCATGTGTACGTTAGTTTTCTCCCCTATTTCTAGTTTTAGAGGCGTTCCTTATAATGAATTTGGCTGGTTGCATTTTTTTTCCTTTGCCTATCATTGAAATCTTTGCAGTTAGTTCATTTTTTTTTTAATTTCCTACTTCCAGCACTAGTTTTTTAAGATATGCCCATCATTGAAATTGTTTTGTTGGTTACATGTTCATCTTCTATCCCTTATGAAATCGATTATTGAAATTGGTAAGTTGGATGCATCTTTCTTCCACTCATTATTAATGAAATATGTGTAATGAATTATTTTGAGTTTCTACTCATATTGCTAATATATTAAAGCCTTGAAGAGAGGTGTTGTTGACAAGTTTTATGATCCATTCTCCATGCATATGGCAAAGATTTTGACAAGTTTTTTGTCATCTCTAAAAAACATAACTTTGTTGGTTGCATTTTTTTCAGGCAAACAATCAGTGGAGATACCATTCAACTTAACTACATACTGGAATATATTACCCATTATTAGTATTTTTTTTGGGTGTTTGATTCTATTCAATGTTGGGTATTTGCAAGGGAAACCAACCTTATCTACACAGGGTAAAGGAACCTGAATGTTAAAATCAGGATCTGATTGTAATTTTCATTTAAAAGAAACATACTCTATTATTTGAACTGTCAACTAATATTTTTCCCACTTGCAAGAATGAAGTATATGTGGTGAATATTCATGATTTTTTTGCATGAATGTTACTTCACCTTTTTGGACATTTGCTTTTGTCTTATGGCTACTTGACGGTTTGAGATTAGTTCACTCTCAAGGCTACATGTTACAGATTGATACAATATGTCATTTGGTGTCATTTAGTCTCAAATGTTGCCTTTTTCATTGAACTTAAATTGTTGTTTATTCTTTCTTTTATCTCCCCAAGTTATGCTTACTTTTGTGAAGAGTCTCATTTGTAAATTTCAACAATCTTATTTTGCATGCAATTTTGATTGTCCTTTTAAAGTTTGTGAGATGGTTTTTGGAGCTATCTGCATAAATGTTTTCTTTTTCAAAGTTTTGAGCCCCGATAATGGATTCATTATGAGGTCAAAAGCCATTGTTGTATCCAAAAGTATGAGTGCTCCTACCCTATAAATGTTTATGGCATTAAATCATGAAGCTAAAGTAACATTCATGCAAAAAATCAATGAAGCTGAAGTAGTCTTTTAAGTTTTGGAGGAGAATTTGATAATTTATTATTTGAACTATCACCTTTCTTTTGTTACTACAGATTTACATGTATGAAGGGTCCATTTTTTGATTATTTGTTTGGTTGCAGGGCACGTTGAAATGTGGAAAAGAAAATTAATGACAGTGAAGAAGCTATCATTAGCCCATTCTCAGCTTAGCCATGCATTAACTTCAATTTGAAATTGAAGTGAAGCTCATCTCAAAAGTTTAGTTTTTTCTCAAGGCTATGAATATATGGAAAAAAAAAGCCTTGATTTGTAAAGATTTGTAAAGTATAACTATTATAAAATTTTTTGAGTTTCATTTGATTTTCAAGTTTCAAATCCAAATGAACTTTGAAGAAAATAATTTCATCGATATGTTTTGACTTATTAGTCAGGATGTAACCATTGAAGTTTTGATTTGTCAATGAGGCTTAATGAAGTAAATTTTTAGACTGATAAATATTGTGTTGTGGCTCCTCTTAATTTGTGATCTATTTGCGATCAATCATATTTGTTCAAGAATTTTAGTCTTTATTTCATGGTGTTTCTCTCAACATTTGAATATCTATGATAGTTGAAGTTTATACGCATAAATTTGTGAGGATTAATTTATATTTGATTTGTAACTTGAATTAATGATTCACCCAAATAAATGACTAAACCATGACTAAATAAATGACTATCATGACTAAAATAAATGATTACAATGATTAAATAAATGACTACCATGACTAAATAAATGACCAATTAACAACAATAAATGACTAAATTAATGACTAAATAAATGATTAAATTAATGACTAAATAAATCACTACCATGACTAAATAAATGACTAAATTAATGACTAATTCAATGACCAAATCAATGAGAAAATCAATGACTAAATAAATGACTAAAATAGTTTAGTCATAAATTTGGTTGTGTTATAAATGACCAGCAATAAAATACTAATGGTCATGTAACCAAAATTAGTCATTTATATGCAATTTTTAGTAGTTTATTTAGTCATATATATTGTTGTTTGTGTACTAGTTAGTGACCCACCTCCTACTCTGAGAGTCGCCAAACCCAACGACAACAACCAAATCCAATCCACTTCTTCCACTCCTAGTGTCACTAAAATCCATTCCCATAAATGTTTTGAATTCTCCATCCCTCCATCTTCCCCACCTGAAGAGTCCCACGAAGACTACATTATCATGCCTCCCGCACACGATGAGTCATGCCAACATATCCCCTTCTCCAGATCAAGATCCTATCATCCCATCTAGTCCACCTCAAGATCACAGTCCGCCATCCATTCCATTCCATGATCCCCTTGTCATTCAAGATTCCACCGCTCCATCTCCATCTCCATCTCCATCGCATGAGCTCGCTACCACAAATCTAGATCCTATCATATCCCCTAATCCCTCTCCTAATACCACCCATCCAAATGCTACTATCACATCATCTCCCTCTCATGATCCCACGTCATCGCCTAAAACTACTATCCTCACACCACTTGCATATCCCCTGGGTACTCTCACATTCTTCCATGGTGGCCTCCTTGCAGAAGAAAAACATAGTGTATATACCACCCATCATCCTCCACCTAATGATGGAATCACATCATTTTTTTAGAATAACATAAATCCTATCATGGATCGCATGCTCAAGAAAATGAACTATCAAGGAAAAGTTCTAGGCCTTCATGAGCAAGGTATTTTAGAGCCCATCCAAGTCAAAGAATGAATCTGCATGCAAGGTCTTGGACCTATTTCCCAAGACTCACAATCTAAAGATTTTGGTACAACCTCTAGATGTCCTCAATGAGCCTTTTCCAAAAGAAATGTCGACTCTTTCGATCGCTCCACCAGATCATATACTTCCATCCCTCTTCCTCTATCGTATTGCCTCAAAACAACGATCCACATTCCTCCTTCAACCACTCCATCCATTTTGGGTCCTTATGTTCCTCCCTCTACCATCCCCCATCTCCATCTACTCTATCCATGTTTCCTCCAAGTCCTACATCTATTTTGAGCCCTTATACCCTAAAATCACCTCCTCCATCTCATCCTTTCATCCATCCAACACCTATCCATTTCATCCATCATAAACATCCCTCTCGTATGTCCCCTAATTAGGATCAACAAAGGCACATACCTACACATTCTCCATCTACACATAATCCTCATAATCCTACCTCCATCGCTCCACATCATCCATATCCTCACACCCATCCCATTGCTAGTAAAAGCACTTTGGATGCCAAAGCAAAAGTACCTAAATCTAAAGATCCACATGAACCTAAACGATATGTTGAAGAAAAGAAAAATAAAATCCAAAATCAAAATAAAATATGTAGCTCGCAAAGGTCCACCAAAGAAAAGATCAAAACCATCTGGATCCCAAAGAAAAAAGATGTAATACCATCAAATGAAAAATCAATAACAACATCCAAAGCTGCTAATCCAAAAGCTAATCATTTTCATCCACCCTCTCCTAAATCGGTTTTGGGTCCCTATGTCCTAAAATTCACCATCCCATCTCCTCCATTATCCCCACATTTCCTCGATTAATACTCCTATCATTTCACATCCATCACCGTATATGCCAATGTTGGTCCTGAGGTCACTACCCCATCATTCTATTTGTACCATTTCCCGCATCCCATCCATTATCCCACATATCTCCCCCATCAAATCCCTCTAATTCATCCTCTTGCATAATCCATTTATCCTAATAAGATTGTACCAACATCCAATAGTCACTTCAAACATCAGCTCTTAACACCTTGTATGGAACTTGATGCTTAATTCCTTCATCCACCTCCTTATTGCATGTCTTCTAAATCTAATTCTCTGCCTCCCTATCCTTATCCATCTCCTTTTGCATGATATCCAAAAAGTCAAAAAATCCACACAAAAAAAAAAAAGTAAAAAAATCCAAAAAAAAAGAAAAGTAAAAAGAAATAATTCGTCCAATGGTGAAAATTTGGCAAACAAGCACCTTGGATAAGTATCATGATGAAAACCTAGAAAACAGGCATCATGCATAAATCCCCATCCATCCTTTTCCACACTTGGGGGAAACTTCCTGATATGCATTCCCTCTATCCACTATGCTTCCAACTGTGCACCCATCTTCTTGCTATACATCCTCTTCATTCATCCCCTCCATCCCACCTATCTTCCACATCCTACCATCATATCCCATCCCTCCATCCTTCTTGTGATCTTGATCAAAATAGGGGAACCTATCTATGCATTCTTTGGACACCTCTTGGTATACATTCCCTTAATCCATGCTCTATTATATTCCTTAGTCACCCATCCTATCATCCTCGTGTTATATCCTTTATCTTCCCATCCACTCATCTTCCATCCCTCATGCCTCATCATACATGACATATCTAGAGTGGGGGAATCTACTTCCTTTGTGACATAGTCCTTGGAGAAATCATCTATCATAACATCCCTTCATCTCCCTATTCATCTATCACAGCATCCCTTCCATCTCCCCATACTTTCTTCCTACCTATCCAAATAATCCCATCCATCTCCCCATCCTTGTCTTATTATCCATCCAAATAATCCTTTTAATCTCATTATCCTTATCTATCCATCCTAGCATTGCTCCCTCTCCTTATCTTCCTATCCATCCCTATCTCTATCCTCCTCCCATCTCATAATCCCTTGTCATTGGTATTTGGCCATAGGCTTCTCCCCATCCCATCCAATGCCATCTATCTCATCCTCATCACTCATGCTTCTCTTGGACATATTTCTAATTTCCTATCATTTCTCATCATTCATCTCTCTATCATATCATCCTCCCAAGTCATTTTAATGATTTGGATAACTATCCCATCCCTAAGCTTTATGTGATCGTCATCATCCTATCCAATCCAATAGGTCTATCCTATCGCGTCATATTGGTCCCATATTTTTATCCACTTATCCTATCATAATCCTTTATCCATCATTTATCTTTGGTCTTTTGTCGAACTACATTGCCCTTGTGCTTTCACATAGGAAAGGTCGATCATTTGATCCACCCCCATGGCTATGTCTGTCGACTCCTTTATCATCTATCATCGGTCTTTGCTTTTGTCCCTTTGGTCCTTGTCATCCACCATCAGTCTTCATCATCCTCTTTCTAATTTTATCCATGGTCAGTCAACAACCTTTTATTGAACTACGAGGGCTCTATGCTTTCACATAGGCAAGGCTAATCTTTGATCAACCCCTGAGCCCCTAGGTCTTTAGGGTGTGTCAATCTTGTGTCATGTCTCTTGTGTCATGTCATCAAGCTATGCCCTTATCTATCTAGTTTTTAACAAACAAGATCCACTTGTATCATCAGATCTAATCGGTTTCGAATATCCTACATCATATTGATTTTTTAGTTTAGCATCCATCATCAGTCTCAACAGGATGCATCCTTCCAAACAGACCTCATCAATCTCATCCACCCCCTTGATCCTATGGCAAAGGACATTTGAATTTTATTGTGATATTTTGATTCTTTTGGATTTTGTTTATCATTTGAGCTCCCTATCATCACTTGTCAGGGCTACCTTGATCCATCATATCATGGTGTGCATTGACTAGTACACATAGGGGAATATCTTGATCTTTTTTGTGTTTGTGTCTTCTTGGTTGTCCCATGTAGTACCCACCAAGATCCTTGTGGTCTTGTATTACACTGGGGAATCCTCATGTGCTTGTGGTTATTCCAATACTTGGCCCGAGCAAAGTCATGGCGACTTTGGGGCGTTGGGATAGCCTTCTTGTCTATTGTGTTTGTTTCATGCATTAGACACTAATCCGCCTTGGTTCCACATACCCTGGCACTTGGTGTCTTATTCTATAGCAGAAATTAGTGCTCCAAAGATGGTAAATTCCATTAGGATTGCATTTCATCTTCCCCATCCATGCATTCATCCTTCATCAATCTCCCTAACCTATCCATCCTATCTTTTATCATCATCCTTGGGATGTATCCTTCCCAATCCTTTAGTGGTGTGTTGGGATGTATCCTTCCCTCATCAATACCACTCCTTGGGATGTATCTTTTCGTATGCTCATGTTTTTTTTGGGATCTCTCATTCCCTCATTGAAAACAATCCATCCATCATCAACCCCCTTTGTCTTGTAGCTTTATTGGGGCAGCATCACCTTAAATCCATTTGTGCTTCATCCATCTCCTACCGCTTATCATTCCACTCCTTTGCATCATCTTATTCATCTCCCCTTGCATTATCTCATCCATTTCGAGAGCACACTCATATTCTCTTGAACCCGCATGTCCTTTTAAGGGGGCATCATCAATCCCTAATCTTCATCTTCACCCCCATCATTTTTTTCCTTCCTAGTCACTCCTTTGAATGATTGGGGCATGTTTTCCAATATAACCATCTTCTTCCAGGTTCTATGTTTTAATATTATTTGAAATGATGCTACTTTGTAACATCATCTCAAAGAGGGGAAAAATGTAGACTAATAAGTTTGGACACTTAACTTATCCAAATTTACCACTTTTCATCTAAAAATCCTCTTATTCAAGTTGACTAAGTAATATTACTATTATTTAATTAATACCCTTAATTTTTCCAAATCCCTAAGGTATTTAATTAACAATTAAATACCTTACCCTCCTTATTCCCCTTTTCATCAAATGAATTAAATAAATAATAAATTTATTTAATCCATCACATGTCATTTTCATCTAATCCATCTCCTAATCTCTTCATTAGGGATGTGCACATGCCTAATCCTTGATTAGGATGTGTCACATCCTCCAACTTTTGCAAGTTGGCTTCTAATCCTCATTAACCCCTAATTATCCTCTGATTACTGGTTAGTTAAGCCTAACCAATACCTTGGTCAACTCTCCCCATCCCTCAAGGAATTTTTAATTCCTTTTTATTCACCCTAGGTTCACCTCTACCCATGTGAATTTTTAATTCACATTTTATTCCTCCTAGAATCTCCTTTTCCCATGCATCTTCTAGAATCTTTGATTTGTCACGTCAAGTCACATGCATGACAAACTCCCACCTTTTTGGAGACCCTCTCTTATCCATTAGATTCTTCCAAGCAAGTGAATTTTTAATTCACATTTATTCTTCCAAGGAATCTTCTCATCTCCCAATGTACTTCCAAGGTACATGTCCTTATTACACATCACTTGTACTCTCCTTCCACATCACCTACACATCATCTCACCCTTAGCCACTTCACATTCCACATGTCAAAATGTGAGGGCTTGTGAGTCCTCAACTCACCTTAGCCCTTCATCTTGGCCTTGTTGGATAAATCTCAACCATTGAATTATCTAGAGATTTCAAATTCCTCTATAAATACCCCCTCCTCTAAGGAATTTTGGGGAACACTTAGTCATTTGAGCAACCTTATGCTGTCATTTTGTGCACTCATTTTACAAGCATTTTTCTCTCATCTAGCCATCCATTTTAGCTATTTGAATTTTTATCCCACCATCTAGTAAATGTTGCATTTAGCCACATCAATAGCCATCTAAGGAGCATACAAAGCAATACAAATCAAGAGCCAACCAAGGAGTTTCAGTTGCAAGAAGGTATAAGCATTAGCACAATTTCATCCATTTTTCTTTATATTAACAATTCCTTAGGCTAATCTTGAGGTGTCCCCTTTTTTTTTTTCTCTCATTGCTTTATTGTTTTTTTTGCATACTTAGGGTTGATAAACATTTAGGATCATAGTATCATCTTTGAGTGAGAATTTAGCTCAAGATGGTAAAACTCCTCCATTCTTCTTTACCAAAACCTCCAATATGACCTTACTACTCTTTAAGTACTAGATGTAGAATTGAGAAATTCAAAGGTTCTGTTAGGTGTACCATGGATGGACTCAAAATTTTTAAAAAAATTGATGACATAATTTAATTGAAAATTATCAATATATAATGGTGTTAGATTCAACCATAAATGCATATTTTATACAATAATCACTTTATAATTTTAATTAAAAAAAATTCATTAACCTTATCACTTGAAAGCATACAATTTCAATAAAACATCCTACTTATTTCTCCCAATTATTTAAATAAAGGTAAATAAGATGAATCCCAAAAATATAATTAATACACTTTTACCTTTTTGAAGCAAAAATAACCAGTTCTCTCTCCCTATTAATTTTATCCAATGTGATACATCTTCATAACAATTCTATTGATATGTATTCCTTACCTATTATAAATTAATTGAATTTTCAGATTTTGAACCTTCTCAAGATCATCTTCTCCTTTCAAAATTTTATTGATTTTTTGTCGACATAGAGTCTTCATGTATCATACATTGTTATCATAGTAATAGTAATTTTATTAACAATTTGGTAGTAATACGATTTTCCAGACACAAAGTTTGGAAAAGTTCCCATGTTTCAACAATATGCTAAGTTCTACAACTTAGCAAGAGCACAATATTGAGTGTTAACACATGTATCTACATTTCTTTGAGGATTTCACTAAATAGCTCATGAACCGTTTACATACTTTCATTTTTTATGCATAAAATTTGTTAGACAATTCATATTATTTATGCTTGTATTTTTATTTTTTATTCTATATACCATGAAATTCCTTTCTACTAGAAGTATTGGGTTAATTTTTTCTCTATCCACACATGTAGGGAAAATCTATATAAAAAATTGTGGAAGCCTAGTCAAGGCATGTGAGTTTTTTGAAAAAAATGTTTAAAGTAATGAGGCTTTAAGAAAGTTCGTGTTTTGATTATATGGGAAAAATAGGTTTTGAATGGACCCTAAACCATTTACAATAGGTTTTTAATGGACCCAAAACCATTAACAAGTAGGTTTTTATAGGGACTCGAAACCAAAAGAAGAGACAAGCTTGCTGCTAGAAAGATAAATTGCACACCATGAGCAGCACCAAATAGAAAATACAAGACAACAATAGGTGGAAAAAGGTTTTGAATGGACATTGAACCTTATACAACAAGGTTTCTATTTGTTAAAAAAGGTAAGTTAAAAATCGATTTGTTATTTAAAGGCTTTATATAAGAACCAAAAAGAAAGTCCATGTTAGCAAGGTAAGTTAAAAATGGATTTCTTAAAAAGGCTTTATCTAATTTTAATTAAAATTAAAACAACATCCTACTTGTATATGCTCAAATTGGTGCTCAGAAAGAGGGTAGAGATTCCCATGAAATCTAATTAGAATGAATTTCATTTAGCTACTGTAGTTGTAAGGTCACTAAATTAAACCATGGTTTTCCAAAAATTAAGAAAAAAAATTAATAAGAATAATTTATGTAGAAGTTCTCTTTCAAACAATTTTAAATTGTATTAATTCTCTTGGTACCCTATATTGGATATTTTCTATTTAAGGATATGGAAATAGTCTGATCACGGGAGATGCATGATTAATATATATAGTTAATTTTTATTTAAATTAATTATTCTTTGAATAAATGATGATATTATTAAACATAAAGACAATGATAATTTGTATATGCTCTATCATTTTAGTGGCATGTCATTAGCAACATATTCTTAGGTGAAACATAAACCATATATCATTACATATTTTATTTAAATCAAGATTATGAGATAGACACTAAGTGGAGCTAAACTTGAAATTGGAGTACCTAACCTTTAGTTCCTAACTTGAACCATTAACCTTAGTAAATTAATCGTGAGCTAAAAATATTTTTCAAGCTACCAATGTGATAAGTGGAAGAACAATGTGAGTCTTATAAGGTTGATAGTATACTATCTTACTCATGAGTATGATATTAATAGGGTGTGATTATAATAATTGTTCTTCTAAAGTTAAGATGCCCATAATATGGTCTTCAAAACAATTACAAGAGAACATTAAAGGGGTTTTCTAGCTATTTGAATCTAAGAAACCCTACAATTGATTTTTATTGATTTAGGACATGATACACTTATGATGTCCATACTTATTAAATAATTGAATTAAGAAATAATCTTAGCAATATTGGGTACTAAATTATGATGAATATTAATTGATTTTAAAGAACTTGCATCTATGTTGTGTTGTGTCTAGTTCTTTATTTCTTGGTGCTTGCATTATGTTGGATGTTTAAAGATGTGTTGTGAGTTTACAATTTTCTTTTTATCTTATGACCACTATAATATAAGTATAAGATTTAATTTTAAAATTGACTGTTTCTATGTGGAATCTCTTACTACTAAGCACTAAGATCATGTTTAGAATAAATAGAAACTATGAATATTATAAAGAATAAGAATATGTGGACTGCACCATAAGGTAAATGAAATCAGAAGGATAAGACTATTATTATAAATTTTATTGAGTTTATATCTTCATTTTATGATCTAAAAGACAAAGTGTTGCACATTTTTCTCGATCATGACTCAAAATTTGAGCATGCTTAAAGAAAATTTATAATTATTGATGTTTATATTTCAAAATTTAGAAGTTTTTTATATGGTCTTGTCGATTCCTTCTATGTTACATATAGAAGGAAGTCACATATGATTATTAAACTTATATCAATGAACCATATTATAGTGGGACCTCATTTGGAGCTATATTGAGGATTTTGCATAATTAATGCATGGTGATGATATTTTGACTACTATTATCTAGGATTGTACATTCTTTATCATTGTATTATTCTTGGATTGAATCAATTTTTCCTAGAAAATTTCTACCTATGCATGATTGGATATATATGATTAAAGATAAATATCTTGGATAAGAGTGTTATTTTAAACATCTAGTTAGATCTTATTATCATGTGCAAGAGAACCTTAATTGGTATAGAACCTTTGTGTATAGGGAAGAAATAATGAGTAGTATTTTGGTAAAGTAATTGGCTTTCACTTCTTTTTATAAAAATTGTACCACCATTAAATATTAATTTGAGTGAGTTTCTATGTTGGAATTTCAAGTGTATGTTCTTAGAGATATTCTTATAAGGAGAACCACATGTGACTCCAATTCCATTTGGATGTGGATTTGTAGGAAATATTTGGGTGAAGGATGCCTCTAGACTCAATTCCATAACCTAGGAGGGTTTATGATTTCCAAAACTTAATTATCTCTCAATATTTAGTATGATTTAACATGAGGAAGAAATTACATTAAATGACTATGAAATTACCTTATAAATAATATTTACCCACTATACAATTTTGAACCAAAAAAGACAATCCATTATTATCAATATTATTGTTTTACAAAAATTGGTATTTTTATTTCCAAAATATGCACTTCAATATTGAATGAAATTTTAGAGTTACTTTTGGTGTGGTTTATCTTGATGTGAATGTATGAGAATTTTGATAAAATTGAGAAATTCACACCTATAGTTGGTGAATCTAATGAGCTTTATGTTGAAATGGACAAGACAACTAAGAGGGGGGGGTGAATCAGTTGTACCAAATTAAACCTTGAAAACCATCAACAATAATCATATCCACAAGAATTCATTAAGTCATTATACTACTAGATTGATTAAATATGAAATCTGGATAACATAAACTAAAATCACAACACCATACACATAAGAAAACTAGATTTACGTGGAAAACCTAATGAGGGATAAACCATGGTGAGGATTATCTCATAATATAAGTAATAGAAAAAAAGTACAAAGGGGATCAATACTAGAATAGGACACACTACCCAAAAAGGATCATAGCCAAGGCTCACTACCGCAAAAAGAATACAAGAATATAGAAGTTACACAGAGAAACAATTTTCAATATAAAAATGATTCCACCATAATTTCTCGCACACTTTTACAATCACACTTGAAAGATTTCAGATTCCTTCAACTCACTACCTTCGGAACCCTAACATGAAATTCACACTGCTACATTCAATTACTCATCTCATTACACTTCACTCATAAAATTATCACATCTATCTTACTTCTTACTCTTTCTCACTTTCTCTTGCATCAACACCATTAATATTTATATCAGCCTCTACCTCAAAACTTTGTCCAATGTCAGCCACTAGCCGTTATACATTCAAATTCAAACTAGGTCGGCACCCAAACATTCTTATGGTGGATAGGAATGATAGGCAACCTACATAAATCCTTAATTAGGACCCAAATAGATTCTAGCACTCTTCAATACACTTTCATAAGCTTCACATGTAGTGTTAAACACAAGTTCAACCAACACTCATGCAAAACACCATAAACATTAAGCACATGCTTCCTTAGATCAAGCTAAAAGTTTCAAACAACATAATTTACTTGAACTAAATCTGGAATAGTCTATGAACTACTTAAGATTCATCAAATACTTCAGCCAAGATTCACATCAACAAATACTTTAACTCAGAATAAATGATAACCCTTGTTTGTAGATTGATAAATGGAACTCATACTATACGCCATCAAATAAACTTAAACTTTGATCATCGAAAGATAAAGATATTATAAGAAACTTCACAATTCTGCACAACCTAAATCAGATTAGTAGAGAAATGCAGAGAAAATAAATTTCTCCAAGGTAGCAGAAAACACCATTGAAAAGTTGATTCATACACTGGTGAAAATGTCTCGTACTATACAAGGATCCAAAAAACCCAGATTCTGAATATAGAAATCTCTTTCAACCTTGAATAACTTGTAAGATCTGCATAGGCATCTAGCATCAACACAAAAAGAATGTAGATCATAATACATAGTACACTATTATCATTTGCACAACACAATTTACTCAGTTTATTAAATTTTCTCAAAAGCACTCAGAAACCAAGTACCAAATGATCATCACAGCTCATTCCAACTCATCTTTAGACCCTACAACAAAAGAATAGCTCCATCCATACTCACAACACTTCCTAAAGTATCAACTACACATGTACAACCTATTTTCCTCTTTTCACAATTTTCTTAATATCCTCAACATTTCATCCAATACCTGACATTAATGACAACACTAGTTCGTAGAATTCCTATTGACATCAATGACAACACCATAATTCTTGCAGAAATGTCCCCCTTTGTCATTGATGGCAACACAAGATGTGAAAATCCACCAAAGACCACACAATAGTTCTGAACACTCTCTGTTTTTCTTCAAATGATCTTCTCCACCATAATGAGGGATAAACCATGGTGAGGATTATCTCATAATATAAGTAATAGAAAAATAGTACAAAGGGGATCAATACTAGAATAGGACACACTGCCCAAAAAGGATCATAGCCAAGGCTCACTACTGCAAAAAGAATACAAGAATATAGAAGTTACACAGAGAAACAATTTTCAATATAAAAATGATTCCACCATAATTTCTCGCACACTTTTACAATCACACTTGAAAGATTTCAGATTCCTTCAACTCACTACCTTCGGAACCCTAACATTAAATTCACACTGCTACATTCAATTACTCATCTCATTACACTTCACTCATAAAATTATCACATCTATCTTACTTCTTACTCTTTCTCACTTTCTCTTGCATCAACACCATTAATATTTATATCAGCCTCTACCTCAAAACTTTGTCCAATGTCAGCCACTAGCCGTTATACATTCAAATTCAAACTAGGTCGGCACCCAAACATTCTTATGGTGGATAGGAATGATAGGCAACCTACATAAATCCTTAATTAGGACCCAAATAGATTCTAGCACTCTTCAATATGCTTTCATAAGCTTCGCATGTAGTGTTAAACACAAGTTGAACCAACACTCATGCAAAACACCATAAACATTAAGTACATGCTTCCTTAGATCAAGCTAAAAGTTTCAAACAACATAATTTACTTGAACTAAATCTAGAATAGTCTACGAACTACTTAAGATTTATCAAATACTTCAGCCAAGATTCACATCAACAAATACTTTAACTCAGAATAAATGATAACGCTTGTTTGTAGATTGATAAATGGAACTCATACTATATGCCATCAAATCAACTTAAACTTTTATTATAGAAAGATAAAGATATTATAAGAAACTTCACAATTCTACACAACCTAAATCAGATTAGTAGAGAAATGCAGAGCAAATAAATTTCTCCAAGGTAGCAGAAAACACCATTGAACAGTTGATTCATACACTGGTGAAAATGTCTCGTACTATAGAAGGATCCAAAAAACTCAAATTCTGAATATAGAAATCTCTTTCAACCTTGAATAACTTGTAATATCTGCATAGGCATCTAGCATCAACACAAAAAGAATGTAGATCATAATACATAGTACACTATTATCATTTGCACAACACAATTTACTCAGTTTATTAAATTTTCTCAAAAGCACTTAGAAACCAAGTACCAAACCATCATCACAGCTCATTCCAACTCATCTTCAGACTCTACAATGAAAGAATAGATCCATCCATACTCACAACACTTCCTAAAGTATCAACTACACATGTACAACCTATTTTCCTCTTTTCACAATTTTCTTAATATCCTCAACATCTTCATCCAATACCTGACATTAATGCCAACACTAGTTCGTAGAATTCCTATTGACATCAATGACAACACCATAATTCTTGCAGAAATGTCCCCCTTTGTCATTGATGGCAACACAAGATGTGAAAATCCACCAAAGACCACACAATAGTTCTGAACGCTCTCTCTTTTTCTTCAAATGATCTTCTCCACCATAATGAGGGATAAACCATGGTGAGGATTATATCATAATATAAGTAATAGAAAAATAGTACAAAGGGGATCAATACTAGAATAGGACACACTGCCCAAAAAGGATCATAGCCAAGGCTCACTACCACAAAAAGAATACAAGAATATAGAAGTTACACAGAGAAACAATTTTCAATATAAAAATGATTCCACCATAATTTCTCGCACACTTTTACAGTCACACTTGAAAGATTTCAGATTCCTTCAACTCACTACCTTCGGAACCCTAACATGAAATTCACACTGCTACATTCAATTACTCATCTCATTACACTTCGCTCATAAAATTATCACATCTATCTTACTTCTTACTCTTTCTCACTTTCTCTTGCATCAACACCATTAATATTTATATCAACCTCTACCTCAAAACTTTGTCCAATGTCGGCCACTAGTCGTTATACATTCAAATTCAAACTAGGTCGGCACCCAAACATTCTTATGGTGGATAGGAATGATAGGCAACCTACATAAATCCTTAATTAGGACCCAAATAGATTCTAGCACTCTTCAATATGCTTTCATAAGCTTCGCATGTAGTGTTAAACACAAGTTCAACCAAAACTCATTTAAAACACCATAAACATTAAGTACATGCTTCCTTAGATCAAGCTAAAAGTTTCAAACAACATAATTTACTTGAACTAAATCTAGAATAGTCTACAAACTACTTAAGATTCATCAAATACTTCAGCCAAGATTCACATCAACAAATACTTTAACTTAGAATAAATGATAACCCTTATTTGTAGATTGATAAATGGAAATCATACTATACACCATTAAATCAACTTAAACTTTGATCATAGAAAGATAAAGATATTATAAGAAACTTCACAATTCTGCACAACCTAAATCGGATTAGCAGGGAAACGCAGAGCAAATAAATTTCTCCAAGGTAGTAGAAAACACCATTGAAAAGTTGATTCATACACTGGTGAAAATGTCTCGTACTATACAAGGATCCAAAAAACTCAAATTCTGAATATATAAATCTCTTTCAGCCTTGAATCACTTGTAAGATCTACATAGGCATCTAGCATCAACACAAAAAGAATGTAGATCATAATACATAGTACACTATTATCATTTGCACAACACAATTTACTCAGTTTTGTAAATTTTCTCAAAAGCACTCAGAAACCAAGTACCAAACCATCATCACAGCTCATTCCAACTCATCTTCAGACTTTACAACAAAAGAATAGCTCCATCCATACTCACAACACTTCCTAAAGTATCAACTACACATGTACAACCTATTTTCCTCTTTTCACAATTTTCTTAATATCCTCAACATCTTCATCCAATACCTGACATTAATGCCAACACTAGTTCGTAGAATTCCTATTGACATCAATGACAATACCATAATTCTTGCAGAAATGTCCCCCTTTGTCATTGATGGCAACACAAGATGTGAAAATCCACCAAAGACCACACAATAGTTCTGAACGCTCTCTCTTTTTCTTCAAATGATCTTCTCCCCTTGAGTAGATAAGTTCTTTTTCACATGATTCTTTCTCTCCCCCTTCGACATCAATGGCAAAGGATAATTTTTTTAGCATTTTTCTCCCTCTTTGACAATAAACCAAAATCACCTTCTCTGAATAGTCCCCCTCACGATTACACCAAGCTAAATCAACAACCATAATGGCAACACATGATACTAACTACCTCCCCTAAGAGGTAGCCACCAACCATCAGTCTAGAAAAGAGGTAGATCCATAGATGCACTAGACTAATGTGCCTCTATATGCATCTAGTTCAAGAAAGGAGGGGCAATAACCCCCAAATTCTCTCGAAGATACTCAAAAGTATCCATAGGAAGAGCCTTAGTAAATATGTCAATAATCTAATCTTTTGTAGGAATATACTCAAGGTTCACTTCATTCTCCATAACCTTCTCTCAAAAAGTGATATATGATAGATATATGGTTTTTCCTTGAATATATCATTGGATTATTTGAAATGTTTATTGCACTTGTATTATCACAAAAAATAGATATAGGTTCATCAAATACAACTTTGATATCCTTCAAGGTTTTCCTCATCCATAATACCTATGTACATCATTATGCTACTACAATATACTTAGCCGAGCTGTAGTGGATAAAGAAATTGAATCCTATTTCATACTTAGCCATGAAACTAATCTACATCAAAGAAAGAATGCACCAGGTCACTTGTACTTTTCCTATCATCAACACAACCAACCCAATCTACATTTGTGTAACCATTTAATGTGAAATCAGTATTCTGAGGATAGCACAAACCATTATTTGATGTACCTCTTAAATATCAAAATATTCTCTTCTCTATACAACATGTGTTTCTTTAGGATCTTCTTGAAATCTAGCAACAAGAAAAATGCATGCATGATATCTATTCTAGTAGTAGTTAAATATAGTAGCCTACTAATCATAGATCTATACTTACTTTGATCAGCCTCAGGTGAATCATCTTTTCTTAATTTACAACCAATCACCATAGGAGTACATACTAGTTTGGAGTCATTCATTCCAAACTTCTTCATCATTTGTTTGACATACTTAGACTATGAAATGAAAATCCCTTTATCAGTTTGATTAATTTGTGAAGAAACCAACAATCATAGAGATATAAATCAAGCACAATGAATACACCAAACTGTATGCAATCAACTTGTTTATTAAACAATCAGGGGAATCCTTATAAAGGAGAAATATCCAAGTAGGAGGTGTTGAGGTGTTCCAACACCTCCCCAATCTATAAACTAGCTAAGCAAAATATTAGGAAATATCAGCCTGCACAATAAATGCCTAAGTAGGCTTAGGTCAACTTATGTGTATGCAAGCATTAATGTATACACTGACACCCCCCCTTAAGTGTAACTTAGGTGGGTATGGATAAAATGGGTCCCTAATACTAGACTGCTAAGGTACCCATGTACAATGTAATCTCTCTAAAAAATAGAGTAAGATAGAAAACCTAGTGGGAAAAAAACTATCCTCAAAAAAAGAGAGAAGTGGAGAAGATTAGAAACCCCAAAGGATGATGATGATGCTGATATAGACCGCACACCAAGAAGAGCTCGTAGATGAATGAAATTTCTCTCAGTGAAGGGTTTGGTGAAGATGTTAGCAACCTACTTTGAAGACTGACAAAAGACTAAGTTGATGATCAGACCATGAGTCAACTCTCGAATGTAATGCATATGAATCTCTATGTGTTTGGTTTGTTGATGCTGAACCGAATTCTTGCATATCGAAATAGTACTTTGGTTGTCACAATAGATGACTATAGGATGCTTGAAAGGAGTACCAAACTCAAAAAGAATTCCTTGAAGCCATATAGCCTCAGTAGCTAAGTTAATAGCCTCCTAAACTTAGCCTTTGTGGATGATATAGCAATAGCATTCTACTTCTTGCTAGACCAACTGATAAGACATAAACCAAGTGAAAAGTTATAACCTAAAGTGGACTTACGATGCTTAGTGTCACCAGCCCAATCTAAATCTGTATAACCAACCAAGTCAAGCGATGAACCAACTCTATAGGGAATCCCAAACCCAAGAGTACCATGAAGATAGTGAAGGATCCTCTTAGCTTCTTTCCAATGCAACTCATGAGGTTTTTGCATGAATCTTGAAAACATGCCTATTGCATTGGCAATGTCTAGCCTAGTATGAGTCAAGTATATAAGATTACCAATGAGTTTTCGATACAATATAGCATCAACCAATGGTGCAGTACATGAAGTATTAAGCTTGACTCCAGAAAGAAAGGGAGTCAAAGATGGTTTGCAAGTAGTCATATGAAACTGTGCAAGTAGATCAAGAGTATACTTGGGTTGTGCAAGAGTAATCCCTAAAGCTGACTGTGAAATCTCAATTCCAAGGAAGTAGTGCAATAAACCCAATTCTATCATGTCAAATCTATCCTAAAGTGATGTCTTCACTGCTATAATGGCAGATGAAGTATTCCTAGTAATCAAAATATCATCAATGTATATAGAACCAATATCAAAAGTGAATCATCTTGCCACAATAGATACACATTAGGACCAGAATGATATCTAGTAAAACTTGAAGATGGGAGGTACGAGTCCATCTTGGCATACCAAGCTCTAGAAGCTTATTTAAGGCCATAGAGAGATATCTTAAATCTACAAACTAAGGATGAATCTTGAACAAAACCTGGTGGTTGTTCCATGTAGATTTCCTCCTTGAGGTATCCATGAACAAAAGCACTCTTCACATCCATCTGATGTGCATTCCATCCATGTGATGTGGCTATAGCCAGTGTGAGTCTGATGGAAGTCATCTTAGCAATTGGTGCAAAGGTTTTTGTATAGTCAATGCCTGCAACTTGTGCAAAAACCTTTGGCTACCAATCGTACTTTGTACTTATCAACTAACCCATTTTCTACAAATTTAGTTCGATACATCCACCTACATTGAACCATCTTCCTTCCCTTAGGAAGTGAAGTCAAATCCCAAGTGTGATTTCTAATCAAGGAATCATATTCCTCATCCATAGCAATATCCCACTTTGGTATTCTTGATGCCTCTTTGAATGTCTATGGATCAAAAGCTGAAGCAAAGAAGGCATGTGCCCCCCCCTAAAAATCTACTTGAATCAGTCTATAATCTGCTAAATCCTATACCCCTGTATCTGTCCTATGTATAGTGTAAGATGTGGGTGAGTCTGGTGTAGATATATCAAATTCTAATGCAATCCCTGAACTAGATGAAGATGAACCCTCATCAGTATGAGAACTAGAAAAAGAAGATACTACACTACGAATCTACTAAGAACGATTTGAATCATCAGTACAGTAATAAGGATCTGAAGAGTCCACAATATTTTGAGAAGTGTCAAGTATAGTTTCAAGAGATGTTTCTTGAAACTTAACACTTCTCTTAATAAATAGCTCATGTGTGGTAGGGTGGAGTAGGCGATAGCCTTTTACACCATCTGGATATCCCACAAAGATGCAAGGTTTGGATTGTGGGCCCATAGAATTTCATTTTTATTTTGGAATGCGTGCCATGGCATGAGAGCAAAAACCCCTAAAATGATCAACTATTGGTTTCCATCCTTTCCAGGCTTCAAAGGGAGTGATACACTTTAAGGCTTTATCATGTGAAACTCTATTTTGTATGTAACATGCATAGTTGATTGTTTCTGCCCAGTATGATGGTGTGAGACCCTTAGAGTGAATCATGGAATTAGCCATCTCTTTTAAAAATCTATTTTTCTGTTCTACAACACCATTTTGTTATGGGGTATAAGGAACTATGTGCTACATATCTATCAGACTACAGATCTACCCCCTCTGATATAAAAAACTACTCAAAACTATTGTTAAAATATTCTCTCCCATTATTTTTTTGAAGAACCTTGATGAATTTCCCTATTTTTTTTTGACAAGAGCTTTGAAATCTTGAAAAGACTCAAACACTTATGATTTTTGTCTAAGAAAGTAGACCCATATAAAACGTGAGAAATCATCAATGAAGGTGAGAACATATCTAGCCTTTGTAAAAGATGGATGGGGAAAAGCCCTTGAAACATCACTGTGAACAAGTTCGAAAACTTGTTTTTCCCTCCATGATTTACCTTTGTAAAAATTTTCTTTTGGATGCTTTCCAAGTGCACAACCTTCACAAAGAACTTTAGAAAATTTAACCTTAGGTAATCCCTTAACCATATTCTGATGACATAGTTGTTCAAGATAGCGGTAGTTAAGATGGCCAAAACACTCATGCCATAATTTTCTAACTTCATCTGAATGAGTTAGTATTGCTTTTGGAGAAATATCTATGGCAAAATTTTAGAAGGCATATAATCTGGATTGGTGATTTGCTTCTCCTATTGCTACCAAATTGTTGCTTTGTAATTCTCTTATCTCAATTGAATCTAGAGAGAACTGTACTCTCATGCCCTTCCCTTAGAAATGAGTTATTTGATACACTGAAATGAGATTAGCTGAGAGTGAAGGGACACTTAGAAAATTGGAAAATGTTCCTCCTTCAACTTCAATAGACCCTCTCCCGTTTACCAATGTTGGAGTATTATCACCTAAGGTGATTGTGGACATACTTGATGGTTCTAAGGATGAAAAGACAATCTGTGAAGAACCCATATGGTGTGAAGCACTAGAGTCTAGAATCCATGATGGAGATAAAGATGCTTTAGCAACTAAGGCTTTTCCCTTCAATTTCTCTTTGTCCTTAGTATTATCTTGATTTGATGAAGATTCCTTGATAGAATCAGGTAGCCCTATATTATTCTTTTTGAGAATTTGTTGTAGAACTTTAATTTTTTTCTTCATACAGTGTTGTTCATCATGTCCAAGATTTTTACAAAAGGTGCATGCAACTCTCTTTTTACCTTGAGGGTCATTTTTGGAGTTGTCACTTTTGTTTCCTCTCTTAACTTCCTTGTCCTTTTTAGTGTTCTTCTTCTCCCCTTTTGAAGTTTGAGGTGTTTCATTCCCTACAAGGAGGGCTTGAGGTTTCATAGAATTCAAAGTACCCATTTGAATTAACTTTTCTTGCTCCCTTGTGAGGTCAACAATGAAGTTATCAAGTGTGGGCATTGACCATGAGGCTCCAAGAGCCCTTTTAGTAGAGTAGAAAGTTGATACAAACACAAAAAATTCTGGACCCAACTTGGAAAGTATGTATAAAGGATTAATTGATCCTCTTTCTTGTCAATTCCACAATCTTTTAAGTGAAACTTCAAGGATTTAAACTTACTAAAAAATTCTTGTAAAGTTGAGAAATTCCTAGGACTAAGACCTAAGAGTTGATTTTCCAACTCATGGATTTTAAGTTCATCTATTTTCCAAATAGTTTTTCAAAACCTTCCCAAACTTGGTTGGGTGTTTTCAAGTTCTCAACATGGAACAACAAATCAGGAGATAAATTTAAACATAGGAAACCAAATGCTTGATCAAACTTATTTAATTATTATTTTTGTTTTTAGTTGCATTAGGTTCTTTCTTTGTTCCCATAGTTACCCTATATAAGCCTTTGTTCCTAAGTACAAGAATTACTTTCATCTTCCAATCATGATAATTGAAAGGTGTTAAGGGCACTATAATAACATTAGATTCCATACTACTTTGACTTAGATAGTTCCTTGAAGAAATGTGGAAATGGAGAACTTAGAAGTGTGTGCAAAAGTGAAATTAAAACACAATACACATAATCACTTCTTGAGGAAGTGTGAAAATGAACCACACAACACCCCCCCTTGATTATGTGTTGTTTTCCCCCCGGATTGTGTAATAAACAAAGTGTGTTTGTCACTCTAAACTAACTTGAATTGGCACTTTATAATGGTAGTGTGATGGCAAGGTAGAATGAAAGAGGAAAAAAAATGCACTTTTTCCTTTTGAATGACTCAATTTTGAGTCCATATGCAAAAATATAGGCTAAAAAATTCTTCAACTTCACTAAATTTTTCAATGTGCTTGAAAAATCAAATTACATACAATGATTCTGGAGAGAGAAAAAAATTGAGGGGATGATTTATAAGCCACCTATGGTAGGGTGTGACCATGGGCTAAAAAGCCCATATGACCAAGTTCAACCATAGATGTGAGGTGTTTGACCAAGTCATGGAGAAGAAGATTTAAAAATCCTCCACATCTCTTGCACAAGAAAATTTTCTCCAAATAGCAATCACTCCAAATCTGGTGCTTTCAAACATGCCCTATGTTGACTATTGTGAGAGGATTCTGAGATTGGCCTGATCACAAAAAAATGGCTTCAATTAGGAAAAACATGGCTTCTTGCATAAGCTCCACTGAGCGTTCTCCCTCCCACAGCACAACCTACCTCCTCCTATGCCTTCAACAGGTGAAAAAAGATAGAAAAACACGTCCCTCTTTGTAGATTGGCAGATTCAAGCTATGTTGGCATCCATACGACTAGAGGAATAAAAGTACCATATGAACCATCAGAAAACAAGTCGATGACCTAGCTACTAACTTCTAAAGGAGAAAAAAAAATTATGAAGTATGAGAGATATAAATGGATGTGATAAAATAGATAAATAAGAGCTAAAGTGATGAAGATAATCTCGCCAAGTCGCTAATTCACCAGCTAGCTCCAAAAGCACAACCACCTACACACAAGAAAGAGGGGAAATTTGTTGGGGTTGTATAGGGGTCTGCTTCAGTCAAACCCCCGTTTTGGTGTTTCCACCTCCATGGACAGCCAAATAGAAATGATAGAGAGATGTATGATAAAGAAGTAAAGTGAAAAATAATGCAAATAACACTACAAAATAGTAAAAAGCTACTCAACCAAATCACAAAGGAGAGGAGTGAAACATTACTACCTCCACCAAGAGCTCATTAGCCAATGGAGGAGAAAAGAGGACTTGAACAATCACCATAGCCTCGACTACGATGAAGGGAGGTTTCACAAAACCTCAAGCCCATGCTACAGTGGCTTGTTTCACACTTGCTTTACAAACTTGACAGAGTGTTGTTGCTCCTATAATGGAATGTTGAAATTCTGTTGAGAGTGAAGTGAAGGTTGAGAATGCTTGAGAATGCAAGAAGTGATGGAAAAAAAGATGAGCTGAATGAAGAATGGAATAATTTGAAGGAGAAGAGGGAAGGATCTACCGTTTTCGGGGTCGGTTGGTCAAAGAGGGATGTTACAAACCATTCCCAATAGGAAGTCTAACGCCTCTGCCAACTTCAGATGCAGGATTCTATTAGGGATGTCTACATGCTGCGCGAGAATCCCCGACAAATATTCTTCTACCAACACTATAGACAAATATCAAGTGGAAGGAGGTTAGCCAACTGATGTGGAATTTTGACTTCAGATTTGATTTTCTAAGGTGATGATGTGTAAAAGAGGAATTTGTGTAAGGGGTGCAAATTCTCTCCTATACACCTAATAAATAGAATTGATTCAACATCACCTCATACAAAGGATTTCAATTTTGAAATCTATTGATGGGTGTAAATTTAAAATTTTCTTTTAAGTTTTTGCACATTTCAAAAATATTAAAAATTAAAGTGATAAAATAAAGTAACAAATTTGTTAACTAAAAGTAAAGATTAAAACTTCAAACTATCTATGTGAATTGTACATTTGAAAAAAGAAAGACTACTCTAAAGACAATGAGATAATATCATTTACAAAACTACTAGTGAAAATTCAATCCTTATCTACTCTCTTGCAGTGATAGTATCTACTACCTGTTGTGAGTGTATTTGCTTCTAAATTTCCCAGGCCTTTTTAAGAAATCCATTTTGTGCATATCCTACAATCGTTGCATTCTATGAGACTACGTATCTTTCAGTCATTTTGTCAAATAGTCGATATGCCCTGTGTATGCACTTTGCTCTGTCCACATTTCAACTGCATGTCTTAAAACTGAATTTTTATGCATGAAAACGTCAAGAAGTCATTAGCATACACTGTTCTTATGCCACGTATCACAATTGTAGGTCATTTATTATGTTTGTCAAATGCCTGTTTCAAACGTATAAAACCTTGGTTGATGCCTTCCCAGGTAAGGGAGAATATATGTGAAGCTTACGACCATAATAATGGACCGAAACTAATAAAGTATTTAGGTGCAAATGAGCCATGTTACGGACCAAAACATTGTCCTTTAGTTCCATTCAACATAACACTGAAATTGGATGAAACTACAAAAATTAATGCCTCGTTAAGTACTCCCTTAGCTACAGTTTCATGGCAGAAATTAATAAAGCATAAAGAAAATAAAGAATCTATAGGAATTGGTGGGGTATCCTTTCTCCTATAAAATTTTTTCATGTGACCGGTGATGCTGGTACAACACATTCTTAGTACCATGGGTTTGGGATGAGACTAGACCTCGTGACCTCTTGCCTGCAATAGAATGCTTTAACTAATCAAACTAAATCCCCGCCTCAAAAAAATAAAAACTTTGAGATAATACATTTCATCCATAACTTTTACTTCATCAAAGAGCTACTTATACTGCTTTCTCTACCCAGAAATTCCATCTCAATCTCTTCAATACAGTTTGCATCCATGATTAATATCAGTTTTAAACAAGTACAAATTTAATCTTCTGCACTGATCTTTATCTTCATAAAACCATCAATTCAAAACTTAACACTGCCTATTCTGTATTCTCTAGCATAAGATTGCCGACACAATATTAAATAATGGGAATAGAAGCTATCAAAACCAAAAAAAAAATCAGTTGGTAAAATCTGTTAACGAATTCAGATCAAACCAAAAAGCATCTCTCTTCGAAAGAGTTGGAGAATGTATACAAACATTGTGCATGGACAAACTCAGTGTGAACTCTATCTACCATCTGGCATTAAACAACACCTGAAGTAGTCTGAATTCACACACCATAAATTATAATCCCATAATAAATCACAAAATCCACTCGTGTGAGCATGAAAATTATTGACAAATCTGACAGATGGACTTATTTATAGAACAATTCATTACCTAATATATAACATATTTCAAGAATGTTGTCTTGTTATATTTGATATTTCTAATGGGTCACTCCGTTGAGATCGTATAAATCAAGTGTTGGACACGTTTTGTATATTTTATGAGTTTTTACATCGTTTATATATTATATATTTGCGTACAATTAGTGGGGTCAGTAAAAAATATACTTTTTATAGATGTTTTTTATGTCATGGTTTTATATATCTATTGTATTGTAATACCACTTAATGATTTCTTATACTAATGTATATTAAAGTTGACTATAAATGTAAAATATTTTATTGTATTGTATTGTAACAAATAAGTTAAAACAATAAATGTGTTGTGATATTTTTCTTAGGATTCAACTGTGTAGTTTTATGACTCAAGCTCATTGATCCATGTTTCATGAGTAATGGTCCACTTAGCACTCACTTCATCTAGGTGATGCTCATAGAGGTGAAACATTGGGCCTTCCTGGGAGGTCGCCCATCCCAATACTACTCTATCTCAAGTGCATTTAACCATAGAGTTTTCCTCAAGGTTAAGCCCACTTAGCTTGCAACCCCATTTGCAAAACCTTAAGCAAGTTTTGTGCCTTATGAACCATTCATTATAGAGCCCTTTTACCTCATTGGCAATAAATGCTTGGTTTACGATTACTACCAAAAAAGTAGTTAGGTTGTGAATATAATTATTTAAGAATCTATACAAATTCAATCAGATCTACTTTACCACCCACACAACCAACCAATATTATATCTTTGATTGAATTTTTATGGTTTCTTAAATTTTAAGTCATTGTTTCCTAGAACCAATGTTTCTCTCTATATATGTATACACTCACACACCTAACTCATATTAGATTTGATTGAATGTTTATGGATTCTTAAATTGTAAGTAACTGTTTATTAGAGCTAATGTTCTCTATACATGTAGACACACACATCTAATCCATATTAAATTTGATTGAATGTTTATGGATTCTTAAATTGTAAGTAATTGTTAATTAGAACCCATTAGTAGTCCCAATATTTTACAAATTGGATAAACACCATAATAACCTTTAGTGGTTTTCACTTCTTAAGTATTGAATGAAGAAAGACAAAAAGATGTTAACAATTGCTCATGTGTAATTAGAGAAATGTCATAAAAAATAACACAATACTCCATTAAGTATATATTTCAAGATTTTTTTGTTGCATACCAAACTTGTTTTCTTCATCCATAGAAAGAGAGTTTTACAAGTTTTATTAAAAGTGGGGAAGAAAAACCTCAAATCATGTGGAAATGACCTTTAATGAGAATAGATTAAATTGTCTTTAGAGTTGCTTCTTTCTTGTAAAATTCATTAAAAATCTCTTAGATTACCAGTCTTTTTTAAAATTAGTAACAATTTCTAAGATACAAAAAAAATCAATAAACACAAATATTTATAGCTCTTTATAAAGTACAATACAAAAAGATAATAAATTACCAATGAAACATTGATGACATTTCACATTATACATGAAAACAAAGACATATAGAAAGAATATGATCAAAATAGAGCCTATAGGAAAAACAATAACTAAACATGGTGATAAATTTAACAAGTTTAAGCATCTTGAGGGCAAACTCTAAATACAACTAATCAAAAGATTAATTCCACATTGATGATTTGATATTGAGCCCTCTTTTTTTTATATAGGCATAAATAAAGATAAATCAAGGCAACCATAAGTCACCTCCTTAGATCAACCAACAAGACACAAGCAAAGTAAAATCATTTTCTCAATTTATTGTTTTTAAATAAATCATTTTAAATTTTTTTTCTATTGTTTTTCAATTTAGATGCATGCTTACTAGTCATGTAATAATGGATTTGTTAAAAAAAAAACAAAAAAACTGATATTTCTTTAAACCAATTTTATTTTTCCCTATATTCTGAAAATAAGGAACAACTTTCTTCTATTCTAGACGATATTCATGTTAAAAAGTGAGTATTTGATTAAATAATTTGAAAATAGATCAATAAAAATTATTGCTCAGAATAGACGGGAAGAACCCTTTAAAAGTTGCATCTACAACACAGTGAACATGGCCAAGGATGTTGCTAGAGCTCTATATCAAAGTAATTCGGGAATGCCATTCTACATAGAATATTCAATAATATGTGGCACACAACTTATTCGCTCTCCTTTACATACTAATAAAGAAATAATTGGACTATTGAATATATAAGCAAGTAGTTTCGAATGCAGAGACAAGATGAAATCCAAATGCAGAAAACAAGATGTAATTACAATAGTAGAAATTAATATATAGTTGGTTTTTGGTTTTTCTTCTTTCTCATTTGGTTGCATTTCTTTATATGGTCATTGGTTCTTTTAATTGTCAATTGTCTCTTTTATTTTTTTAATTTCTATATTATTATTTTTCTAGCTTGCCATCTCTTGGGCCTTGTGCCTCCTATCCCTCTAGCATTCTTCTGCCTCTTCTTATACCTGTTAGGTCTGCAACAAATTTTCATATCCTTGAGCTCTCTATCCTGATGATGGATCACGGAGTGTGAAAAAGCTTACACAATCAAATCCAGAAACAGCTATTCATAGTATTGTACATGATTTTTAATCCCTTGTTTTTGAAATAATTATTTTCCAACTTAAATTTTTTGAACATAGTTATGTGAAATAATATTTTAAACGTGTTGTATTTTTTTTATTCAGACTAGTATAAAATACAATTGACATAACCATTGCACCTCCTTTCAGTACAAGTGCTAGTTGTCATAATAAGACACCTACTCCACATGTTTCTCTTCAATAAAGGAAAGGGAAAGCAATGAATTCAGTGTCTGCAAAGGCACTTTGATTTAGTAATTGGACATTTGTCTTCAGCAATAACGGAGAGCCAATGTTGGCTTTGTCAAAACAGCCTGGGCCCACTTTCATCTTTATAGCTCTGCGGCATTTTTCGTTTATCTGTGTAGCCATTAAGGGCGCTGAAATTTGTAGCTCCCAGGTCAAAATTCTATGAGTTTATTTAGCATGAGGTTTTCCTTGTCTGTCATGCTCAAGCGTGGGCATACTTTCTTTCTGTTTAGCTTTGTTTTCTCCCTTCTTTTCGCTCTCTACTTGCATATAAGTTTTGACAGCTTGGAAGAAGCCATTTGCAACATGATTTTTTTAGCTTTAGCAGCATTCAGGCCTGCTATTTGACGGTTTGGTCAGCTACCTGTCTTTTGATTAACCTAAGAAAAATATAAAACTGTGAAAAAAATTGTTTGATTTATTGAAATTAATAAAAACAAGAATGGTAACTAAAATGTTGTATATTTAAATATTTTTCATAAGTTATATTAGTTATATATAAATATATTTTTGATAAATCAATTTCTTATTGATTTTAGATTGTTTTTTTGAATAGAGGTATTTTTTTGTTTAGTTCGATACTTTTTAATTTATTTATTTTTTAAATATAAGATGAGAGACATTTGTTTTGTCAATAAATTTATTAGAGAATAAATCATATCTTAAGGGAATTTAATTTAGATAGATCATTGGAAGGTTTTGTATTGGTTGTTTTATGTTAAGAGTGTGTACGAAATAAAACTCTTATTTGCAGATATTATTGCAGATGAAATCTTATATCTTTTAGGTTGTATACACATCTTCCTTGTTTTGCTTAAAAGAACTTACGTTGTAAAGCTAGATTGAGGCTTAGTGATAGTGTTTGGCATCTCCTAGTGCAATAGGGAATGGTTTATTTTTCTCTAAACTAACCTCAAAGAAGATCCCCTTGGCTTAGTAGAGTCTAAAGAAGGAGAGATTGATCTCTTGTCACAGCCTATGTCATAGGAATAATAGGGACATCCATTAGAGGTTAAAGACAATTTTAATGAGGAAGGACATGTCAAACTTAAAAAACAAAAGTACAATATGAGAACATAAAATAACCCTATCCTCCTTGCACAATGGGAGAAAAATATTCCTTCAAAAATCCACATTTTCTTTGAGTGTGTCAAAATCCCTCCTTTAATGCTACACATGAGAGAAAAAATATCCCATGAGAGTTTAAATTTCCTCCGAGTTTATCAATATCCCTCCTCTAGTGCTATGGAAACTAACCCCTCCTCTACTGTACAAGCGAACCTCAACCAATATAGATACATCAACTACACCCACAAGCTATTGTACGAAACACCAAGCCCACCGTGATCCATCAAGGGACATAGATAGAAATGGTGCTTCTCAAACAATGTATCATCTTTGAGTGAGAACTTAGTTGAAGATGGTAAAATTCCTCCATCCTTCTTTACCTTCACCTCCAATGTGACCTTATTACTCTTTAACTACTAGATGCAGAATACAAACCTTCAAAGGTTTTGTCAAATGTACCATGGATGGAATCAAAATTAAAAATAAAATGATGACATAAATTAATTGAAAATTATCAATATATAATGGTGTTAAATTCAGCCAAAAATGCATCTTTTATATAATAATCACTTTATAATTTCAATTACAAAAATTCCATTAACTTTATCACTCCAAAGCATACAATTTCAATAAAACATCCTACTTATTTCTCCCAATTCTTTAAATAAAGGTAAATAAGATGAATCCCACAAATGTAATTAATACACTTTTACCTTTTCAAAACAAAAATAACCACTTCTCTCTTCCTATTAATTTTCTCAAATGTGATACATCTTCCTAACAATTTTATTGAAATGTATTCCTTTCCCGTTGTAAATTAATTGAATTTGCATATTTTGAACCTTCTTAAGATCATCTTCTCCTTTCAAAATTTTATTGATTTTTTGTCATCATAGAGTCTTCATATGTATCATACATTATTATCATAATAATAGTAATTATTAACAATTTGGTAGTAATACGATCTAACAGACATGCAGCTTGTAAAATTTCACATGTTTCACCAATATGCTAAGTTATGCAACTTAGAAAGGATGCAATATTGAGTGATAACACATGTATCTACATTTGTTTGAGGATTTCACTAAATAGCTCATGAAGCCTTTACATTCTTTTTTATTCAAAAAATTTGTTAGACAATTCATATTATTTATGCTTGTATTTTTATTTTTATTCTATATACCATGAAATTCCTTGCCACTAGAAGTATTAGGTTAATTTTTTCTCTATCCACACATGTAGGGAAAATCTATATGCAAAATTGTGGAAGCCTAGTCAAGGCATGCGAGTTTTTTGAAAAAAAAATGCATGAAGTAATGAGCCTTTAAGAAAGTCATTGTTTTGATTATGTGGGAAAAACAGGTTTTGAATGGAGCTGAAACCATTTACAATAGGTTTTTAATGGACCCAAAACCCAAAGATGGGACAAGCATGCTGCTAAAAAGATAAATCGCAGACCATCAACAACACCAAATAGGAAATACAAGACAACACCAGCTGCACAAAGGTTTTTAAGGGACCTTGAAGCTTATACAACAAGGTTTTGATTTATTAAAAAGGTAAGCTAAAATTGGATTTGTTATTTAAGGGATTTATATAAGAACCAGAAAGAAAGTTCTTGTTAGCAAGGTAAGATAAAAATGGATTTGTTAAAAAGGATTTATATAATTCTAATTAAAATTAAAACATCCTATCTATGTTAAAATTGGAGCTCGAAAAGAGGGTAAGGATTCCCATGAAATCTAATTGGAATGAATTTCATTAAGCTATTGTAGTTGTAAGGTCACTAAATTACACCATGGTTTTCCAAAAGTTCAGAAAAAAAATTAAGATAGAATAATTTATATACAAGTTCTCTTTCAAACAATTTCAAAATTGTGATTAATTCTCTTGGTAACTTATATTTGATATTTTCTATTTAGGGATATGGAAATTGTCTAATCAAGGGAGATGTATGATTAATATATAGTTAATTTCTATTTATAGTAATTATTCTTTGAAAAAATCATCATGTTATTAAATATAAAGACAATGATAATTTGTATATACTCTATCATCCTAGTGGCATGTCATTAGTAGCATATTCTTAGGTGAAACATAAACCATATATCATAATTACATATTTTATTTAAATCAAGTTTATGAGATAGATACTAAGTAGAGCTAAACTTGAAATTGGAGTAGCTAACCTTTAGTTCCTAACTTGAACCATTGATCTTAGTAAATTAATGGTGAGATCAAAATATTTTTTAAGCTACCAATGCAATAAGTGGAAGAAAAATGTGAGTCTTATAATGTTGATAGTGATTGAACCCCTCAAAAAAATTCTTTGGTTTCATTTTTTAAACTTGCACTATTTGGCTTTGACCCCTATTTTAGGCTTAGGGTTATGTTCCTCATCATTTTTTTAGGGTTTGTGTTGTCAAAACCCTTCTAAATTAACCTTTGAGTCTATAAACCCTTGGGCATTCTATTTCTGCATTGACTTGTTGCTCCCAATTTTTGGTCGTTAATGTCACCACTTATGCCATTAGAATCGTTATTTTCATCACCCCCCTGGGTTTAGGTTTTTCAGTCACCAAATGCCTTTTCAATAATTAAATTTTCCTATGGTTGGGCTTGAATTTCATTTTTAATGACTTAAGTTTGAGGTCTTTGTTCTTAAGGGTCAAGTTCCCATCGACCTAGTTGGGTCCCTCTTTTAAGACTAACAATTTCAGCATGTGTAGATATGAAAATCTCTTATGACTATTCAATTATTTAGAACAGATCTTGGTTGTTCCCCGAGTGCTTGTTTTGTTTCACTGCCTCTTATTTTATTCTCAGAAGCTAGTAGGCGTAAGCCACGTGTCATGTGCATTAGTGGGCTTGGTGTCTTTATTGAAGATTGTAGGTGGTATTCAAAGGAAAATCAACAGTGGTCATTGATTGATGTGGCCACATCTGAACCATTCCCTATGCTCTCGCCCCATTTCATTCTTCATTAAAATATTCAAGCGGGTTGGCGGGCAACTGTAGTGTGTCGAGTTTGACTGTGGGCCCAATGTTTCCAAGAAATTAACATGCAAATCTTTGAGGTAAATCAAACGTCGATAGCGGGTGACGTGGGTTAATCCTGACCACTCCTTGATATCTTGTGTGGGTCCCACCCTTACTGTTTGGTTCTCAATGAGGTGGTGGGCGATTGCCACATAGAATAACCTAGAGGGTCTGGAAGCATTGGATCAAAGGAAAATACTAATCAAATATTTCAACACGGGGCACAGAGAATAAGGTATGTGCTACTAAAGGAAGATATATATATATATATATATTTTTTAGACTGCAGGAATCGAGTAACACGACCCCCTATAAACTGCAGTGCGCCTGGTAAACTTTTTAACATGACTGGCGGCGCTGGTGTGACATGCCCTCCAGTACCACGGGGGTGGGGGAGACTAGACCTCGTGACCAACCTCCTGCAACAGGAAAGATTTAGCCAACCGAGCTAGGGCCCCAACCCCGCTACTAAAGGAAGATATAATGCACATGTTTGGGATCTTTTAATTTGGGCCGTTGATTGTGTAAGGAGAATAAGGCCGCAGACGATTGGTCTAGATTAAGATATGAGTATGTAGAGGCCATGCGATTTAATCTCAGCCCTTGTCTCCCTGCTGATGAAAGTTGCACATGGGTTAAGACTCATGGGGGTGAGGGGAAGAAGACATGTGGATTCTTGTTGCAACGACAAAGGAATGCTGGAGCTCGTGTATCACCGACAAGTGGTTCATGTGGCTTTCTCTCATTTAATGGGAATTGCAATTGTGTACAGTTAGGTTTTTCAAATCAAGCTGACTAAATCTAGACCATTCATCAATTAACACACGTATGTGATCAATGGCTGACATTCAAAACTTAGTTTCAGGACAAGTGGGCCATTCGGGTTCATTTGAGTGAGCCTTAATAATGAAAGGATGTCGAGCTATTGAAGCAGGAGGTTGCATAGTGATTAAGACCTGTCTTGAAAGCATAATTGAGCATTGTGAAGGATTTTCTACACACTTGGAGAGCTCGTGTTGCGGTTTTGAGGTTCAAGTCTGACATTGAGGCTAGGGTTATCAACCTATGAATAGAACCAGTAAGTAAACTATTGTCTTTCGATCATAATTATTGAAAAGTTGGGGTTTCCCAAACTTACGAGTCAATTAGGATTTTTCTTGGTTTTTCATTTTAAGGTTTGACATTCATAAAAGAAAATTGGTTGGTCCTACATTCTTTTAATCCATGTAAAACCCTTATTTGAACTATAATTTTTTTCCAAGAGACCATAAACCCTGCTTTGTAAAATTCTTGTGTCATGGCTCCTAAAGCACAATCAAAAGCATCTTCATCTAAAGGGGAAGCTTCTACTCCCAAAAAACCTTTGAGTAAGGACCTTATTGACTAGCTACCACCCTCGACCATTGAAAAATATAAGGGTCAATTGCTTCCCTAAAGTTCGCAAGTAGCTGAGGGTTTGTTTGATAAAAACTACTTTATTAGGGATGCCGGACTACCTTCTACTAGTTGGGAATTATTCTATAGTTGGTTTAGGAATAGAAACATGGGTATTCACATTGGTAACCCCTAGAATTGTGAATTGGGAAAGTTGACTGAACCCAATTTCTACATGGATGTTGATTTGCTTAAATCAGTAGCTACTGATTATGATCTAGTCACAAGGACTATAAAGACATATGATGGGAAATAAATTGTTACAATTAACAAGGCAGAAGTTGCTCATGTTTTCAAACTCAACAAGTGGAGTGATGAAATGCCTAAAATTAATGAGGACATTCTTAGGAAGGAATTTGAAAAGACTAAGATTGCATTCAGAGTCCATGTATAGCCAAGGTATTTGGCAGAGATTGGAGGTCGAAAAATTACATTGGGAAAATTTGATAAGGAACCCTTTCCTGTGAATTATTTTGTTTCATATTTCCAAAGGAATTTTTACACCATTTTCCAAATAATTGGTTATGATATTGTCATTGGAATTCCCATGGCATGGATGTATATGGCAGCCCACATTCAACATCCTGAATATTGCACGGTATATGACTATGCAGGGTTTCTGGCAGAAAGAATTCAGGAAGGTTTGTAAATATTGAAGAAAGGTGTAGATGGAGTAAGGTTTAGCTAGTACTCATTGCTAATGCACATTTTTTTGTTCAAAAGTGCATCTTACTTTTGGCAGAGTATGACTTTGGATAGGAAGAAGGGTGACTTGGAATTGCTTGTTCAATGTTGGACTACTATCCTAGACAAGGATGACAAGACATATGACTTTGTGGTTTTTGAGAACTTGTTTGCTTTTGAATTAAAGAGAGCCCTTCTTGTGAATATACGTAGAATTCTCATAGCCATGCATGACTTCATGAGACCTAAGGAAAGAAGCCCTGAGTTAGGAGTTGATCACAATTGGGAAGATGTTATCCCATATCACAATCGAATTGTTTTAAGAGTGTATGGTTCCACTATTGCACCTCACTTGCTTCCAAGGTATGTGCCAGAGAGAATTGGTTTCCTTGAAGTAATATGGCAATTAGTAAGTGTTGAAAATGAACATTTGATGGATCAAGGAAAAGGAACATTTTTTCCTTCATACACATGTTTCTTTAATTTTATGACGACAAAGGGAAGTTGGAATAAGATACTTGATATACTCAATGCCTACTGCATGCAAAGAATAGTAGAGAGGATCCGGTATGATCCTGAAGGTTTCATGGCTTGGTTGAAGGAAAGGAACAATAGTTATAGATTTGTGCACATTTTTTAATTCCTGGAAGATGTGATAAGAAATGTGTTTAACCTTTTGGAACAAGAATAAAGAAAATAAAGATGGATTTTTTTAGTAAGATGTAGTGAAAGATAAAGGAGAATAATCCTAATTTCAATGTTCTCCCAAAAATTAAAAATGTGATGCAAAAGGTGGAACATGTCTCCTAGAATTGAGACAATAGTGGGCCACCTTGAAACTAAAGGTGTGATAAGTAAGGATAAGGGAAAGTTCCCCATTGAAGAAGAATAGGGTAGAGGAGAAGTTCTTTCTTTGGAAAAAAAGTCTACACCTCAAGCCCCTAAAGAAACAAAAGTAAAGTTCTTTGTATGGAGAAAGAGTAAGGCAAAGAAAAATGATGCAGTTCCTACTCCCTCCCAACAAGAGGAGAAAAATAATTCTCCTATGCCACAAGTACCACCACCATCTCCTCCAAGGCTAACAGAGCCTAAAATTGTGGATATTGGTACTCCACCACTGAGTGCATCACCACCAAAAGAGCCACCATTGAAGAAGTAGAGGGTTAAACCAACTAGTGTGGTGGGATATGTTGATGAAGAATATGATGATGAAATATGTGTATCAGAGCATGAGATGCAAGAAGGAATTCCAACTACACCAACAATGTGATGCAGGAGCATCCAGTGGTGAAAGGGCAATCTTGCATCACCCAAAAATAGTTAAATTTCAAGTTTCTCAGTTTTTAGATGTTTTTACATTTTTGGATACCCTTTTCGTCATAATGAAATTCCAAATTTATGGTTTTAATTTTCTATTCCTAGGTTGAAAGATATTGCAGATTTAGTTTCCCAGATTTGCACCTAAAAATCTTCCGAGTGAGATTTGAGGCACTTAGAGTTTCTGGATCAGCCTCAAAACTTGCCAAAATCAGCGTAGCATATTTCAAGTGCTTTGTTGACTTTGAGATTTTTCCAACGGTTCAAACGGTTCGCGAATCGGAGTACTGGATCAAAAGTTATGGCCCCGGGAAGTTGGTGCACTTTCTAGAAGATACAATTGCAAATGTTCTTTTGAAATTTGAACTTCAAGTTGTAGTTTTTCAGCCCCAAACCACCTAAACTCAAATTTGAATGTTTTTTTGGCTCCAAATTAAATAGGAGCTCTATTTATGGGTGGGTTTCTAATTTTTGGGTAATTTTTTTGGGGACAAGCTCGCATATTGCGAAAGGGTTATTCTGTAGCTTGCTGTAACTTGCATGTGTTGTAGAACTTGGGGATTTGAGATCCTCTGCATGTAAGAAGCTCCATTTTTTGAATAATAAAATTATTCTCTTGTTTGTGGGTTATTTTCTGTGTCTCGAGTTGTGCCCTCATCAAGTGGTATCAGAGTGAGGTTTTCTTGAGCATGTGGACAGATCGCTGATCGTGAGGCAGTTCACACAAGGACCGTGGTTGTGGGTCGAGGTCAAGAAATATGCCTCCAAGAGTGATGCCTGGTAGGCATGGTGGTGCCAGAGGTGGTCGAGGCGGCATAAATGCTGGTGGAAGAGATGCATTGGCAGCCCTCCAAAGACAGATTGACGCGTTACAAGAGCAGTTGAGAAGAGGGTTAAACCCAGGGAGGAAAGCGAGACAGCGAGAAGAAGGTTCAAATGTAGAAGAGGAAGAAGAAGAACACTAAGACAAATGTGGGCTAATAAGGGCCACCGGAAGATCTAAAAGAATTTGAGTAAAAGTCCCCAGCTTAGTCCCGGTCCGAACCCTAAGAGTTGATCGATCGGATCAACAAGCCAGAAGAATATTTTGAGCATGAGGAAATAGAGGACCCGTGATAGGGTTAAGTTTGCAAAAATGAAGCTGAAGGGCCATGCCGTGATTTGGTGGGAAGAGAGGTCCAAATTTGGAAAATCAAGAGGAAAAGGGTATCACCAATGGGATCGCGATGAAAGAGAAATCAAGAAGCAATTCATACCAAAGGACGCATTAGATTCCCCATAGCTGAAATTCTGCGGCGGTTGAAGTAGCGAAGTGATTCCGCGAAAGAATATATCAATATTTCACAAGATAATCATCAGAATGGGTCACACAGAGGCCAATAAGGAAAAGGTAGCCCGATATCTTAATGGGTTACGACCAAGCATTTAGGAGGAGTTAAGCCTAGTCAGAATGATCACCATTGAGGATGTGTATCAGTTTTCTTTGAAGGTGGAAGAAAAGCTAAAAAAAAATTTGGCGCAAGCAAAAAGGACGAGGAGGTCAAAGCGGAAGGCAAAGTGAAGACCTTCCTAGGCTTCAAATGATGATGAAAAGAAAAGTGAAGATGTGGGTACCAGCCGAAGCCAAAGGAATGACAACTTCTACCGCCCTCATGATCAAAATAGTGGTTATCAAAGAGGTAGAGGATGAGGGAGATATGGACAAGGATCTGGAAGAGGTGGTTTCAAAGGAACATGTTTCCAGTGTGGTGAAGAAGGGCATCAAGCCTATGAATGTCCACAACACCAAGGAAGGGCAGACAAAATGCCAAAAGGTCGTGGAAGGGTTGCACATGTAGATGAGGAGTCCTAATCTTAAAAACATCCGGTTTACGCTGAAAGAGTATAGCCCTAGTGATTAGGGAGAGCCCTAGTGACTCCAGAAAAGGAACCAACGAGAAGAATTTGTTTCTGCACAAGGTGCAAGTGTGAAGAAAAAATGTTGTGGATGTCATTGGCCGATGGTAGTGGAGCATCGATAACTGCGTCAAGAGATGGTCACAAAGTTGAGCCTAAGAGGGAAAAGCACCATCCATATCGGATTTCCTGGTTGTAGAAAGACCACAAAGTTTTGGTCAATGAGTAGTGCCTAGTAAAGTTCAAGATCGAGAGCTACCATGATGAGGTACTTTGTGATATCATCCCCATGGATGCATGTCATAAGTTGTTGGGGAGGCCATGGCAGTTCGGATAGGTGAGCTATACATGATGCATTAAGCAAACATCTCTTATCTTTGACAAAGGATGGGGTTCATCACAGCTGAAACCCCCTCAAGGAGATTGAAGAAAAGCAGCGCAATAGTGCTAGAATTTGTTATGTAGATGGAAGAAAAATTTTAGAAGGTATGAAGAAGAGCGCAGGTGTTGGTGCATTGATCTCAGAGCGAGTAAGGAGGATAGTGAGAAGGTTCTAGAAGAAGTTTCTCAGATGTTGGATGAGTTTCAAGATATTTTTTCTAATAATATACCTGAGGGTTTACCACCAATAAAGAAGATCAGTCATCAGATTGACTTGATTCCTGGAGCTAGTTTGCCAAATAAGGAAACTCATAGAATGACTCTAGCGTAAAATAAGGAGCTGAACAACAAGTTCCGTGAGCGCTGAGAAAGGGTTTGATAATGGTAGAGTTTGAGTCCATGTAGCAGTGACTTGCAAAAGACTAGCACCAAAGAAGGATGGGGAGCGGAGGATGTGCGCGATTGCATTAAGCAAACAAGATAAAAATCAAGTACATATTTCCCCTACCAAGAATGGATGACCTGATGGACTGTTTGAGTGGAGCTCAGTACTTCACAAAGATTGATCTGAAGAGTGGATATCACTAGATCTAGATTTGAGGGGGAGATGAATGGAAGACTACCTTCAAGACCAAACAGGGCCTGTACGAGTGGTTAGTCATGCCTTTTGGGCTAACCAATGCACCAGGCACATTCATGCGGCTCATGAACAAGGTACTAAAAGAGTTTCTAGGAAGTTTTGTTATTGTGTATTTAGATGATATTTTGATTTTCAGTAAGACGTTGGATGAGCATCTGATGCATATTCGGAGATCCTTTGAGAAGTTAAGAGAAGAGAAACTATTGATTAATCTGAAAAAGTGCAGTTTTGTGAAGAGGGAGTTAGTGTACTTGGGGTTTGTTGCCTAAATAGAAGGTCTCAAGATGGACCCAGAGAAGGTGAAGGATATTCTAGAATGGCCTACCCCAAGAACTGCTACCGAGGTGAGATTTTTCCATGGTTTGGCTAGTTTTTATAGAAATTTCATTAGAAAATTCAGTAGTATTTGTGGACCCCTGACTGAAACAATAAGAGGGGATAGAAAAGAATTTAAGTGGAGTAGTGGAGTGGCAAAAAATTTTGAACTGTTGAAGCAGAAAGTGACAGAGCAACCTATTCTAGCTCTCCCAGATTTCAACAAGGTGTTTCAGGTGGATTGTGATGCCAGTGGTTGTGCCATTGGAGCAGTGTTGAGCCAAGAAGGTAAGCCCATTGCCTATTTCAGTGAAAAGTTAAATGATGCCAAGAGAAAGTATTCTGTATATGATCAGAAATTTTATGCAATAGTTCAAGCATTAAAGAAATGGAGACATTATTTGTTGCCTAAGGAATTTATTCTATATACTGATCATCGTGCCTTGGCAGCATCTTAAATAATCGTGAAAATTAAATCGAGGCATATGAAATGGGTAGAGTTTGTAGAGTTATACCTTTGTTTTGAAACATAGGAGTGGGAAGTCAAATAGGGTTGCAGATGCCTTAAGTAGGAGGCATACATTGATGACAAAGATGCAGATTGAAATGGTTGGGTTCAATGAACTCAAGACACTGTATGCATAAGATCTTGATTTTGCAGAGGCTTGGAAAGCTTGCAAGGAACCTGTTACAGTGGACATGAAAAGGTGGCTGGATTTCATAATCTAGGATGACATGTTATTTAAAAGTCAATTGTGTATCCCGAGGAGTTCCATGAGGGAGAACCTGATAAAGGAGAAGCATAGTGGAGGAATGGCAGGACATTTTGGTCAGGATAAGACCATCACAATTATCGAACATTATTATTGGCCTTAGTTGTCACAAGATGTGAAGAAGTTTGTGCAAAGTTTCAGGGTATGTCAGATGGCTAAAGGAGTGAGCGAATATAGAGATCAACCCTTACCTGTATAGAGAGGTTGTGGGAAGATATAAGTATGGACTTTGTTCTTGGTTTGCCAAGGACACAGAGGAATGATTTAGTCTTTGTGGTGGTTGATAGGTTTTCAAAGATGGCACATTTCATTCCATGTCAGAAGACCCATGATGCAGTCCACATTGCTGACTTGTTCTTCAAAGAGGTGGTGAGGCTACATGGTCTGCCAAAGAGTATTATTTCAGATTGTGACACCAAATTTGTGGGGTACTTTTGGAGGACCTTGTGGAAGAAGCTAAATACAGAGTTGAAGTTCAGTTCTGCACACCATCCACAAATAGATGGGTAGACAGAGGTTGTTAACAGGAGTTTAGGTAACCTACTGAGATGTTTGGTAGGAGATAAACCCAAGGGATGGGACTTGATCTTACCCCAGGTAGAATTTTCTTACAACAATTCTGTCAACAAAAGCACAGGTAGATCACCGTTCTAGATTGTGTATGGAGGTAGCCCCAGAACAGCTCCATAATTGAGGAAGATGGACCAAGAGAAGAAAATAAGTTCTGAAGCTAAAGATTTTGCAGAACACATCAAGGATATACATGGGAAGGTAAGAGAACATATTAACAAGATGAATATGCAGTATAAGGCTAAGGCAGATAAGAAGAGGAGGTATAAGGAGTTTCAGATTGCTGATGAAGTGATGGTCTACTTGAGGAAAGAAAGGTTTCTAGTGGGGACATATAACAAATTGAAGATGAAGAAGTTCGGTCCTTGTAAAATTTTGAAGAGGCATGATTTAGGGAATACATATGAGGTAGAGTTGCCAGATGGATTCAACATTTCCCCTGTGTTCAACATTTCAGATTTGACAAAGTATCATGAAGGTGGTGCAGAGGAAGTACCAATGATGGAATAGTGTGGGATTCCAGCACCTACTTCAGAAAAGGAGGAGATTGAAGAAATCCTAGATAGTCATGTGGGAAGGAGTACCAAGAACAGGCAGTATGAAAAATATCTGGTGAAATGGAAAGGAAGGCCTGTTGAAGATTCATCCTGGTTGCCTAAGGCAGAGGTTGACCATTTGGGTTTTCCTCCACCGTCTGAGACGTGACGGGGTCACTTCTCAAATTACCCTGGGTGTCTGACGTAGGAGCATCTAGTGGTGAAACGGCAATCTTGCATCACCCAAAAATAGTTAAATTTCAAGTTTCTCAGTTTTTAGATGTTTTTACATTTTTGGATACCCTTTTCGTCATAATGAAATTCCCAATTTACAGTTTTTATTTTCTATTCCTGTGTTGAAAGATATTGCAGATTTAGTTTCCCAGATTTGCACCTAAAAATCTTCGGAGTGAGATTTGAGGCACTTAGAGTTTCTGGATCGGCCCCGAAACTTTCCGAAATCGGCATAGAAAATTTCAAGTGTGTTGCTGACTTCGAGACCTTTCCAACGGTTCAAACAGTTCGCGAATCAGAGTCCTGGATCAAAAGTTATGGCCCCGGGAAGTTGGCGCACTTTCTAGAAGATACAATTGCAAATGTTCTTTTGAAATTTGAACTTCGAGTTGTAATTTTTCGGTGCCAAACTGCCTAAACTCAAATTTGAATGTTGTTTTGGCTCCAAACTAAAGAGGAGCTCTATTTATGGGCGGGTTTCTAATTTTTGGGTAACTTGTTTTGGGGACAAGCTCACATATTGCGAAAGGGTTATTCTGTAACTTGCTGTAACTTGCATGTGTTGTAAAACTTGGGGATTTGAGATCCTCTGCATGTAAGAAGCTCCATTTTCTAAATAATAAAATTATTCTCTTGTTTGTGGGTTATTTTCTGTGTCTCGGGTTGTGCCCTCATCACAATGGTGGTGACACAACAATTAAGTATGAGGTTGAGTAATGTTGACCTCATTGGGCTTAATGGTAGAGATGATATTCGAGTGGAAGCATGCACAAAGTTTTTGAATGATGATTCACTTGTAAAGTCTCAAGATTTTATGGAGTTTGCATACATGGCTAAGAGAATTGAATATGTCGACAGCTTGGCCAAAGAAAGAAGTCTCCATCCAGAATTTCCTGATGCCACCATCTAGGAAAAGGTTTTGAATGAAATGTGAGCTAAGTTCCAAAAAATGACTGCAAAGGAAGATAGAGAATTGGTGAGAAATAGTTGTATATTATTACTTCCAGAATGGGATTTAGCTTCTACCATAGCCTTTGATACAATAAAGATATGTGATAGACCTCTTTACAATTCAGAAGAGGAGGCTACAATTGCATTACAAGGGTCTACCTTTATTGAAAAATGGGATGCATTAGCTATTTGGTCTCTATCCCCAAGAACAAGGAAGCCTGCCATTGCTAAGCCTACACCTAATTACAATGGAAGCTTGATAATAAAAAGGGTGTCAAAAACATCAGCTCTAGAGGCAGAAAATATATCAATACATGTTGCACAATTCACAAGGGCCACTATAGAATTACTAACTACAAAAAAGGAGAAGCTCAACACAAACCACAATAATTTGTTGGTTGACTGTGGAAAGCTTCAACAACAAAATATACAATTACAAACAAAAGTAACATTTCTAGAGGATAAGTTGCAAAGTTTGCAACCAAAAAAGCATAAGTAGATTGATGTTGATTCCCCTACCACTTCACAAGAAGCCGCATCCTCTGAATTTACCCCTGAAATAAGTTCCTCATGGGAAATTGTGCCATAGAACATGGGAAGTGTTCCTATTTCAATAATAGAGCCTAGTACATCATAAATTCCATAGGCTAAGGAAGATATCAGTAGGGAGGAGTTGCTCAAGCAACTAAAAGAATATAAAGAGAAAAGTGACAATCATGATAAGGAGGTTTTTAATAGAAAAATGGAGATTTTCACTATAGTACTGGAGCATTTGAACAAAGGAGTGAATAACAGATTGAATAGCATTCATTATAGCTATTCATCCATGGTGGATGCTATAAATAATTTTTACAATGAAAGGGAAAGAGCTATTCCACTTATGGAAACATGGATCCCTATGATGAAGGAATTGAGATTTATGTCCATTGGAGCTAAGCAAGATGCCAACCCTACTAAAAAGTTTAAGCCCACTGATACTCTTGTAGGTAAAATTGAGGGGTACAGGGGAAATATTGAACCTTTGGAGATCAAAATAAGAGAGCTAGTGAAATCATTTCATGAATCACATCATGGTCTCCTTCCATCCATTCTAAGGGATGATGGCAGGATAAAAACCCTACAGGAATGGAAAGATGGAACTAATAAAATTATTTCAGATCAGGAAGTTTCAATTTTTCAAAGATATGATATGGGAACATTGAAGAGAAATATGGATATGTTGGCTCATGCAAAGATTGTCTTGTTGGAGTTTGACAAGAAGGCCAACCAAATTCTTACCAAGTATGCACCTTATAGAGAAAATGTTGATGAGGTCATGAATTTCAATTGGCCTACTAAAGAGGAATTCCTTGCATGGAGAGGTAGATACTTGGAGGGTGTGGTGGATTAATAAGAAATGGCAGGGTGGTGATTTGAAATTTTTTATTTTGAAGTGTGCAATCATGATGAGTAATAGATGGGTGAAAATGAACTGCATAGCCTGTATTTAGTACAGATTAGGATTTTGCTAAAGTATAGAAAATATAGTACATTTTATTCAAATTGAATTGGTGACTATTCTATAGATGTGGACATATTCCTTGTCCTTTCCTTTCTATTTGTTTCATGCTTTCTTTCACTTTGATTTTGTGTGCATGGGAACAATTTTTGAGGAAATTGTTTCCCACCACCTGGGAACTCATTGTAACTGAAAATGGAATATATGTTATAGTGGTCCAATAAGGTAATGTCTTGTGTACTTTCTGGCCTAAGGCTTGTTTTTCTCCTTTTTTTCTATAAGAAGGAATCCAGGGGCTAGAAAGTAGGGGTTCGTTGAATTATAATTGACACAGTGAATTGTTAGCAAAGCATTAAGCATAGTTTGAGTTTTTTCTTACATTATGAGTCTGTGGTTACTTATGTAATTGTGATAACATGATAGAAAATACTATATAGAATGATGAAAATTTCATGGCTATTATCTCTCCTTTGTAATTGTTCTACGATTAATGAATGAATATAATCAAGTATTATATTGTTCATCTCATATGAATTATGTGCTAGGATATTTTCAAGAAGTAATGGTCGAGAATGTTATGAGGGAATGCTATAATGTAGTGTTTCTTAAGCAATGTGTTGCTATTGTTGATTTTTTATCAGGTTTCATAGGTTAAGGTTGAATCCATGTTTAGGATAAGGCACTAGTTTTAGTAAATCACTCACAATTCAATTCCTAGATTAGTTAATTAGCTAATCACTCTTTATTTACAAATCTTATAGATGGGTTACCATTGTAGTAATGCTATGATGAATTTCACTTTTCTCATGCTCCAAGTATAAGGTATTATTTAAGAGAACTAGAAACTCTTTTGACACACTATTTTTGAGTAGATATATGAGATTTATCTATTGTTTACAATGTATCAAAATATAAATCACAGAAGTTCTTAAATATACATTATGAGACTAGTTACCCTCCTCGGTTTCACAGAGCCCAAAGTGTAGGAGTAAAAGTTTTGCATATTTTACTTGTTTGTTGGCCAATCCTTTTAGATTTTTTATTACTGGAAATGGAAAATTCCATAGGAAATTCTAAAGACTAGCTTGGTTCTTAAAAAAATAACCAACAGATTGGCAACTTTGCTAGGGAGTTGTTGATTTTAAAGTCTCTAGTTCAGATATGGTATAGTCAGAGTCTAGTATTATATTATTCTTCATTGTTGAAGAATAATTGGTTCAAAATAGTAGCACAAAATCCATGTCTAGTCTTATGCGTCACATTCTGGTTAATTCTATCACTTTGTGTCATGTTATGTTCATAGTATTTTCTAAAATTACAAATACCAAGTTGAAGTGCAATCACTTCCTATTTCCTAGCATTCTGGGTGGCAACTCTGAAGTCTCATATACTAATGTAAAGATAAATTCTCAAAGAGAACGTGAGGAGAAGAATTCTGATACATTTGACACCATGAAGAAGATCAGGAGCTATATGAAAAAACATCCAGAGTAGAGGCTAGAACTTGAGCCTGGAAAAGACAAACAACCATTATGGGTGAAGAAAACTATTGAATCGAGTAAGTCTATTGAATCCCTTGATGAAGCATCTCCCAATTTTCATAATGAAGTAGATAGTGGAAATATCTAGGGAGAAGCACATGAAATTGAAGATCCTAATGTAGATTAGGGGAGATTTCCTATTGAGCAAGTATTTGACAAGGAATTTGATGTGTCAAGAGAGGAGGATAGGTAGGAGTTTTGGGATAAGAATAAGAAGTTCTGAGAGCCTCTAACCCTTGGTGTTGAATCTTTCTTCAATGGAAAAAAATTTAAACCAAGGGGAGAATCTCCTAATATAGAAGTGCACATTTCCCTTGAGGAAGACCCAATTGATCAAGCCTATTATACTCCTATGCCTAGTGAGGCTAGAAATATCTTAGAAAATGAAGAAGACATAGATAGAGACATGCAAGCCTTAGAAGAGGAAGAAATTAGGCTTAAGGAAGAAGAGAAGAATAGATAAAAGGGGTTGAAGGAGAAGGAAGATAGGATTAGAGCTAAGAAAATTGAGAGAGATTCCCAAAAATAAAAAAATAAAGAAGATGAGAGAAGATGTTGCTAGGCAGAAATCCTTCATTGAAAATGTCTCCAAGTTGGCTGCTGAGGTTACCCTTGAAATTCCTAAAGCAACAGTCTAGATGGGAACCTCTACTACTAATGCCTATACCACTTATGTTGCAAATACTAGAGCCTTAGATCTTGCTACTACTAATAAATCATCATTTATAGATTATGGAAATAAGCCCATTGATCAAATAAAGAAGACTACCTTCAATACTTTTAATACCAATACCAACACAAGTACCAATACTTAATTTGTTAAAACCCCCACCAATAATTCTAAGATTGATCCTACTCCATCCAATGCACCCTCAAACCATGAGATCTTGAAATTGCATTTGGAAAATGATAAACTGCAAGATGACTTAAAGAAAGTTGAAATAGAAGCTATTAATGAAAAAATAGCTAGAAAGATTGTATTTCTTAAAATGTCCACACCAACTCTAGAGGCTTCAATCTCTAGACACAAGGGTAGTGATTCAAAAAATAAGTCTAAAGGACACACTACTAGTGGAGGTGGTGGTGAAGATCAAGGTGGTGGAGGTGGAGGAAATAATAAAAACAAGAACTCATACTCTGAAGATGATGAAGGGAACAAGAAGGGAGGTGGTGATGATGGAAGTGGGAAGGGTAAGGAAAAAATCAATCTAATAACCAAAAGGATGATGAGAATAGAAATACTCATAGAGATAGACATACTAGGAGACCACTCCAAGTTGACAGGTATTAGTAGTTATGTTTCACTAGGATACCTGGTTATCCTAACCCATTTCCTAAAGACTTTAGAACTGCTTTAGTTAGATTCTCTAGAAATAATGCCTTGAGTGGTAAATATCACCTCAAAGCATTCACAAATGTTATGAATGATTTTGAGGTAGAAGCAGATGATGTAATGATGAAGTTGTTTATTCAGTCTCTCATTAAAGATGCTCGAGAGTGGTATAGAATTTTGCTTGCCGATAGTATTGGATCTTGGGAGGAATTTGAGAGGATGTTCCAAGAGTAGTATGGTGATAAGACCAATTCAAGTTTTTTATTGAATCAATTTAATAACATTGCTAAAGGTTCTAATGAGTCTCTGATTGATTTTAATACAAGGTTCCAAAAGGAAAGGAAAGTGTTGCCTCCTCATTTACAATTGAATGATAATGTGTGCTTGGTAAATTACTGTAATGCTTTTGATGTGAAGATGAGTTACCATCCACTGGATAAGAATCCTCAAAATTGAAAGAGGCTTATAAGATGGTAGAAAATATTGATAATATTATTAGAGCCATTGGTAAAGTTGGCAGAAGAGATGATAAAAAATTCCTCAAATACCAAAAAAGGGAGGATAATAGATCGGATGCTAAAGGGGGTACCCTTGATCATAAGATTAATAATTTTATGAAAAATATAAATGACAAAATTGTAAGGAAAGAAAAGGATCCATCAAAAAATTATCATAGAAATGAAAGACCTCATCGGTTGTAGGATCACCCATACAATACTAATTGGTATAATGGGAAGCCTATTCCCAACAATCAAAGAAATTCTTAGAATAAGGTTCCCCTAGATACTTTGTAGAAGAATTCAAGAAATTTTGCTGACGACACTCCTTGTTGCAAGGTTTGCAAGATGCCTCATTCTCCTCATCAATGTGCAGTGGCACAGATGGTTGAAGTTGAAGAAGTTGCACCCAAGGAATGTGATCAGTCAGATGAGGAGGACATTGATATAAATATGATTATGGATGGTTTTGATTTAGCTGATAGTGAGTGATCTTCTAATATGGAGTTTCATGAAATGGATATAGATGGCCAAATGCAAATTTCTAGCATGTATCACTAGCAAGTTCTCTCAGATGAGGATGTTGACAATAATAATGAAGTATATAATTTGGAAGCAATTGAAGATGGTGTATCCATGAGAAGTCCTTCAGATGAAGAGATTGCAAGATATACCATGGATTTGGCCACTCAAGCTAGAAGCTCATATCACCTAAGGAATAGAAAAGTTGGTGGTGAAAAAGGTAGTCATGTTGGTCTTTTCATCAAGAAGAAAAATGCCAGAGGTAAAGAACAAAACTTTGATGGAAACGAAGAAGCAGTCAGATCTAAGGAAGCCAGGGGAGATAAAATTTGGGCTAAGAAAGTAGATAAGCCAAAAGTTAATGGAGAATCTAAGTCCCCTACTGCAAAGATGAAGATACAGAAGCAAAATCCTGAAGTTACAAGAAAGGACATGTCAAGCATAAAATTGAAACAACCAAGAATCAACATAAGGAGAGTGACATGGAACTGGGTATGCTCCCAATTGAATTACCTAAGTACACCCCTATTGACATGTTTCAATTAATTATCAAAGTAAAATTCTTTGTCCCCTTTCTTGAGATGATGAGAATAGATGAATACAAATAGAAGGCAATAACCCTTATAAATGGTGCTACTATAGCCTTTAATGATTTAGTGGTTCCCAGTCCACCCAAAGTGAGTGAAAAGGATAAGAAAGATAAAGAAGTTGAGGGAGTAATCACTATAATCCCTCATATCTTTATGGGAAATTTAGTAATTTCTTGTCTTGGGAAGATAGGTCCATTTTTCCTCACACTAATTGTTGAAGAAAATTTTAGTAAAAAACTATATTATTGACTCTAGAGTGTCCAATAATATCATGCTAGCTAAAATCATGGAGGCATTAGGAATGAAATTTGACAACACTCATGGAAAGTGCTATGCTATGGATTCAAGAGAAGTCCCTATTATTGGTGTGATCAACAAACTTCCCTATAAATTAGAAACATATCTAGAAAAGGAGTTTAAGATGAGTGTGGTGGTAGTTGATATCCAAGCTAATAATGGGATGTTGTTGTCTCCGAAGTGGAGTGCATCCATGGGAGGTACTATGCAATGTGACATGTCCTATGCCACCTTTCCTATTGATGGTAAATATGTCTGAGTGGTATGAGAGCCAAAGGTGCCATATAGTCTGGAACACGCTCCTAGAGATGATACAATACTTTTCATAGATATTGACATCAATGATTTTAAGGTGGAAGAAGCACCAAGATAAACTGATAGGTGCCCTGCACCTATAGATAATGAAGTCAGGAGATTATCTGACAAAGATGACTTATGGAAAATGTACTTTGATGGTACAAGTTTCAAGGAAGGGTCTGGTGCAGAAATATTGTTGGTATTACCCACTGGTAACATGCACAAGTTTTCTTTCACTTTATCTTTTTTCTACACAAATAATGTTGTAGAATATGAAGCACTGTTATTGGGATTGAGATTGGCTGAAAAGCATGGGATAAAGAAATTAATGGTAATTGGAGATTCTAAATTAGTGATATCCCAGGTAAGGGCCAAGTATGATTGCAAGAATAACAGACTAAAACAATACATAAATGCTTTCTGGGACTCTATTGAGCAGTTTGATTCTTTTGGTATCAACTGGATGGAAAGAGGATAAAATAGAGTGGCATACCTACTTTCTAATATTGCATTAAGACCAAATGATGTAACCTTTGCAGGTATCTCTAAAGTTGAGATATAGTAAAGGACTTACATCTCTAAAAACATACATAATTGGAAGATCTTCAATGATGATGAAGATATTCTAAATTTTTTGAGTTGTGTAGATGAATATGAAGGTCAGGAGATTGACTTTGGGGTGTTTGTGGAAAGTATAGATGGTAAGGATACAATTTTTGATAATGAGGTAATCCAACTAAAGGAAAAAAAAATCCCCAAAAGTCTTGTATCACTTGAAAGGGTCTTTGACAATCAAGATAAGAGAAAGGTTAAAACAACTGCTGCCCATCCAGAGGACCTGGAGGAAGTGAATTTAGGGACTGAAAATTACCCTAAGAAAACATATGTAGGAAAGAAGATGAAACCAAAGGTTAAGGAAATGTAGATTTCCTTACTGAGAAAATATAGACATGTCTTTGCTTGGTCATATGATGACCTGAAGGAATATAGAGATGAATTATTTCAGAATGAGATTCCTCTGAAGGAAAATGCCAAGCCTTTCAAGAAGAAGCAAAGACCAATTAATCCTACTTTAGCACCCAAGATGCAAGAGGAGATGGTAAAGTTAAGAGATGTTGGCCACATAAAACCAATCAGATATTCCTCATGGGTGTCTAATTTGGTGCCAGTCTAAAAACAAGAATGGTGATATTATAAGGCTGTGTGTAGATTGTAGAAATATGAACATATCGTCACTAAAGGAAAATTATCCATTACCGAACATGGAGGCCATGTTACAGAAGGTAACTGGTTGTGAACTAATATCAATGATGGATGGATTTTCCTATTATAATCAAGTGAAGATAAAGGAGTTTGAGTAGTACAAGACTGCATTCACTACTCCATGGGGCACCTATGTATATGTGAGGATGCCATTTAGCTTAACAAATGTAGGTGCCACTTTCTAGAGGGCTATGGATGTAGCCTTTTTTTATTTTATTGACTTATTCATGGTTATATACTGGGATGAATTAACTGCCTACTCCAAGAAAGAGGAGGATCATTGCACACTTAGAGAAGGCATTTATCAGAGATTTAGAGTATGGGATCTTATTGAACCTGAAGAAATGTGATGTAGGGGTTACTGAAGGTAAACTACTAGGGATTATTGTTTCCAAAGAGGGAGTGAGGATTGATCCTGAAAGGGTAGCAGCCATAGATAAGATCTCTCAAACAAAGAATGCCAAGGGAATTCAATCATTCTTTGGACAAATAAATTTCTTAAGGATATTTGTGACTAACTTTGTAGAAATTACAAGACCCATCTCCAAGAGGTTGAAGAAGGGAGAGAAGTTGGTTTGGAGTGATGAGCCTAGTCAGGCATTCAATAAAATCAAACAAGCTATTAAGGAAGCTCCATTTTTGAAATCCCCATATTTCTCTAAACCAATGCACATTTTCTCCTTTGTTTCATTCCATACTATTGTTGTTTTCTCACTACATAAAAATGATGAGGGCTATGAGCAACCCATTTCATTCTTCATAAAATATTTACAAGTCACAAAGCTCAAGTATGATATGATGGAAAAACAAGCATATGCTCTAGTTAAGGATGTGAAGAATTTCAAAAATTATTTGATGGGAGCTACTGTAATAGATTTTGCACCAAGTGCTACTGTGAAAGATATCTCCACTCAACAAGAAACTACACGTAAAAGGTTTAGGTGGATCAATAGGATCCAATAATTCAACATTGATGTCTAGATTACCAAATTAGTAAGAGGGCAGGGCCTAGCTAGATTGATGGAAGAACCTAATTTGGAAGCTAATCAGATTAATCACATAGAGATTGTTGATGTTGTACCTATCTGTGATATGCAAACATGTGGATGGTATAGAAGTATTGTCCAATATTTACAAAATTTGCAATGTACTACAGATATGGCTGACAATGATAAGAGAACACTAAAGTTGCATGCCATTAATTATGTGATTATTGACAATGAGTTATGGTGGAGAAGCTAGGATGGTGTATTGCTTAAATGTGTGGATGGAAAGAAAGCCTTGTAACTCTTAAAAGAAATGCATAATGGAGTATGTGGGGGTCATTATGTGGCAAAGATCACTACTCATAGGGTCTTGAGAGTAGGATTCTAGTGGCCTATGTTTTTTAAGGATGCTCATAAGTTTGTTAAGACTTGTGATGATTTTCAAAGATTTGTAGGAAAACTAAAGTTTTTAGGAAGTTTTCCACTAAGGCCTATTTTAGTTTAGGCCCCTTTTCAAAAATGGGGAATTGATTTCATTAGTGAAATACTAGAAAAATCTAGTGGAGGGAACTCATGGATCCTAGTTACCACTGACTATTTCACAAAGTTGGTAGAAGCTTGTCGGCATCCTACAATGATTTGATAACTCAACCCTTACAACCATGATTCAAAGATTGGACATCTAACCTAAATAGCTACTTCAATCATCATGAAGGTGCATTTAAATTGTCAACCCAAGGACATGAAATTGAAATGGGTCAACACGATATGTGCAATAGGAACTCTTAAGTAGCCATTTCTAATCTATAGCTAAGAAACACACAATACTAGAAGTAAATTGCTTGGAAAGGAATGAAAAAAATGTTGAACATCATTCAACAACTATGCTAAGCTAAAATGCACAACATGAATAAAGATCTGAGGACCAAATAGGAAACTACTCTGCCTACTTTGGTTGTAGGAACATCCATAGAATTGAAATCTAGTGGCTGTAGGAATAGTCGATGCCAGATTTCTAAGTACTAAACATAAAGTAATACTAAACTAATGCTAAACTAAGAAAATAGATTACTCACCAAGTGGGCCCCTTTGGATAAGTATCCTCTAAAACTAAAGAGAACTTAGATGATCGAACTTAGAACTATATTTTATTAATTGTAAATCATGCATACAAAAGAGTAATGTATTATTGAAACTAGAGTACAATATCAAATCGTGCAACCTATTCCTCTACTATCACCTTAATAACTAACTAACTAACTAGGAGGAAGGAGCATCAAATTATTATTTATGCTAATAGCTAAACAAGGAAGTCAACTCCACGACTGTGAGGACGCTAATTAGGGAAAACAGGGAAAGTGGAGTGATAGCGGTTACACATGCATGTAATCCTGTCAAACATGCAAGTCAGATGCAGACTCAGCAAAGAAGTAATGCCCATGCATGATCGATCATTAAAGTCCACTACAACAAGGCAGTTACACTCAAATGCATGAAGAATATTTTTCCATCGACCTTCTTTGAATTGGAGTGATTCCCTTACTAGACATTATGGTGCATGCTCAGTTGATGGTGTCTTCCTCAACTTAGCATATTAAATTTGCATGGCAAGGTCAGTATGCATAATAACTGCACATGTATAACCACCTTAAGAAAAAATCATCAACCACATGAAAAATTAATACAGATAACTCACATATTATGCCAAATGTCATTAAAAATTGTAGGGATAGGATTAAGTCCAATGTCAATGGTTTGAGAGAAAAATTATGCAAATACCAACATTTAACATTAGATTTGATGACATATATCAACAAACAACTATAGATCATACTCAAAATTTGATTGAAAACCAGGCTCATCATTCCCCCCAACCTAACATTTTGCTGGTCCTCCAGTAGGGGAAGAGTTGTTCTTCTACTTGGTCAAAGTTCTAAAATTTGCAACTGATAGTTATCTAACATCAGTGGCTATAGTGTGTGAATCAAGATCCCAATAGAATCCTCCTAATCTATCAAATCAACCCCATCTCTACTTTTTTGTATCAATTTCATACTGGTAGAATCTAAATTTTGGCACGAGCTACATGAGAATGGGTGGCTGCAAAGTCAGGGGAAGCCAAAATCGGCCCTTCATTTTCCCAATCTGAATGTACCTATCAATTCTTTTTAGTACTGCAACATAATTGTGGATGGAATGGGGTTCAACCTATTTTAGCTCATCAATTAGACTATTCCATCTCTGTGACAGGTATTTTCTCTTAATTTCTTCCTTTGCTGCTATCTTTACCTCATATTCATTGTAAATTGCCTCAATCCAAGTAATAATCCTGTTGCCATAACTAGGTCTGAGAAGCATTATGTGCCATTCTTTGTAAATATCCCTTGGGTTGCTTGACTTAGCCCTAACGAGCAGAGGGATATCAGACTCTAATTGCCTATAAGCTCCATGTTGCTATCCCCAACTAATCTCATTTTGTACCTAAGACATAAATTCCCTTAATTGGACATCCCCAACATATAACACCGGATTCCAATCATGGTCTTGAGTTACAACATAATTGTGCAAATAAAACTCACACAACAAATTCTTCATTTCAGAGGAAGCAATCCTATAGGCATTGGAAAACTCAACAAGGGTCTCAATAGACGGATTCAAACCTGAGGCAATGCTAGATAGCTTAAAAGAGAGGTATTTCTCTTTCAGGAGTAGAGCATGGACCATAGGAGGGGTCTTACATTCTAAAATATGTGGTATCAAAGCTGCCATATCATCCACCCTCTACGTCAGGGTGGCAATTTATGCATCCTTATCTTCAATTTCTTCATTCCTCTTTTGAATTTCCTTCTTTAATTTATGTTTTTCCTTTTTCCATTCTTCCTCCCTTCTTTGCATTTCTTTCCATATATTCAAGATTTCTACATGTACTATAAAATCAAGACGATTATGAATTCCTACCAGTCTTTTTATCGATGGTGGCTCCTCATATGGCACTATCTACATGGGCTCGGGCTGTCCAGTTGTTTCTGGCTATAGGGGTACTATTTCTTCTTTTGCCTCTTGCTACAGGGACTTTTTTTCTTATTCTTACAGTGGCTGTAGGAACTCTTTCTGGAGGACTTCTTGCTCATGCTGTAGGAAATCCTAATTTTCCTCAAACTCCTTTGCAATATTAACAAGATCAACCAGTGTTATATTCTCTTCTTTCTTAAATATGTCTTCTTCTTCGACATTCTCCTACCCCATTGGAGCTTTAGGGTCCTCCTATGATGTATCACCAGGATTAGGGCTTTCCTGTAGAGGCATACCAAATGCAGGCCCAACTGGTCTTGATTTCCTGGGAGGACTCTCACATTTTTGTTTGGTTGTAGGATGAATATTATCATCCTTCCTCTTCTTAGAACTTCACACTTTTCTTTCTGTTGGCTTCTTTTTGGCCTTTCCTTTTCTCGTTTCCATTTCTCTCTTATGTGCCCTAGTTTTCATCAGGGTGCCAAGTGGAATATCATCATCAGAATTTGAGGAGGAAGAGCTTTCTTTTTCTGAGTGCTCTGTTTCAAAAGAACTAATTTCTATGGTTTCTTCTTCTATAGGAGGATTCACACTAGAGCCAACATCAAGAGTAGCTTTAGCTGCACTCAATCTCCTATTAGACCTATGGGGCTAAAGTAAAACCCTAGGTCACAACTGATCAGGTCTTATTTGATCAACATTTATAAATTCATGCCAAGTCATTCCATCATGTAGAGAATTTTCAACCAACAATTTAATTAGGCAATGGTGGGAAAAAAAATTATCCCTACCTTTTTGGGTCTTGGCCGCCATGATTGAGAGAATATTGTAGAGTGCATTAGGCACATTCATCCTCCTTTTGTGTCTCATGTGATTCAAAAGATTGAAGTGCATGAAATACAAATTTGATAGGCGACCCTCACAAGTGATGTATTTGATCACATACATAGCTATTTGCTTCCATGGCTTGGGCAGAGACATTCTCTTTGTACCTTATTTATCTATGCTCAATGGAGGGCCATTTGGCTATGTAAATTTGGCCCTAACCGATCCGACGTCTCTGGAAGCAGGGTAGTTTTCACCATCAGTAGGTAACCTTGTTACCTTTGTAATTCTGTCCTTAGTTGCCACAACTTCCAACCCTTTTACTATGGCTTTCCCTTCTGAAAATATCAGGGTGAATTCAAGGGAAATGCTTTCATCAAAGCCATCTATTTTTAGGAAGTAGTCTAACCATCCATAGTTTCTAAATTCGGCTAGGGATTGTGCATACTACAATAAAATATTGTGCACCATGGGTTCATTTTGAATTAACCCACCTCCCATTGTTTGCAATCAAACAAATGCTCTACAATTTATTTCCTGCAATTCTCGTCTGAAAATTGAGCTCACTTTCCTATAGTATCTACTAAATTTTTAGTGCTAATATCGACTAAATTTCCTTTTCTTTGTTTCACCTTTTTTCTTGCAACTCAAGATTACGATAGTGGCAATAATGGCAAGAAAATGAGCAATAAAAGGGAAATTATGATAGGAAGAAATGGCGGCTGCAGTTAATGTCACTTCACACATGCAAGTCATCCTTTCAAATTTTTTGACATAGCCTAGTATGAATTGACACATGGGCAATAAATTCACAAAATATTTGCATCTTTTTCTTTCCCCTCCCCCCAACGTAAATTTGGCCATGTGTCCACACATGCGAGATGGGAGTGGTGATGTGACAAGGAATGATGACATTTTATGCAAACGTCTATACTAACATATAGTGATTAAATGAACACACTTAAAAGATGATTAAAGATATCAATTAATGCGCACATACCTGAATGTGTGGAAGATTTTCTGCAAAGATCATGTAGAAAGTACCATTCGCCTTGTAGAGAAATCAATTGAGTAATTAATGAAGTGGAAGTGAGGTGAGGTGAAATGAAGTGATGGAAGAGAGAGAAAGGTGGCGATGGATGGGTGGATGGGAAGACGATGAAGAAATGGACTTCCACGCAAGTGAAAGTCTTTATTATGAAAAGTATGTACCTTAATTAGCTAGAAGGAAGGGCACTAGGTCCATTTCCTTTGGCTACAAGAAGCTCGGGTGTTGAATGTTGGGTGAATTACTGCATGAAATCTTCTTGGGAAGCTATCTTGTGATATAATCTAATGTGATGACCATTGACAAGTAATTTGAATCGGACAGGGTCAATGGTAGTAAGCTAAATAGCTCCATTAGGAAATACGTCAACAACTTCATATGTTCCTAGCCACCTTGTTTGTAATTTTCCTGCATTGTCTTGATATCTTGAGTCAAAGAGTAGGGTCCAATCTCAGAGATGGAATTTCTTGTCCTTGATAAATTTGTCATGCCACTTGATTCTCTAATTCTGCACCACCTCTGTATGCTGGAGGGTTGCTCTTCTTATTTCATCCAAAGCATTTAGCTGCATAATTATTTCTCTTTGTACCTCAGAAATATCCATCCCAAAATTTATTGTAGTCCTAAGAGTCTTATGTTCAAATTCAATTGGAATCATAACTATCTTTCCATACAATAATTCAAATGGGGTGAAGCCTATAGTTGTTTTCTAGTTTGTCCTATAGGCCAAATAGCTTCTGGTAATCTGTTTGCCCAATCCTTTCTATGAATAGCTACCATTTTAGTCATAATGGCTTCAATTTCTCTGTTGGTCACCTCAACTTGGCCATTAGCCTGGGGGTGATAAGGAGTAGACTTCGTGTGCCTTATGTTGTACTCATTAACTAGTGCTACAACAAGGGTTGATGTGAATTGTGCCCCTTGGTCAGTCGCTATTTCTTTTGGGACTCCATATCTTGTTAAAATCTATTCAAAAATAAATTTTGTAACCTTGTTATCTCTTGCATGTTTCATGGCCTTAACTTCTACCCATTTAGTTACATAATCAGTGCATACTAGTATATAAGAATTACCATTTGATGGTGGGTCAATGGGTCCCACAAAATCCAATCCCCACTTGTCAAAAGGAGTAATTACTACCTGAGGGAAAAGTGGCATCTCATTAGATCTAGTTGGTCTACCCATTCTTTGGCATCTATCGCATTTTTTGGTATACCTTCATGCGTCCTTGTGGAGTGTTGGCCAATAATATCCTATGTTCAAAATCTTCCTTACTGTCCTCTTGGTTGCAAAGTGTCCTCCACATGGTTTGTTGTGACATGCATGCAAAATTTCATATGTCTCATTTTCTCTCACACATCTTCTCATGACATGGTCTAGTCCAGTATAAATCAAACATCCAACAATCCAAGAGAAAGGAAAAGATTTTTCAATGAGTACCCTTTTCTCTTTTGGAGAGAAGTGAGAAGAAAGTCTACTTGTGACCAAGTAATTGGCTATGTCAGCATACTAGGGTGTTTGTATACTGAGGGAGAATAGATGCTCATTAGGGAAAGAGTCATCTATGGGTTGATTTTCCTCTGATGTAGTTAGCCTTGAAAGAAAATCTGCAACATTAGCTTTTCCTAGTTTTTCCACAATGGTTATATCAAACTCTTGCATCAATAATAACCATCTTTCCAATCTGCATATGATCAAAGGTTTATTCATGAGATATCTAATGGTTGCATGATCAGTGTGCACAAATATTTGGTAGCCTATTATGTAATGTTTGAATTTTTTCAATGCATAGATTATTGCCAACATTTCTTTCTCTGTCACTATATAGTTGAATTCAACTCCTAATTTTTTGTTGACAAAGTAAATGGAATTTTCAACAACTCCTTTCTATCCTAAGACTACTCCTATGGCATAATATGATGCATCAGTATGGATGTGGAAAGGAAGTTCCCAATTAGGTCCCTTGAGTATAGGAGCATGAGTCAAAGCTGCCTTCAAGTAAAAAAATGCCTTGTCACAAGCTTCAGTCCACTAAAATTCAACATCTTTAGTGAGAAGAGTGTATAATAGTGTTGAACTCCCTTGTTGAAATCCTTGATTAAATTCCTATAATATCCTACATGACCTAAGAAACTCCTAAAATCCTTTTGTTTTGTAGGTGTGGGCAGATTTGTGATTACCTTAGTCTTTGCAGGATCAACTTGAATTCCTTTGTGGGAGATGTAGTGGCCAAGAACTACACCTTCTTGCATCATCATGAAGCACTTTTCACTTTTTAAGGAGAAGTTTTGATCTTCACATCTTTGTAGGAATCTCTTGAGATTTTCCATTGCTTGATTAAAATTAGCACCATAAGTGGTAAAGTCATTCATATAAGTTTCCATGCAATCATGAGAAATGTCTGAAAATAGGCTAATGATTTCCCTCTGAAAAGTTGCATGTGCATTTCATAAGCCAAATGGGAGCAAAAAATAGGCATAGGTCCCCCATGGATAGGTAAATGTAGTCTTCTCCCAGTCCTCAGGTGCAATTTGGATCTAGTTGTAGCCGCTAAATCCATCTAGAAAAGAGAAATATTGCTTTCCTATAAGTGCGTCCAAAACTTGATCAATGAAGGGTAAAGAAAGTGATCCTTCTTGGTGGCACCATTAAGCTCTCTATAATCAATAGAAAATTCCCATTTCCCTCCTTTCTTGGGAACAATTAGTAACAGAGACACCCACTGACTATCTAAAATGGGGTAGATAAATCCTGCATCTAGTAATTTCTACAATTCTCCTTTCACAATTTCTCTCAGTGCAGGGTTTATTCTTCTTTGTGGCTATCTTACTGAGGTGCAATCATCTCTGATATAAATTCTATGTGTACAAAGTTTAGGATCCAAACTCTTCATATTATGATAATCCCACACAAATGCATGTTGATGGATTCTTAATAAGTTTTCCAATAATAATTGTTGTTCCCTGCTTAATTTATTAACATTTAGATACTTTCCCTCAGACACCTGTATTCGTGTGGTTAAATCTATCATGGTTTCTTCATTAACACATGGTACCTTTAGTTCATATGGCAACAATGTATGGGGCATACTTATTGCTAGAGGAAGTTTATCTGTAGGAACAATGGCTGCAGGAAGAACGTATATAGGAACAATGGTTGTAGGAAAAGCAGGAAGAAGTGTCCTGACTAGAGTAACAAAATGAGAAGATGATGCTTCCTCCACTTCACAATGGTTATGGATGATGTTACCCAATACTTCATCTTCATCTTGGAGCTGCATGAAAGAGCTTCTACCTAGCATCATAAGTTGCACAACATAATTAACTTCCTTGGCCTCTACACCAACATGTGGCCAAATGGGATTATCTCCATCATGACATGGTTGAGCAGGTGGACAGAGAAAAAAAAATTTAGTGCTCCTCCCATATGAAATGATCATTTCACTAGAACAACATCCAATGTATACATTTGCAGTTTCCAACCAAGGTCTTCCAAGAATGATGGGATATCCACGTAGTGTAGCTTTAGGAGAAAGAATCATAAAGTTTGTTGGGTATTCTCAGGAGTCTAAAACTACTACAAGATCCTCCACTACACCACCAGGCTAAGGAGTAGATGTGTCAGCAAGTTGCAGATTAGTAGGAGTAGATCTTATGCTTGCAACATTTAGTTGTTGCAAGATGTCTTTGGTCATTACATTTATTGCTGCCCCTAAATCAATCAGAGCATTCTTTACTTGGAACCCATTGATAACAACTACTACCTCAAGACTTCCTGGGTCATTATAATTGGGAATAGTCACTTTTCCTAGTGTGATGTTAGCTAGCTAGCCCTCCACATGAACTTTAGTTGGGTCTTTCTTTTTCCTATTTAGCTTCTTAAGGTATGCTTCTTCGATTGCTTTGTCGTAGATTGGAACATCCTTTATGGCCTAAAATAGAGGTATTTGGAAACATATATGCTTTAGCTGATCCAAGATATCAAAAGTGGTATCCTCCTTTTCTCCCTTCTTCTTAGCAGCTTCCAATCTCTGAGGAAATGGTGGTTCTTGTTTAGTCTACTTGACTTGGACTGGTTCAGGTACACTTGGCTGAAGGGGCCCATTCAGAGGTTCCTCTTCCTCCTCCGCATGAAGCTCAATAATAAAGGGCTTAGAAGGGGCTTGTATAGTAGTTCCTGAACACAAATGGATATCATTACACCCACAACATATGCAGGGAATTGATTTGAATCAGCAGAGTATATAGGTTGCTGTTGTGGTTTGTTATTTGGGTTGGGTGTGGGCTGAGCTGGTAGTTGAGTAGGTTTAGGTGCATTTGAGCTTGGATTAGTAGATGGAGGCATTATAGTAGGATGCTAGGGGTGAGATGGTGGTTTCATGTAACTAGTTACCTAAGTAGGCCATTGTTGTCCTCCTCTCCATTGATTTATTTGCTGCCAATTTCCTGGAGGTGGATGCCAATGCCCTTGAAATTGCTGCCAATTCCCCTGAGGTCGCTGCCACTCGGGTGGAGAACTCTGATGACTAGGCCAAGCATTTGGAGGGTTACTCCAAGGTTGTGATGGATATCCTCCATAATTGGATGGGTATGAGGGCTGCCATTGGTTACCAAATGAATAGGAATTAGAATATGGCCCAACATAGGATAGTGGATCAAGTGGCATACCTTGTCTCGAAGCCCAACTCTTTATTTGTGCAACATAGTAGACTTGGTCTTCTTCAATTTGGATTGGCTTGAACTCAGGTGGAACTTCTTGCTTTCCAAGTTAGCTACCATCTTATATCTACAGTCTCTCTTCTTTTATCTGCAATGGGGGCAATACTCCATCAACATTGTCTCTTACTCCTCTTGCTTCTTCTTACAGTCTAAAGTGTATCTAATTGAGTAGATAGATTATTTATAATATCTTGCTTGAAGTCTGCCAACAAATGAGTAATCTCCATTCTTGAAACTCCACTGGTATTTAACTTACCCATGGAAGGTTGGTAAGCTCTCCCCTTCTTTGAGGCTTCCCTAGAGTAGTTTTGGCATATTTTCTTGATATCATCCAAGGGAACTTGGGTGATATCTCATCCTCCCATAAGATCCAAGGAATCACTGCAGCTATCATTGATTCCTCTAAGAAAAAAACAACTTTTGTGAGTCTTCGTTAAGTGTATGTTGTGGAGATTTTTGTAGGAATAGCATAAATCTTGCAATGTAGTCTTCCAGGCTCTCATCTTCCTTTTTCTGCATCCTGAAAATGTCACCTCCTCTTATGTCACTGCTCTTGCTATATTCCTTGTATTTCTCAAGGAATTTTGTCTTCATGTCTTCCCAAGTTTCCACAATATCTCTACCTAGGCTCATGAACCATCTTAATGTAGTTTCTTTCGGAGTGGTAGGAAATAGAATAAGCCTATGCACATTAGTAGTATAATCATAACTTCTGTAGAGTATGTCAAACTCAAATAAAAGGGTATCACCTGGATCTTCTATGAAAAGTCCATAAAAATTTGGGAGTGCTAAAGCAGGGGTATTCTTGATGTTTTCAACTTCATTTTGATGGACAATGGGAAAAGGAAAATTTGGTTGGTTAGGTTTGTTCCCATTTTCATCACCCATGCCTACTTCATGTGGTTCTAAAGCAAGGGGGTTCTCAAGCTGATTTTGATCTTCAAAGGATAATTTAGAACTAGTTAGATCAAGATATGCATCAACAAAGGGGTGTGGATATTCTTCTTCTTCTTCTTCTTCTAGTATATTCTAATATTCAACTAGCTAGAATGGATTGTGATTGCTAGGAAGGAATCCCCAATAAGCATCCCTTCTCCTTCCTCTATGTATGCAGTATTACTCACTATCGGTTAGCTCACACAAAAAATTGGTAATGAATAAGGGGGTCATTACTTCCTAAATGAGGATATACTAAGAACAACTTCCCAAAACATTATGTGCAAAGAAAAAAACTACCAATGATTCCAAAATACTCCCTAGTTTGATACCATCCCTGACAACGACACCAAAAATGTCGGCCTCCTACAATGATCCAATAACTCAGCCCTTAAAACCATGATTTAGAGATTGGACATCTAACCTGAATAGCTACTTCGATCATCATGAAGGTTCATTTAAATTGTCAACCCAGGGACATGAACTTGAAATGGGTCAGCATAGTATGTGCACTAGGAACTCTTAAGTAGCCATTTCTAATCTACAACTAAGAAACATACAATACTAGAAGTAATTTTATTGGAAAGTAATGAAACAAATGTTGAACATCAATCAACAACTATGATAAGATGAAATTCACAATAGGAATAAAGATCTGAGAAAAAAATAGAAAACTACTCTGTCTGCTTTGGCTGTAGGAACAGACACAAAATGGACTTCTAGTGGCTGCAGGAACAGTCGATGCCAAATTTCTAACTACATACTGAATATAAAGTAATACTAAACTAATGCTAAACTAAGAAAAAAAATTACTCACCAAGTGGGCCCCCTTGGATAAGTATCCTCTAAAACTAAAGAGAACTTAGATGCTCGAACTCATAACTATATTGTATTCACTATAAATCATGCATACAAAAGAGTAATGTATTACTAAAATCGGAGTACAATATCAAATCGTGCAACCTATTCCTCTACTATCACCTTACTAACTAACTAACTAACTAACTAGGAGGAAGAAGCATCAGATTATTATTTATGCTAACAACTAAACAAGTCAGTCAACTCCATGATTGGGAGGACTCCATGACTGGGAGGACGCCAATTAGGGAAAATAGGGAAAGTGGAACGATGGTGGTTACACATGCATGGAATATGGTCAGACATGCAAGTTAGACATATAATCAACAAAGAAGTCATTCCTGTGCATGATCAATCATTAAATTCCACTACAACAAGGTGGTTACACTCGTCTGCATGAAGAACCTTCTAGTGTCAGCCTTCTTTTACTTGGAGCGATTCCCTTGCTGGACATCATGGTGCATGCCTAGCTAGCGATTCCTTCCTCAACTTAGCATATTAAATATGTATGGAAAGGTTAGGATGCATAATAATTGCACATCTATAACCACCTTAAGAAACATTCATCAACAACATGCAAAATCAATATAGATAATTCACATATTATGCCAAATGTCATTAAAACTTGCAGGGATAGGATTAAGTCCAATGCCAATGGTTTGAGAGAAACATTATGGAAATACCAACATTTAACATTAAATTTCATGACATCTATCAGCAAATAACTATAGATTCTACCCAAAATTGGACCAAAAACAAGGCTCATCAGAAGAAATACCTACAAGGAAAGCAACAAGAAAAGCGGTAATGGATTTCCTAATGAACAATATTCTGATTAGGTTTAGAGTCCCAAAAAAGATCATTTTAGATAATCCTATGTGTTTTAGATTTGAGGAGTTTAAAGATTTTTTTGATAAGAATGGAATTCAAATTTCTTATTCTTCACCTTACCATCCTCAAGGAAATGGTCAGGTTGAGTCTAGTAATAAGAACTTAATGAAAATTATCAAAAGGGTGATGGAGAAGAAGAAGAAAGCTTGAGACTCAAAGTTGAAGCTGGCATTATGGGCAGAAAGGATTAGTGTGAAAAAAGGCTACTGGTTATTCACCATTTGGTTTGGTGTATGGCTTAGATGCTAGGCTCCCACATAATAACTTGCTAAAGATGTATAAATTTGTGTAGGAATATGACGATGAAATCTGTGATGATATGCAATAGAGAATTGACAATCTGGTTCAATTGGATGAAACTAGAAGAGAAGCTTGTGCCAAAAATGCAAAACTACAGCTGCAAGTCAAGTGCTTGCATGAAAAGAGGGCTTCTTCCATAAAATTTGAGTTTGCTAGTATGGTATTAGTCTAGAATTCAAGGGCTCAGGATAATGGTAAAAAAGGAAAGTTTGAAGCATTATGGTTATGCACCTATCTAATAGCTAGTACACATGGGGAGGATTCTTACTTCCTCCAAAGCTTGACAGGAGAACGTCTTGAACTACCAGTACATGGATGGTTCTTGAAGCCACACTTCTCCTAAGTATGTTATGATTCCATGTACAATGTGGGTTTTTGTTTCTACATTTTGTACATAGGTTTGTTTGCTTTGGTTGTGTCCAATTTGGTCTTACTATCTAGTTCAGGTAGTTCCCTGGGTTTTTGATTCACCGTGTTTAGTTGGTCTGCTTCAAATTGAGATTCTGGGATCTCACCATGCCTGTGAGAGGCATGTGTCCTTAATAAGAGCCACTAATGGAACCCCTCAAAAAATTTCTTTGGTTCCATATTTTAAACTTGCAGTATTTGGCTTTGACCCCCATTTTAAGCTTAGGGCTAGATGTTCCTCATCATTGTTTTAGGGTTTGTGTTGTCAAAACCCTTCTAAATTAACCTTTGAGTCTATAAACCCTCGGGCATTCTATTTCTACATTGACCTATTTCTCCCAATTTTTGGTCATTAAAGTCAACACTTATGCCATTAGAATCGTTATTTTCACCGACCCCTTGGGTTTAGGTTTGTCGATCACCAAATGCCTTTTTAGCGGTTAAATTTTCATAGGGTTGGGGCTTGAATTTTGTTTTTAATGACTTAAGTCTGAGGTCTTTGTTCTTAAGGGTCAGGTTCCCATCAACCTAGTTGGGTCCCTCTTTTAAGACTAACAATTTTGGCATGTGTAGATAAGAAAATCCCTAATGACTGTTTGATCTTTTAGAATAGATCTTGGTCGTTCCTTGCATGCTCGTTTTGTTTCACTGCCTATTATTTTATTCTCACAAGCTAGCAGGTGTAAGCCACATCTCATGTGCATTGGTGGTCCTGGTGTCCTTATTGAATATTGTAGGTGGTATTCAAAGGAAAATCAATGGTGGTCATTGATTGATGTGGCCGCATCTCAACCGTTCTTCATGTGCTTGCCCAATTTCATTCCTCATTAAAATATTCAAGTGGGCTAGTGAGTGATTGCCATGTGTCAAGTCTAATAGTGGGCCTAGTGTTTCCAAGTAGTCAGCATGTGAAGCTTTGAAGTGAATCAATGGTTGATAGAGGGTGATTTGGCTCAATCCTGATTGCTTCCTGCTATCCTGTGTGGGTCCCACCCTTACTGTTTGGTTCTCAGTGGGGTGGAAATGATTGCCATGTGGAATAACCCATAGGGAATGGAAGCATTGGAGAAAAGGAAAATACTAATCAAATATTTCAACATGGGGCATAGAGAATAAGGTATGTGCTACTAAAGAAAGATATAATCCACCTGTTTGAGATCTTTTAATCTGGGTCATTGATTGTGTAAGGAGAATAAGGTTGTGGGAAATTGGTCTGGATTAAGATATGAGTATGTAGAGGACATGAGATTTAATCTTAGCCCTTCCCTATTTCCCTACTGATGAAAGTTGCACATGGTTTAAGACTCACGAGGGCGGGGGGAAGAAGACATGTGGATTTTGGCTGCAACAACAAAGGAATGGTAGAGCCCACATATCACCAGTGAGTGGTTCCTTGTGGATTTCTATCATTTAATGAGAATTGTGGCTATGTAAAGTTAGGTTTTTCAAATCAAGCTGGCTAAATTTGGATCTTTCATCAGTTAACACACCCACATGATAAATGGCTAGAATTCAAAACTTAGTTTGAGGGAAAGTGATTTGTTCTAGTTCATGCAAGAAGGCCTTAATAACTGAAAGGACGTCGAGCTACCGAAGTAGGAGGTTGCATAGCTATTAAGACCTATCTTGAAAGAATAATTGAACATTTTGAAGGATTTTCTATACACTTGGAGAGCTCGTGTTGTAGTTTTCAAGCTTTTTTAACATCGATGCTAGGTTTATCAACTTGCGAAAAGAACCAGTAAGTGAACTACTATCTTCCCATCAGAATTATTAAAAAATTGTGGTTTCCCAAACTTATGAGTCAATTAGGGTTTTCCTTGGTTCTGCATTTTAAGGTTTGACATTCATAAAAGAAAATTGGTTGGTCCTCCATTGGTGTAATTTGTGTCAAACCCTTATCTAAACTGTAATTTTGTTCCAAATGACTAGAAACCTTGCTTTGTAAATTTCTTCTGTCATGGCTCCTAAAGCACAATCAAAAGCATCTTCTTCTAAATGGAAAGCTTCTGCTCCCAAAATACCTTTGAGTAAGGACCTTACTGACTAGCTTCCACCCTCAACCATTGAAACATCTAAGAGTCAATTGATTCCTTGGGGTCCCCAAGTAGCCAAGGGTTTGTTTGATAAAAAATACTCTATTAGGGATGCTAGACTACCTTGTACTAGTTGGGAATTATTCTATGGTTGGTTTAGGAATAGAAACATGGGTGTTCTAGTTGGTAACCCTTGGAATTGTGACTTGGGAAAGTTGATTGTACCCAATGTCTACATGGATGTTGATTTGCTTAAATCAGTAGCTTCCAATTATGATCTAGTCACAAGGACTATAAGGACATATGATGGGAAGTAAATGGTTAAAATTACCAAGGAAGAAGTTTCTCATGTTTTCAAACATACCAGGTGGAGTGATGAAATGACTAAAATTAATGAGGACATTCTTTGGAAGGAATATGAAAAGTCTAAGATTTCATTCACAGTTCATGCATTGCTAAGGTATCTGGTAGAGATTGGAGGTTGAAAAATTACATTAGGAAAATTTGATAAGGAACCCTTTCCTGTGAATTATTTTGTTTGATTTTTCCAAAGGACTTTTTACTCTATTTTCCAAATAATTGGTTATGATCCTATCACTAGAATTCTCATGGTGTGGATGTATATGGAAGCACACATTCAACATCCTCAATATTGTGTAGTATATGACTATGCAGGGTTTCTGGAAAAAATAATTCTTGAAGGTTTGGTAATATTGAAGAAAGGTGTAGATGGCGTAATGTTTAGTTGGTAATCATTGCTAATGCACATGTTTTTTGTTCAAAAGTGCATCTTACTTTGGGAAAATTATGACTTTGGATAGGAAGAAGGGTGACTTAGATTTTCCTGTGCAATGTTGGACTACTATCCTAGACAAGGATGACAAGACATATGACTTTGTGGTGTTTGAGAACCTGATTGCTTCTGAATTAAAGAGAGCCCTACTTGTGAATATACATATAATTCCCATAGCCTTGTATGACTTCATGAGACCTAAGGAAAGAAGGCCTGATTTGGGAGTTGTTCACAATTGGGGAGATGTTATCCCATATCCCAATCACACTATTTTAAGAGTGTATGGCTCCTCTGTTGCACGTCACTTGTTGCCAAGATATGTGCCAAAGATAATTGGTTTCTTGGAAGTAATATGGAAATTAAGAAGTGTTGAAAATGAACATTTGTTGAATCAAGGTGTGGACACCAGAAATGGATAATTCACTTCCTTGTCCATAAAATGGATACAAGGAGAGGGATCCAATTTCACAATATTCACATTTAAGGAAATCTTAGAGATCTCAACCCAATGAAGGATGTGAGAGATCTGAATATAAGGTATACATGGAGATGATTGAGACAAGAAAGGGGTTCACCACCAAGTGTAAACTTGGAAAAGACAAAATATTTGAAAACACATCGTGATATGCAAAAAGACATAAAATGCAAGTTGAATGTAACATAAAATTATGAAACTAGAAATGTGCACTTGGAAACTTGCTATAGATGAAATGGAGCTCCGGAATCCTCAAAAACCTACTGTTGATGCTAACTAGGGATCATACGCCAAGCTGGGTGAATCAGTCTAGATTCAGGAAAACTATGTCAAAACAGGTTTCAACCAAAGGGTTACTCAGATCTACAAAAATCTTGTTTAGGCCTAGGCAGTGGGACTCATTCGCCAGTAGTGGTGACTTAATCCACTTCTAGATTTCTAGAAATTTAAAGTAGGATTTTGTAGCTCTCAATTTGCTCTGCTATTCTTGATACAAATTTGGGTCCAAAACTACAAAATTCAGCGTGTAGTCCTTCTCCAAGGCTTGTTTGCAACTTTGACAACTTTGAATTGCTTTGAAAACTTGATGAAATTTTTTCCAATCTTTCTCTTTAACAAATATGTGTCCTAGACCTCTGAATCACATGCAAAGAGAGGGGAAAATGTTGTGAGGTTAAAGTGAATAGGGGATTTCCTTGGTCAAACCCCTTGTTTGTAATTAAACCCTTGAAATGAAATGAAATAGAATAGAGAATGATGAATGAAAAAATAATGATGTTGCAACTCACCAAACCCTAGCAATAAGGTGTTGCAAACATGTAAGTAATGGCTTCAATAGATATGGACTTGGAATCTAGCTTGATGTTAATAGATCTTGAATGCAATGCTTTCTTGAATCACACAATACTACATCACAAATGTTAGCTCTAAAACAACATGATGCAAACAATATTTGACATGATGAATGACACTTGAAGAAGCTCTTGAATGCTTGATAATCTACCCTTGAAATTCCTTGAATGCTCTTGTGAACTGTATGCATGAATAATTGAATACTTGATTAGGTCATATTGAATGAGAGAAAGAACCTTGTATTTATACTCAATTATGGAATAATTCCTGAAATTACAACACTATAGGCTGAACTTAGATCTTGGAGAATAAAATTCCACCAGATTTTTGAATGAAATTTGAATGTTGAGTTAAATGGGACCCATTCGCCACCCTGGGTGAATGGGTCCCACCTAAGGGGACTCATTCTCCCATAATGGCGAATGATTCCCACCTTAGGAATTTAAGGCAGGTTTTAGAATTTTGATGCTTTAAATAATATTTGTCTAGATTATTCTCAAAAATACACATAAGTAAGGCCTCTGGATGCAAATTGGGGCCAAATAAAGCATAAGAAAGCCCAATTATTAATGAAAAACCTAGGAAAGTGTGAATGTGAGTTACAACAGTTTACAACACTTTGAAGTAAGGCTTGGTAAATGGTGAAAAGATGTTATTTTATTAACAAGACCCTAGAAAAGTGTGAAAGTGTGTAACAACACTTTACAACACTTAAGTAAGGTACCATTTGAGTCCTTTTAGTTCATAAGGGCCCAAGATCCAATGTGAATGTGTTATCCACATTACAACATTAAATCAAGGCAATATTAAGCCAAAATCATAAGGAGGGCCCAAACAAGTCAGAAAAAGTAGAAGGGTTACTTTTTTGGTGACCACATTTAGCCTCCACTTTACTGAGAGGATGAATCTACTTCAAACTCACACTAAAGTAGACTAATGCACATCAAGAGGCATTCAAATGTACCTATGCTAGCAAGATGGGACAACAACAATCAAGAGGGGTGATCAAGCCCCTAGGATGAGGATCCCATGACAAACCATCATAAGCACAAAGGAACACGCATAAAAAATTATATCAAGAACAACAACAAGGAACAAGCATACAATTCCAAAGATGAAAAAGGGAAAAATAAAAGGAAAGAAAGAATCAGATCAAGCTCCAATCATTTTTCCATCATGATATGGATTATATCTAAGTTGTTTTTCTACAAAAATGCATACTCACTCTGAAGCGATGGAACTCATGGTTGTCTGCCAAATGAGAAGGTCTAAAAAGTGAGAAACATACACGCATGGCCGATATGCACTCACACACACACAAGTGACTATTGGGAAAGTCATGCCTCGGAATGGGCTTCCTACTCAACCATACCAAAATTATACCTCTTGACAACTTTAATAAGGTGCCACACAAAGAAAATAGTCTTTCATGCCTCATGAGACAAACAAAACTTTGTATGCTTTGAGCTCATGGGTATGTACAGGATCATGATGGGCCAAAAAGTGGCGATATGATGGGTATGTGGCTGGCGAATTTTTTTTAACCCAAAATTGATGAAACAAAAATGGTTTTAAAGAATATTCTTAGCTTTCCAACAATATAAATGATTCTTTACTTTGAATTTAATAAATAATTATTATTCATTTTCAATTTGAATTACGACTAAAGTCTTGATTGAAAAACATCTATAGCTTTCAAACAATATCACATTTTTTGAATCCAAAAAAAGTGTCATAGTTTATGCTTCACATACTATAGGATTAAAAAAAATGAATTTCATTAAGTTTTGACCAAGTTAAGGTGGTCAGACATATGAGTTTTTATATTTTTTAAAAGTTGTAATAAAAAATTCAAAATTAATTATTTACTTGAATTTTTTTACAAAAAAGTATACATCACTTCGGGACATGAGTCCTCTACTTATATCTAAAATATTATAGAAAAATATTATCATTTTATTGTGGTTAGGGTGGTCAGACAGATACCTACTTAGTTTTTCCCTGAAATTTAAGTACTACTGCATTGAAATTTCAAATTTCCACCAAATAGATTTAAAACAAAAAAACCTAGTAGTTTAGAAAGTACATTCAATTTGTTACATATTCTATTCTTACATATTTTTCAAATAATATAGATAATTTATACAAATTTTTACGTCAAGTTGCCTAACTCTGATTTTTTTGAATTTCATCACCACTTAAGGGCCTATTTTCTCCATGATGATCTTGCACATACCCTCATGAACAAATGTGATGGTTCCATAGGCATGCAAGTTGTGTTATGCAAGGTGGCCATATAAGAAATGAAAAATGCAACATGCAAAGAATTTTCAAAGGAGTGTTGCTTAGTTCATGTGAGGTCTTTAATTTAGGGAACATTGTGCCTAATGTCTCAAATAGAGGACTGATTAAAGAATAGAAGATCTGTAACTTAGGGGATGCAGTGTGTCACATCAAGCCACTAAGAGGAATGTAATATGCTAAGATAGATCATTCTCATGAAGGACATTACACCCAATGTCATCCACAAAGTTACAAACACATCATATGAAGTAAGAAGGTTGTACTAAGAACCAAGAAAAGGAAAAATGCAAAAGAATAATGCCAATGTATTCCCCCACTTTAAAGGAATTACTAAACACCATACTATGAGAAATTAATTTAAAATATCAAATGAAAAATTCTAGTTCAAGATAGAAGACATGAGAGCCAACTTGGAAAGCCCTATGCCAAGTCATATGTTTCCTAGTAAAGTTGTGTGATACGAGAGAAAAAAAAAGAGAGGGGTTGCCCCCAAAATGAAAACACCAAACACATAAGGGGTCTATGGATTTGGGGTCAGTATGTTCTTTGTTGTAGAAAATAATTTTTTTAGAGAGCTTGGAATTGTCATCATCCCCCAAATACACATAGAATTGGAAGAATGACACAAAGAGAGGGAAAAAAAGAATTTTTTTTTGGGTAAACATGGAAGAGACATAGGGTGTCTCGATGCCTTGTGTCATCCCCAAAATGAAAACACAAGACAAATGAAAAAGAAAAGGTGAAAAAGAAAGGAAGATATTTTGGGTCAAGATGAAGGAGACATGAATGTGTCAATGCCGTGTGTCATCCCCAAAAGGAAAATAGAAGAAAAAGATAAAGATAAAATGAAAAGGAAAAGAAAAGGAAAGTATTTTGGGTCAACATGAAGGGGACATGAATGTCTTTATGCCTTGCATCATCCCCAAAAAGAAAACACAAGAAAAAGATAAAGACGAAAAATCAAAAGAGATGCACGACATAGAGAAGAATGAAGGTACAAATAGAAGAATGTCACAAAGAGAGAGGTCATCAAACAAAACATCATGGGGGGTCACATTATGCACATGCAATCACACAAAAGAAAATGAAAAAGGAAAAGAAAATGAAAAAGACTAGTAAGGAAAATGTGATTCAACCTTCGAGCAATTCATCAGTGTCCCAATCATGTTCATTGTATATTGAAGGCATACAACTGGCCAAAGGGACAAGGGAAAGTGCCAAACTATGAGAAGTACCAAGTTCATCACTCTATATAGGATATTTCTCATTTAAGCTCATGGAATAGGAAAATAATATGTTCAATTCATTATGCACCTCTTCGTCAATTTTAGCGGTCTCGTCATCATCATTTGAATTAATCACATCAGGAGGACGAATGATAATGTCTATTGAAGGGTTCATCTCTTGTTGTGATTATTGTATTGGGTTGTTTTTTTTTGGTTGGGGAGGAGGGTCATGAAGCATTGTTACAATCAAGTTTGGATTTTTATTTTCATTGTTTAACTCTTCATGTAACCTGTGAGCAAGAGCATGATGTCTACGCCTATGCTCTCTAGCACCTTTGTTTCTTTTGGTTTTTTTTTTCAAGTTTATTTTGTGTAGGAGTGGGTTGATCAACCATAGGTTTTTTTTCTTCTCTAATGGGAGGAATGGAAGGAACCATAGGTTTGTTCATCCACTTTCTCTTTTTCTTTGTAAACTTGTTTTATTCTAGGAGGTGTGACGGGGTTGCTTTCTTTGTCTCTTGGTTTTTTGAATGATGTAGATGAAGTTTATGTCTTTGGTTGGTCTTGGTTATTTGGTTATTGTTTAGGTTCAAGCATGGTTTCATCAAGGATGGGAAGTGCAGAAGTAGAGGGGGACATATTTCAAAGGGATAGTTCGGCTATTTTCTTTGCTTTGAATTTTTGGTAAGATACAAAAAAGAAGTCTTCTCGTTGCTTGATAGGTTTCATGGGATTAGGCCAAAAGGATTCTAAGGAAAAGTTTCCTTTGGAAGACAAGAGGTTAAAGCCTCTATGGTGAACAATGAATATTTCATTGTAAAATGGAAACTTTAAGCATTTGTGCACAACTAAAGGGATGAATTTCATTGAGTAAAGCCATGGATGGTCTAGCCTCAAATGAAATTGGTCAAACTGTGAGATGATGGAGAATGTGACATCTAATGTTTTTGGTCCTATTTGCAATGGAAGAGTGATCAATTCGATCATAGGGAAAGAAAAACCATTGTGTGTCTTGATCGATGCTTTTGGCTTATCATAGTCATCTTGATAAAGTTCATGCAAGAGTAAGAACTTCTCGATGATCAAATTCTCTCCACAAGAGTGATCTATTAGTATCCCATTAGTGGGCTTGTCATAGATACAACTGACTATGTAGAGAGGACCATTTGGTGCATCTTTACTTATATCCTTAGAGGAGAAATAAATATCAAGAGGGCTCTTAGTTCAGCCCTTGTGAGGGATGATGTTTATTTCTCCTACCATTTCATACATAGGATTGACATTGATATCATTTGGAATAGGATCAATATTTTCATTATCTATATCAACATTCATCACATTGTTCTTTGTAGTTTCACTGGCTTTGACAAATGAAATATTATGCTTGGGCATTAGATTAAAGTGAAAATTTGCAAGTTTTGGTTCGAATGGGAAACAAATTTATTTCCTTGATCGCTAACACCTCTAATGGACAAACGGTTAGAATCAATGAGGTCTTGCACAAGATGTTTAAGACACTTGCAATGTTCTATGTCATGTCCATTTTTTCGATGATAGTGTCAATAAGAATTTGATTTAAAGCTCAGGGGTAAAGGCTTATTAGGGTCAGGTGTTTTGACAGGAGGCAAGGTAATCATTTGTGGTTGTAAAAGTTGGGACATTGTGTTATGAAGGGTGTTAGGTAAAGGTGTGAATTGTATTTTTGGGTTTCCATAATAAAGGGTACCAAGGTTTTGATAGCAACTACTTGGTTGTTGACATTCTAGTTGGTTGTTGAGGGGGGTTGAATTGTAAGAACCCTTCTTTTTTTCTAAAAGGTTGGGAATTGTTTTGGTTGGCAGGCTTGAATCTCTCAATTCAGCTAGAAGTGGACCTTTTATCTCAACTACTAACTAATTTTTGATAATCACAAAGGGTAGTACACAAGTGCATGAAGGATGGGAATTTCATCATAGTGATCTTGTCTTGAATTTTAGTTTGTAACTTTTTTATGAACATATTTTGAAGGTGTGGGTCGGGGATCTTGACATTAATTTGGGAATAAAGTGATTGATAGCATGAGATAAAATCAATTATCTTTTCCTCCTCATTTTCCTTGCATCTCATCAAATCAGCCAAGGTCTTCTTGGGAGTCATATACAATTTGAAATGGTTTACAAATGCATCAACAAGTTCATTGAATGAAGAAATTGAATTGTTTGGTAAAGAAGAAAACAATTCCAAGGCAGTATCTTTTAAGGACATAGGAAATATTTTTTCCAACAGTTTTCATCAAGGAAAAAGTCACTCCATAAGGTGGTGTAGGCATTAACATGGTTAGAAGGATCTCCCTTCCATCCATATTTGTCAAATCTAGGCACCTCTACACCTTGTGGCATCGGTGTTCACAATATCTCCAAGGAAACTGTGATACTTTTGACATAATATGTGGGTGGGTCATTCTGATTTTGGTTTATGACAGAGATTTTCTTTTGCATGGATGAAACAATTTGGAAAATTTTCATTATTAGAGGATCATTATAAGTGGTATGAGATGGGAGTGAAAGTGGTCATGGAGTGTATGTATTAGTAGGACAAGTGAATGGAATTCTTATAGGTGGTAATGTGGTAGAAGATAGAACATGCTATGCCACATAGGAACTAGGGATGCTAACAGGAATACCCAAGGAAGGAATCACATTACTAACTTGTTGCATTGTTGTTGTGACTTGAGGAGTGATATAGCTAGGGATTGAGGCTATCATTGAGGGAGGAGGAATTTGAGTTCCTCCTTGGTTTGCAACATTTTTTTTTGGTATAGGAGCAATAGAGGTTGAAGGAAGATGTTTTCCAAAGATCTGAACTATGTTTTTCACAAGCTCAAGGCCATCTTCACTTTCAAGCATGCAGTGAATGTTTTCTATGGTAGGAATTATAGTAGTTTAAATGTTTTCAAGGCTTATTTGATGTTGCAGGTTTACTAAGTCCTCATGAATTTGAATTATTTTTTCTTGTGGGATATCATTATTTCTTGGTTCAACTTGCATGCTACTTGAAGATAAAGAGTTGCTAAGGGTATTATCTATGGCTAGTGTACTAGTGTCAATACTAGGAGTGGAAGCTCTAGATAACGCAAGATCCACAATGAGTGTGTTATCATAGGATGCCATGAATCTCAAATTTCTTCTCACCATGGTATTAGCAATAGGGCACCAAACACTCATGCAAAGGGTACTAAATGCAAAGTGAATGCAAATGTAATGTAAGCTAACAAGAATAAATTGCTTGAAACTAAAATTCTGGAAAGTAAAATTGAAATGCAGGAATAGAAAATAGAAACTTAGAAAACAAAGATTAAATTCTAGAAAATGCAGTGCAAAATGTGCAAAGGGCCTGATTTTCCCAAGGTGGCGAATGAGTCCTAGTACTGATTTTTTTGAAATTTTTTAGAATTTGTGAAATTTATTTTATGCTTTTTATGTTTTATGATGCCAATATGAGATGCAAATGCATAATTTTATTAATTTTTAATGAGATTAAATGCAATAATACAAGCTAAATAAGCTTTTCACTAATGCAAATTTTGAAACCCTAGAATGGAAATTAACTAATGCAAAATGCAATGCAATGATAATGCAACATAAATCTAGGATGTAAATGCAATCCAAATCAGAATTATGATGTTCAAAATTCAGGTTCAATAAAATGTGGACACTGGAAATGGATGCTTCACTTCCTTGTCCACAAAATGGATACAAGCATAGGGAATCAATTTAACAATATTCACATTGAAGCACACCTTAGAGATCTCAACCCAATGAAGGATCTGAGAGATCTGACTATAAGGTATCCCTGGAGATGATTGCAACAAGAAAGGGGTTCACCACCAGGTGTAAACATGGAAAATATAAAATGTTTGAAAACATAGTGTGATATGCAAAAAGACCTAAAAATGCAAGTAGAATGTAATAGAAAATTATGAAACTAGAAATATCCACTTGGAAACTTTATCAAGATGGAATGTAGCTCTGGAATTTGAAAAAACCTGGTGTTTATGCTGACTAGGACTCATATGCCAAGCTGGGTGAATCAATCCAATTTTAGGAAAACTCTACCGAAATAGGTTTCAGTCAAAAGGGCACTCATAGCTACAAAATTCTTATTTAGGGCTGGGCAGTGGGACTGATTCGCCAATAGTGGTGAATTAGTCCACTTCTAGATTTATGGAAATTCAAATCAGGATTTTGTACCTCTGAGTCTTCTCTATTGTTCTTGATAGAGATTAGGGTCCGAAACTGCCAAATTCAGCCCATTGTCCTTCTCCAAGGCTTGTTTGCAACTTTGAAAACTTTGAATTGCTTTGACAACTTGATGAAAACTTTTCCAATCTTTCTCTTTGAAAATTCTATAACCTAGACCTACAAATCACATGCAAAGAGAGGGAAAAATGTTGTGGGGTTAGTGAATAGGGGTTTTCCTTAGTCAAACCCCTTGTTGGTAATTAAACCCTTGAAATGAAATGAAATATAATAGAGAATGATGAATGAAAAAATAATGATGTTGAAACTCACCAAATCCTAGCAGTAAGGTGTTGCAAACATGTAAGTAATGGCTCCAATGGGTGTGGGCTTGGAAGCTAGCTTGATGTTGATAGATCTTGAATGCAATGCTTGCTTAACTCACACAATCCTACATCAGAAGTGTTAACTCTAAAACAACATGATGAAAGAAATCTTTGACATGATGAATGACACTTGAAGAAGCTCTTGAATGCTTGATAATTTTCCCTTGAAATTCCTTGAATACTCTTGTGAATTATCAAATGCTCTTGTGAATTATATGCATGAATACTTGAATGCTTGATTAGGTCATATGGAATGAGAGAAAAAACCTTGTAATTATACTCAATTATGCAATAATTCCCAAACTTACAACACTACAGACCGACCTTAGATCTTGGAGAATAAAAACCTACCAAAATTTTGAATTAAATTTGAATTTTGAGCTAAAGGGGATTCAATCATCACCCTGGTACAATGGGTCCCACCTGAGGGGACTAATTTTGCCATAATGGCAAATGAGTCCCACCTTAGAAATTTAAGGTGGGTTTTAGGATTTTGATGCTTTAAATGATATTTGTTGGGATTATTTTAAAAAATAAACATATGTAAGACCTTTGGATGCAAAGTGGGGCCAACTAGACCATAAGAAAGCCTAATTATTAATGAAAAACCTAGGAAAGTGTGAAAGTGAGTTACAACACTTTACAACACTTTCAAATAAGGCTTGGTAAATGGTACATCAAAAATAGTTTATTTTATTAACAAGACCATAGAAAAGTGTGAAAGTGTGTTACAATACTTTACAACACTTAAGTAAGGTATCATTTGAATCCTTTTAGTTCACAAGTGACCAAGACCTAATGTGAAAGTGTTATCCACATTACAACATTAAATTAAGGTGATATTAGGCCAAAATCACAAGGAGGGCCCAAACAAGTCAGAAAACGTAGAAGGGTTACTTTTTTGGTGACCACACAAGGAAAAAGAACATTTTTTCCTTGATACACATGTTTATATGATTTTATGACGACAAAGGGAGGTTGGAATAAGAATCTTGATATACTCAAGGCCTACCACATTCAAATATTAGTAGAGAGGATCAGGTATGATCCCGAAGGTTTCATGGCCTAGTTGAAGGAAATAAACAAGAGATATAGATTTGCGCAAATTTTCCAATTCTTGGAAGATGTGGTAAGTGGTGCAACCATTGTAGGAGGGTCCTCAAAGAGAACTATCCAGACCGTGCAACAAGAGTAACACAATAAACGCAAAAAAAAGTATGGAGGCAAATGCATATGCAAATATTCTCATTAAAAAAAATCTCAGTTGCATTTAGCCAACAACATCTGGGCTTACAAATTCAACTCACAAGCCTAATAAAACATGCACAATATTCTAACATGCTCCTATATGCAAGTGAAATCTTACAATTCAAATCAATCATAATCTACTCAATCAACTATCAACTCAACTACCTAATCTAATGATCAATTAAAAGCTTTATAGCATATCCACAATTCTAGAAATATCTACATCGACCAAACATCATCACACTCTCCAAGGAAAGAAAATGTAACGTACGCATGAATAAGTTGGCCTCAAATTTGAATTACTCTTCATCAAGTGTATAAGATGAATTGTGGACCTATAAGGATGGTCTGAGACACTTAGAACAATTAAAATCACACCTTTAAAATCTGCAAGTCATGGGGATGATCTACAATGATCGAACTAGCTGAAAAGTTTGAAATTATTCTAGTGTCGGTTCAAGAAACTGTCAAGAATTATGGAATCAATAATTTGTTGAAAAAAGATCCAATCATACCCAAATATTGTAACAAGGAAAATGAACATGTCCATGATGTACACAAAGATCCATAGGGTCAGGTGTGCAAATATGATGCATCCGCTAGAATGAACTGAGCAAGAATAGAATGAGAACAAAATTGAAGGAAAATATTTTTGGTTGATGCAAGATTGCCAAGAACCAAGGATGCTCCTGCATTAGACATCCAGGGTTATTGAAAATTGATTACCTCACTTAATTGGGGCTAAAGGAAAACCAAGATGGTCTACCTCAACCTGAGAAATCCAAGAAGAATCCTCAACTAGTCTACCTTTCCACTACACAAGATATTCTTTGTATTGTCTTCCATGAGCCTTCCTCCCATCTCTGACATCCAAAATATATTCAATCTTATCTGAATACTATATAGGAATCAGACTCTCCAATTATTCTCTACTATCTTCACTGAATTATGCTTTGTGATATTGATATAGATCTGCAATGTTGAATATAGGTGATATACCCATACCATTGGGTAACTCTACTTCATATGCATTCCCTAAATCAAATTTCCTCAATATTACAAGGTCCAAACTTCCTCGTCTTCAACATGTTGTATGTGCTAACTGGAAATCTTTCCTTCCTCAAATATACCATCACTTCATCTCCAACTTCAAATTCCTTATGTCTCCTCTTTTCATCTGCTTTCTCCTTATACTTTTAGTTCATGTCTTCCAATTGTTGTTTCACTTGACTATGCAACTTCTTCATGTGTTATGCAAATTATTTTGCATTTGCACTCCTTTTGTCTTCCATACTGATGTCTCTCAACTCTGATATACCTCTAGGATGAACTCCAGTAATAATCTCAAAAGGTGTCTTTCCTGTACTCCTGTTCACTGAATTGTTATAGGAAAACTCCACTTGTGCAAGGGATAAATCCAAACTTCCAACCTTCTCTCCAACCAAGCATCTCAAAAATTTCCCTAAAATCTTGTTTACTACTTCTATCTGTCCATCAGTCTGTGGGTGAAAAGAAGAACTAAAGTTCAAGTCTTTCTTCAAGTTCTTCCGAAGTTTCCTCCAAAATTAACCAACAAACATTACATCTCTATCTGAAACAATACTCCTAGGTAACCCATGCAATCTAACCACTTCTATAAAAAACAAGTCTGCTACATGTACTGCATTTGTTGTCTTCTTACAAGGTATGAAATGTGCCATCTTAGAAAATTTGTCTACCACCGCAAATATAGAATCATTACCTTTTTGTGTCTTCGGCAAACCAAGAATGAAATCCATACTAATATATTCCCAAGGTCTCTCCAAAACTGCCAAAGGTTTATACAATCTAACATTCTGACTACTCCCTTTTGCAACTTGACAAACTCTTCAACTCTATGAAAATCTCCTAACATCCTTATGAGTATGCAGCCAAAAGAAATTCTCACTTACCAATTCCATTGTCTTATCAACTCCAAAGTGTCCTAACAATCTCCACTATGCTTCTCCTTCACCAAGTTATCCCTCATTGAACTCGAGGGTATACACAATTGATTTTCTCTGAACAACATATCCTCTTGAATGAAATAATCCAACCACTGGATTTTATTCCCCAAAGTAGGTTTCTTACAAGTTGTCCAAGGTTCTACAAAATTTGGGTCTCCCTCATACAAGCTCTTCAATTCATCAAAGCCTAATACTTCCACTCTCATCTCTATTAGTAAATTCCTTCTCCTACTCAAAGCATCAACAAATCTATTCGAATTTCCACTTCTATGCTTCAAAAAACAAGTATAACTTTGCAAGAACTCTACCCATCTCATGTGTCTTTGATTCAATTTATCCTAACTGTTCAATGCTTGATGATCCATCTACAACAAAAAATCCTTAGGCAACAAATAATGTCTCCACTTCTTCAAGGTTTGAACTATGGCATAAAATTCCTAATCATACACTGAATATCTTCTCCTAGCATCATTCAACTTCTCACTAAAATAAGCTACAGGTCTTCCCTCTTGACTCAAGACTGCTCCAATTGCATTTCCACTTGCATCATAGTCTACTTAAAATACCTTATTAAAATCTGATAAATCCAACACAAGCTACTCAGTCACCTTCTGCTTCAACAACTCAAAACTTTGGTCTCCTCTAGATGTCCATCTAAAATCCTTCCTATCTCCTCTCATTGTTTTTGTCATAGGACTACAAATAGAACTGAAATTCCTAATGAACTTTCTATAGAAACTATCCAATCCATGAAATGATCTTACCTCTCCAATTCTATCTTATGTAGGCCACTCAAAAATTTCTCTTACCTTCTTAGGATCCATATTCAATCCATCCAAAAATATCACAAATCCTAGATATACCAACTCTTCCTTCATGAAACTACACTTAATGTTTATCACCAATTGCTTTTCAGTGAACCTCTGCAAAACTTGTCTTATGTGCAACAAATTTTCTTCTCTACTCTCACTAAAAATCAATATGGCATCCAGGTACTCGATCATAAACTTACCCAATAATTTCTTCAATACTTCATTCATCAACCTCATGAAAGTACTTGGTGCATTTGTTCACTCATACAATCCTTCATTAGTCTTGAACAATGTTTTCCACTCATCTCCTTCTTTGATTTTGATCTGATGATATCCACTCTTCAAATCTATCTTTGTGAAGTACTTAGCTCCACTCAAACAATCCATAATGTCATCTATCTAGGGAAAAGGAAATATATACTTCACTATTTTCTTGTTTATGGCTCTAGAATTTGTACACATCCTCCATTCTCCATTCTTCTTTGGTGCAAGCACAATAGGTACTACACATGGACTTAAGCTTTCTCTAATAAAACCATTCCTTAACAATTCTTTCACTTGTCTATTCAATTCCTCATTCTCTGTTGGTGCCATTCGGTGTGCTGCTTTATTAGGAAAACTAGCTCTAGGAATCAGATCCATACAATGGCTAATACTCCTCACAAGTGGCAATCCATCAGGTACATTATCTAAATGATCTCCTCATATTCTGTCAACATCTCTTTTATCTCTTTCCAGTGTTCTTCTACATGCTTCAAGTCATCAATATTCTTAGGAACTAAGGAATAACACACATTCTTATGTCTCAATCCATCAAGGAATCTTCTTCCATGAACTAGACAAAAGGTAGTGTTCATACAAACTTCAACTTTAGGAACATCTTCCAATGGCAACAAAATCTACTTCATCCCATTAGAAAGAATAGTGTATATATTTGTCTTTCCATCATGAATAGCCTAGTTATAATACTACCAAGGCCTTCCCAATAGAACATGACATATATACATAGGCATGATATCACACAAAACTTCATCATGGTATTTTCCTATCTTTAATTTCACCAAACATTGTTCACTTACTAGTATCTTATGCTCATCCTGAATCCAAGCTATCTGATAGGGCTTTAGGTGCTTCAACCTTTCCAACTTCAATTTAGTCACCATTTCTTTAGAAACTAGCTTCTCAAAACTTCCACTTTCAACAATCACTTTGCAACATTTACCATTCACCTTGCATCTGGTCTAAAAAAAATTCTTTCTCTGCAATGGTTCTTTCTCCAACTCACTTTGACACAACACTCTTCTATTCACCAACACTTCTCCATATTTGGGTCTATTAGATGATCCAAAATAAATTTTACTTTGTTGAAGGAGTGACTGATGATGAGTCTAATAAAGATACTGGAAATGAAGATGAATGGGTTTTCATTGTTACCATTGAAAATAGTCCCCTGGCTATTGAATCTACTAAAGATGAGAAAGCTCTTACATCCAAAGTTGAAGAAAAGGATGAGTGGGTTATTGGTAGTGGATTTTCACATCATATGACTGGTGATAAAAACAAATTTGTAAGTCTAGAGAGGTATGATGGTGGTATTGTAAGATTTGGAGACAACAATGCTAGTGTGATTCATGGCAGAGGTTTTATTTGTCTTGGTGGTAAGGATAACACTGATGATGCTCTTCATGTTGAAGGCTTGAAGCACAATATTTTGAGTTTTGCATAGATGGTGGGAAAAGGCTATGATCTAAAATTCAAAAATGGAAGAAGCAAGATACGTGGAAGTTTTGGAAATATGATTGCTACTGGTAAACAGACAAAAGGTAATATTTTTCACCTGAATACTACTAGTGGGAGTTGTTTAATTGCTCAAGTATATGAAAGTTGGTTGTGGCATAGGAGGTTGTGTCATGTAAATTTTGATAACATTGTCAAGGTAAGTTCCACTCAAGCAGTAAGAGATCTACCTAAGTTAGTGAAGCTTGCTAACATAATTTATAAGGAATGTTAGATGGGTAGAAAAACTAGAGTCTCTTTCTGGAGCAAATAATTTCATTCAAATAATTTGCTGGAGTTGCTACATACTAACCTCTATGGTCCATCCAGAGTCAGAAGTATTCATGGTGAAAGGTACTTTATGTTTATTATTGATGATTATTCTAGAATGACATGGGTTTCCTTTTTAACAGAAAAAATGTGAAGAACTGGAAAAGTTCAAAAGTTTCAAGGCTATGGAAGAGAATAAGAAAGGTATGAAAATCAAGTGTCTAAGATCTGACCAAGGTGGTGAGTTTACTTCTAGAGATTTCAACTCTTTTTGTGAAGAGCATGGAATTAGAATACAATTATCCACTCCCCGAACCCCCTCAACATAATGGAGTTGTAGAAAGAAATAACATAACAATCTTGAATGCTGCTAGAACAATGATGATAGAAGGAAATGTGCCCCAGAGCTATTGGAGTGAAGTTGTAAGTACTGTTGTGTACACTTTAAACTAGGTAAATATTAATGGAAATTCTAGTAAGACCCCTTTTGAGCTATGGTTTGGTTACAAACCTACTGTTAAATATTTCAAGATCTTTGGAAGAAAATGTTATATCAAGAGAGATGATGATATAGGAAAGTTTGATGCAAGAAGTGATGAAGGAATATTTTTAGGTTATTCTACTAAGAGCAAGGCCTACTGATGCTATAACAGAAGACTGAGAAATATGGTTGAGAGTGAAAATGTCAGAGTTGATGAGGATTCCATCAAATCATCCAGATATTATGGATATGATTCTGATGAAGACAATACAAACAAAGGGAAGAATTTTTAGACACAAAATCAACTTCAAATTGTTCCATATGTTCCATACATTCCGGTAAAGCAATCTCAATTTTTTTCGATAAGTCAAGGTAGTTAGGAAGTAGAGAAAAGTGCAAGTACATAAGGAAGATCAAAAGAATCAGAAGTTCAAGAAAATTCCAAAAATCCAAGGTATGTAAAGCTAAACCATTTTGAAAGCCAAATTATAGGAGATAAGAATAAAAGAGTGCAAACTAGAAGGAAGATTGTAGAAGAATACTACCAGATTTGCAAGATTGAACCTGAAAATGTCACTGAAGCCTGCCAAGATGAACACTGGATGGAAGCTATGAAGGGAGAGCTAACATAAATTGAAAAGGACATGTGGATACTGGTTCCCAAACCTAAAGAAAAAAATGTGATTGGTACTAAATGGGTGTTTCAGAACAAGGTGAAGTGGTCCAGAATAAAGAAAGACTGGTATGTAAAGGGTATTCATAGATGGAAGGTTCGATTTTGAAGAAACTTTTTCCATTTTTTCCATAATCAAAGTTGTTAGATTATTTCTTGCTTATGCTGCATGCAAGAATGACAAAGTCTATCAGATGGATGTGAAGTCAACATTTCTGAATGGAGAACTAGAAGAAGAAGTATACGTTGAAAAACTGGATGGATTTTAGCTAACTGACAAGGAAGATATGGTATGTCTCTTGAAGAGAGCTCTATATGGAGTCAAGCAAGCCCCCAGAGCCTGATGATGACTTTAACTTATTCACCATCAGATCCCATTACTTTATCTTTTCTTTTCCTCTTCTCTGCCTATCTATCTACAAATTTTCCCACCAAAGGGATGCATGTCCTCTCAACTTTGTACAAGAAAACTTCACCTTCTTATCTTCAATGGTACCTTCAAATTCAAAATACTTTTCCATCTTTGTAATCCAATCTAACAATACTTCTGAATCCAACTTACCATTATAATCTAGTGGATTGAAATGGGGTCTTGTATTCACTTTAGTTAGGGCTCTTATGAGCCTCTCTTCTCCCTGATCTAGGCCAGGTTGCTCATATCTTCCTCTTTCTTCCTGTACTTCTACTTCTTCATCACTCACATCATCAACTAGTCAACCTCTTCTCTAGGCCATTTCAACTACATCTAATATGGCAACAACTCCTCTTAACATCTCCATCACAGTTCGGTCCCCATTTCCATGCACTCCATTTATACCATTTCTCCTTCCTACCATATTTACAAAAGCCTTCTTCACCTATAAGTCAGATCCTTAATTAACCACCCCACACAAAATATTCAATAGGACTTCACAAACTTTGATGATCTCATAAGGAATGAATCTCACTCTGATAGCAATCTAGCACAACCACAGTAGGAGGGTCCTCAAAGAGAGCTATCTAGACCATGCAACAAGAGTAACACAAAAAAATCAACACAAAGTATGGAGGAAAATGCAGATGAAAATATTCTCATTAATAAAAATCCCAGTTACATTCGGTCGAAAACATCCAAGCTTACAGATTTGGCTCACAGGCCTCATAAAACATGCTCAAAATTCTAACATGCTCCTATATATGAGTGAAATCTTAAAATTCTAATCAATATTAATCTACTCAATCAAAGTCTATCAGCTCAACTACCTAATCTAATGATCAATTACAAGCTTTATATCATATCCACAATTCTAGAAACATCCGTATCAGCCAAAGATCATCACATTCTCCAAGGAAATAAAATGTAACGTGTGCATGAATAGGTCAACCTAAAATTTGAATTACTCTTTATTAGGTGCATAAGATGAAGTGTGGACCTATAAGGAAGGTCGGGGAAACTCCTCAAAATAATTAAAATCACACCATTAAGATCCACAGGTCACAAGGATGATCCACAATGACCGAACTGGCCGAAAAGTTTGAAATTATTCTGGTGTTGGTTCAAGAAACTGTCAAGAATTCTGGAAGCGATAACTTGCGAGAAAAAGATCCAATCACACCCAAATCTTGGAACAAGGAAAATGAACATGTCCATGATGTACACAAATATCCATAGGTTCTGGTGAGAAAATATGACACATCCACCAACATGAACTGAGCAAGAACAGAACGAGAACAAAACTGAAGAAAAATATTTTTGCTTGATGCAAGATTTCCAAGAACCCAGGATGCTCTTGCATCAATAAGAAATGTGTTTGACCTTTTGCATCAAGAAAAAAAAAACCAAGATGGATTTATTTCAATAAGATGTAGATAAAGATAAAGGAGGAGAATCCCGATTTTAATGTTCTCCCAGAAATTGAGAATCTTGATTGCAATGTTCTCCTAGAAATTGAAAATGTAATGCAAAAGGTGGAACATGTCTCCCAAAATTTTGAGACAATAGTTGGCCACCTAGAAACTAAAGGGGTGATAAGTAAGGTTAAGGGTAATTCCCCCATTGAAGAAGAACAGGGTAGAGGAGAAGTTCGTTCTTTGGAAGAAAAGTCTATACCTCAAGCCCCTGAAGAACCAAAAGTAAAGTTCTTAGTAAGGATAAAGAGTAAGGAAAAGAAAAATGATGTAGTTCCTACTCCCTCCCAACAAGAGGAGCAAAAACCTTCTTCTCCTATACCACAAGTACCACCACCATCTCCTCCAAAGCCAACTAGTTTGGTAGACTATGTTGATGAAGAATCTGATGATGACATATGGGTATTAGAGTATGAGATGCAAGAAGGAATTCCCACTACACTCAAAATGATGGTGACACAACAATTACTTATGAGGTTGAGTAAAGTTGGCCTCATTGGGCTTAATGGTAGAGATGATATTTAGGTGGAAGCATGCTCAAAGTTTTTGGATGATGACTCATTTGTAAATTCTCAAGCTTTTATGGAGTTTGCATAAATGTCTAAGAGAGATTAGTATGTTGAAAACTTGGCCATAGAAATAATTCTCCATCTAGAATTTTTTGATGCCACCATCCAAGCAAGGGTTTTGAATGAAATGAGAGTTAAGTTCTAGAAAATGACTACAAAGTAAGGTAGAGAATTGGTGAGAAATAGTGGTATATTATTACCTCTAGAATAGGATTTAGCTTCTATCCTATCCTTTGATACAATAAAGAGATGTGATAGACCTCTTTACAATTCAGAAGAGAGGGTTGCAATTGCATTACAAGGGTCTACCTTAAGTGAACAATGAGATGCATTATTTATTTAGTCTCTAGCCCCAAGCACAAGGAAGCATGACATTGTTGAGCCTACACCTAATTACAGTGGAGGCTTAATAATAAAAAGGGTGTCAAAAACATCAAATCTAGAGGTAGCAAATATGTTAGTACATGTTGTACAATTTACAAGGGACACTGTAGAATCAATAACTACAGAAAAGGAGAAGCTTAGGATAGGCCACAATAATTTGTTAGTTGACTATGGAAAGCTTCAACAATAAAATATACAGTTACAAACAAAAGTAGAATTACTAGAGGAGAAGTTGAGAAGTTTGCAACCAGAAAAGCATAAGTAGACTAATGTTGATTCCCCTACCACTTCACAAAAAGCTGCACCCTCTGAATTTACCCTTGAAATAAGTTCCTCATGGGAAATTATGCCATATAGCATGGGAAGTGTGCCTATTTCAATAATAGAGCAGGTAGTACATCAGAAACACCATAGGTTGAGGAAGATATTAGCAGGGAGGAGTTTCTCAAGTAGCTAAATGAATAGAAAGAGAAAAGTAACAATCACATGATAAGGAGGTTTTTAATAGCAATATGGAGATTGTCACTACAGTATTGGAGCATTTGAATAGAGGAGTGAAGAATAGATTGAATAGCATTCATTATAGCTATTCATCCATGGTGGCTGCTATAAATAATTTTGACAATGACAGGGAAAGATATATTCCACTTATGGAAACATGGATCCCTAGGATGAAGGAATTGATATTGATGTCCATTGGAGCTAAGCAATATGCCAACCCTCCTAAAAAATTTAAGCCCACTGTTACTCTTGTAGGTAAAATTGAGGGGCACGGGAGAAATATTGAACCTTTGGAGATCAAAATAAGGGAGCTGGTGAAATCATTTTAGGAATCAGATCATGATCTCCTTCCATCCATTTTGAGGGATGATGGTAGCATAAAAACCCTATAGGAATGGAAAGATGAAACTAATAAAATTATTTTAGATTAGAGAGTTTCAATTTTTCAAATATATGATGTGGGCACACTGAAGAGAAATATGGATATGTTGGCTCATGCAGAGATTTTCTTGTTGGATTTTGACAAAGACACCAATCAAATTGTTACCAAGTATGCACCTTATAGAGAAAATGTTGATGAGGTCATGAATTTTAACTGGCCTACTTAAGAGGAATTCCTAGCATGGAGAGGCAGATACTTGGAGGGGGTGGTGGATTAATAAGAAATGGTAGGGTGGTGATTTGAAAATTTTGATTTTGAAGTCTACAATCATGATGAGTAATGGATGGGTGAAAATGCACTGCATATCCTAGATTTAGTACAGATTAGGCATTTTCTAAAGTATATAAAATATAGTGCATTTTCTTCAAATTGAATTGGTGACTAGTCTGTAGATGTGAACATATTCCTTGTCCTTTCCTTTTTGTTTCTTTCATGCTTTCTTTCACTTTCATTTTGTGTGTGTGGGCACAATTTTTGAGGAAACTATTTGAATATTCCTTTTGGAAGGTGGGACCAGATCTCCAACGACGAATGAAGACTATTCTTATTTCACACATGTTTCCCACCACCTAGGAACTCATTGTAACTGAAAAAGGAATATATGTTATAGCGGTCCAATAAGCTAATGACATGTGTAATTTTTGGCTTGAGGCTTGTTTTCCTCCATTTCTATAAGAAGGAATTCATGGTGAAAAAGTAGGGGTTCGCTGAATTGTAATTGACACAGTGAATTGTTAGCAAAGCATTAAGTATAGTTTGAGTTTTATCTTAAGTTTTGAGTCTATAGTTATGTAAGTTTGATAATAGGATAGCCAATACAATATAGAATGATGAAAATTTCATGGAAATTGTCTTTCCTTTGTAATTGTTCTACAAGTTATGAATTAATATAATCAAGTATTATATTGTTCATCTCCATTGATTTCTAGTGGATGTGTAATTTCATTCTTGCTTATTAATTCAATGAATTAGTGTAAGTTCTTGAATGAGATTGTTGACTCGTATGAATTATGTTCTAGGATATTTTCAAGAAGTAATGGTTGAGAATGTTATGATGGAATGTTGTAATGCATTGTTTCTGAAGCTATATGTTGTGATTGTTGAATTGTTATCAGGTTGCATAAGTTAAGGTTGACTCTGTGTTTAGGATAAGGCACTGGTTTTAGTAAATCACTCACAATTCAGTTCATGGGTCAATTAATCAGCTAATCATTCTTTATTTACAAATCTTTCAGATGGGTTACCATTGTATTAATCCTATGATGAATTTCACTTTTCTCACGCTCCAAGTATAAGGTATTATTTAAGAGAACTGCCAACTCTTTTGATACACTATATTGTTGAGTAGATATATGAGACTTATCTATTCTTTACAATGTATCTAAATATAAATCATGTAAGTTATTAAATATACATTGTGGGACTACCCTCCTGGGTTTCATAGAGCCCAAAGTGTAGGAGTAAAATTTTTGCAACTTTTACTCATTCGTTGGTCAATCCCTTTAGATTGTTGATTACTGGAAATGGAAAAGTCCATAGGAAATTCTGAAGACTAGCTTGGTTCTTAAAAAATAACCAACATATTGTATACTATCTTAGTCATGAGTATGATATTAATAGGTTGTGATTATAATAATTGTTCTTCTAAAGTTAAGATGCATATAATATGGTATTCAAAACAATTACAAGAGAACATTAAAGGGATTTTGTAGCTCTTTGAATCTAAGAAACCCTACAATTAATTTTTAATGATTTAGGACATGATACACTTATGATCTCCATACTTATAAAATAATTGAATTAACAAATTATCTTAGAATTATTGGGTACTAAATTGTGATGAATAGATCAATTGATTTTAAAGAACTTGCATCTATGTTGTGTTGTGTCTAGTTTGTTATTTCTTGGTGCTTGCATTATTTTGGATGTTTAAATATGTATTGTGAGTTTACAATGTTTTTATCTTATGGCTAGTAAAATATAAGTATAAGATTTAATTTTAAAATTGATTGTTTCTATGTGGAATTTATTACTACTAAGCACTACGATCATGTTTAGAATAAATAGAAAGTGTGAATATTATAAAGAATAGGAATTAAATTGATATAAGAATATGGGGACTGTAGCATAAGGTAAATGAAATTAGAAGGATAAGACTATTATTATAAATTTTATTGAGTTTGTATCTTCATTTTGTGATCTAAAGGACATAGAGTGTTGCTCATTTTTCTCAATCATGACTCAAAATTTGAGCATGCTTAAAGAAAATCTATAATTATTGATGTTTATATTTCAAATTTTATAGGTTTTTTATATGGTCTTGTTCATTCCTTCTATGTTACATATAGAAGGAAGTCACATATCATTATTAAACTTATATCATTGAACCATATTATAGTGGGACCTCATTTGGAGTTATATTGAGGACTTTGCATAATTAATGCATGGTGATGATATTTTGACTACTATTATCTAGGATTGTACATTCTTTATCGATGTATTATTCTTAGATTGAATCAATTTTTCCTAGAAAATTTGTCCCTAGGCATGATTGGATATATATGATTAAAGATAAATATCTTGGATAAGAATGTTATTTTAAACATCTAGTTAGATCTTATTATCATGTGCAAGAGAACCTTAATTGGTATAGAACCTTGGTTTATAGGGAAGAAATAATGAGTAGTATTTTGGTAAGGTAATTAATTTTCACTTGTTTTATAAAATTGTACCACCATTAAATATTAATTTGAGTGAGTTTCTATGTTGAAATTTTAAGTGTATGTTCTTAGAGATATTCTTATAAAGAGAACCACATGTGACTCCAATCCCATTTGGATGTGCCTTTGTAGGAAATATTTGGGTGAAGGATGCCCCTATAATCAATTCTATAAGGGAGGGTTTATGGTTTCCAAAACATAATTATCTCTCAATATTTAGTATGATTTAAGATGAAGAAGAAATTACATTAAATGACTATGAAATTAGCTTCTAAATAATATTTACCCACTATACAATTTTGAACCAAAAAAGGAAATCCATTATTATCAATATTACCTTTTTTCAAAAAAATAGTATGTTTATTTCCAAAATATGCACTTCAATATAGAATGAAATTTTAGAATTACTTTTGGTGTGGTTTATCTTGACGTGAATGTGGGTATGTGCGCAAGATTATCATGGAAAAACAGCCCTTAAGTGGCAAAAACAGAAAATTAGTGTTAGGCAACTTGATCTAAAATTTGAATAAATTCATTCATATTATTTCAAAATATGTAAGAATAGAATTTGTAGAAAATTGTCTAGTTTCTAAACTACTAGGTTTATTTAAAATAAATAAAATCTATTTATGAAAAATTTGAAATTTCAATGCAGAGTACTTAAATCTCAGTGAAAAAATAAGAAGTAGGTGTCCTGCCCTCAATCTCACCCCAACCATGCAATATGGGAATGATAATATTTTTTTATAATATTTTATAGTATAAGTAGGAGACCTTCTAAGGTCCCAGGGATGTGATGCATATTTTTCAAGTAATTTTTTCCAAGTAAATAATTACTCATGAATTTTTATTACAACTTTTAAAAATATAAAACTCGGGTGATGTCCTGACCAATCTTAACTCTGGTCAAAATTGATGAAATTAATTTTCTTTTTAATCCTATAGTATGTGAAGCATAGAATGCACACATGTTTTGGATTTGAAAAATGTGATACCATTTGAAAGTTATAGATGTTTTGAATCACCTACGATCAGACTTTAGCCTTGAATTTCACAGAAAATAAAATAATAACATGATTGAATTAAAATTAAGAATAATTTATATTGGTAAGTTTGAGAATATCCTCTAAAACCCTTTCATTCTAATACACTTTGGGTAAAAAAAAAGCCAATGCCCACATACCCTACAAATACCATAATATTGCCATACTTCTTTGGCCCCCTCATGATCCTCAAGACATACCCATGTATGGGAATTTTGATAAAATTGAGAAATTCACACCTATAGTTGGTGAATATGATGATCTTTTTGTTGAAATGAACAAGGCAACTAAGAGGAGGGGTGAATCAGTTGTAGCAAATTAAACCTTCAAAACCCTCAATAGTAATCAGATTCACAAGTATTCATTAAGTCATTATACTATTAGATTGATTAAACATGAAATTCAAACAACATAAACTACGATCACAACACCATACACATAAGAACACTAGATTTATGTGGAAACCCAATGAGGGAAAAACCACGGTGAGGAATAGCTCATAATATAAGTAATAGAAAAAATAGTACGAAGGGGCTCATTGCTAGAATAGGACACATTGTCCAAAAAGGCTCATAGCCAAGGCTCACTACCACAAAAATAACACAATAATATAGAATTTACACATAGAAACACTTCTCAATTCAAAAAAATATTCCACCACAATTTCTCAGACACTTTCACAATCACACTCAACTCACTTCCTTCAGAATCCTAACATGAAATTCACACCGCTCTGCTCAATTTCGCATATCATTACATTTCACTTATAAAAATATCACATCTATCTTATTTCTTACTCTTTCTCACTTTCTTTTGCATCAACACCATTAATACTTTATATCAACCTCCACCTCAAAACTTTATCTAGTGTCGACTGCTAGCCATTATACATTCAAATTCAAACTTAGAGGTCAGTAACTCCAAACATTCTTGTGGTGGATAGAAACAATAGGAAAAACTACATAAATCCTCAATTAGGGACCCAAATAGATTCCAACACTCTTCAACATGGTTTCCTCATTGCCTCGCATGTAGTGTTAAACACAAGGTCAACCAACACCCATGAACACAATAAACATTGGCAGATGCTTCCTTAGATCAAGCCAAAAGTTTACAACATAATTTACTTGAACTCAATCTAGAATAGTCTATGAACTACTTAATATTGCTCAAATACTTCAACCAAGCTTCACATAAAAAAATACTTTAACTCAAGATAATTGATAACCCTTGTTTGCACACTGATAAATGAAACTCGTACTATACTACACCTAGTCAACAATAAATTTGATCATAGAAAGATAAATACATTATAAGAAACTTCACAAATCCAGACAACTTGAATCAAATTAGCTGAGAAATGTAGAGAAAATAAATTTCTCCCAAATAACAGAAAAGACCATTGAACTATTGATTCACACACTAGTAAAAATGTCTCATACTATACAAAGATCTGAAAGCCCAAATTTTGAATATAGCAACCTCTTTCAGCCTTGACTAACTTGCAAGATCTGCATAGGAATCTAGAATCAACATAGAAAGAATGCATAGCACAATACAAAGCACACTATGATCATTTGCACAACACAATTTACTCTATTTATTAAATTTTCTCTAAAGCATTTGGAAACCAAGTACCAAAACCATCATCACAACTCATTCCAACTCATCTTCAAACTCTACAACAAAAGAATAGCTCCATACATACTCACAACACTTCCTCAAGTCTCAACTACATATGCACAACCTGCTTTCCTCTTTCACAATTTTCCTAATATCCTAAACATCTTCATCCAATAGCTGACATCAATCACAACACCAGTTCATAGACTTCTTATTGACATCAATGACAACACCATCATTCTTTCAAAAATATCCCCCTTTTTCATTGATGGAAATAAAATATGTGAAAAGCTACCAAAGACCACATAATAGTTCTAAATGCTCTCTCTCTTTCCTCAAAATATCTTCTCCCCCTGAGTAGACAAGTTCTTTTTCACATGATTATTTCTCTCCCCATTTGACATCAATGGAAAAGGATAAAAATTTTAGACTTGTTCTCCCTCTATGACACTAAACCAAAATTACCTGCTATGAATACTCCCCCTTATGAGTACACCCAACTAAATCAATAGTCATAATGACAACACATGATTCTACCTACTCCCCCTAAGAGATAGCCACCAACCATCAATATAGAAAAGAGATAGATCCATAGATCTACTAAATTGATGAACCTCTACATGCATCTAGTTCAATAAAGGAGGGGCAATAACCCCTAACTTCTCTCATAGATACTCAAAAGTATCCATAGGAATATCTGTAGTGAATATGTCAACAATCTAATCCTTTGTAGGAATATACTCAAGATTCACTTCACTCTCCATAACCTTCTCTCTCAGAAAGTGTTATTTGATAGATATATGCTTTGTCCTTGAATGCATCACTGGATTCTTTGAAATTTTTATTGCACTTGTATTATCACAAAAAATAGATATAGGCTCATCAAATGCAACTCTAATATCCTTCAAGGTTTTCCTCATCCATAATACCTATGTACAACATTATGTTGCTGCTATATACTTAGCCTCTACAATGGATAAATAAACTCAATCCTATTTCTTACTTAGCCATGAAACCAATCTACATCCAAGAAAGAATGCACCACCACTTGTACTTTTCCTATCATCAACAAAACCAACCCAATCTACATTTGTATAAGCATTTAAAGTGAAATTAGTATCCTTAGGATAGCACAAACCATAATCTGATGTGCCTCTTAAATATTTGAATATTCTCTTCACTACTACAACATGTTTTTTTCTTTAGGATCTTCTTGAAATATAGCAACAAGAAAAATCGCGTGCATGATATCTCGTCTAGTAGTAGTTAAATATAGCAGTTTATTAATCATAGATCTATACTTACTCTAACAAGCCTTAGGTGAATCTTCATCTTTGCTTAATTTACAACCAGTCACCATAGGAGTACATACCATTTTGGATTCATCCATTTCAAAATTCTTCATCATTTCTTTGACACACTTCGACTATGAAATAAAAA
>VDFB02086081.1:276227223-276250465 GCA_007258455.2 Sequoia sempervirens | reverse complement strand
GTTGCCTTGTTCATTTCAACAAAAAGATCATCACATTCACCAACTATTGGTGTGAATTTCACAATTTTATCAAATTCTCATACATTCACGTCAAGATAAACCACACCAAAAGTAATTCTAAAATTTCATTCTATATTGAAGTGCATATTTTGGAAATAAACATACTATTTTTTTGAAAAAAGGTAATATTGATAATAATGGATTTCCTTTTTTGGTTCAGAATTGTATAGTGGGTAAATATTATTTAGAAGCTAATTTCATAGTCATTTAATGTAATTTCTTCTTCATCTTAAATCATACTAAATATTGAGAGATAATTATGTTTTGGAAACCATAAACCCTCCCTTATAGAATTGATTATAGGGGCATCCTTCACCCAAATATTTCCTACAAAGGCACATCCAAATGGGATTGGAGTCACATGTGGTTCTCCTTATAAGAATATCTCTAAGAACATACACTTAAAATTTCAATATAGAAACTCACTCAAATTAATATTTAATGGTGGTACAATTTTATAAAACAAGTGAAAGTTAATTACCTTACCAAAATACTACTCATTATTTCTTCCCTATAAACCAAGGTTCTATACCAATTAAGGTTCTCTTGCACATGATAATAAGATCTAACTAGATGTTTAAAATAACATTCTTATCCAAGATATTTATCTTTAATCATATATATCCAATCATGCCTAGGGAAAAATTTCTAGGAAAAATTGATTCAATCTAAGAATAATACATCGATAAAGAATGTACAATCCTAGATAATAGTAGTCAAAATATCATCACCATGCATTAATTATGCAAATTCCTCAATATAACTCCAAATGAGGTCCCACTATAATATGGTTCAATGATATAAGTTTAATAATGATATGTGACTTCCTTCTATATGTAACATAGAAGGAATGAACAAGACCATATAAAAAACCTATAAATTTTGAAATATAAACATCAATAATTATAAAAAAAATTTAAGCATGCTCAAATTTTGAGTCATGATTGAGAAAAATGAGCAACACTCTATGTCCTTTAGATCACAAAATGAAGATATAAACTCAATAAAATTTATAATAATAGTCTTATCCTTCTAATTTCATTTACCTTATGCTACAGTCCCCATATTCTTATATCAATTTAATCCCTATTCTTTATAATATTCACACTTTCTATTTATTCTAAACATGATCGTAGTTCTTAGTAGTAATAAATTCCACATAGAAACAATCAATTTTAAAATTAAATCTTATACTTATATTTTACTAGCCATAAGATAAAAACATTGTAAACTCACAATACATATTTAAACATCCAAAATAATGCAAGCACCAAGAAATAACAAACTAGACACAACACAACATAGATGCAAGTTCTTTAAAATCAATTGATCTATTCATCACAATTTAGTACCCAATAATTCTAAGATAATTTGTTAATTCAATTATTTTATAAGTATGGAGATCATAAGTGTTGATGATGTTTTCTGCACAGCAACAACTCAGACAGAATACAATATCCTATCTCTCTTGAAAGGTAATATTCAACAATAAATTACTGAAAATCACCCCAAGGTCTCTCGGGTGTTAGGTCATAACAGTGCATAAACAACTCAGATAAAATGTGAAATGCTAGTAATCACAATCGGACCTTACTACAAGCAAATTGTATCTTTCGACCTATCAGATCTTGCAATTTGATGATCTTAAATCCTAAATCTAATCGGATAATAAAGAAATAACAAAAGACAAGGGGTGCAGGATTGAATAAGATCTAACTATTCCTAGGATGAACAATGCAAATGACAGATATATGGAATGGACCAATCTCAAATAACTAGTTCCTGATCGACCCACAATGCAATCTTACAAGAATGGTGCAATCTTCTAAGGTATATAGATTTTCAAACCATAGACATGCATCTACAATCGAACTTAAGCACAAATAAATATTCGGTCCAGGTTGACTTCACCAGCCTACTACAATCAGATAGTTACTGGGAATATAGACCAGAGATTGCTACAAACATTCCAAATATGAAATCACAAACATCATCCACCAAACTGAAACTGATTTATTTCTGAATACTAAACCCTAGATTTCCAAGAAATTTGAAAGATAGAACAAAAGAACCACGCAAGATGAAATAACACAAGAGATTGCACCAGGAAAACCACAATGTCTTCAATTGTATTAATCACCAAGATGCTGCAACAATTCAACTGTTCTGATACAAAATTTGCTTCAAGAAACTGAGTATTACTTCTAAGGAAAAAATTCTCTAACTATTGCTCTCACTTCTCTATTACTGTCTAGCTAATGTCTAACCCTTTACAATGAGGCAAAAATGCCTATTAATAGCAAATCCCAAGGTATGTCGGCCAAGCCAAACATTTTACAAAATAATAAAAACCGTCAAAATAGGTCGGCGAAGGAAAAACAAACTAAGGCACACATTAAATGCCATCATCCAGGTCAGCTTTAACACAGTCCCCAAGGAAGTCCGGTCCAATGCATGCCCTATGATAATAGGGAAGCACAAATCTCGAAATGAGCATTAACTGCTACTCCCTTTATCTTTCTTCTGAACTGATGACCCTTGGACCTTCAAGAATACTCCATCCAACTCAGCAACAGGTGGCAATGGCAAGACCTTGATTCGGCATTTAATTGAGTCTATTTCTTCCTTGGACCGCTCAACAGTCTTGTTCAAATCTTCCCTACTGGCCATATATTTACCCATCACTGCCAAGTAGGTGGCTGCATCATCAAGCCAGTGGCCAGTGACAACTCCTTCAGAATCCGGGGCATAAATTTCATGCCACCACTCCTTCAATTGTTCCAAGCTTAGATACTTGGGAGCTATCTTCTTCCTCCCCGTCATTACCTCAAAGAAGGCAATGCATCCATCATAGACCGCAGTAAGCTCACCGTCAATTGACTTCCTTCATTTATGTATCTTCTTCAGAGCCTTCTGCCTAATATGCAGTGCCTCGAACCATTCCCATGGTTCATCCAACCTGGAGGAAGGAAGGATTCCATCCTTAGCCAATTGCTCTTTGCCATGCCCCAGGATAACCTTCAATTTTTGCAACAAGAGGTCCATATCATCCTTATCCTGAGACAGGATATACTCTAACAGCTCCTTCACCCGGACTGCATCCTTTCCTACAGATAAAATCTCCCTAATAGTATCATACCCTTTTGTTTGGACATCCACCAGCCAATCTATGGCAGCTTGAGCTGAGGCCTTCATCTTTTTGATCCTGGAGATTGTTTCCTTAGGAAGAAAACTAGGAGTGGTAGAAGAAGAAGGGTGGAGAGACTGCAAAGGTTTCATGACCTCCTCCAAACATTTCCTTAACCTTTCATTTTCCCTCTTCAGTTCACATTTAGTCTGAGTCTCCCTCTTCAATCTGTCAACAATCACTACACTGGACCCCTCAAACTCCTCAATATCCTGCTCCACAAATGCAGGCCCAAGGTTAATCGTTTGCACATCATAATCTTGGCTTGTAATATCCTCTCTCATTTTATCTGCGGTAGGAGTGGCGATGTGGACTACCCTATTGTGCGTTTCATCCCTTTCCACCCTTGAGATCACCTTGGCAGCTTTCTTTTTCTTTCCTTTGCCAATTTTTGACAACATCTCATCCCAGTCCAAGGGAGTATCTTCAAAAATCACTTGCTTCTTCCTTGCAAGTTCCTTCTCCAGCCAGTTCAGGGCTATAGGGTCAGTCCGGATTTCTTTTGTCCTAGCATCTTCCAGCTCTTCTGTCACCTTTTCTTCTTCTGCAGTTGCTTTATCATCTTCTTTCTCTAGAAGCTGCCTACCTTGGTCGGCCTCTTCAAATCCTAACTCTGGAAGCGCCGGTGATGGAGTCCTAGTAGGGATATTTTCCTCTGGCTCAGGTGATTCACGGCCTTTGTCACTTTCCGAGGAATCCTCATACTACACCAACGGAGAAGTATGTCTTTCCTCTGTCTCAACTCCAAGTTCTGTAGCTTCACTGAAAAGTGTCCCCTCCTTAAACGGTTCTGCTTCCCCGCTAGTTTCATGTTCACCAGGATTTCTCGGTTCAGGTATGCTCGGTGGAGGAGAAACAGACTTGGATGGCTCCTCAACTGGTAGCTTTGGGGAAGAGTCCTTCTGTTGTGCAGCATCCTTGGGAGAGGGAGTTCTTGATTTCCTCGTATAAACTTTTCTTTTCTCTCCTCTGGAACTCTCCACATTGACAATTGGAGGCTCATCACTCGAAGCAGCCTGATCTTTCCTCTTTGTATTCCTTGTTGTCCTAGTTTTCTTTAGTGGTGGAGGAGCATCCTCCTCTTCCGCTTTCTCCATCTCCTCCTCATCAGAGGACTTGCTGATTGTCAAGGTCTTCCACCTTCGCTTCCCTTTTGGTTTCCTCTTTGTTTCAGGTTCAACTCCCTTGGGACCTCTAACCTTGATCTTGAATGGTGAGGTCTTCACTGTTTTCCCTTTGGGGTCATCTTCCCTGGATTCCTCAGAAGTAGACATGGGGTTGAGATTCCCCATCAATTCGAAGGTGTAAGCTATCTTTGCGTTCTCCAATTCCCAAATTTTATGTTTTACCCAAGAAAGAGTGAATTTCATCACAGGAGCCATTAGGTCCTCCAGTTTTGTAATCTCATCTTCATTCCAGTTAATATCCCCGGCTGGCTTATCTTTCACTGCCTCATAGGCGTGGTCCTACACCAAATTTCTGTCATCATCCAATTGATCCAGGATTAACTTGATGTTGTATTGCCTAATTTCCTCCACAGGGAGCCTAGAGTATCTTTTCTTTCTCACCTCAAGGTCATCTTTGATATTGACCCAATAATCTTCTAAGTGATCTTTATGCCTATACTCCCTAGTGGCCTTTTTCTGAGCTTCTCCTGTTACATCAAAATTCATCCTTTTAGAATGGAAGGAGAAACCATATGCGGCCAGCTCCTCCCCTGCGGTGTGAGTTGATTGAATAGAGGGACACATCTCCGCCACACCAATCCTGAGAGGGAAGTCTCCTCTAAAGCCTATCTTGTGCTTCTCCCTCTTCACCACAGCATCAAATTCACAGATTTGTCTCACAACTTCCAATAGCACAATGTGGTTAGTAGGGTACCGGGGTAACCTGTAAGGAGCAACTAGACATCCATCAATTCTGAGGTAAGTGAAGGTGAGGAACTGGATGAACCAGGCTCTGTAGTTCTTTATTAGCCCTTTGGCTCCATCAGACAATCTAAGGTGCTCAACATTCTGGAGTGTCTGGGTAATATGCATCGTGAACGCATCATTGGCCCTTCTGTAATCTTTGTGCCCCAGATGCAAATCTGGATAAACCTCATACATTATATCCTGTCCTATTGTTCCCTACGGATTCAGGCCCTTGTATGGGTAGGAGATGGCCAACACATACATTACATATGAGGACATAGTGAATTTCTTTGCCTCCAGGACATTCCTCAATTGTCTATCAATCTTAGCACTGATGAGTCTTGCCCAGTGATAGTTAGTCCCTTGCCCAATTTTGATGATCACATGGACCATCCAACTCTCCAATACACCTGCACTCTTCAATCCGGCCACTCTGCTCAGAAGTGTGATGGCATCATATACATCTGACCTAGACTTAACCCTATGCAGCTACTTGGGCAACTTTGAATGATGGGATTTTGGCTTCTCTAGCCATGAATTAATCATTTGTTGGGCCTTGACTGGCTCATTCTCATAATAGGTCCTGGAAGTGTCAATATTTAAGGCACACACTGAAGGAAGATCTAGCATGCTTAAAGCTTGTGCAATAGAGGCTGGAATGAAGTTGGCCAAGACCCTTCCCTCGGTGCTAACCACCCACTGTGTATCAAAATCATATTGTCTAGCACATTCCAAGATTAACTCATAACACTAGACCGCCGGAGGGAAACCTGCCACATGCACCAATTCGGAGTTCATCATCCCTTGCCTCAAGGCTGACAAGTCCCTCTCTGCCGTTCTCTGCTTGAACTCCTCATATCGCCAGGCACCAACATTAGTGTCATATACGTCAACCTACACATAAGACACTTTGCTTTCGGGGAGCTAGTTCTTCACGTCTAGTCTCAATCATTCAGTCTCAAAAATGAACAACGCCCCTGCGCCACCCTTAGACTTTCCAGCAGCTGCCTTGCTTGATTCAGCCTGCACATCCAAAAATCATCATTAGTATTCAATTGTTATGCCTATTCCAATCCAAAAGGTTAGCACAAATCATATAAATCCATCAAATTCCATTGCCAACTGCTAATCCTTTGAGATCTGGAGAAATCAGATAGTCCAGGAAAATCAAGCAAACCTAGAAAATACCATCGAGGCAGAATTTTAGAGAAATCTGACCCAGATGGATTCCTGCTGCTAAAGCATTATTAGTCAGATAAATCGTTAGTGCTACAGGTGAAAAATAAGAAGATAATCATGGAATTCACTCATTGGCAACAAGAAATAAGCATTAAACAATCGTTCCATTAATCCTATCATCGAAACATTTAAAAGGACACAGCTAGACAGGAAATCTGGAAAAATCCGGATGGAACAGATTTTTGTGGACAGCTTAGAATGTTCCAGCAATAACCCCAGTCCACGGAATAAGCCCAAACCGGGAAAATCCGAAAGCAGCAGAATTCCACGAGCACCTCAGAAACCCGAAAAACGGTGAAATGTGAAGCAAAATTCAAATGACTATGGGATCTTCCCTTCCTGAGTTCTAATGGTTTCGAAACTGACAGCAATCAACAAAACTCAAGACGCAAAGGATTTCTGACCCTCAAAACTCTCAAAGGATGAACCCCTATATCAAAATAATGATGCCCTAATCTGAATAACTAGACCTCCGCCATTAATACCAGAGCAAGCTTTAAGGTTTAAAGTATCAGCTAAGGATTTACCTAAAGCACTTGAATTTTCACAAGACGCGGAAGTCAACATGATACAAGGACAAAAATCGCTCAAGCAAAATGAAACCTTCGCTCTGGGCCGAACACCGAGGAAAACCCTAACTTCGCACAATAGAAAATTTCACACCAAAAGAGCAAGCAATCCAACCCAGAACCTCGTCTAATGGATACATATGCCATCTAATGGATAAATAGCGCTCATAGGGCACGAGAAATAGGGTTCTATAACAAAAGATGGGTCAAACCCTGACTCTATAAATATGAAATCAAAATCAAGCAAGGGGCGACCCAACATTAACAACACCCAACGCAGAAACCCTCAATCACCACACAAGCAAACGAAGGGAAATGATAACATACCATGGATTGATGCAGAAGAAATTCGAGCTCGAAAAGATGACCTCTGCAGTAAACACGTCCAAGCAACGAAAAACCAAACACTGGCACTCAAGCAATCCTCACGCACACGAGCCAAGATCGATCTTCAAAGCACAAATGAGAATTTCTGATTGCCAGAGCAAAAGGAGATGAGTGAACGAAGTTAGAATGATGTTTAGAGTGCCCTAAATCCACCCATATACCCATCTGAGCGAAGGTACCTTAGTCATTAATTCATGACAAGACATTTTTGACAAATCTGGAAACTCGAGCCCAAAACGGAATTTCGGAAAATCTGGGAATACGCGGAAATCTGAATGGACAGGAATTTCGCGGAAATGCAGAAACTGGGGACATGGCGAAGTTCGGGACTTTGGCCAAGTCCGAGAAAATCCTCCCGAAACTGAAAATCCCGGGATCAAGCAGAAACCCGGAATCAGAGAATCCAGCCAGGAACGGACAAAGAACCAGGGCCCGGGAAAATCCGCTGAAGCTGGAAAATCTCGGAACTAGGTGAAAACCCGAAGTTTGCTAAAAACTCAATTTCAATCAATTCAAGCCTTAGGGAAAGGTCAAGGCTAGCAAGACCAACATGTCAAAACCTTAAAATGATAAATCCAATGAAACCAAAGGTTAAAAGACATCCAGAAAGAGGGTCCCTACTCCAAGTGGGGTGTGTGTGCAAAAACTGCACAACAATAAGTGTATCATGTCCTAAATCATTAAAAATTAATTGCAGGGTTTCTTAGATTCAAAGAGCTACAAAATCCCTTTAATGTTCTCTTGTAATTGTTTTGAATACCATATTATATGCATCTTAACTTTAGAACAAAAAATATTATAATCACAGCCTATTAATATCATACTCATGACTAAGATAGTATACTATATGTTGGTTATTTTTTAAGAACCAAGCTAGTCTTCAGAATTTCCTATGGACTTTTCCATTTCCAGTAATCAACAATCTAAAGGGATTGACCAACGAATGAGTAAAAGTTACAAAAATTTTACTCCTACACTTTGGGCTCTATGAAACCCAGGAGGGTAGTCCCACAATGTATATTTAATAACTTACATGATTTATATTTAGATACATTGTAAAGAATAGATAAGTCTCATATATCTACTCAACAATATAGTGTATCAAAAGAGTTAGCAGTTCTCTTAAATAATACCTTATACTTGGAGCGTGAGAAAAGTGAAATTCATCATAGGATTAATACAATGGTAACCCATCTGAAAGATTTGTAAATAAAGAATGATTAGCTAATTAATTGACCCATGAACTGAATTGTGAGTGATTTACTAAAACCAGTGCCTTATCCTAAACACAAAGTCAACTTTAACTTATGCAACCTGATAAACATTCAACAATCACAACATATAGCTTCAGAAGCAATTCATTACAACATTCCACCATAACATTCTCAACCATTACTTCTTGAAAATATCCTAGAACATAATTCATACGAGTCAACAATCTCATTCAAGAACTTACACTAATTCATTGAATTAATAAGCAAGAATGAAATTACACATCAACTAGAAATCAATGGAGATGAACAATATAATACTTGATTATATTATTTCATAACTCGTAGAACAATTACAAAGGAAAGACAATTTCCATGAAATTTTCATCATTCTATATTGTATTGGCTATCCTATTATCAAACTTACATAACTACAGACTCAAAACTTAAGATAAAACTCAAACTATACTTAATGCTTTGCTAACAATTCACTGTGTCAATTACAATTCAGCGAACCCCTACTTTTTCACCATGAATTCCTTCTTATAGAAATGGAGGAAAACAAGCCTCAAGCCAAAAATTACACATGTCATTAGCTTATTGGACCGCTATAACATATATTCCTTTTTCAATTACAATGAGTTCCTAGGTGGTGGGAAACATGTGTGAAATAAGAATAGTCTTCATTCGTCATTGGAGATCTGGTCCCACCTTCCAAAAGGAATATTCAAATAGTTTCCTCAAAAATTGTGCCCATACACACAAAATGAAAGTGAAAGAAAGCATGAAAGAAACAAAAAGGAAAGGACAAGGAATATGTTCACATCTACAGACTAGTCACCTATTCAATTTGAAGAAAATGCACTATATTTTATATACTTTAGAAAATGCCTAATCTGTACTAAATCTAGGATATCAGTGCATTTTCACCCATCCATTACTCATCATGATTGTAGACTTCAAAATCAAAATTTTCAAATCACCACCCTGCCATTTCTTATTAATCCACCACCCCCTCCAAGTATCTGCCTCTCCATGCCAGGAATTCCTCTTAAGTAGGCCAGTTAAAATTCATGACCTCATCAACATTTTCTCTATAAGGTGCATACTTGGTAACAATTTGATTGGTGTCTTTGTCAAAATCCAACAAGAAAATCTCTGCATGAGCCAACATATCCATATTTCTCTTCAGTGTGCCCACATCATATATTTGAAAAATTGAAACTATCTAATCTAAAATAATTTTATTAGTTTCATCTTTCCATTCCTGTAGGGTTTTTATGCTACCATCATCCCTCAAAATGGATGGAAGGAGACCATGATCTGATTTTTAAAATGATTTCACCAGCTCCCTTATTTTGATCTCCAAAGGTTCAATATTTCCCCTATGCCCCTCAATTTTACCTACAAGAGTAACAGTGGGCTTAAATTTCTTAGGAGGGTTGGCATATTGCTTAGCTCCAATGGACATCAATATCAATTCCTTCATCCTAGGGATCCATGTTTCCATAAGTGGAATATCTCTTTCCCTGTCATTGTCAAAATTATTTATAGCAGCCACCATGGATGAATAGCTATAATGAATGTTATTCAATCTATTCTTCACTCCTCTATTCAAATGCTCCAATACTGTAGTGACAATCTCCATATTGCTATTAAAAACCTCCTTATCATGTGATTGTTACTTTTCTCTTTCTATTCATTTAGCTACTTGAGAAACTCCTCCCTGCTAATATCTTCCTCAACCTATGGTGTTTCTGATGTACTACCTACTCTATTATTGAAATAGGCACACTTCCCATGCTATATGGCATAATTTCCCATGAGGAACTTATTTTAGGGGTAAATTCAGAGGGTGCAACTTTTTGTGAAGTGGTAGGGGAATCAACATTAGTCTACTTATGCTTTTCTGGTTGCAAACATCACAACTTCTCCTCTAGTAATTCTACTTTTGTTTGTAACTGTATATTTTATTGTTGAAGCTTTCCATAGTCAACTAACAAATTATTGTGGCCTATCCTAAGCTTCTCCTTTTTTGTAGTTATTGATTCTACAATGTCCCTTGTAAATTGTACAACATCTACTAACATATTTGCTACCTCTAGATTTGATGTTTTTGACACCCTTTTTATTATTAAGCCTCCACTGTAATTAGGTGTAGGCTCAACAATGTCATGCTTCCTTGTGCTTGGGGCTAGAGACTAAATAAATAATGCAACTCATTGTTCACTTAAGGTAGACCCTTGTAATGCAATTGCAACCCTCTCTTCTGAATTGTAAAGAGGTCTATCACATCTCTTTATTGTATCAAAGGCTAGGATAGAAGCTAAATCCTATTCTAGAGGTAATAATATACCACTATTTCTCACCAATTCTCTACCTTACTTTGCAGTCATTTTCTAGAACTTAACTCTCATTTCATTCAAAACCCTTGCTTGGATGGTGGCATCAAAAAATTCTAGATAGAGACTTATTTCTATGGCCAAGTTTTCAACATACTAATCTCTCTTAGACATTTATGCAAACTCCATAAAAGCTTGAGAATTTACAAATGAGTCATTATCCAAAAACTTTGAGCATGCTTCCACCTAAATATCATCTCTACCATTAAGCCCAGTGAGGCCAACTTTACTCAACCTCATAAGTAATTGTTGTGTCACCATCATTTTGAGTGTAGTGGGAATTCCTTCTTGCATCTCGTACTCTAATACCCATATGTCATCATCAGATTCTTCATCAACATAGTCTACCAAACTAGTTGGCTTTGGAGGAGATGGTGGTGGTACTTGTGGTATAGGAGAAGAATGTTTTTGCTCCTCTTGTTGGGAGGGAGTAGGAACTACATCATTTTTCTTTTCCTTACTCTTTATCCTTACTAAGAACTTTACTTTTGGTTCTTCAGGGGCTTGAGGTGTAGACTTTTCTTCCAAAGCACGAACTTCTCCTCTACCCTGTTCTTCTTTGTTGGTGTAATTAAATGTCTTGCACCTTGTCTTAGGTCATAATTACACCTTAGTTAAGTTTACTTAGGGACCACATAGGAGGTTGTTGGAGAATCTCCACTTTTGGTGGACTTGACATGTCATTACCTCATCACTTCCACCTTTTGTGGACACATCATGTGATTATCTCTCCACCTTAAGTAGAGTGATAGCTCTCCATAGTTGTCTCATGTCATAAGATTCTGACACTTGTCATAATCTTATGCCCTTCTATGTTCTCACCTTGGCTATTTAACCAAGGGGTCTCTCATTTGTAATGAATCATAATCATATCATATCAATGACATTGAATATAGTTTATTCTTGTCATATTTTCTCTCTCTTTTCTTATGCTTTCTATTTGGTCGATAGATCTTGGGTGGCAGCCATAGCCAATTCTAACATGGTATCAGAGCAGGTTGGATGCCATTGGAGAGTCTTTTTCTGAAGAGAGATTCTAGATCTAAGGAGATTTCGTTCATGGCTCTTTATTGTAGGTTCATATTCGAGCTTGCTGGTGCAAATATGAGCTCACCATTATGTCCGAAAGGTTAAAGATAGTCAATTTTTCCTTTTGTTTCATCCAAATCCGACATACAAGGCCAAATCTATGAGGGTTTGAAGCTAAAGAGTGGTTGCCAGATCCAGAAGGTAGCTGCAATTTTGGAGCACTTTGGGTCAAATCTGACCTTGCCATCACGTCCAGAAGGGCCAAAAACCCTAAGATCGACTGTCAATTCGTCCATTTTGGAGCAAGTCATCCAGTGAGGCAAAAAAATTTTGCTCAAAGAGCTGTACGGCCCCAGGTCGTCATTAATTACCAGTGATACGATTTTTCTGAAAAATTCAAAAAAATTCAATTGAAAAATTTTGAAATTTTTCTTAGAAAAATTAAATTCTGGCAATTGAAATTTCTTTGTAAATTTTTTTTTATTTAAAAATTCAAAAATAAAAAATAGATATAAGAGTGTATTGTTCTGCCGAAGTACCACAAAATAGCAGTACCGTCTGCAGTGCCCGCCACGTGGCGTGGGCAGACCCTGCGTCCATATGCCCCCGCGGGCTCCCACACTACCGACAACCTCTTCAAACAAATCTGCGGGCATCCAAAAATTCCACAGGCGGTGATCTCCATATTATCCAGGTGGTGAAATAAAATACCAGCGATTCCTCTGATCCCTCCGACCGGCGTGCGACGTTCTATCGAGCGTCAAATTTAAGCCTGGGAAAAGAGAATATTCTGTTTGGAAAAAGATTCTGTCAGCCAGATTCCGTCAAAATATTCTGGTAGGGGTCAACTTCTCTTTTGACAGGCCCGGAAGCCATCAAATTTAATCGCCTTTATTGATGACGTCATCAATACGTCATGGATGACGTCAGCAGAGCCATTGAATTTTTTGTACCCCTCTCCATTTGAGTTTTCATTTTTAGAGTTCAATTTTGGAGGCTCGTAACTTGCTCAATTTGAGTCCTTTTTTCAAGCAATTTTTTTTTTATTTGGGCTAGAATTTTGTGCTCTATGCACTGGTGCAATCAGTTTTTGGTTTTGGTGTTTGGTTTTTCCAGAATTTGCAGATTCTCACAGGTGTTGCTACTTCATCCTCATTTGGGAACTTCAGGAGCTCATATCTTGCTCCTACGGTAACATTTTTGAGTGCATTTTTTTTTGAAAGTGCATGATTTTCTGTGTACTTCTCAGTGGTATGATCAGATTGATCTCATTTTGTACCAAAAATTGTACTTGATACTGTGGCCTATTTTGGCATTTGTAAGCACTAAGATCAAGTCTAGTTTGTTGTTTTGGCATCTAGCAACTGTAAACGCACTAAATATAAAGTGCCAAATAAGATATTGCTTGGGGGGTTTCTTGATTGAGTGATTTGTGGGGGGTCTTGGTGCATTACTTTGATCTGTTTGCTTTTTTCTCTCTCATTCTCATGGATCATTCTAAGGTTCCTTTGCTCACATCATATAATTATTCAACATGGCATCAAAATGCATGGAATATACTAATGACAGAAGGTCACTCTCTATATGTTGAAAATAAGGTACCTGAACCTACTGATGATGAGAAAAAGTTAAAATGGATGATCAAACATGCCAAAGCTCTTGGGTGTCTTCGTAGACTAGTTTCTCAAGATTTGTTGTTCCAAATTGAATCATGTAAAAATTTCTCATGAAGCTTGGGAAAAATTGAAAACATTGTATGGTACAAAAGATGAAGTAAGAGGCTATCAAATTGATAATGATTTGATGAATCTTGATCCTAAGAACTTTAACAACATCTAGGACTACATCACTAAGGTTAATGATCTAAAAGAGAAATGTAAAGCATGTGGAATTGATAAGAAGGACATCTAGTTGGTGTACAATACAATGAACAAACTTGGTCCTGATTATGCTTCTTTTTTTTCTAGCTTTCATACTCATAGATTGACTATGGGGTCTGCATACACTACACCTTCATTTGCATCATTTTCTGAGATGTCGATACATGAGCAACAAAAGCTTATCTTAATGGGTCTCATCAAGACTTCTAAATCTCAGGAATTGTTGGTTAATCAGGTGAAAGAATCAGAATCAGATAAGAAACAAAAGAAAGCAAAGAATAATCAACATTCAGATCAAGTAAAGGATAATCCACATTCAAATCAATCAAAGAAAAAATCTTCTTCAAAAGGAGAATCATCTAAGAAGGAGAGACCTTTTTGTGCATATTACAAGAAGGATGGACATGAAGAACACTATTGTTATAAGAAGGATATTGATGAGTTGAAGAATCTTCTCAGAAAGAATCACATTGATTTTCCTTCTAGAATGTCTGAGTCTTCTTCTCCTTCTACTTCAAAACAGTCTAAAAAGGGCAAAGGTCAAACATCAAGATATAAAGGACAAGCTCTTTGTTCTCATTCAAGTCCAGGATTAGGGAGATGGCTTCTAGATTCAAGAGCATCTCATCATATGGCATCTTCACAGACTATCTTCTCTTCATTTCAGCCTTGTTCAATGTCTCCTATCTTGATGGGAAACAATACATACATGAGTGTAACAGGGAAGGGATCTATTAGCATTGGGGAGAACACTTTTTAGGATGTCTTGTGTGTTCCTCATTTGACGAACAATCTGCTTTCCATATATCAAATTACACATGGTGGAGATGGGAGAACTATGGAGTTCACTCCTGATTCAGTTATCATTCATGACTTGGAGACTAGAGATATCATTGCTACTAGGGTGGTCTATCATTCATCTTGGTTGTATTCCTTTGCACAATTTTCTTCTGATGGTGACAATGTTCCTTCGACTGTTGATTATATGAACCATGATTCAGAGGAGACATTTGGCTTTTTGAACTTGGGCATACTCACATCAGATCTAGTACTTGAGCCATGCACTCTATCTCCTCCATCGACTATTGTACTTGAGGATACTTGTGTTGCTACAGTTTTGGCTCCTAGTGATTCAGTACAGCAGGATATACATAGTCTTCTAGATATGGCCACTGTGGATGACTTCCTCATAGGTATTTCAGACTTGTTTATGGAGTCTCATCTTGCAGATTTGGAGGACACTATCGATAGCATTCATCTTCTCTTTGATGAAGATGCACTTTCTTCAGTTGTTGTGAGGGAACACCTTGACGCTCTTGTTCATTCTCTACATGATCATTATTCTCAGATTGGTGTGAGTGTGGATACTTTTGGACAACATTTGGAGGAGGCTTCTTTGTCTTCAGAGGGGATATCTTTGTCTTTGGATAGTGCTCTACATTCTTCTCTACTAGATGTTTGGTTTTCCTCTTCAGCAGTGTGGCCTAGAACGCCTGATTGGAGTGTGTTAGCTTTCTACATCGACATGGAGACACTTGAGCATGCTCAGAGACATCATCACACATCATCCATCTTCATGACTTCCTACATACATCCTTGGTTTTGTTTCTTCCCAAGGGGAGGAACGTTGTTCAACGAGATTGGATCATCTTCAACATTCAATGTCGAGCTTCTACCATCATTGCAGGAGACTCAACATTGAGGGGGGGCTACCTTGTCTCTCTTCTACTTCTCTCTTATTGGGGGGTCTTTTTCTTCACATGGGGTTTTTACCTTCTCATTCTTCATTGAGAGCATTTCACTTTTTGCATTTCATCTCTCTTTTGAGGGGGAGTTTTTCCCATGAGGTTTTCTCCCTTTCCTTGCTTGTGAGAGATTGCATTGTTTCTACATGGGTACCTAACATGGCCTAGTAGCCGGGACCCATCTTGCATTGTTTGCATTTGTGTACATTCTCCCTAAGTTGCACTTAAGGGGGGGTGTTGGTGTAATTAAATGTCTTGTACATTGTCTTAGGTCATAATTACACCTTAGTTAAGTTTACTTAGGGACCACATAGGAGGTTGTTGGAGAATCCCCACTTTTGGTGGACTTGACATGTCATTACCTCATCACTTCCACCTTTTGTGGACACATCATGTGATTATCTCTCCACCTTAAGTGGAGTGATAGCTCTCCATAGTTGTCTCATGTCATAAGATTCTGACACTTGTCATAATCTTATGCCCTTCTATGTTCTCACCTTGGCTATTTAACCAAGGGGTCTCTCATTTTTAATGAATCATAATCATATCATATCAATGACATTGAATACAGTTTATTCTTGTCATATTTTCTCTCTCTTTTCTTGTGATTTCCATTTGGTCCATAGATCTTGGGTGGCAGCCATAGCCAATTCTAACATTCTTCAATGGGGGAATTACCCTTAACCTTACTTATCACCCCTTTAGTTTCTAGGTGGCCAACTATTGTCTCAAAATTTTGGGAGACATGTTCCACCTTTTGCATTACATTTTCAATTTCTAGGAGAACATTGCAATCAGGATTCTCAATTTCTGGGAGAACATTAAAATCGGGATTCTCTTCCTTTATCTTTATCTACATCTTATTGAAATAAATCCATCTTGGTTTTTTTTTTCTTGATGCAAAAGGTCAAACACATTTCTTATTGATGCAAGAGCATCCTGGGTTCTTGGAAATCTTGCATCAAGCAAAAATATTTTTCTTCAGTTTTGTTCTCGTTCTGTTCTTGCTCAGTTCATGTTGGTGGATGTGTCATATTTTCTCACCAGAACCTATGGATATTTGTGTACATCATGGACATGTTCATTTTCCTTGTTCCAAGATTTGGGTGTGATTGGATCTTTTTCTCGCAAGTTATCGCTTCCAGAATTCTTGACAGTTTCTTGAACCAACACCAGAATAATTTCAAACTTTTCGGCCAGTTCGGTCATTGTGGATCATCCTTGTGACCTGTGGATCTTAATGGTGTGATTTTAATTATTTTGAGGAGTTTCCCCGACCTTCCTTATAGGTCCACACTTCATCTTATGCACCTAATAAAGAGTAATTCAAATTTTAGGTTGACCTATTCATGCACACGTTACATTTTATTTCCTTGGAGAATGTGATGATCTTTGGCTGATACGGATGTTTCTAGAATTGTGGATATGATATAAAGCTTGTAATTGATCATTAGATTAGGTAGTTGAGCTGATAGACTTTGATTGAGTAGATTAATATTGATTAGAATTTTAAGATTTCACTCATATATAGGAGCATGTTAGAATTTTGAGCATGTTTTATGAGGCCTGTGAGCCAAATCTGTAAGCTTGGATGTTTTCGACCGAATGTAACTGGGATTTTTATTAATGAGAATATTTTCATCTGCATTTTCCTCCATACTTTGTGTTGATTTTTTTGTGTTACTCTTGTTGCATGGTCTAGATAGCTCTCTTTGAGGACCCTCCTACTGTGGTTGTGCTAGATTGCTATCAGAGTGAGATTCATTCCTTATGAGATCATCAAAGTTTGTGAAGTCCTATTGAATATTTTGTGTGGGGTGGTTAATTAAGGATCTGACTTATAGGTGAAGAAGGCTTTTGTAAATATGGTAGGAAGGAGAAATGGTATAAATGGAGTGCATGGAAATGGGGACCGAACTGTGATGGAGATGTTAAGAGGAGTTGTTGCCATATTAGATGTAGTTGAAATGGCCTAGAGAAGAGGTTGACTAGTTGATGATGTGAGTGATGAAGAAGTAGAAGTACAGGAAGAAAGAGGAAGATATGAGCAACCTGGCCTAGATCAGGGAGAAGAGAGGCTCATAAGAGCCCTAACTAAAGTGAATACAAGACCCCATTTCAATCCACTAGATTATAATGGTAAGTTGGATTCAGAAGTATTGTTAGATTGGATTACAAAGATGGAAAAGTATTTTGAATTTGAAGGTACCATTGAAGATAAGAAGGTGAAGTTTTCTTGTACAAAGTTGAGAGGACATGCATCCCTTTGGTGGGAAAATTTGTAGATAGATAGGCAGAGAAGAGGAAAAGAAAAGATAAAGTAATGGGATCTGATGGTGAATAAGTTAAAGTCATCATCAGGCTCTGGGGGCTTGCTTGACTCCATATAGAGCTCTCTTCAAGAGACATACCATATCTTCCTTGTCAGTTAGCTAAAATCCATCCAGTTTTTCAACGTATACTTCTTCTTCTAGTTCTCCATTCAGAAATGTTGACTTCACATCCATCTGATAGACTTTGTCATTCTTGCATGCAGCATAAGCAAGAAATAATCTAACAACTTTGATTATGGAAAAAATGGAAAAAGTTTCTTCAAAATCGAACCTTCCATCTATGAATACCCTTTACATACCAGTCTTTCTTTATTCTGGACCACTTCACCTTGTTCTGAAACACCCATTTAGTACCAATCACATTTTTTTCTTTAGGTTTGGGAACCAGTATCCACATGTCCTTTTCAATTTATGTTAGCTCTCCCTTCATAGCTTCCATCCAGTGTTCATCTTGGCAGGCTTCAGTGACATTTTCAGGTTCAATCTTGCAAATCTGGTAGTATTCTTCTACAATCTTCCTTCTAGTTTGCACTCTTTTATTCTTATCTCCTATAATTTGGCTTTCAAAATGGTTTAGCTTTACATACCTTGGATTTTTGGAATTTTCTTGAACTTCTGATTCTTTTGATCTTCCTTATGTACTTGCACTTTTCTCTACTTCCTAACTACCTTGACTTATCGAAAAAAATTGAGATTGCTTTACCGGAATGTATGGAACATATGGAACAATTTGAAGTTGATTTTGTGTCTAAAAATTCTTCCCTTTGTTTGTATTGTCTTCATCAGAATCATATCCATAATATCTGGATGATTTGATGGAATCCTCATCAACTCTGACATTTTCACTCTCAACCATATTTCTCAGTCTTCTGTTATAGCATCAGTAGGCCTTGCTCTTAGTAGAATAACCTAAAAATATTCCTTCATCACTTCTTGCATCAAACTTTCCTATATCATCATCTCTCTTGATATAACATTTTCTTCCAAAGATCTTGAAATATTTAACAGTAGGTTTGTAACCAAACCATAGCTCAAAAGGGGTCTTACTAGAATTTCCATTAATATTTACCTAGTTTAAAGTGTACACAACAGTACTTACAACTTCACTCCAATAGCTCTGGGGCACATTTCCTTCTATCATCATTGTTCTAGCAGCATTCAAGATTGTTATGTTATTTCTTTCTACAACTCCATTATGTTGAGGGGGTTCGGGGAGTGGATAATTGTATTCTAATTCCATGCTCTTCACAAAAAGAGTTGAAATCTCTAGAAGTAAACTCACCACCTTGGTCAGATCTTAGACACTTGATTTTCATACCTTTCTTATTCTCTTCCATAGCCTTGAAACTTTTGAACTTTTCCAGTTCTTCACATTTTTTCTGTTAAAAAGGAAACCCATGTCATTCTAGAATAATCATCAATAATAAACATAAAGTACCTTTCACCATGAATACTTCTGACTCTGGATGGACCATAGAGGTTAGTATGTAGCAACTCCAGCAAATTATTTGAATGAAATTATTTGCTCCAGAAAGAGACTCTAGTTTTTCTACCCATCTAACATTCCTTATAAATTATGTTAGCAAGCTTCACTAACTTAGGTAGATCTCTTACTGCTTGAGTGGAACTTACCTTGACAATGTTATCAAAATTTACATGACACAACCTCCTATGCCACAACCAACTTTCATATACTTGAGCAATTAAACAACTCCCACTAGTAGTATTCAGGTGAAAAATATTACCTTTTGTCTGTTTACCAGTAGCAATCATATTTCCAAAACTTCCACGTATCTTGCTTCTTCCATTTTTGAATTTTAGATCATAGCCTTTTCCCACCATCTATGCAAAACTCAAAATATTGTGCTTCAAGCCTTCAACATGAAGAGCATCATCAGTGTTATCCTTACCACCAAGACAAATAAAACCTCTGCCATGAATCACACTAGCATTGTTGTCTCCAAATCTTACAATACCACCATCATACCTCTCTAGACTTACAAATTTGTTTTTATCACCAGTCATATGATGTGAAAATCCACTACCAATAACCCACTCATCCTTTTCTTCAACTTTGGATGTAAGAGCTTTCTCATCTTTAGTAGATTCAATAGCCAGGGGACTATTTTCAATGGTAACAATGAAAACCCATTCATCTTCATTTCCAGTATCTTTATTAGACTCATCATCAGTCACTCCTTCAACAAAGTAAAATTTATTTTGGATCATCTAATAGACCCAAATATGGAGAAGTGTTGGTGAATAGAAGAGTGTTGTGTCAAAGTGAGTTGGAGAAAGAACCATTGCAGAGAAAGAATTTTTTTTAGACCAGATGCAAGGTGAATGGTAAATGTTGCAAAGTGATTGTTGAAAGTGGAAGTTTTGAGAAGCTAGTTTCTAAAGAAATGGTGACTAAATTGAAGTTGGAAAGGTTGAAGCACCTAAAGCCCTATCAGATAGCTTGGATTCAGGATGAGCATAAGATACTAGTAAGTGAACAATGTTTGGTGAAATTAAAGATAGGAAAATACCATGATGAAGTTTTGTGTGATATCATGCCTATGTATATATGTCATGTTCTATTGGGAAGGCCTTGGTAGTATTATAACTAGGCTATTCATGATGGAAAGACAAATATATACACTATTCTTTCTAATGGGATGAAGTAGATTTTGTTGCCATTGGAAGATGTTCCTAAAGTTGAAGTTTGTATGAACACTACCTTTTGTCTAGTTCATGGAAGAAGATTCCTTGATGGATTGAGACATAAGAATGTGTGTTATTCCTTAGTTCCTAAGAATATTGATGACTTGAAGCATGTAGAAGAACACTGGAAAGAGATAAAAGAGATGTTGACAGAATATGAGGAGATCATTTAGATAATGTACCTGATGGATTGCCACTTGTGAGGAGTATTAGCCATTGTATGGATCTGATTCCTAGAGCTAGTTTTCCTAATAAAGCAGCACACCGAATGGCACCAACAGAGAATGAGGAATTGAATAGACAAGTGAAAGAATTGTTAAGGAATGGTTTTATTAGAGAAAGCTTAAGTCCATGTGTAGTACCTATTGTGCTTGCACCAAAGAAGAATGGAGAATGGAGGATGTGTACAAATTCTAGAGCCATAAACAAGAAAATAGTGAAGTATATATTTCCTTTTCCCTAGATAGATGACATTATGGATTGTTTGAGTGGAGCTAAGTACTTCACAAAGATAGATTTGAAGAGTGGATATCATCAGATCAAAATCAAAGAAGGAGATGAGTGGAAAACATTGTTCAAGACTAATGAAGGATTGTATGAGTGAACAAATGCACCAAGTACTTTCATGAGGTTGATGAATGAAGTATTGAAGAAATTATTGGGTAAGTTTATGATCGAGTACCTGGATGCCATATTGATTTTTAGTGAGAGTAGAGAAGAAAATTTGTTGCACATAAGACAAGTTTTGCAGAGGTTCACTGAAAAGCAATTGGTGATAAACATTAAGTGTAGTTTCATGAAGGAAGAGTTGGTATATCTAGGATTTGTGATATTTTTGGATGGATTGAATATGGATCCTAAGAAGGTAAGAGAAATTTTTGAGTGGCCTACATAAGATAGAATTGGAGAGGTAAGATCATTTCATGGATTGGATAGTTTCTATAGAAAGTTCATTAGGAATTTCAGTTCTATTTGTAGTCCTATGACAAAAACAATGAGAGGAGATAGGAAGGATTTTAGATGGACATCTAGAGGAGACCAAAGTTTTGAGTTGTTGAAGCAGAAGGTGACTGAGTAGCTTGTGTTGGATTTATCAGATTTTAATAAGGTATTTTAAGTAGACTATGATGCAAGTGGAAATGCAATTGGAGCAGTCTTGAGTCAAGAGGGAAGACCTGTAGCTTATTTTAGTGAGAAGTTGAATGATGCTAGGAGAAGATATTCAGTGTATGATTAGGAATTTTATGCCATAGTTCAAACCTTGAAGAAGTGGAGACATTATTTGTTGCCTAAGGATTTTTTGTTGTAGATGGATCATCAAGCATTGAACAGTTAGGATAAATTGAATCAAAGACACATGAGATGGGTAGAGTTCTTGCAAAGTTATACTTGTTTTTTGAAGCATAGAAGTGGAAATTCGAATAGATTTGTTGATGCTTTGAGTAGGAGAAGGAATTTACTAATAGAGATGAGAGTGGAAGTATTAGGCTTTGATGAATTGAAGAGCTTGTATGAGGGAGACCCAAATTTTGTAGAACCTTGGACAACTTGTAAGAAACCTACTTTGGGGAATAAAATCCAGTGGTTGGATTATTTCATTCAAGAGGATATGTTGTTCAGAGAAAATCAATTGTGTATACCCTCGAGTTCAATGAGGGATAACTTGGTGAAGGAGAAGCATAGTGGAGATTGTTAGGACACTTTGGAGTTGATAAGACAATGGAATTGGTAAGTGAGAATTTCTTTTGGCTGCATACTCATAAGGATGTTAGGAGATTTTCATAGAGTTGAAGAGTTTGTCAAGTTGCAAAAGGGAGTAGTCAGAATGTTAGATTGTATAAACCTTTGGCAGTTTTGGAGAGACCTTGGGAATATATTAGTATGGATTTCATTCTTGGTTTGCCGAAGACACAAAAAGGTAATGATTCTATATTTGCGGTGGTAGACAAATTTTCTAAGATGGCACATTTCATACCTTGTAAGAAGACAACAAATGCAGTACATGTAGCAGACTTGTTTTTTATAGAAGTGGTTAGATTGCATGGGTTACCTAGGAGTATTGTTTCAGATAGAGATGTAATGTTTGTTGGTTAATTTTGGAGGAAACTTCGGAAGAACTTGAAGAAAGACTTGAACTTTAGTTCTTCTTTTCACCCACAGACTGATGGACAGATAGAAGTAGTAAACAAGATTTTAGGGAAATTTTTGAGATGCTTGGTTGGAGAGAAGGTTGGAAGTTTGGATTTATCCCTTGCACAAGTGGAGTTTTCCTATAACAATTCAGTGAACAGGAGTACAGGAAAGACACCTTTTGAGATTATTACTGGAGTTCATCCTAGAGGTATATCAGAGTTGAGAGACATCAGTATGGAAGACAAAAGGAGTGCAAATGCAAAATAATTTGCATAACACATGAAGAAGTTGCATAGTCAAGTGAAACAACAATTGGAAGACATGAACTAAAAGTATAAGGAGAAAGCAGATGAAAAGAGGAGACATAAGGAATTTGAAGTTGGAGATGAAGTGATGGTATATTTGAGGAAGGAAAGATTTCCAGTTAGCACATACAACATGTTGAAGA
>VDFB02086081.1:276181781-276227123 GCA_007258455.2 Sequoia sempervirens | reverse complement strand
TGGATGATATGGTAGCTTTGATACCACATATTTTAGAATGTAAGACCCCTCCTATGGTCCATGCTCTACTCCTGAAAGAGAAATACCTCTCTTTTAAGCTATCTAGCATTGCCTTAGGTTTGAATCCATCTATTGAGACCCTTGTTGAGTTTTCCAATGCCTATAGGATTGCTTCCTATGAAATGAAGAATTTGTTGTGTGAGTTTTATTTGCACAATTATGTTGTAACTCAAGACCATGATTGGAATCCAGTGTTATATGTTGGGGATGTCCAATTAAGGGAATTTATGTCTTGGGTACAAAATGAGATTAGTTGGGGATAGTAACATGGAGCTTATAAGCAATTAGAGTCTGATATCCCTCTGCTCGTTAGGGCTAAGTCAAGCAACCCAAGGGATATTTACAAAGAATGGCACATAATGCTTCTCAGACCTAGTTATGGCAACAGGATTATTACTTGGATTGAGGCAATTTACAATGAATATGAGGTAAAGATAGCAGCAAAGGAAGAAATTAAGAGAAAATACCTGTCACAGAGATGGAATAGTCTAATTGATGAGCTAAAATAGGTTGAACCCCATTCCATCCACAATTATGTTGTAGTACTAAAAATAATTGATAGGTACATTCAGATTGGGAAAATGAAGGGCCGATTTTGGCTTCCCCTGACTTTGCAGCCACCCATTCTCATGTAGCTCGTGCTAAAATTTAGATTCTACTAGTATGAAATTGCTACAAAAAAGCAGAGATGGGGTTGATTTGATAGATTAGGAGGATTCTATTGGGATCTTGATTCACACACTATAGCCACTGATGTTAGATAACTATCAGTTGCAAATTTTAGAACTTTGACCAAGTAGAAGAACAACTCTTCCCCTACTGGAGGACCAGCAAAATGTTAGGTTGGGGTGAATGATGAGCCTAGTTTTCAGTCAAATTTTGAGTATGATCTACAGTTTTTTGTTGATATATGTCATCAAATCTAATGTTAAATGTTGGTATTTGCATAATTTTTCTCTCAAACCATTGACATTGGACTTAATCTTATCCCTATAATTTTTAATGACATTTGGCATAATATGTGAGTTATCTGTATTAATTTTTCATGTGGTTGATGATTTTTTCTTAAGGTGGTTATACATGTGCAGTTATTATGCATACTAACCTTGCCATGCAAATTTAATATGCTAAGTTGAGGAAGACACTGCCAACTGAGCATGCACCATAATGTCTAGTAAGGGAATCACTCCAATTCAAAGAAGGTCGATGGAAAAATATTCTTCATGCATTTGAGTGTAACTGCCTTGTTGTAGTGGACTTTAATGATCGATCATGCATGGGCATTACTTCTTTGCTGAGTCTGCATCTGACTTGCATGTTTGATAGGATTACATGCATGTGTAACCGCTATCACTCCACTTTCCCTGTTTTCCCTAATTAGCATCCTCACAGTCGTGGAGTTGACTTCCTTGTTTAGCTATTAGCATAAATAATAATTTGATGCTCCTTCCTCCTAGTTAGTTAGTTAGTTATTAAGGTGATAGTAGAGGAATAGGTTGCACGATTTGATATTGTACTCTAGTTTCAATAATACATTACTCTTTTGTATGCATGATTTACAATTAATAAAATATAGTTCTAAGTTCGATCATTTAAGTTCTCTTTAGTTTTAGAGGATACTTATCCAAAGGGGCCCACTTGGTGAGTGATCTATTTTCTTAGTTTAGTATTAGTTTAGTATTACTTTATGTTTAGTACCTAGAAATCTGGCATCGACTATTCCTACAGCCACTAGATTTCAATTCTATAGATGTTCCTACAACCAAAGTAGGCAGAGTAGTTTCCTATTTGGTCCTCAGATCTTTATTCATGTTGTGCATTTTAGCTTAGCATTGTTGTTGATTGATGTTCAACATTTTTTTCATTCCTTTCCAAGCAATTTACTTCTAGTATTGTGTGTTTCTTAGCTGTAGATTAGAAATGGCTACTTAAGAGTTCCTAGTGCACATATCGTGTTGACCCATTTCAATTTCATGTCCTTAGGTTGACAATTTAAATGCACCTTCATGATGATTGAAGTAGCTATTTAGGTTAGATGTCCAATCTTTGAATCATGGTTGTAAGGGTTGAGTTATCAAATCATTGTAGGATGCTGATAGCTTCTACCAACTTTGTGAAATAGTCAGTGGTAACTAGGATCCATGAGTTCCCTCCACTAGATTTTTCTAGTATTTCACTAATGAAATCAATTCCCCATTTTTGAAAAGGGGCCTAAACTAAAATAGGCCTTAGTGGAAAACTTCCTAAAAACTTTAGTTTTCCTACAAATCTTTGAAAATCATCACAAGTCTTAACAAACTTATGAGCATCATTAAAAAACATAGGCCACTAGAATCCTACTCTCAAGACCCTATGAGTAGTGATCTTTGCCACATAATGACCCCCACATACTCCATTATGCATTTCTTTTAAGAGTTACAAGGCTTTCTTTCCATCCACACATTTAAGCAATACACCATCCTAGCTTCTCCACCATAACTCATTGTCAATAATCACATAATTAATGCCATGCAACTTTAGTGTTCTCTTATCATTGTCAGCCATATCTGTAGTACATTGCAAATTTTGTAAATATTGGACAATACTTCTATACCATCCACATGTTTGCATATCACAGATAGGTACAACATCAACAATCTCTATGTGATTAATCTGATTAGCTTCCAAATTAGGTTCTTCCATCAATCTAGCTAGGCCCTGCCCTCTTACTAATTTGGTAATCTAGACATCAATGTTGAATTATTGGATCCTATTGATCCACCTAAACCTTTTACATGTAGTTTCTTGTTGAGTGGAGATATCTTTCACAGTAGCACTTGGTGCAAAATCTATTACAGTAGCTCCCATCAAATAATTTTTGAAATTCTTCACATCCTTAACTAGAGCATATGCTTGTTTTTCCATCATATCATACTTGAGCTTTGTGACTTGTAAATATTTTATGAAGAATGAAATGGGTTGCTCATAGCCCTCATCATTTTTATGTAGTGAGAAAACAACAATAGTATGGAATGAAACAAAGGAGAAAATGTGCATTGGTTTAGAGAAATATGGGGATTTCAAAAATGGAGCTTCCTTAATAGCTTGTTTGATTTTATTGAATGCCTGACTAGGCTCATCACTCCAAACCAACTTCTCTCCCTTCTTCAACCTCTTGGAGATGGGTCTTGTAATTTCTACAAAGTTAGTCACAAATCTCCTTAAGAAATTTATTTTTCCAAAGAATGATTGAATTCCCTTAGCATTCTTTGTTTGAGAGATCTTATCTATGGCTGCTACCCTTTCAGGATCAATCCTCACTCCCTCTTTGGAAACAATAATCCCTAGTAGTTTACCTTCAGTAACCCCTACATCACATTTCTTCAGGTTCAATAAGATCCCATACTCTAAATCTCTGATAAATGCCTTCTCTAAGTGTGCAATGATCCTCCTCTTTCTTGGAGTAGGCAGTTAATTCATCCTAGTATATAACCATGAATAAGTCAATAAAATAAATAAATGCTACATCCATAGCCCTCTAGAAAGTGGCACCTGCATTTGTTAAGCTAAATGGCATCCTCACATATACATAGGTGCCCCATGGAGTAGTGAATGCAGTCTTGTACTACTCAAACTCCTTTATCTTCACTTGATTATAATAGGAAAATCCATCCATCATTGATAGTAGTTCACAACCAATTACCTTCTGTAACATGGCCTCCATGTTCGATAATGGATAATTTTCCTTTAGTGACGATATGTTCATATTTCTACAATCTACACACAGCCTTATAATATCACCATTCTTGTTTTTAGACTGGCACCAAATTAGACACCCATGAGGAATATCTGATTGGTTTTATGTGGCCAACATCTCTTAACTTTACCATCTCCTCTTGCATCTTGGGTGCTAAAGTAGGATTAATTGGTCTTTGCTTCTTCTTGAAAGGCTTGGCATTTTCCTTCAGAGGAATCTCATTCTGAAATAATTCATCTCTATATTCCTTCAGGTCATCATATGACCAAGCAAAGACATGTCTATATTTTCTCAGTAAGGAAATCTACATTTCCTTAACCTTTGGTTTCATCTTCTTTCCTACATATGTTTTCTTAGGGTAATTTTCAGTCCCTAAATTCACTTCCTCTAGGTCCTCTGGATGGACAGCAGTTGTTTTAACCTTTCTCTTATCTTGATTGTCAAAGACCCTTTCAAGTGATACAAGACTTTTGGGGATTTTTTTTTCCTTTATTTGGATTACCTCATTATCAAAAATTGTATCCTTACCATCTATACTTTCCACAAACACCCCAAAGTCAATCTCCTGACCTTCATATTCATCTACACAACTCAAAAAAATTAGAATATCTTCATCATCATTGAAGATCTTCCAATTATGTATGTTTTTAGAGATGTAAGTCCTTTACTATATCTCAACTTTAGAGATACCTGCAAAGGTTACATCATTTGGTCTTAATGCAATATTAGAAAGTAGGTATGCCACTCTATTTTATCCTCTTTCCATCTAGTTGATACCAAAAGAATCAAACTACTCAATAGAGTCCCAGAAAGCATTTATGTATTGTTTTAGTCTGTTATTCTTGCAATCATACTTGGCCCTTACCTGGGATATCACTAATTTAGAATCTCCAATTACCATTAATTTCTTTATCCCATGCTTTTCAGCCAATCTCAATCCCAATAACAGTGCTTCATATTCTACAACATTATTTGTGTAGAAAAAAGATAAAGTGAAAGAAAACTTGTGCATGTTACCAGTGGGTAATACCAACAATATTTCTGCACCAGACCCTTCCTTGAAACTTGTACCATCAAAGTACATTTTCCATAAGTCATCTTTGTCAGATAATCTCCTGACTTCATTATCTATAGGTGCAGGGCACCTATCAGTTTATCTTGGTGCTTCTTCCACCTTAAAATCATTGATGTCAATATCTATGAAAAGTATTGTATCATCTCTAGGAGCGTGTTCCAGACTATATGGCACCTTTGGCTCTCATACCACTCAGACATATTTACCATCAATAGGAAAGGTGGCATAGGACATGTCACATTGCATAGTACCTCCCATGGATGCACTCCACTTCGGAGACAACAACATCCCATTATTAGCTTGGATATCAACTACCACCACACTCATCTTAAATTCCTTTTCTAGATATGTTTCTAATTTATAGGGAAGTTTGTTGATCACACCAATAATAGGGACTTCTCTTGAATCCATAGCATAGCACTTTCCATGAGTGTTGTCAAATTTCATTCCTAATGCCTCCATGATTTTAGCTAGCATGATATTATTGGACGCTCTAGAGTCAATAATATAGTTTTTTACTAAAATTTTCTTCAACAATTAGTGTGAGGAAAAATGGACCTATCTTCCCAAGACAAGCAATTACTAAATTTCCCATAAAGATATGAGGGATTATAGTGATTACTCCCTCAACTTCTTTATCTTTCTTATCCTTTTCACTCACTTTGGGCGGACTGGGAACCACTAAATCATTAAAGTCTATAGTAGCACCATTTATAAGGGTTATTGCCTTCTATTTGTATTCATCTATTCTCATCATCTCAAGAAAGGGGACAAATAATTTTACTTTGATAATTAATTGAAACATGTCAATAGGGGTGTACTTAGGTAATTCAATTGGGAGCATACCCAGTTCCATGTCACTCTCCTTATGTTGATTCTTGGTTGTTTCAATTTTATGCTTGACATGTCCTTTCTTGTAACTTCAGGATTTTTCTTCTGTATCTTCATCTTTGCAGTAGGGGACTTAGATTCTCCATTAACTTTTGGCTTATCTAATTTCTTAGCCCAAATTTTATCTCCCCTGGCTTCCTTAGATCTGACTGCTTCTTCGTTTCCATCAAACTTTTGTTCTTTACCTTTGGCATTTTTCTTCTTGATGAAAAGACCAACATGACTACCTTTTTCACCACCAACTATTCTATTCCTTAGGTGATATGAGCTTCTGGCTTGAGTGGCCAAATCTATGGTATATCTTGCAATCTCTTCATCTGAAGGACTTCTCATGGATACACCATCTTCAATTGCTTCCAAATTATATACTTCATTATTATTGTCAACATCCTCATCTGAGAGAACTTGCTAGTGATACATGCTAGAAATTTGCATTTGGCCATCTATATCCATTTCATGAAACTCCATATTAGAAGATCACTCACTATCAGCTAAATCAAAACCATCCATAATCATATTTATATCAATGTACTCCTCCTCTGACTGATCACATTCCTTGGGTGCAACTTCTTCAACTTCAACCATCTGTGCCACTGCACATTGATGAGGAGAATGAGGCATCTTGCAAACCATGCAACAAGGAGTGTCATCAGCAAAATTTCTTGAATTCTTCTACAAAGTATCTAGGGGAACCTTATTCTAAGAATTTCTTTGATTGTTGGGAATAGGCTTCCCATTATACCAATTAGTATTGTATGGGTGATCCTACAACCGATGAGGTCTTTCATTTCTATGATAATTTTTTGATGGATCCTTTTCTTTCCTTACAATTTTGTCATTTATATTTTTCATAAAATTATTATTCTTATGATCAAGGGTAACCCCTTTAGCATCCGATCTATTATCCTCCCTTTTTTGGTATTTGAGGAATTTTTTATCATCTCTTCTGCCAACTTTACCAATGGCTCTAATAATATTATCAATATTTTCTACCATCTTATAAGCCTCTTTCAATTTTGAGGATTCTTATCTAGTGGATGGTAACTCATCTTCACATCAAAAGCATTACAGTAATTTACCAAGCACACATTATCATTCAATTGTAAATGAGGAGGCAACACATTCCTTTCCTTTTGGAACCTTGTATTAAAATCAATCAGAGACTCATTAGAACCTTTAGCAATGTTATTAAATTGATTCAATAAAAAACTTGAATTGGTCTTATCACCATACTACTCTTGGAACATCCTCTCAAATTCCTCCCAAGATCCAATACTATTGGCAAGCAAAATTCTATACCACTCTCGAGCATCTTTAATGAGAGACTGAATAAACAACTTCATCATTACATCATCTGCTTCTACCTCAAAATCATTCATAACATTTGTGAATGCTTTGAGGTGATATTTACCACTCAAGGCATTATTTCTAGAGAATCTAACTAAAGCAGTTCTAAAGTCTTTAGGAAATGGGTTAGGATAACCAGGTATCCTAGTGAAACATAACTACTAATACCTGTCAACTTGGAGTGGTCTCCTAGTATGTCTATCTCTATGAGTATTTCTATTCTGATCATCCTTTTGGTTATTAGATTGATTTTTTCCTTACCCTTCCCACTTCCATCATCACCACCTCCCTTCTTGTTCCCTTCATCATCTTCAGAGTATGAATTCTTGTTTTTATTATTTCCTCCACCTCCACCACCTTGATCTTCACCACCACCTCCACTAGTAGTGTGTCCTTTAGACTTATTTTTTGAATCACTACCCTTGTGTCTAGAGATTGAAGCCTCTAGAGTTGGTGTGGACATTTTAAGAAATACAATCTTTCTAGCTATTTTTTCATTAATAGCTTCTATTTCAACTTTCTTTAAGTCATCTTGCAGTTTATCATTTTCCAAATGCAATTTCAAGATCTCATGGTTTGAGGGTGCATTGGATGGAGTAGGATCAATCTTAGAATTATTAGTGGGGTTTTTAACAAATTAAGTATTGGTACTTGTGTTGGTATTGGTATTAAAAGTATTGAAGGTAGTCTTCTTTATTTGATCAATGGGCTTATTTCCATAATCTATAAATGATGATTTCTTAGTAGTAGCAAGATCTAAGGCTCTAGTATTTGCAACATAAGTGGTATAGGAATTAGTAGTAGAGGTTCCCATCTAGACTGTTGCTTTAGGAATTTCAAGGGTAACCTCAGCAGCCAACTTGGAGACATTTTCAATGAAGAATTTATGCCTAGCAGCATCTTCTCATCTTCTTTATTTTTTTATTTTTGGGAATCTCTCTCAATTTTCTTAGCTCTAATCCTATCTTCCTTCTCCTTCAACCCCTTTTATCTATTATTCTCTTCTTCCATAAGCCTAATTTCTTCCTCTTCTAAGGCTTGCATGTCTCTATCTATGTCTTCTTCATTTTCTAAGATATTTCTAGCCTCACTAGGCATAGGAGTATAATAGGCTTGATCAATTGGGTCTTCCTCAAGGGAAATGTGCACTTCTATATTAGGAGATTCTCCCCTTGGTTTAAATTTTGTTCCATTGAAGAAAGATTCAACACCAAGGGTTAGAGGCTCTCAGAACTTCTTATTCTTATCCCAAAACTCCTACCTATCCTTCTCTCTTGACACATCAAATTCCTTGTCAAATACTTGCTCAATAGGAAATCTCCCCTAATCTACATTAGGATCTTCAATTTCATGTGCTTCTCCCTAGATATTTCCACTATCTACTTCATTATGAAAATTGGGAGATGCTTCATCAAGGGATTCAATAGACTTACTCGATTCAATAGTTTTCTTCACCCATAATGGTTGTTTGTCTTTTCTAGGCTCAAGTTCTAGCCTCTACTCTGGATGTTTTTTCATATAGCTCCTGATCTTCTTCATGGTGTCAAATGTATCAGAATTCTTCTCCTCACGTTCTCTTTGAGAATTTATCTTTACATTAGTATATGAGACTTCAGAGTTGCCACCCAGAATGCTAGGAAATAGCTAGTGATTGCACTTCAACTTGGTATTTGTAATTTTAGAAAATACTATGAACATAACATGACACAAAGTGATAGAATTAACCAGAATGTGACGCATAAGACTAGACATGGATTTTGTGCTACTATTTTGAACCAATTATTCTTCAACAATGAAGAATAATATAATACTAGACTCTGACTATACCATATCTGAACTAGAGACTTTAAAATCAACAACTCCCTAGCAAAGTTGCCAATCTGTTGGTTATTTTTTTAAGAACCAAGCTAGTCTTTAGAATTTCCTATGGAATTTTCCATTTCCAGTAATAAAAAATCTAAAAGGATTGGCCAACAAACAAGTAAAATATGCAAAACTTTTACTCCTACACTTTGGGCTCTGTGAAACCGAGGAGGGTAACTAGTCTCATAATGTATATTTAAGAACTTCTGTGATTTATATTTTGATACATTGTAAACAATAGATAAATATCATATATCTACTCAAAAATAGTGTGTCAAAATAGTTTCTAGTTCTCTTAAATAATACCTTATACTTGGAGCATGAGAAAAGTGAAATTCATCATAGCATTACTACAATGGTAACCCATCTATAAGATTTGTAAATAAAGAGTGATTAGCTAATTAACTAATCTAGGAATTGAATTGTGAGTGATTTACTAAAACTAGTGCCTTATCCTAAACATGGATTCAACCTTAACCTATGAAACCTGATAAAAAATCAACAATAGCAACACATTGCTTAAGAAACACTACATTATAGCATTCCCTCATAACATTCTCGACCATTACTTCTTGAAAATATCCTAGCACATAATTCATATGAGACGAACAATATAATACTTGATTATATTCATTCATTAATCATAGAACAATTACAAAGGAGAGATAATAGCCATGAAATTTTCATCATTCTATATAGTATTTTCTATCATGTTATCACAATTACATAAGTAACCACAGACTCATAATGTAAGAAAAAACTCAAACTATGCTTAATGCTTTGCTAACAATTCACTGTGTCAATTATAATTCAACAAACCTCTACTTTCTAGCCCCTGGATTCCTTCTTATAGAAAAAAAGGAGAAAAACAAGCCTTAGGCCAGAAAGTACACAAGACATTACCTTATTGGACCGCTATAACATATATTCCATTTTCAGTTACAATGAGTTCCCAGGTGGTGGGAAACAATTTCCTCAAAAATTGTTCCCATGCACACAAAATCAAAGTGAAAGAAAGCATGAAAGAAATAGAAAGGAAAGGACAAGGAATATGTCCACATCTATAGAATAGTCACCAATTCAATTTGAAGAAAATGTACTATATTTTCTATACTTTAGCAAAATCCTAATCTGTACTAAATACAGGCTATGCAGTTCATTTTCACCCATCTATTACTCATCATGATTGCACACTTCAAAATAAAAAAATTCAAATCACCACCCTGCCATTTCTTATTAATCCACCACACCCTCCAAGTATCTACCTCTCCATGCAAGGAATTCCTCTTTAGTAGGCCAATTGAAATTCATGACCTCATCAACATTTTCTCTATAAGGTGCATACTTGGTAAGAATTTGGTTGGCCTTCTTGTCAAAATCCAACAAGACAATCTTTGCATGAGCCAACATATCCATATTTCTCTTCAATGTTCCCATATCATATCTTTGAAAAATTGAAACTTCCTGATCTGAAATAATTTTATTAGTTCCATCTTTCCATTCCTGTAGGGTTTTTATCCTGCCATCATCCCTTAGAATGGATGGAAGGAGACCATGATGTGATTCATGAAATGATTTCACTAGCTCTCTTATTTTGATCTCCAAAGGTTCAATATTTCCCCTGTACCCCTCAGTTTTACCTACAAGAGTATCAGTGGGCTTAAACTTTTTAGTAGGGTTGGCATCTTGCTTAGCTCCAATGGACATAAATCTCAATTCCTTCATCATAGGGATCCATGTTTCCATAAGTGGAATAGCTCTTTCCCTTTCATTGTAATTTTTTTTTATAGCATCCACCATGGATGAATAGCTATAATGAATGCTATTCAATCTATTATTCACTCCTTTGTTCAAATGCTCCAGTACTATAGTGAAAATCTCCATTTTTCTATTAAAATCCTCCTTATCATGATTGTCACTTTTCTCTTTATATTCTTTTAGTTGCTTGAGCAACTCCTCCCTACTGATATCTTCCTTAGCCTATGGAATTTATGATGTACTAGGCTCTATTATTGAAATAGGAACACTTCCCATGTTCTATGGCACAATTTCCCATGAGGAACTTATTTCAGGGGTAAATTCAGAGGATGCGGCTTCTTGTGAAGTGGTAGGGGAATCAACATCAATCTACTTATGCTTTTTTGGTTGCAAACTTTGCAACTTATCCTCTAGAAATGTTACTTTTGTTTGTAATTGTATATTTTGTTGTTGAAGCTTTCCACAGTCAACCAACAAATTATTGTGGTTTGTGTTGAGCTTCTCCTTTTTTGTAGTTAGTAATTCTATAGTGGCCCTTGTGAATTGTGCAACATGTATTGATATATTTTCTGCCTCTAGAGCTGATGTTTTTGACACCCTTTTTATTATCAAGCTTCCACTGTAATTAGGTGTAGGCTTAGCAATGACAGGCTTCCTTGTTCTTGGGGATAGAGACCAAATAGCTAATGCATCCCATTTTTCAATAAAGGTAGACCCTTGTAATGCAATTGTAGCCTCCTCTTCTGAATTGTAAAGAGGTCTATCACATATCTTTATTGTATCAAAGGCTATGGTAGAAGCTAAATCCCATTCTGGAAGTAATAATATACAACTATTTCTCACCAATTCTCTATCTTCCTTTGCAGTCATTTTTTGGAACTTAGCTCACATTTCATTCAAAACATTTTCCTAGATGGTGGCATCAGGAAATTCTGGATGGAGACTTCTTTCTTTGGCCAAGCTGTCGACATATTCAATTCTCTTAGCCATGTATGCAAACTCCATAAAATCTTGAGACTTTACAAGTGAATCATCATTCAAAAAATTTGTGCATGCTTCCACTCGAATATCATCTCTACCATTAAGCCCAATGAGGTCAACATTACTCAACCTCATACTTAATTGTTGTGTCACCACCATTGTGATGAGGGAACAACCCGAGACACAGAAAATAACCCACAAACAAGAGAATAATTTTATTATTTAGAAAATGGAGCTTCTTACATGCAGAGGATCTCAAATCCCCAAGTTTTACAACACATGCAAGTTACAGCAAGTTACAAAATAACCCTTTCGCAATATGTGAGCTTGTCCCCAAAACAAGTTACCCAAAAATTAGAAACCCGCCCATAAATAGACCTCCTCTTTAGTTTGGAGCCAAAACAACATTCAAATTTGAGTTTAGGCAGTTTGGTGCCAAAAAATTACAACTCGAAGTTCAAATTTCAAAAGAACATTTGCAATTGTATCTTCTAGAAAGTGCGCCAACTTCCCGGGGCCATAACTTTTGATCCAGGACTCTGATTCATGAACTATTTGAACCGTTGGAAAGGTCTCGAAGTCATCAACACACTTGAAATTTTCTATGCTGATTTTGGAAAGTTTTGGGGCCGATCCAGAAAGTCTAAGTGCCTCAAATCTCACTCGAAAGATTTTTAGGTGCAAATCTAGGAAACTAAATCTGCAATATCTTTCAACACAGGAATAGAAAATAAAAACTGTAAATTGGGAAATTCATTATTTAAAAAAGGGTATCCAAAAATGTAAAAACATCTAAAAATTGAGAAACTTGAAATTTAACTATTTTTGGGTGATGCAAGATTGCCGTTTCACCACTAGATGCTCCTACGTCAGACACCCAGGGTAATTTGAGAAGTGACCCCATCACATCTCAGACGGTGGAGGAAAACCCAAATGGTCAACCTCTGCCTTAGGCAACCGGGATGAATCTTCAATAGGCCTTCCTTTCCATTTCACCAAATATTTTTCATACTGCCTGTTCCTGGTACTCCTTCCCACATGACTATCTAGGATTTCTTCAATCTCCTCCTTTTCTGAAGTAGGTGCTGGAATCCCACACTATTCCATCATTGGTACTTCCTTTGCACCACCTTCGTGATACTCTATCAAATCTGAAATGTTGAACACAGGGGAAATGTTGAATCCATCTGGCAACTCTACCTCATATGTATTCCCTAAATCATGCCTCTTCAAAATTTTACAAGGACCGAACTTCTTCATCTTCAATTTGTTATATGTCCCCACTGGAAACCTTTCTTTCCTCAAGTAAACCATCACTTCATCACCAATTTGAAACTCCTTATACCTCCTCTTCTTATCTGCCTTAGCCTTATACTGCATATTCATCTTGTTAATATGTTCTCTTACCTTCGCATGTATATCCTTGATGTGTTCTGCAAAATCTTTAGCTTCAGCACTTATTTTCTTCTCTTGGTCCATCTTTTTCAATTCTAGAGCTGTTCTGGGGCTACCTCCATACACAATCTGGAATGGTGATCTACCTGTGCTTTTGTTGACAGAATTGTTATAAGAAAATTCTACCTGGGGTAAGATCAAGTCCCATCCCTTGGGTTTATCTCCTACCAAACATCTTAGTAGGCTACCTAGACTCTTGTTAACAACCTCTGTCTATCCATCTATTTGTGGATGGTGTGTAGAACTGAACTTCAACTCTATATTTAGCTTCTTCCATAAGGTCCTCCAAAAGTACCCCACAAATTTGGTGTCACGATCTGAAATAATACTCTTTGGCAGACCATGTAGCCTCACCACCTCTTTGAAGAACAAGTCAGCAATGTGGACTGCATCATGGGTTTTATGACATGGAATGAAATGTGCCATCTTCGAAAACCTATCAACCACCACAAAGACTGAATCATTCCCTCATTGTGTCCTTGGCAAACCAAGAACAAAGTTCATACTTATATCTTCCCACAACCTCTCTAGTACAGGTAAGGGTTGATATAAGCCTATATTCTGGCTCACTCCTTTAGCCATCTGACATACCCTGCAACTCTGCACAAACTTCTTCACATCTTGTAATAACTAAGGCCAATAATAATGTTCACTAATAATGGTGATGGTCTTACCCCGACCAAAATGTCCTGCCATTCCTCCACTATGCTTCTCCTTTATCAGGTTCTCCCTCATGGAACTCCTCGGGATACACAATTGACTTCCCTTAAATAACATGTCATCCTAGATTATGAAATCTAGCCACCTTGTCCTGTCCACTAGAACAGGTTCCTTGCAAGCTTTCCAAACCTCTGCAAAATCAGGATCTTCTACATACAGTGTCTTGAGTTCATTGAACCCAACCACTTCAATCTACATCTTTTTCATCAATGTATGCCTCCTACTTAAGGCATTTGCAACCTTATTTGACTTCCCACTCCTATGTTTCAAAACAAAGGTATAACTCTACAAAAACTCTACCCATTTCATATGTCTCTGATTTAATTTTTCCTGACTATTTAGGTACTGCAAGGCCTGATGATCAGTAGATAGAACAAATTCCTTCGACAAAAAATAATGTCTCCATTTCTTTAATGCTTGAACTATCGCATAAAATTCCTGATCATATACAAAATACTTTCTCTTGGCATCATTTAACTTTTCACTGAAATAGGCAATGGGCTTACCTTCTTGGCTCAACAATGCTCCAATGGCACAACCACTGGCATCACAATCCACCTGAAACACCTTGTTGAAATCTGGGAGAGCTAGAATAGGTTGCTCTATCACCTTCTGCTTCAACAGTTCAAAACTTTTTTCCACTCCACTACTCCACTTAAATTCTTTTCTATCCCCTCTCATTGTTTCAGTCAGGGGTCCACAAATACTACTAACTTTTCTAATGAAATTTCTATAAAAACTAGCCAAACCATGGAAAGATCTCACCTCGGTAGCAGTTCTTGGGGTAGGCCATTCTAGAATAGCCTTCACCTTCTCTGGGTCCATCTTGAGACCTTCTGTTTAGGCAACAAACCCCAAGTACACTAACTCCCTCTTCACAAAACTGCACTTTTTCAGATTAATCAATAGTTTCTTTTCTCTTAACTTCTCAAAGGCTCTCCGAATATGCATCAGATGCTCATCCAACATCTTACTAAAAATCAAAATATCATCTAAATACATAATAACAAAACTTCCTAGAAATTCTTTTAGTACCTCATTCATGAGCCGCATGAATGTGCTTGGTGCATGGTTAGCCCAAAAGGGATGATTAACCACTCGTACAGGCCCTCTTTGGTCTTGAAGGTAGTCTTTCATTCATCTCCCCCTCGAATCTAGATCTAGTGATATCCACTCTTCAAATCAATCTTTGTGAAGTACTGAGCTCCACTCAAACAGTCCATCAGGTCATCCATTCTTGGTAGGGGAAATCTGTACTTTATTTTTATCTTGTTTATGGCTCCAAAATCTATACACATCCTCCACTCCCCATCCTTCTTTAGTGCTAGTACTGCAGGTACTACACATGGACTCAAACTCTCCCGTATCAAACCGTTTCTCAACAACTCTTGAACTTGTTTGTTCAAATCCTTATTTTCTGCTAGAGTCATTCTATGAGTTGCCTTATTTGGAAAACTGGCTCCAGGAATCAAGTCAATCTGATGACTGATCTTCCTTATTAATGGTAAACCCTCAAGTACATTATCAGAAACAATATCCTGAAACTCATCCAACATCCTAGAAACTTCTTCCGGAACCTTCTCACTATCCTCCTTACTCACTCTAGGAATCAATGCATAACACACATGCTCATGCTTCATACCTTCTAAAAATTTTCTTCCATCTACATAACAAATTCTAGCACTATTGCATACCTTTTCTTCAATCTCCTTCAGGGGTTTCAACTTGTGATGAACCCCATCCTTTGTCAAGGAATAAGTGTTTGCATGGCCATCATGTATAGCTCACCTATCGAGTACATGGCCTCCCCAACAACATGTGACATCCATGGGAATGATATCACATAGTACCTCATCATGGTAGCTCCGATCTTGAACTACTAGGCACTACTCATTGACCAAAACTTTGTGGTCTTTCTGCAACCAGCCAATCCGATATGGATGTGGGTGCTTTTCCCTCTTCAGCTTCAACTTTGTGACCATCTCTTCTGACACCAGATTATCAGTACTCCTACCATCAATAATGACATCACAACATTTTTCTTTACACTTGCACCTTGTGCGAAACAAATTCTTCCTCTGTTCTAGTTCCTTTTCCTCAGTCACTAGGGCTCTCCTAATCACTAGGGCTTCTCCTCTTTCAGCATCATCTGAATGTTTAGATTGGGCCTCCTCATCTGCATGTGCAACTCTTCCATGACCTTTTGGCATTTTGTCTACCCTTCCTTGGTGTTGTGGACATTCATAGGCTTGATGCCCTCTTCACCACACTGGAAACACGTTCCTTTGAAACCACCTCTTCCAGATCCTTGTCCATATCTCCCTCATCCTCTACCTCTTTGATAACCACTATTTTGATCATGAGGGCGGTAGAAGTTGTCATTCCTTTGGTTTCGGTTGGTACCCACATCTTCACTTTTCTTTTCATCATCATTTCGGCTTCCTGAAGGTCTTCCACTGCCCCTTCCACTTTGACCTCCTCATCCTTTTTGCTTGCCATCAATTTTTTTTTTTAGCTTTTCTTCCACCTTCAGAGCAAACTAATACACATCCTCAATGGTGGTCATTCTGACTAGGCAACTCTGAGATGTTTGGTGCATTAACCCATTTAGATATCGGGCTACCTTCTCCTTATTGGCCTCCGTGGCCTGCTCCAATGATTATCTTGTGAAAATATTGATGTATGATATTCTTTTCCACAAATCTACTTCCACTTGCTTCAACCCTTGCAATTTCTTCCAACAGATCTAACTCATAGTCCACTTGGTATGAATTGCTTCTTGGTTCGTTTCTCTACCTCCCGGTCCAGTGTTGTCCATTCCCTCTTTTCCAGACCTCTTCCTTCCTTTATTTCCTCCACAGGTCCCTCCTTTCCTCCTCCATTCTTCCCCCATTCCCATTCCATCCCATTCCAGTTCCTTGGGTCTTTTCTTGATCTTCGAAATGACCCTTATTAGCTGCATTTGGTCTTGATAAATTTCTTCTTCTTCCTCTTCTACATTTGAACCTTCTTCCTCTCCTTCATCCTCACTTTCCTCCCTCGGGTTTAACCCTCTTCTCAACTGCTCTTGTAACGCGTCAATCTGTCTTTGGAGGGCTGCCAATGCATCTTTTCCACCAGCATTTATGCTGCCTCAACCACCTCTGGCACCACCGTGCCTACCAGGCATCACTCTTGGAGGCATCTTTCTTGACCTCGACCCACAACCACGGTCCTTGTGTGAACTGCCTCATGATCAGCGATCTTTCCACATGCTCAAGAAAACCTCGCTCTGATACCACTTGATGAGGGCACAACTCGAGACACAGAAAATAACCTAGAAACAAGAGAATAATTTTATTATTAAAAAAATGGAGCTTCTTACATGCAGAGGATCTCAAATCCCCAAGTTCTACAACACATACAAGTTACAGCAAGCTACAGAATAACCCTTTCACAATATGCGAGCTTGTCCCCAAAAAAAGTTACCCAAAAATTAGAAACCCACCCATAAATAGAGCTCCTATTTAGTTTGGAGCCAAAACAACATTCAAATTTGAGTTTAGGAGGTTTGGGGCTGAAAAATTACAACTTGAAGTTCAAATTTCAAAAGAACATTTGCAATTGTATCTTCTAGAAAGTGCGCCAACTTCCCGGGGCCATAACTTTTGATTCAGTACTCCGATTTGCGAACCGTTTGAACCGTTGGAAAGGTCTCAAAGTCAACAAAGCACTTCAAATATGCTACACTGATTTTGGCAAGTTTCGAGGCTGATCCGGAAACTATAAGTGCCTCAAATCTCACTCAGAAGATTTTTAGGTGCAAATCTGGGAAACTAAATCTGCAATATCTTTCAACCTAGGAATAGAAAATAAAAACCATAAATTGGGAATTTCATTATGATGAAAAGGGTATCCAAAAATGTAAAAACATCTAAAAAATGAGAAACTTGAAATTTAACTATTTTTGGGTGATGCAAGATTGCCCTTTCACCACTGGATGCTCCTGCATCACATTGTTGGTGTAGTTGGAATTCCTTCTTGCATCTCATGCTCTGATACCCATATTTCATCATCATATTCTTCATCAACATAGCCCACCACACTAGTTGGTTCAACCCTCTGCTTCTTCAATGGTGGCTCTTTTGGTGGTGATGCACTCAGTGGTGGAGTATCAATATCCACAATTTTAGGCTCTGTTAGCCTTGGAGGAGATGGTGGTGGTACTTGTGGCATAGGAGAATTATTTTTCTACTCTTGTTGGGAGGGAGTAGGAACTGCATCATTTTTCTTTGCCTTACTCTTTCTCCATACAAAGAACTTTACTTTTGGTTCTTTAGGGGCTTGAGGTGTAGACTATTTTTCCAAAGAAAGAACTTCTCCTCTACCCTATTCTTCTTCAATGGGGAACTTTCCCTTATCCTTACTTATCACACCTTTAGTTTCAAGGTGGCCCACTATTGTCTCAATTCTAGGAGACATGTTCCACCTTTTGCATCACATTTTTAATTTTTGGGAGAACATTGAAATTATGATTATTCTCCTTTATCTTTCACTACATCTTACTAAAAAAATCCATCTTTATTTTCTTTATTCTTGTTCCAAAAGGTTAAACACATTTCTTATCACATCTTCCAGGAATTAAAAAATGTGCACAAATCTATAACTATTGTTCCTTTCCTTCAACCAAGCCATGAAACCTTCAGGATCATACCGGATCCTCTCTACTATTCTTTGCATGCAGTAGGCATTGAGTATATCAAGTATCTTATTCCAACTTCCCTTTGTCGTCATAAAATTAAAGAAACATGTGTATGAAGGAAAAAATGTTCCTTTTCCTTGATCCATCAAATGTTCATTTTCAACACTTACTAATTGCCATATTACTTCAAGGAAACCAATTCTCTCTGGCACATACCTTGGAAGTAAGTGAGGTGCAATAGTGGAACCATACACACTTAAAACAATTCGATTGTGATATGGGATAACATCTCCCCAATTGTGATCAACTCCTAACTCAGGGCTTCTTTCCTTAGGTCTCATGAAGTCATGCAGCGCTATGAGAATTCTACGTATATTCACAAGAAGGGCTCTCTTTAATTCAAAAGCAAACAAGTTCTCAAAAACCACAAAGTCATATGTCTTGTCATCCTTGTCTAGGATAGTAGTCCAACATTGAACAAGCAATTCCAAGTCACCCTTCTTCCTATCCAAAGTCATACTTTGCCAAAAGTAAGATGCACTTTTGAACAAAAAATTGTGCATTAGCAATGAGTACTAGCTAAACCTTACTCCATTTACACCTTTCTTCAATATTTACAAACCTTCCTGAATTCTTTCTGCCAGAAACCCTGCATAGTCATATACTGTGCAATATTTAGGATGTTGAATGTGGGCTGCCATATACATCCATGCCATGGGAATTCCAATGACAATATCATAACCAATTATTTGGAAAATGGTGTAAAAATTCCTTTGGAAATATGAAACAAAATAATTCACAGGAAAGGGTTCCTTATCAAATTTTCCCAATGTAATTTTTCGACCTCCAATCTTTGCCAAATACCTTGGCTATACATGGACTCTGAATGCAATCTTAGTCTTTTCAAATTCCTTCCTAAGAATGTCCTCATTAATTTTAGGCATTTCATCACTCCACTTGTTGAGTTTGAAAACATGAGCAACTTCTTCCTTGTTAATTGTAACAATTTATTTCCCATCATATGTCTTTATAGTCCTTGTGACTAGATCATAATCAGTAGCTACTGATTTAAGCAAATCAACATCCATGTAGAAATTGGGTTCAGTCAACTTTCCCAATTCACAATTCTAGGGGTTACCAATGTGAATACCCATGTTTCTATTCCTAAACCAACTATAGAATAATTCCCAACTAGTAGAAGGTAGTCTGGCATCCCTAATAAAGTAGTTTTTATCAAACAAACCCTCAGCTACTTGCGAACTTTAGGGAAGAAATTGACCCTTATATTTTTCAATGGTCGAGGGTGGTAGCTAGTCAATAAGGTCCTTACTCAAAGTTCTTTTGGGAGTAGAAGCTTCCCCTTTAGATGAAGATGCTTTTGATTGTGCTTTAGGAGCCATGATACAAGAATTTTACAAAGCAGGGTTTATGGTCTCTTGGAAAAAAATTATAGTTCAAATAAGGGTTTTACATGGATTAAAAGAATGTAGGACCAACCAATTTTCTTTTATGAATGTCAAACCTTAAAATGAAAAACCAAGAAAAATTCTAATTGACTCGTAAGTTTGGGAAACCCCAACTTTTCAATAATTCTGATCGAAAGACAATAGTTTACTTACTGGTTCTATTCATAGGTTGATAACCCTAGCCTCAATGTTTGACTTGAACCTCAAAACCGCAACACGAGCTCTCCAAGTGTGTAGAAAATCCTTCACAATGCTCAATTATGCTTTCAAGACAGGTCTTAATCACTATGCAACCTCCTGCTTTAGTAGCTCGACATCCTTTTATTATTAAGGCTCACTCAAATGAACCCAAATGGCCCACTTGTCCTCAAACTAAGTTTTGAATGTCAGCCATTGATCACATAGGTGTGTTAATTGATGAATGGTCTAGATTTAGTCAGCTTGATTTGAAAAACCTAACTGTACACAATTGCAATTCCCATTAAATGAGAGAAAGCCACATGAACCACTTGTTGGTGATACACGGGCTCCACCATTCCTTTGTCGTTGCAACAAGAATCCACATGTCTTCTTCCCCTCACCCCCATGAGTCTTAACCCATGTGCAACTTTCATCAGCAGGGAGACAAGGAAGGGCTGAGATTAAATCGCATGGCCTCTACATACTCATATCTTAATCTAGACCAATCGTTTGCGGCCTTATTCTCCTTACACAATCAATGGCCCAAATTAAAAGATCCCAAACATGTGCATTATATCTTCCTTTAGTAGCACATACCTTATTCTCTGTGCCCCGTGTTGAAATATTTGATTAGTATTTTCCTTTGATCCAATGCTTCTAGACCCTCTGGGTTATTCTACGTGGCAATCGCCCACCACCTCATTGAGAACCAAACAGTAAGGGTGGGACCCACACAAGATATCAAGGAGTGGTCAGGATTAACCCACGTCACCCGCTATCGACGTTTGATTTACCTCAAAGATTTGCATGTTAATTTCTTGGAAACATTGGGCCCACAGTCAAACTTGACACACTACAGTTGCCCGCCAACCCGCTTGAATATTTTAATGAAGAATAAAATGGGGCGAGAGCATAGGGAATGGTTCAGATGTGGCCACATCAATCAATGACCACTATTGATTTTCCTTTGAATACCACCTACAATCTTCAATAAAGACACCAAGCCCACTAACGCACATGACACGTGGCTTACGCCTGCTAGCTTCTGAGAATAAAATAAGAGGCAATGAAACAAAACAAGCACTCGGGGAACAACCAAGATCTGTTCTAAATAATTGAATAGTCATCAGAGATTTTCATATCTACACATGCTGAAATTGTTAGTCTTAAAAGAGGGACCCAACTAGGTCGATGGGAACTTGACCCTTAAGAACAAAGACCTCAAACTTAAGTCATTAAAAATGAAATTCAATCCCAACCATAGGAAAATTTAATTATTGAAAAGGCATTTGGTGACTGAAAAACCTAAACCCAGGGGGGTGATGAAAATAACGATTCTAATGGCATAAGTGGTGACATTAACGACCAAAAATTGGGAGCAACAAGTCAATGCAGAAATAGAATGCCCAAGGGTTTATAGACTCAAAGGTTAATTTAGAAGGGTTTTGACAACACAAACCCTAAAAAAATGATGAGGAACATAACCCTAAGCCTAAAATAGGGGTCAAAGCCAAATAGTGCAAGTTTAAAAAATGAAACCAAAGAATTTTTTTGAGGGGTTCAATCACTATCAACATTATAAGACTCACATTTTTCTTCCACTTATTGCATTGGTAGCTTAAAAAATATTTTGATCTCACCATTAATTTACTAAGATCAATGGTTCAAGTTAGGAACTAAAGGTTAGCTACTCCAATTTCAAGTTTAGCTCTACTTAGTATCTATCTCATAAACTTGATTTAAATAAAATATGTAATTATGATATATGGTTTATGTTTCACCTAAGAATATGCTACTAATGACATGCCACTAGGATGATAGAGTATATACAAATTATCATTGTCTTTATATTTAATAACATGATGATTTTTTCAAAGAATAATTACTATAAATAGAAATTAACTATATATTAATCATACATCTCCCTTGATTAGACAATTTCCATATCCCTAAATAAAAAATATCAAATATAAGTTACCAAGAGAATTAATCACAATTTTGAAATTGTTTGAAAGAGAACTTGTATATAAATTATTCTTTATTAATTTTTTTTTCTGAACTTTTGGAAAACCATGGTGTAATTTAGTGACCTTACAACTACAATAGTTAATGAAATTCATTCCAATTAGATTTCATGGGAATCCTTACCCTCTTTTTGAGCTCCAATTTTAACATAGATAGGATGTTGTTTTAATTTTAATTAGAATTATATAAATCCTTTTTAACAAATCCATTTTTATCTTACCTTGCTAACAAGAACTTTCTTTCTGGTTCTTATATAAATCCCTTAAATAACAAATCCAATTTTAGCTTACCTTTTTAATAAATCAAAACCTTGTTGTATAAGCTTCAAGGTCCCTTAAAAACCTTTGTGCAGCTGGTGTTGTCTTGTATTTCCTATTTGGTGTTGTTGATGGTCTGCGATTTATCTTTTTAGCAGCATGCTTGTCCCATCTTTGGGTTTTGGGTCCATTAAAAACCTATTGTAAATGGTTTCAGCTCCATTCAAAACCTGTTTTTCCCACATAATCAAAACAATGACTTTCTTAAAGGCTCATTACTTCATGCATTTTTTTTTCAAAAAACTCACATGCCTTGACTAGGCTTCCACAATTTTGCATATAGATTTTCCCTACATGTGTGGATAGAGAAAAAATTAACCTAATACTTCTAGTGGCAAGGAATTTCATGGTATATAGAATAAAAATAAAAATACAAGCATAAATAATATGAATTGTCTAACAAATTTTTTGAATAAAAAAGAATGTAAAGGCTTCATGAGCTATTTAGTGAAATCCTCAAACAAATGTAGATACACGTGTTATCACTCAATATTGCATCCTTTCTAAGTTGCATAACTTAGCATATTGGTGAAACCTGTGAAATTTTACAAGCTGCATGTCTGTTAGATCGTATTACTACCAAATTGTTAATAATTACTATTATTATGATAATAATGTATGATACATATGAAGACTCTATGATGACAAAAAATCAATAAAATTTTGAAAGGAGAAGATGATCTTAAGAAGGTTCAAAATATGCAAATTCAATTAATTTACAACGGGAAAGGAATACATTTCAATAAAATTGTTAGGAAGATGTATCACATTTGAGAAAATTAATAGGAAGAGAGAAGTGGTTATTTTTGTTTTGAAAAGGTAAAAGTGTATTAATTACATTTGTGGAATTCATCTTATTTACCTTTATTTAAAGAATTGGGAGAAATAAGTAGGATGTTTTATTGAAATTGTATGCTTTGGAGTGATAAAGTTAATGGAATTTTTGTAATTGAAATTATAAAGTGATTATTGTATAAAAGATGCATTTTTGGCTGAATCTAACACCATTATATATTGATAATTTTGAATTAATTTATGTCATCATTTTCTTTTTAATTTTGATTCCATCCATGGTACATTTGACAAAACCTTTGAAGGTTTGTATTTTGCATCTAGTAGTTAAAGAGTAATAAGGTCATATTGGAGGTGAAGGTAAAGAGGATGGAGGAATTTTACCATCTTCAACTAAGTTCTCACTCAAAGATGATACATTGTTTGAGAAGCACAATTTCTATCTATGTCCCTTGATGGATCAAGGTGGGCTTGGTGTTTCATACAATAGCTTGTGGGTGTAGTTGATGTATCTATATTGGTTGAGGTTCGCTTGTACAGTAGAGGAGGGGTTAGTTTCCATAGCACTAGAAGAGGGATATTGATAAACTTGGAGGAAATTTAGACTCTCATGGGATATTTTTTCTCTCATGTGTAGCATTAAAGGAGGGATTTTGACACACTCAAAGAAAATGTGGATTTTTGAAGGAATATTTTTCTCCATTGTGCAAGGAGGATAGGGTTATTTTATGTTCTCATATTGTACTTTTGTTTTTTAAGTTTCACATGTCCTTCCTCATTAAAATTGTCTTTAACCTCTAATGGATGTCCCTATTATTCCTATGACATAGGATGTGACAAGAGATCAATCTCTCCTTCTTTAGACTCTACTAAGCCAAGGGGATCTTCTTTGAGGTTAGTTTAGAGAAAAATAAACCATTCCCTATTGCACTAGGAGATGCCAAACACTATCACTAAGCCTCAATCTAGCTTTACAACGTAAGTTCTTTTAAGCAAAACAAGGAAGATGTGTATACAACCTAAAAGATATAAGATTTCATCTGCAATAATATCTGCAAATAAGAGTTTTATTTCGTACACACTCTTAACATAAAACAACCAATACAAAACCTTCCAATGATCTATCTAAATTAAATTCCCTTAAGATATGATTTATTCTCCAATAAATTTATTGACAAAACGAATGTCTCTCATCTTATATTTAAAAAATAAATAAATTAAAAAGTATCGAACTAAACAAAAAAATACCTCTATTCAAAAAAACAATCTAAAATCAATAAGAAATTGATTTATCAAAAATATATTTATATATAACTAATATAACTTATGAAAAATATTTAAATATACAACATTTTAGTTACCATTCTTGTTTTTATTAATTTCAATAAATCAAACAATTTTTTTCACAGTTTATATTTTTCTTAGGTTAATCGAAAGACAGGTAGCTGACCAAACCGTCAAATAACAGGCCTGAATGCTGCTAAAGCTAAAAAAATCACGTTGCAAATGGCTTCTTCCAAGCTGTCAAAACTTATATGCAGGTAGAGAACGAAAAGAAAGGAGAAAACAAAGCTAAACAGAAAGAAAGTACGCCCACGCTCGAGCATGACAGACAAGGAAAACCTCGTTCTAAATAAACTCACAGAATTCTGACCTGGGAGCTGCAAATTTCAGCGCCCTTAATGGCTACACAGATAAACGAAAAATGCCGCAGAGCTAAAAAGATGAAAGTGGGCCCAGGCTGTTTTGATAAAGCCAACATTGGCTCTCCGTTATTGCTGAAGACAAATGTCCAATTACTGCATCAAAGTGCCTTTGCAGACACTGAATTCATTGTTGTCCCTTTCCTTTGTTGAAGAGAAACATGTGGAGTATGGTGTCTTATTATGACAACTAGCACTTGCACTGAAAGGAGGTGTAATGGTTATGTCAATTGTATTTTATATTAGTCTGAATAAAAATAATACAACACATGTTTAGAATATTATTTTGCTTAAAGTATGTTCCAAATTTTTTACTTGGAAAATAATTAATTTCAAAAACAAGGGATTAAAAATCATCTACAATACTCCTATTTTCAAGGTGTGCGCATTTGCTAAAGTTAGACTAATGCCTCACTTTAGACCATAGTTCTCCTTCCGCTTTTCAATAGTGGTAAAGTCAACTTGTGCATGTTTATATTTCTTTGTTTTGTTTTACATAATTAAGGTTAGTTTTGTGATTTGGAATTTGGATGGATATTGAACAAATGTACCAATTCTATAATGGCTACACTGATTGTTTCATCCCTTTCTTCTTCTTCTTCTTCTTCGTGTGTTTCTTCTCAATCTTCTTAATTATCGTTCTCATTGTCCAACAGTTGTACGATTATTGCAATGGATCATCCTGATGATGGATCATGGAGTGTGATCCGAAACATTGATGACAAAAAACTCTAACACAATCAAAACCAGAAGCAAAATTGATTCATTATTGCAATGGTTTATTTATTTTTTCTTTAAAATTATATTCAAATTATTATAATTTGTCTAAAAATAAATCTTTTGTTTCTGGGTTGTGTTTATTTACTCTGATATGAATTTCATATGATAAAAGTTTTGTGCTTTATACACTTTAGGATTCTCTCCCTTAAATTCAATAAGAAATGCTAAACTAAAAAATAATGTTTTGAGCATTCTATGCAATGGACAATTTAACAAATTTGAGTGTCATTTCATACGATAGGAACCCCCCAACCTCTTTCTACTATTGTAATTACTGTTGGATTTCATCTTGTTCTCTTCATTTGGATTTTGTCTTATCTCTGCATTCGAAACTACTTGCTTATATATTCAATAGTCCTCCAATTATTTCTTTACTAGTATGTAAAGGAGAGTGAATAAATTGTGTGCCACATATTATTAAATATTCTATGTAGAATGGCATTCACGAATTACTTTGATATAGAGCTCTAGTAGCATCCTTGGCCATGTTCATTTTGTTGTAGATGTAACTTTTAAAGGGTCTTTTCCGGTCTATTTTGAGCAATAATTTTTTACTTATCCAATAATTTTTTTTTTTTGACTACTAATGGGTCCTAATTAACAATTATTTATTTTTAGTGTATGGATTATCCCTTGCACACACGTAGGCTAACTTAAGCCTACTTAGGCATTCATTGTAGACAATATTAGTTCACCGGTTTTCTTGACACCTATTTAAGATATTTGTCCAGCTGGTTTGGAGATTGGAGAGGTGTCGATACACTTCAACACCTAATGATTGCCCGATCTCCTATATATATATACATCTCTTGACTTTTTAATATCAAATTGATTGCATATAGTTTTTAGTGTGTTCACTGTGCCTAATTTATATCTTCGTACCATGAAGAAACCAACAATCACAAAGATATAAATCAAGTACAGTGAACACACCAAAACTGTAGGCAATCAATTTGATATGAGACAGTCAAGAGATGTAGATATATAGGAGATTAGGCAAGCATGAGGTGTTCAAGTGTATCGACACCTCTTCAATCTCCAAACCCACTTGGCAACTATCTTCAACAAGTGTCAAGAAACCCAGTGAGCAGTAGTGTCTACAATGAATGCCTAAGTAGGCTTAAGTTAGCCTACATGTGCGCAAGGGATAATGCACACACTAACACCCCCCTTAAGCATAGCTTAGGTGGGCATGGATAAAATGGGTCCTGGCTACTAGCTTGGTGAGGTACCCATGTACAATGCAAAAGAAAATGAGTCCTGACCATGAAGACTAATAAGGTACTCATGTACAATGCAATCTCTCTAAAAAATAGAGTAAGCTAGAAAACCTAGTGGGAAAAAACTATCCTCCAAAAAGAGAGATGTGGAGAAGACTAGAAAGCCGCCCGCCCCCCCCCCCCCAAAGGATGATGATGATGATGCTGATATAGACTGGACGCTAAAAAGAGATCATAGATGAATGAACTTGCTCTTAGTGAAGGGTTTGGTGAATATGTCAACAACTTGCTCTAAAGACTAGAAAAAGACTAAGTCGATGATCTGAAATCAACTCTCGAATGTAATGCATATGAATCTCTATGTGTTTGGTTCATTGATGTTGAACCAAATTCCTACATATCTGAATAGTACTTTGGTTGTCACAATAGATGACTATAGGCTACCTATAAGGAGTACCAAACTCATAAAGAATGCCTTGAATCCATATAGCCTCAATAGTTGAGTTAACAACCCCCCTAAACTCTGCCTTTGTGGATGATATATCAATTGCACTCTGCTTCTTGCTAGACTAACTGATAGGACCTAAACCAAGTGAAAAGTTGTAACTTGAAGTGGACTTACGATGCTTAGTGTCACCAATGCAATCTAAATCTGTATAACCAACCAAGTCAAGTGATGAACCAACTTTGTAGTGAATCTGTGAGACCCATTGTTAAATGGACACACATACCTTGTATTTTGTTATTATTCATGTGGTTATGCTTGTATACATTTTACTTTTGTCCCACATTAGGATGATGGTTGATTATGAACATTAGGTTTAATTATTAATATGCTTATTATATTAGTTATTTTATGAATCATAATTCTATGAGTATCCTAGTTGATCAAACTAACATTTTGAATGTTATGAACGTTGAAACAATATGCTTTATGATATCATTTTAATCCAAAAGTGAATTTTTAAGTTACCATGCAAGGTGATGCATATATGATATTGTTTCGATTCAAGACAAATAATTGAATTATTATGCAAATGACTATAAACATTGTGATTAATGTTTTAGTAGTGAAATTGGTATTGTTTTAAATTGTAACAATATAGTGTTTGAATTCTAGAAAGGAAAATTTGAACAAATATTACTGCACGCTTCATCGAATGTATGCATTTTGATTTTATTCTCTTGATGGTTGGACTAATGCTTACATGGAGTGTGCAGGTTAACCTTCCATAGCCATGGACATTGGAGGCAACCAAAAAGGCCTTTGTTTTACCCTGTTAAGCCTGACTTAGCCACATGGAGGGGCTAGAGTCTTATATTGTCTTGTTAAATATCTGGTGATGTGCGTGTTGGGGGTAAAGGTGTAAATGTTTGAATTGTTTAAAAAAACAAAAGTGATCTCAAAATTAAAAATTCGGATTCCTTAGTTTATGTCACTTTAAAGGGTCATTTATGTCTTAATTTTAAGTAATTCATGATTTTTAGAGGCCTTAGGCATATGACCTAAACATTGGGGGTTATTTTTAGGCCACACTTTTGGCCATGCTTCATTTATGACTCCTCTTACATTGCTTGTAAGAGGGGTGACGAAAATTGGAGTAAGGGAGTCCATGTGAACACCATACCTCTTAAATGAGAAGAGGACATAGTAGTTGTGGGGACTTTTTGAGAAGAATTTGAAAGAAAGTGTTTACCAAGTTTTATTCATTCTTAGCTAAGTGTGGGAAAAAAAAAAGGGAGAAGAGTTGAAGGAAGGATTGGAAAAGCAAGTAACAACCCCCTTCCAAAGTTTAGAGGTAATATCTTCATCATACATGTTTTTGTTTGAATATATGTGTGAAATCTAAGTTGTGTTATGTGATACTTGACTATTTTGTTGGATTTCTTGTTTGTGTTAGTGCATTTGATGTGTGTTAAAATTTTGGGTTGGCTCCCCATTGTAGGCTGTGAGCAACCCATGTAGGGGATGGAGGGGAAGAGATCCCCATGTGGGGCTTATATGAGGCTTATATTTTAATTCTGGAAAGATTGTATGTTTCAGCTGCGATAATAATGGGTATGAGTACCCAAAGGGTAAGAGTACCCTCTTTTTGAAAATCGGAGGTTTGGGTGGAGAATAGATATGAGAAGGTTGCTATTTGAGAAGGTTTCCTTATTTATGCATTTGATGTTAATATGCCCCCATGGCTGTGATCCTTCCAGCCTCTCCCCATGAAAGCCATTAAAATGGTTTTTGTGTAATGTTTTGCTATACCTAGATGAGTGTTTGTCATGTGTATAGTTGTGAAATTGTGTTTTTGTTTGGGAAGGGTTGTTTGTGTGTTACCCAGTTCAATTTGGTAGCCTCCCAGCTTGGGGGTGGCTGGTTTTCCAGCCTAAGGATGGGTGGTGAGCAACCCATAGGCTTGGAAGAATTTGTTTATATTTGCAGGTGAAAGCTGGGAAAGTTGCTGAGTTGGAGTACAGCCTTGTCCTATGTGTAAATTTGCAACCCATGTATGATGATGGTAAGATATGCAGGCTATTTGTATTGTTTACTGTTAGTAGGGAAATAAAGACAAGCAATGTAGTCAGTCAAAAGAAATGTATAGTATTCTCAAAGATATATCCTGTTCAAAATAAGGAATGTAATCTGATTTAAAGCAAGAGATGCAGTGTTTAAACAAGTGTGTCCGGGTTGAAGAAGAAAAAAGGATTGGTTCAAAAAAATATAGTTTTGTTCCCACTTATGTTTCCAACCAGAATGTAATCTGTTTCAAAAGAGAAGTGTATTATGTTCAAGAAAATTTATTTGTTCAATCAAAAGAAAAAAAAAAGTATTATGTTCAGAAGGAATTGTTTCATTTGTATTACTCCTTAACTGTCTATAGTAAGCTAGAACTCTGCATTGTTTTAAAAGAAAAGACAATGGAAAGTTCCTTAGTTATAAATTTCCATTTCCGTGCCTGTTTATCTGTAAATCGTGTGCTGTACGAACATGGCAAAAGAAAGAAGTAAAAAGTAACCAGATAATTCAGTCGTAGGTGAAATGACATTACAGTAAAAGAACTAGTATTCTGTAGGGGAATGAAACCCAAAATATGTATAAACGTAGTATTGAAGGTATGGTAGATACATTTGTGGAACTATGAAAAGGGAAAACAACAAACCTCCCTCTCATCAGATTAGCCAGTGACACACACATGGCTTTCACTTCCTTCCCATTCGTCTGTGCATAAGCTCACTGTAGCAAAAAGAAAATGAGTACAATCATGGAAAGGAAACGCTTATGGCTGGTTACATGTGATAAACCTCTGAGAAGAATTCGTTTCATTTCAATATATGCTAATGACAAAATTTTTAAGGAAGAAATTAAAAAAAAACATAAAAATATTAATATAATAGGGATCGAGGATGGGAGGGCGAACCAGCCCTACCCACGCCTCCTCTCAAGGGCCCCTCAAGTGGTTGGCTTCTGTCAAGGCGACCAAGACATGGAAAAGAAAGAGAAGAAACGAAATATATAATTGTGCACGCAGATTTTTATTTATAGCTAAAGTTTCCCAAAAAAAACAAAGGAGTATAAATCATGCAACCTAGAACGGAGCCATAAAATGAACCAAACGAACAGCAAGTAAAATGATACCAGGAACCTGCTACCAAACATTACGCCCCCCGTAATGAGGTCGATTTTCTCTGCATACAGAAAACTAATCCAAAGGGGAAAAAAGTTTGACTAGCCCCTGCAAGAGATCATGCAGAGTAATGAATAAGACTGAGTAGATAAACATGTTAAACGAATAAAGATTAAACAAGACCGTGGCTTGCTCAGCTAGGACATGAGGACCAGTGTTGCCGCCGCGTCCTATCCTCCACCACTCCCTCACTAATCTTCTTCCCCTGCTCATAGTGATTAGGACGAAATGGTATAAGTTAGGGTTTTCTCACACCCAACTTAGGGCATAGAAAATCAATTTCTGCGGGGGCATGAAAAGAGCACATTTTACGGATAAACTAAAAAAAACCACTAGAATTATAATAGCCTTTTAGTATTACACGTTGGTGTTATCCTAATCTGCATCAGTAAATTTTTGGCAACTATCAAAATAAATAATAAAATGAGGAGTTATCGAGAGGGCGTCGTGGTTTAGTGTGAAAATGATCATTTAGCATTTCAAGGGCAGATTAAATATCATTAAGGTGTAGGAAGTAAGTTGTGATTGTGATCTTGCCATGAGTGTTACGTTTGTGTCAATATCAATGCCAAAAGGAAAAGGAAAAGGCATTATTCACGCTAGAAACAAATAGAGCTCGGTAATTTTAGTCTATTGAATTTTTCAGTGGAAGAGAAACAGTTGGGGGGGAGAGTATATCCCCACTTTCTTAAGGAGAGATTCCTTCAACTTTAAATATGAATATAGGTAAGTAAAAGAAGAGTCCACGTAATAGGGAGTCTTTAAAAAAAAGAAATATATATATAGTTTATCTTTATATATTATCATCATCCCTCCTTTATCTTAAGGAAAATAGTAATATGTAATGTAGAAGAATTAATGTATATTATTTGTTAAGCTATTTCTTATAATTATTAAATTTACTTATAAGAGTATATATATAGTTAATTGTTTATTTATATTTATTTGAGGAAAAGTGAATAATTAAATTAATAATTAAAAAAATATATTATAATTTTATAATTAGAGTAAATTATAAACATTTTATTTAGTTATGTATTTGAATTTTGAGAGTTGATGTTAGTATAAATTTTATCAATTTTGTATTTGTGTGTGAAGGTCTCCACCTTCATCCACTTGTCTAAATATCCATTCTCCATTATTGGGCTATGTTTTGATGATAACATTGCTTGGATAACATCTTTTGGTCATGTAGCTAGTTAACAAGCTCAACACATTATAGCGTATTTCAAGTGGTTAATGTCTCTTTTTGAAATAAAATTAAAAATAAAAAAATTGTTAGTCGGGTTTTTTTTTCCCTAAGTATAAATTATGGGCATTATAGGAAGTAAATACTATTGTCTTTTTTTTTTACCTTCGCTAAATATAGGTAATACTATGAATGCCTAATGAGGGATTTAAGTAACAGTATTATGATGGCCTATCAAAGGGATAACATTAACATAACAATCGTAGAGTAACACCTTAATACCGTTATTAGGTTAATGTAACTCTTGGTATTATTATAGAAATAAGAATTGTTCTTAGTGTTATTGATTAAGTTAAAGATTGCTTAAATGCGAAAAGGTGTAAGTGTCGCCTTGTATATTCTAGGATGAATGATGACAAATAAATATACAATGAAATTTGAAATAACATGTAAAGGTATATTTATTAGAGTTATTGTATTGATACTAATGCCTTTGGGTTAAATTGACCTAGACCTACATAATGATACTCCAAGTGGCTAAGGGTCTAATCATTAAGAATAATAGCCTTAAGGCCTTAATTAAATACTTTTTCTTTTATCATTTTGGAACTAATGTTAGAAGATAATGCCACAATGATATTCGGTTAAAGGATTTAATTAATGTTGGTTGGATTGAAATGAAATTGTAGTATGGTGCTATTTGCAAGACCTAGAGTACTTGGGTTACCCTTCCCACTTGGATTATGTGGGATAGACCTTGCATACCCAACCTCTCTTGCTTCTTGCACCCTTCCCTCGAGCGACGTATCAATGACAACGTTACTTAATCAACTCACTAGATGTGTGTAGATTTTCATACTATATTTAGTCATGTGGATACTAATTAATAGTGGAGTTCATGCCATTCGTTAAAAATAAATGGTTGTGTTTTGTCCAAGGTGTAAAAGTTTGGGCATGAGAGAATCCCAAACCCAAGAGTACCATTAAGGTAGTGAAGGATCCTTTTAGTTGCTTTCTAATGTAGCTCATGAGGTTTATGCATGAATCTCGAAACCATGCCTACTACATAGACAATGGCAGACCTAGTATAAGTCAAGTATATAAGACTACCAACAAGTTGTTGATACAATGTACCATCAACTAATGGTGTGATACATGAAGTCTCAAGCTTGAATCCAAAACGAAAGAAAGTCAGAGATGGTTTGGAAGTAATCATATGAAACTAAGCAAGTAGATCAAGAGTATACTTGGGTTGTGCAAGAGTAATCCCTGAAGCCGATTGTGAAATCTCAATGCCAAGGAAGTAGTGCAATAAACCCAAGTCTATCATGTTAAACATGTCCTGAAGTGATGTCTTCACTGCTGCAATGGTAGATGAAGTGCTCCAGGTAATCAAAAGATCATCAACATATAGAACCAGTATCAAAAGTGAATCATCTTGTTGTAGTACATACATATTAGGATAGAAATGACATCTAGTAAAACTTGAAGATAGGAGGTAGGAATCCATCTTGGCATACCAAGCTCTAGGAGCTTGTTTGAGGCCATAGAGAGATTTGTTTTCTACAAAGTAAGGATGAATCTTGAACAAACCTTGGTGGTTGTTCCATGTAGATTTCCCCCTCAAGGTCTTCATGAAGAAATGCACTCTTCACATCCATTTGATGTACATCCCATCCATGTGATGTGGCTATAGCAAGTGTGAGTCTAATGGAAGTCATCTTAGCAACTGGTGCAAAGGTTTCTATATAGTCAATACATGCAACTTGTGAAAAAAATTTGGCTACCAATTGTGTTTTGTACTTATCAATTGACCCATCTATTACAAATTTAGTTTGATATATCTACATTGAACTATCATCCTTCCCTTAGTAAGTGAAGTCAAATCCTAAGTGTGATTTCTAATCAAGGAATCATATTCCTCATCCATATCAATATCCCACTCTAGTATGCCTAATGCCTCTTTCAATGTTTGTGGATTGAAAACTAAAGCAAAAAAGGCATGTGGCCTCCCTTGAAAATCTACTTAAATCATTCTGTCATCTATTGAATCATGTACCCTTGTACCTACCCTATGAGATGTGGGTGAGTCAGGTGTATAAATATCAACTTATAATGCAATCCCTGAACTAGATGAAGATGAACCCTCATCACTATCATCACTATGAGAACTGAAAGAAGAAGATACTATGCTAGGAACCTACTAAGAATGATATGAATCATTAGTATTGTAATCAAGATCTAAAGAGTCCACAATATGTTGAGAAGTGTCAAGTATAGTTTCAAGTGATGTTTCTTTAAACTTAACACCTCTCTCAATAAATAATTCATGTGTGGTAGGGTGGAGTAGGTGATAGGCTTTTACACCATCTAGATATCCCACAAAGATTCAAGGTTTGGATTTTGGATCCATAGCCTTGCATTTTTCTTTTGGAATATGTGCCATGGCATGAGAGCCAAAAACTCTAAAATGATCAACTACTAGTTTCCATCCTTTCCAAGCTTCAAAGGAAGTGATACCCTTTAAGGCTTTATGTGAAACTCTATTATGTATGCAACATGCATAGCTAACTACTTTTGCTCAATATGATGGTGTGAGGCCCTTAGTGTGAATCGAAAAATTAGCCATCTCTTTTAAAGATCCACTTTTTCATTCTTCAACACCATTTTGTTGTGGGGTATAAAGAACTATGCATTGTAGATCTATCCCCTCTGATATACAAAAATGCTCAAAACTATTCTTGACATATTCTCTCCCATTATTTGTTCAAAGAACCTTGATGACTTTCCTTGATTATTTTTTGACAAGAGCTTTGAAATCTTGAAAAGACTCAAAACACTTCTTATTTTTGTCTAAGAAAGTAGACCCATGTAAAATGTAAAAAAACATCAATGAAGGTGAGAACATATCTAGTCTTTGTAAGACATGGATGGGGAAAAGCCCTTGAAACATCACTATGAACAGGTTCTAAAACTTGTGTTTCCCTCCATGATTTGCCTTTGTCAGTTTTTTCTTCTGGATGCTTGCCAAGTGCACAACCCTCACAAAAGCCCTTTAGAAAATTTAACCTTAAGTAATCCCTTTACCATATTTTATTGCCATAGTTGTTCAAGATAGCAGTAGTTAAGATGGCAAAAATACTCATTCCATAGTTTGCTAACTTCATCTGAGTGAGTTAGTAGTGATTTTGGAGAAATATCTATGGAAAAATTGGAGAAGGTATATAATATGCATTGGTGATTTTCCTTTCGTATTGCTACCAAATTGTTGCTTTGTAATTCTCATTTCTCAGTTGAATCTGGAGAGAAGTGTACTCCCATTCCCTTCCCTAAATGAGTTATAATTTGATACACTAAAAGGAGATTAGTTGAGAGTGAAGGTACACTTATAACATTTGTGAATGTTCCTTCTTCAACTTCAACATGCCCTCTCCCTTTTACCAATTCTGGAGTATCATCACCTAAGGTGAGTGTGGACATACTTGATGGCTCTAAAGAGGAAAAATAACTTGTGAAGAACCCATATGGTGTGAAGCACCAAAATCTATAATCCATGATGGAGATAAAGATGCTTTAGCAACTAACGCTTTTCCCTTTGATTTCTCTTTGTCCTTAGTATTATCTTGATTTGATGAAGATGCCTTGATAGAATCAGGTAGCTCTACCCTATATTATTCTTTTTAAGGATTTGTTGTAGAACTTCAATTTTTTTCTTCATGCCTTGATGCTCATCATGTCGAAGATTTTTACAAAAGACACGTTTAAATCTCTTTTTACCTTGAGAGTCCTTTTTGGAGTTGTCAATTTTGCTTTCTTTCTTAACTTCCTTGTCCTTTTTAGTGTTCTTCTTCTCCGCTTTTGAAGTTTGGTGTGTTTCATTCCTTGCAAGTAGGGCTTGAGTTTTAGTAGACTTCAAAGTACCCATTTGAATTAACTTTTCTTGCTCCCTTGTGAGATCAGCCATAAAGTTATCAATTGTGGGCATTGACCATGAGGCTCCAAGAGCCCTTTAGTAGAGTGGAAAGTTGATACAAACACAAAAAATTCTAAACCTAGCTCGGAAAGTACATAAAGGATTAATTGATCAGCCATAAAGTTATCAATTGTGGGCATTGACCATGAGGCTCCAAGAGCCCTTTAGTAGAGTGGAAAGTTGATACAAACACAAAAAATTCTAAACCTAGCTCGGAAAGTACATAAAGGATTAATTGATCCTTACTCGTGGCTTCTATGTTCATCTATTTTTCCAAATAGTTTCCAAGACTTGGTCGGGTGTTTTCAAGTTTTCCACATGAAACAACAAATCAAGAGATAAATTTAGACATAGGAATCCAACTACTTGATCACACTTATTGAAAAAAAATTCTTTGTCTTTAGCTACTATAGGCTATTTCTCTATCCACATAGTTACCCTATATAATCCTTTGTTCTTAAATACAAGAATTACTTTCATCTTCCAATCGTGATAATTGAAAGGTGTTAAGGGTACTATAGTAACATTAGATTCCATACTATTTTGACTTAGATAGTTGCTTGTAGAAATGTGAAAAAGAAGAATTTAGAAATGTGTACAAAAGTGAAAAAACACAACAAACACAAGCACTTCCCATTGAAAGGCGTTAAGGGTACTATAGTAACATTAGATTCCATACTGCTTTGACTTAGATAGTTGCTTGTAGAGATGAGAAAAATAAGAATTTAGAAATGTGTGCAGAAGTGAAAAAACACAACAAACACAAGCACTTCTCATTGAAAAGTGTTAAGGGTACTATAGTAACATTAGATTTCATACTGCTTTGACTTAGATAGTTGCTTGTAGAAATGTGAAAAAGAAGAATTTAAAAATGTGTGCAAAAGTGAAAAACCACAACAAACACAAGCACTTCTTGAGGAAGTGTGAAAATGAACCACACAACACCCCTTTTGATTATTTGTTTTCCACCCCAATTTGACACTTTATAGGAGTGCTTATAAATCATTCAATAGAGGCATAAACAGGCACTTTATAGGATGAGTGCTTTATAAGATGAGTGCAATAATATGCCTTTTGTGAAAATGAACCACACAACACCCATTTTGATTATTTGTTTTCCACCCCAATTTGACACTTTATAGAAGGAGTGCTTATAAATCATTCAAAAGAGGCATAAACAGGCACTAGGATGAGTGCTTTATAGGCCTTTTGGATTTGTGGTGAAAAATTATACACTTTTTGCAAGAAAGAACTCAAATCTTGAGGTATGGTGCAAAAGAAAGAACTCAAATCTTGAGGTATGGTGCAAAATTTATTACAAATTGAAATTTTCACCCTATACATAATATTGACCCTCATTACAAAAATACAATTTTAGATTTTTTGAAAAAATTGCAGTGCATCAAAAAGTCAGAAAAAGTCAGAATGAGGGAAAATTTTGAAAAAGCAAGCTCAGGAGCTTAAAAGACATAAAACCGGGGGCTTAAAAAAGCAAAAGCCCCTGAACTGTGCCTCCTTGCCTTTCTCCAAATAGGACAGCCATCAACATGAATAGTGCCTCCTCACAAAAAAATATTCAAATATGTTATAGGAAATTTTATGCAAAATTGTGTAAGTTAGGGTTTTCCCTACGAAACTGCTCATACAATGATTTCAAAAGCAGAAAAAGCAGATTGAGTTTGGAACGATTTTTGAATCCTCCAACTGAAAATCGCGCCTCCCTTTTTGCCTCCACCTCGGCACACAGTTCGGGCCTCCTTAGAACAGAACCACGCCTCAAGAGCAGGCACGATTGCTGCGCCAGACACAAGGGTGCAAAAAAAAGTCAACGAACAACTATAATGAAGGAAACGTGCCCTCCCTCAATGAAGATATTGGCTGACGTATCAACGAATCCATGAAGATATTTGCTGCGTGAGGACGCCAAGTTAATGCACTTTGCCTGCGCCTAAAAAAAACAACAGTTATGCAAAAAACTCAAGGACTGCATCAATGAGGAGATCACGCCTCTTCCTAGTGAATCTCGTTGCCAGCAATGAGGATAAGATGGCCTTGCAAATCTGGTTACTCGGGAATGATTCACCGAATAGAGGATATGATTCCTCAACGCGGGCAAGGGAGATTACGTCCTCCAAATGGATTGACTGTGCAAAAACTTCCGCCTCCTCAAACCCTTGATGCGTCCTGCAAATGATTGGGGGAGACAGAACTCCATTAAACAAACAGAACTTAATTGGCTAGTTCACCTTACGACCTGGAGATATCTCAGAAGCCTGATACCATGAAAAAACCAGCTCTGATACCATGAAAAAACCAGCAATCACGAAGATATAAATCAGGCACAGTGAACACATCAAAAACTGTATGCAATCAATCTGATATTAGACAGTCAAGAGATGTAGATATATAGGAGATCAGGCAAGCATGAGGTGTTGAAGTGTATCGACACCTCTCCAATCTCCAAACCAGCTGGGCAGCTATCTTGAACAGGTGTCAAGAAAACCAGTGAGTAATAGTGTCTACAATGATTGTCTAAGTAAGCTTAAGTTAGCCTACGTGTGTGCAAGGGATAATGCATGTACAAACACTTACAATTTAAGAATCCATAAACATTCAATCAAATTTAATATGGATTAGACGTGTGTACATGTATAAAGAATATTGGTTCTATTAAACATTTACTTACAATTTAAGAATCCATAAACATTCAATCAAATCTAATATGAGTTAGGTGCGTGAGTGTATGCATATACAGAGAGAAACATTGGTTCTAGTAAACAGTGAGTTAAAATTTAAGAAATCATAAAAATTCAATCAAATATATAATATTGGTTGGTTGTGTGGGTGGTAAAGTAGATCCGATTGAATTTGTATGGATTCTTAAATAATAAGTATATTCACAACCAAACAACTTTTTTGGTAGTAATCGTAAACCAAGCATTTATTGCTGATGAGTTAAAGGGGCTCTATAATGAATGGTTCATAAGCCACAAAACTTGCTGAAGGTTTTGCAAATGGGGTTGCAAGCTTAGTGGGCTTAACCTTGGGGGAAACTCTATGGTTAAGCACACTTGAGCTAGAGTAGTACTGGGATAGGTGACCTCTCAGGGAGTCCCAATGCTTCACCTCTATGAGCATCACTTGGATGCAGTGAGGGCTAAGTGGACCATTCATTATAATGAGAGATGGATTCTTGTGAACCACTACTCATGAAACATGGGTCAATGAGTTTGACTCATAAAACTACATAGTTGAATCCTAAGAACAATATTAGAACAACACATTTATTGTTTTAACTTATTTGTTAAAATACAATACAATAAAATACTTTACATTTATACTCAACTTTAATATACATTAGTATAAAAACTCATTAAATGGTATTACAATACAATAGATATAAAACCATGACATAAAAACGATCTATAAAAAGTATATTTTTCACTGACCCCACTAATTGTACACAAATATATAATCTATAAACGATATAAAAACTAGTGTTCCACAAGGATGCGTCCCCCCAGAAAAACCAACCACTTTCGAGATGGGGAGACGCCTAGGAAACGTCCCTCCGCAGTCCCCTCGTTTCCCCGCCGTCCCCCACCATCCCCCCATTTCTCCACCGTCCCCCCCAAAGTCCCCCCGTCCCCCTGAAGTCCCCTTCTGGGAGACTTCAAGGAAACTTTTGGGAGACTCCAGGGAAACTTCTAGGAGACTTCCAGAAGTCCCCTCCACCCAAGCAAACTCCAAGGAAACTTCTAGGAGACTCAAGGGAAACTTCTAGGAGACTCCAAGGAAAAACTAGGAGACTCGAAGGAAACTTCTAGGAGACTTCCAGAGGCATGAGGCCATTAGCCTGGAGCCATTTACTATTAGCATTTACTATTTTGTACTCTGTTTAAGTTTTGAAGTTTTAACATTGATGATACATGGATAGTTGATTGTAATTATGATTCATGAATCATGATTATGAAACTCAAATTATGAAATATCTAGTTCTTGTTGCATTTTCCAATGTCTATATTTTCATTTTGATTTTCAATGTTCAGTGGTTCACTAGTTCAATGAAATGATATATCATTGCAATGTGTTATTGTGTTTAAACTTTAAACTTTTAAGTTTTAAGTTTTGTTTTTATGTGTTAACTTTACTTATTCCTTAGGCTTCTACAGTTATATAATTATATTGTTATACATCTTTTTATAACTAATTTTATAAGTACTATATGTATTTCAATGCCACTCCCCCACCACCCCCCTGCCGCCGTCCCCCCGCCATCTCCCTACCATTCCCAAACTTAGGCCCCCCGTCTGCCATCTCGGAAATGCGTCCCCCTCCCTGAAACTCCGTGGAACACTGGTAAAAACCAATAAAATATACAACACATGTCCAACACTTGATTTGTACTATCTCGACGGAGTGACCCCTTAGAAATATAACAAGACAACATTCTTGAAATATGTCATATCTTAGGTAATGAATGGTTCTGTAAATAAGTCCATATGTTAGATTTCTCAATAATTTTCATGCTCACACGAGTGGAGTTTGTAATTTATTATGGGATTATAATTTATGGTGTGTGAATTCATACTACTTAAGGTGTTGTTCAATGCCAGTTGGTAGACAGAGTTCACACTGAGTTTGTTCATGCACAATGTTTGTATTCATTCTCCAACTCTTTTGAAGAGAGTTGCCTTTTGGTTTGATCTGAATTCATTAACAAATTTTACCACCTGATTTTTTTTTTTGGTTTTATTAGCTTCTATTCCCATCATTTAGTATTGTGTAGGCAATCTTATCCTAGAGAATACAGAATAGATAGTGTTAAGTTTTGAATTGGTGGGTTTTTAAAGATAAAGATCAGTGCAGAAGATTAAATTTGTACTTGTTGAAAACTGATATTAATCATGGATGCAAACTGTAGTGAAGAGGTTGAGATGGAATTTCTGGGTAAAGAAAGCAGTATAAGTAGCTCTTTGATGAAGTCAAAGTTATGGATGAAATGTATTATCTCGAAGTCGTTATTTTCTTTGAGCTTTATTAGTTTCTGCTATGGAACTGTAGGTAAGGGAGTACTTAACAAGGCATTAATTTTTGTAGTTTCAGCCAATTTCAGTGTTATGTTAAATGGAACGGAAGGACAATGTTTTGGTCTGTAATTTGGCTTATTTTTCACCCAAATGTTTTATTAGTTTTGGGCCATTAGGGGACAGGACCCAGTACCTGAGCATGTTTCAATAGTTGTGATAGTATTTGTTTATATAATGTCCAATATTTTTTATCAATATTGGACCAATAGTTGTGACTTTAAATTTGTTAGTGTTGATGATGACTACCCATAATTAAACAAAATATATTCCTTTGATCTAAAAAGCAACCAATCATGTGATGCCACATTAGTGCTCAATAAAACATGCTATGAATGCACAAGTATTGGTCGCACTTATTTTTTTGGGCCTTTTTGGACACCTTGACAAAAAGCATGCTGATGTGGCCCTGAAACCTTAATTATAAGAAGGGGACTTGCCAAGTAAGTTGCTGAAAAAATTGAAGTGATTTAAAATTTCCACGTACAATAATTAGGAACGTGAAGTTAGGGTACTCAACTACTAGGTCCTCTCCCCTACTATGACCTTAAGCTTCACAGAAATTCTGCAGAAATTCTCCCTTACCTGGGAAGGCATCAAACCAAGGTTTTATACGTTTGAAACAGGCTTTTGACAAACACAATAAACGACCTACAATCTGTGATACATGGCATCAAGAACAGTGTATGCTAATGACTTGACGTTTTCATGCATAAAAATGCAGTTTTAAGACATGCAGTTGAAATGTGGACAGAGCAGAGTGCGTACACAGGGCACATCGACTATTTGGTAAAATGACTGAAAGAGACGTAGTCTCGTAGAATGCAACGATTGTAGGATATGCACAAAATGGATTGCTTAAAAAGGCCTATACACTTACAACAGGTAGTATATATTCTCACTGCAAGAGAGTAGATAAGGATTGACTTTTCAGGAGTTTTGTAAATGATATTATCTCATTGTCTTTTCAGTAGTCTTTCTTTTTTCAAATGGAGAATTCACACGAATAGTTTGAATTTATCATCTTTACTTTTAGTTAAAAGATTTGTTACTTTATTTTGTAATATTTTTGAAATGTGCAAAAGCTTGAAAGAAAATTTTAAATCTGCACCCAACAATAGATTTCAAAATTGAAATCCTTTGTATCAGGTGATGTTGAATCAATGCTATTTATTGGGTTTTTATATCAATTTTTATTATTTGTTGTGGAGTTGTTTCATTTTCTGAGTACATATTCTTTTAGATGGTATATATTTTTAGATTGCCACTAACTGAATGTGGTCTTTTTGCTTGATACATTTCAACCTTGTGCCCATTATAGCTGTTGTTGGAGAAAAGGTGATAAACATTGTTGTGGAGAAATATTCAATTGGTGTAACCAATTTTTGAAACAATAGTATTATTAATTGTAACTTGTTAATACTCAGTCATGACACTATTTAGTGAACCTTCACCATGCTACTGGCTTTAAATTGAAAGTAATTTTTTAAAGATATTGTAATTGTAATTACCTTGGTAGACATGTACGGAAAATTTAAAACCGTAGAAAAGATAGCAAACTGTTTGAAAAAATACCTAAAAAAAAAAGGTAGTCCCATAGACTACAATGATTATATGATGGAATATAATGGCGTATTTAAAGGAGCTTTTAAGGCTTTTCGATAAAATGTCTCAGAGAAGTGTAGTCTGATGGAATGTAATAGTTGCACGATATGAACAAAATGGGCTTGTTGAAAAGGCTATAAGAACTCTCAAGCAAATGCAATTGTTAGTTGTAAAGGAAATCCCTACAACCTTTGCCAGTAGCCTTATTGTCTGTGGCGAAACTAGAGCTTTGCAGTAGGGCATGGACATCCATCAGAGCATAATCAAAAGTAGATTTTTGTTAGATATTGTGGTTGCAAGTGTCTTTCTAGATATTTATGCAAAATGTTAAGGTATTCACAAGGCACGTGAACTGTTTGACAAAATGCCTAAAAGAAATGGGATGATTTTTCTTGCGGCTTCTCTCATCATGCAGAGCCGAGCGAGTCATCATCACAAACCGTAGAGGCCGCAAGAAAAGGCGGTGGCCAGAGGTGTGGCGATTGAGGTAGGAAACAGAGGATTATGTATGGAGGTGCAGTCAAGAGTCACAGTGGTTTCTTAAATTGTATCTTTCAATGCAATCGGACAGGCTTTCCGGCGTGAGACGATCCAGAAGTTATTCAAGCATGAGACATACTGAATTCCAGTGGGCTATTCCCCTAATAGATATAGTCTATCACCTAAATATTAGGCCTGCATGGGAACATGTTGTAAGTCATGGGTGTATGATATATTTAATAGGCTCCGTTCAAATGAATTCCAGATTGGTTATCAATATGAAACAAATTAAACATTAAATCACATATGAAACCACTAAAAATTTAGTAATATTAGGTGTAAGCCAACATGGTGATTGGATTAAAGTAATTCACTATTTATACATTTTAAAAATAGGTAAAGTTAATTGTATATGTAAAATTGAAGTATTATTAGATATGAATATATTAATTGTATCAAAGGGTTATAGCTTAATTGGATGAGTATAATTGATGGGGTGATCGTATGTTCTTCATTTACACCATCCACTGAGGTTCACATTTTCTAAAAGTACAATATAATAAGGGATGAGGTAATGATCATGTCCCAAGTGAATTTCGGTCTTCAGCTATAAACTAAAAGAAATATATTATTTGTGTAGCTTCATATTATACTCCCAATACAAACAAGTTGCTAAAATAACCTAGAATTATTATAAAACTTCCTTAGTCCTCGACTTTCATATAAGTGAATTCAAATGATACACTTGAATAAAGTAAAGGATTTAGACTACCTAAATCCTTCAATATTATCATAAATTGAGTAACAAGATTCTCATATAGACTGCATCAATCACTCAAATAAAAAAGGTAACTATATGCACAATATACCGTTGGCTTAAAGTAAAATTACAAAAAAGCTATCAAACCTTTTTGATTCATTGGATTTGGATATCCATCACCTACATATCACTAGAAATAAGTCAATTCATCCCTAGAGTAGGGTAGCTCGTAGCATATATCACCTATATGGCCTTGGTGAAAGTCAACTAACCCCTTCTCAACATGGGTAGCTCTTGGCATCTATCATGCCTATGCTATTAGTAATAGATGGCTAAACCCTTGATAGGGAAACTAGTTTCTCACATCCTTTATTTGGATGGTACTCATAACAACTAGCTAAATTACTCCTATATCACATAGCTCCTAGAACTATTCACCTTTATGCTATTGGTGGATGTAAACTAATCCCCAGGACATGGAAAGTAACTCCTTGAATTCATCACCTACATAATACTAGTGAAAATTGGCTAATTTATCATGCATCACATGATGCTCGAACTTGTGATCATTTACTATCTATGTATTTTAAAATACTTTTAGACATTCCTTTACCTAGGATCCATAGCTACCACCTCAATTTCTAGGAAAGCAATGTAATAATATGAGTGATACTATCTATGTATCTTAGAATATTTTTATACATTTATCTTCCAAGAAAATAATAGGGACATACAAAATTAAATGTTAAGAATGATGGAAATGATAGAAATTGAAAACATGTAAAGATAGAAACATAAAATAATCAACAATAAGAATAAAAATATTCTATGTAGAAGAAATGATCAACAGAAAATAAAAACTATATTTGATGAATGTGCCATTTTGTTGAAGTGCACATTCAAATAAAGAAAAAGTTGATTAATGAATGCACTATTTTGTGGAAGTGCAACTTCATAGAGTGAAAGCACTAAGCCATGTTGGGAAAACACCTAGAAGAAAAAGTTATATTTTCTATATAATAGAGCGCTAATTAAAAGAAATGATTATCAAAGAACTAAAAAGATGCCCTAAATAGCCCTAATATTCATAAATCTTTAAAAACTAGAAAATAACAAAAGATAAAAAAATACAATAATGTGGAAATGCCAAAAATGAGAATAGTTGCATTAAAGGTTATATGTGTTAAATGGCATAGTAGAAGCATCACTCTAGAATGTAGGTGATCTAAAGCACAATTGTAAGTACCATTCTAGAACCTAGGCCATGAAAATTTCATAATAACACAAGAGAAACTATGGAGTTAGAAGACCAACCATACCAAAATAAAGATAAGAAAATAAAACAAGGGTAAATAAAGATTTCAAATGTGCACAAATAGAAAAAAAAAAAACTCTTTTTTCTTCTTTATCCTTGGATTGATCTAGAGAAAGAGTTGCACCCACTTCTCTCTTGATGTGCTCCTTTTGATATGTTGATGGGTAAAATTTGGTTTCTTATGAAACCAAAAATATGATAGTAGG
>VDFB02086081.1:276132507-276181681 GCA_007258455.2 Sequoia sempervirens | reverse complement strand
TCAATACTAGGAGTGGAAGCTCTAGATAACGCAAGATCCACAATGAGTGTGTTATCATAGGATGCCATGAATCTCAAATTTCTTCTCACCATGGTATTAGCAATAGGGCACCAAACACTCATGCAAAGGGTACTAAATGCAAAGTGAATGCAAATGTAATGTAAGCTAACAAGAATAAATGGCTTGAAACTAAAATTCTGGAAAGTAAAATTGAAATGCAGGAATAGAAAATAGAAACTTAGAAAACAAAGATTAAATTCTAGAAAATGCAGTGCAAAATGTGCAAAGGGCCTGATTTTCCCAAGGTGGCGAATGAGTCCTAGTACTGATTTTTTTGAAATTTTTTAGAATTTGTGAAATTTATTTTATGCTTTTTATGTTTTATGATGCCAATATGAGATGCGAATGCATAATTTTATTAATTTTTAATGAGATTAAATGCAATAATACAAGCTAAATAAGCTTTTCACTAATGCAAATTTTGAAACCCTAGAATGGAAATTAACTAATGCAAAATGCAATGCAATGATAATGCAACATAAATCTAGGATGTAAATGCAATCCAAATCAGAATTATGATGTTCAAAATTCAGGTTCAATAAAATGTGGACACTGGAAATGGATGCTTCACTTCCTTGTCCACAAAATGGATACAAGCATAGGGAATCAATTTAACAATATTCACATTGAAGCACACCTTAGAGATCTCAACCCAATGAAGGATCTAAGAGATTTGACTATAAGGTATCCCTGGAGATGATTGCAACAAGAAAGGGGTTCACCACCAGGTGTAAACATGGAAAATATAAAATGTTTGAAAACATAGTGTGATATGCAAAAAGACCTAAAAATGCAAGTAGAATGTAATAGAAAATTATGAAACTAGAAATATCCACTTGGAAACTTTATCAAGATGGAATGTAGCTCTGGAATTTGAAAAAACCTGGTGTTTATGCTGACTAGGACTCATATGCCAAGCTGGGTGAATCAATCCAATTTCAGGAAAACTCTACCGAAATAGGTTTCAGTCAAAAGGGCACTCATAGCTACAAAATTCTTATTTAGGCCTGAGCAGTGGGACTGATTCGCCAATAGTGGTGAATTAGTCCACTTCTAGATTTATGGAAATTTAAAGCAGGATTTTGTACCTCTCAGTCTTCTCTATTGTTCTTGATAGAGATTACGGTCCGAAACTGCCAAATTCAGCCCATTGTCCTTCTCCAAGGCTTGTTTGCAAGTTTGAAAACTTTGAATTGCTTTGACAACTTGATGGAAACTTTTCCAATCTTTCTCTTTGAAAATTCTATAACCTAGACCTACAAATCACATGCAAAGAGAGGGAAAAATGTTGTGGGGTTAGTGAATAGGGGTTTTCCTTAGTCAAACCCCTTGTTGGTAATTAAACCCTTGAAATGAAATGAAATATAATAGAGAATGATGAATGAAAAAATAATGATGTTGAAACTCACCAAACCCTAGCAGTAAGGTGTTGCAAACATGTAAGTAATGGCTCCAATGGGTGTGGGCTTGGAAGCTAGCTTGATGTTGATAGATCTTGAATGCAATGCTTTCTTAACTCACACAATCCTACATCAGAAGTGTTAACTCTAAAACAGCATGATGAAAGCAATCTTTGACATGATGAATGACACTTGAAGAAGCTCTTGAATGCTTGATAATTTTCCCTTGAAATTCCTTGAATGCTCTTGTGAATTCTCAAATGTGCTTGTGAATTATATGCATGAATACTTGAATGCTTGATTAGGTCATATGGAATGAGAGAAAAAACCTTGTATTTATACTCAATTATGCAATAACTCTCAAACTTACAACACTACAGACCGACCTTAGATCTTGGAGAATAAAAACCTACCAAAATTTTGAATTAAATTTGAATTTTGAGCTAAAGGGGATTCAATCATCACCCTGGTACAATGGGTCCCACCTGAGGGGACTAATTTTTCCATAATGGCGAATGAGTCCCACCTTAGAAATTTAAGGTGGGTTTTAGGATTTTGATGCTTTAAATGATATTTGTTGGGATTATTCTAAAAAATAAACATATGTAAGGCCTTTGGATGCAAAGTGGGGCCAACTAGACCATAAGAAAGCCTAATTATTAATGAAAAACCTAGGAAAGTGTGAAAGTGAGTTACAACACTTTACAACACTTTCAAATAAGGCTTGGTAAATCGTACATCAAAAATAGTTTATTTTATTAACAAGACCATAGAAAAGTGTGAGTGTGTTACAATACTTTACAACACTTAAGTAAGGTATCATTTGAATCCTTTTAGTTCACAAGTGACCAAGACCTAATGTGAAAGTGTTATCCACATTACAACATTAAATTAAGGTGATATTAGGCCAAAATCACAAGGAGGGCCCAAACAAGTCAGAAAAAGTAGAAGGGTTACTTTTTTGGTGACCACACAAGGAAAAAGAACATTTTTTCCTTGATACACATGTTTATCTGATTTTATGATGACAAAGGGAGGTTGGAATAAGAATCTTGATATACTCAAGGCCTACCACATTCAAATAATAGTAGAGAGGATCAGGTATGATCCCGAAGGTTTAATGGCCTAGTTGAAGGAAATAAACAAGAGATATAGATTTGTGCAAATTTTCCAATTCTTGGAAGATGTGGTAAGTGGAGTAACCATTGTAGGAGGGTCCTCAAAGAGAACTATCCAGACCATGCAACAAGAGTAACACAATAAAAGCAAAAAAAATTATGGAGGCAAATGCATATGCAAATGTTCTCATTAAAAAAAATCTCAGTTGCATTTAGCCAACAACATCTGGGCTTACAAATTCAACTCACAGCCCTAATAAAACATGCACAATATTCTAACATGCTCCTATATGCAAGTGAAATCTTACAATTCAAATCAATCATAATCTACTCAATCAACTATCAACTCAACTACCTAATCTAATGATCAATTAAAAGCTTTATAGCATATCCACAATTCTAGAAATATCTACATCGACCAAACATCATCACACTCTCCAAGGAAAGAAAATGTATCGTACGCATGAATAAGTTGGCCTCAAATTTGAATTACTCTTCATCAAGTGTATAAGATGAAGTGTGGACCTATAAGGATTGTCTGGGACACTTAGAACAATTAAAATCACACCTTTAAGATCTGCAAGTCATGGGGATGATCTACAATGATCGAACTAGCCGAAAAGTTTGAAATTATTCTAGTGTCGGTTCAAGAAACTGTCAAGAATTATGGAATCAATAATTTGTTGAAAAAAGATCCAATCATTCCCAAATCTTGGAACGAGGAAAATGAACATGTCCATGATGTACACAAAGATCCATAGGGTCAGGTGTGCAAATATGATGCATCCGCTAGAATGAACTGAGCAAGAATAGAATGAGAACAAAATTGAAGGAAAATATTTTTGGTTGATGCAAGATTGCCAAGAACCAAGGATGCTCCTGCATTAGACATCCAGGGTTATTGAAAATTGATTACCTCACTTAATTGGGGCTAAAGGAAAACCAAGATGGTCTACCTCAACCTGAGAAATCCAAGAAGAATCCTCAACTAGTCTACCTTTCCACTTCACAAGATATTCTTTGTATTGTCTTCCACGAGCCTTCCTCCCATCTCTGACATCCAAAATATATTCAATCTTATCTGACTACTATATAGGAATTAGACTCTCCAATTATTCTCTACTATCTTCACTAAATTATGCTTTGTGATATTGATATAGATCTGCAATGTTGAATATAGGCGATATACCCATACCATTGGGTAACTCTACTTCATATGCATTCCCTAAATCAAATTTCCTCAATATTACAAGGTCCAAACTTCCTCATCTTCAACATGTATGTGCTAACTAGAAATCTTTCCTTCCTCAAATATACCATCACTTCATCTCCAACTTCAAATTCCTTATGTCTCCTCTTTTCATCTGCTTTCTCCTTATACTTTCAGTTCATGTCTTCCAATTGTTGTTTCACTTGACTATGCAACTTCTTCATGTGTTATGCAAATTATTTTGCATTTGCACTCCTTTTGTCTTCCATACTGATGTCTCTCAACTCTGATATACCTCTAGGATGAACTCCAATAATAATCTCAAAAGGTGTCTTTCATGTACTCCTGTTCACTGAATTGTTATAGGAAAACTCCACTTGTGCAAGGGATAAATCCAAACTTCCAACCTTCTCTCCAACCAAGCATCTCAAAAATTTCCCTAAAATCTTGTTTACTACTTCTATCTGTCCATCAGTCTATGGGTGAAAAGAAGAACTAAAGTTCAAGTCTTTCTTCAAGTTCTTCCAAAGTTTCCTCCAAAATTAACCAACAAACAATACTCCTAGGTAACCCATGCAATCTAACCACTTCTATAAAAAACAAGTCTGCTACATTTACTGCATTTGTTGTCTTCTTACAAGGTATGAAATGTGCCATCTTAGAAAATCTGACTACCACCGCAAATATAGAATCATTACCTTTTTGTGTCTTTGGCAAACCAAGAATGAAATCCATACTAATATATTCCCAAGGTCTCTCCAAAACTGCCAAAGGTTTATACAATCTAACATTCTGACTACTTCCTTTTGCAACTTGACAAACTCTTCAACTCTATGAAAATCTCCTAACATCCTTATGAGTATGCAGCCAAAAGAAATTCTCACTTACCAATTCCATTGTCTTATCAACTCCAAAGTGTCCTAAAAATCTTCCACTATGCTTCTCCTTCACCAAGTTATCCCTCATTGAACTCCAGGGTATACACAATTGATTTTCTCTGAACAACATATCCTCTTGAATGAAATAACCCAACCACTAGCTTTTATTCCCCAAAGTAGGTTTCTTACAAGTTGTCCAAGGTTCTGCAAAATTTGGGTCTCCCTCATACAAGCTCTTCAATTCATCAAAGCCTAATACTTCCACTCTCATCTCTATTAGTAAATTCCTTCTCCTACTCAAAGCATCAACAAATCTATTCGAATTTCCACTTCTATGCTTCAAAAACCAAGTATAACTTTGCAAGAACTCTACCCATCTCATGTGTCTTTGATTCAATTTATCCTGACTGTTCAATGCTTGATGATCCATCTACAACAGAAAATCCTTAGGCAACAAATAATTTCTCCACTTCTTCAAGGTTTGAACTATGGCATAAAATTCCTAATCATACACTAAATATCTTCTCCTAGCATCATTCAACTTCTCACTAAAATAAGCTACAGTTCTTCCCTCTTGACTCAAGACTGCTCCAATTGCATTTCCACTTGCATCATAGTCTACTTAAAATACCTTATTAAAATCTGATAAAGCCAACACAAGCTACTCAGTCACCTTCTGCTTCAACAACTCAAAAATTTTGTCTCCTCTAGATGTCCATCTAAAATCCTTCCTATCTCCTCTCATTGTTTTTGTCATAGGACTACAAGTAGAACTGAAATTCCTAATGAACTTTCTATAGAAACTATCCAATCCATGAAATGATCTTACCTCTCCAATTCTATCTTATGTAGGCCACTCAAAAATTTCTCTTACCTTCTTAGGATCCATATTCAATCCATCCAAAAATATCACAAATCCTAGATATACCAACTCTTCCTTCATGAAACTACACTTCTTAATGTTTATCACCAATTGCTTTTCAGTGAACCTCTGCAAAACTTGTCTTATGTGCAACAAATTTTCTTCTCTACTCTTACTAAAAATCAATATGGCATCCAGGTACTCGATCACAAACTTACCCAATAATTTCTTCAATACTTCATTCATCAACCTCATGAAAGTACTTGGTGCATTTGTTCACTCATACAATCCTTCATTAGTCTTGAACGCTGTTTTCCACTCATCTCCTTCTTTGATTTTGATCTGATGATATCCACTCTTCAAATCTATCTTTGTAAAGTACTTAGCTCCACTCAAACAATCCATAATGTCATCCATCTAGGGCAAAGGAAATATATACTTCACTGTTTTCTTGTTTATGGCTCTAGAATTTGTACACATCCTCCATTCTCCATTCTTCTTTGGTGCAAACACAATAGGTACTACACATGGACTTAAGCTTTCTCTAATAAAACCATTCCTTAACAATTCTTTCACTTGTCTATTCAATTCCTCATTCTCTGTTGGTGCCATTTGGTGTGCTGCTTTATTAGGAAAACTAGCTCTAGGAATCGGATCCATACAATGGCTAATACTCCTCACAAGTGGCAATCCATCAGGTACATTATCTAAATGATCTCCTCATATTCTGTCAACATCTCTTTTATCTCTTTCCAGTGTTCTTCTACATGCTTCAAGTCATCAATATTCTTAGGAACTAAGGAATAACACACATTCTTATGTCTCAATCCATCAAGGAATCTTCTTCCATGAACTAGACAAAAGGTAGTGTTCATACAAACTTCAACTGTAGGAACATCTTCCAATGGCAACAAAATCTGCTTCATCCCATTAGCAAGAATAGTGTATATATTTGTCTTTCCATCATGAGTAGCCTAGTTATAATACTACCAAGGCCTTCCCAATAGAACATGACATATATACATAGGCATGATATCACACAAAACTTCATCATGGTAGTTTCCTATCTTTAATTTCACCAAACATTGTTCACTTACTAGTATCTTATGCTCATCCTGAATCCAAGTTATTTGATAGGGCTTTAGGTGCTTCAACCTTTCCAACTTCAATTTAGTCACCATTTCTTTAGAAACTAGCTTCTCAAAACTTCCACTTTCAACAATCACTTTGCAACATTTACCATTCACCTTGCATCTGGTGTAAAAAAAATTCTTTCTCTGCAATGGTTCTTTCTCCAACTCACTTTGACACAACACTCTTCTATGCACCAACACTTCTCCATATTTGGGTCTATTAGATGATCCAAAAGAAATGTTACTTTGTTGAAGGAGTGACTGATGATGAGTCTAATAAAGATACTGGAAATGAAGATGAATGGGTTTTCATTGTTACCATTGAAAATAGTCCCCTGGCTATTGAATCTACTAAAGATGAGAAAGCTCTTACATCCCAAGTTGAAGAAAAGGATGAGTGGGTTATTGGTAGTGGATTTTTACATCATATGACTCATGATAAAAACAAATTTGTAAGTCTAGAGAGGTATGATGGTGGTATTGTAAGATTTGGAGACAACAATGCTGGTGTGATTCATGGCAGAGGTTTTATTTGTCTTGGTGGTAAGGATAACACTGATGATGCTCTTTATGTTGAAGGCTTGAAGCACAATATTTTGAGTTTTGCATAGATGGTGGGAAAAGGCTATGATCTAAAATTCAAAAATGGAAGATGCAAGATACGTGGAAGTTTTGGAAATATGATTGCTACTGGTAAACAGACAAAAGGTAATTTTTTCACCTGAATACTACTAGTGGGAGTTGTTTAATTGCTCAAGTATATGAAAGCTGGTTGTGGCATAGGAGGTTGTGTCATGTAAATTTTGATAACATTGTCAAGGTAAGTTACACTCAAGCAGTAAGAGATCTACCTAAGTTAGTGAAGCTTGCTAACATAATTTATAAGGAATGTTAGATGGGTAGAAAAACTAGAGTCTCTTTCTGGAGCAAACAATTTCATTCAAATAATTTGCTGGAGTTGCTACATACTAACCTCTATGGTCCATCCAGAGTCAGAAGTATTCATGGTGAAAGGTACTTTATGTTTATTATTGATGATTATTCTAGAATGACATGGGTTTCCTTTTTAACAGAAAAAATGTCAAGAACTGGAAAAGTTCAAAAGTTTCAAGGCTATTGAAGAGAATAAGAAAGGTATGAAAATCAAGTGTCTAAGATCTGACCAAGGTGGTGAGTTTACTTCTAGGGATTTCAACTCTTTTTGTGAAGAGCATGGAATTAGAATACAATTATCCGCTCCCCGAACCCCCTCAACATAATGGAGTTGTAGAAAGAAAGAACATAACAATCTTGAATGCTGCTAGAACAATGATGATAGAAGGAAATGTGCCCCAGAGCTATTGGAGTGAAGTTGTAAGTACTGTTGTGTACACTTTAAACTAGGTAAATATTAATGGAAATTCTAGTAAGACCCCTTTTGAGCTATGGTTTGGTTACAAACCTACTGTTAAATATTTCAAGATCTTTGGAAGAAAATGTTATATCAAGAGAGATGATGATATAGGAAAGTTTGATGCAAGAATTGATGAAGGAATATTTTTAGGTTATTCTACTAAGAGCAAGGCCTACTGATGCTATAACAGAAGACTGAGAAATATGGTTGAGAGTGAAAATGTCAGAGTTGATGAGGATTCCATCAAATCATCCAGATATTATGGATATGATTCTGATGAAGACAATACAAACAAAGGGAAGAATTTTTAGACACAAAATCAACTTCAAATTGTTCCATATGTTCCATACGTTCCGGTAAAGCAACCTCAATTTTTTTTGATAATCAAGGTAGTTAGGAAGTAGAGAAAAGTGCAAGTACATAAGGAAGATCAAAAGAATTAGAAGTTCAAGAAAATTCCAAAAATCCAAGGTATGTAAAGCTAAACCATTTTGAAAGCCAGATTATAGGAGATAAGAATAAAAGAGTGCAAACTAGAAGGAAGATTGCAGAAGAATACTACTAGATTTGCAAGATTGAACCTGAAAATGTCACTAAAGCCTACCAAGATGAACACTGGATGAAAGCTATGAAGGGAGAGCTAACATAAATTGAAAAGAAGCACATGTGGATACTGGTTCCCAGACCTAAAGAAAAAAATGTGATTGGTACTAAATGGGTGTTTCAGAACAAGGTGAAGTGGTCCAGAATAAAGAAAGACTGGTATGTAAAGGGTATTCTTAGATGGAAGGTTCAATTTTGAAGAAACTTTTTCCCTTTTTTCCATAATAAAAGTTGTTAGATTATTTCTTTCTTATGCTGCATGCAAGAATGACAAAGTCTATCAGATGGATGTGAAGTCAACATTTCTGAATGGAGAACTAGAAGAAGAAGTATATGTTGAAAAACTGGATGAATTTTAGCTAACTGACAAGGAAGATATGGTATGTCTCTTGAAGAGAGCTCTATATGGAGTCAAGCAAGCCCCCAGAGCCTGATGATGACTTTAACTTATTCACCATCAGATCCCATTACTTTTTCTTTTCTTTTCCTTTTCTCTGCCTATCTATCTACAAATTTTCCCACCAAAGGGATGCATGTCCTCTCAACTTTGTACAAGAAAACTTCACCTTCTTATCTTAAATGGTACCTTCAAATTCAAAATACTTTTCCATCTTTGTAATCCAATCTAACAATACCTCTGAATCCAACTTACCATTATAATCTGGTGGATTGAAATGGGGTCTTGTATTCACTTTAGTTAGGGCTCTTATGAGCCTCTCTTCTCCCTGATCTAGGCCAGGTTGCTCATATCTTCCTCTTTCTTCCTGTACTTCTACTTCTTCATCACTCACATCATCAACTGGTCAACCTCTTCTCTAGGCCATTTCAACTGCATCTAATCTGGCAACAACTCCTCTTAACATCTCCATCACAGTTGGGTCCGCATTTCCATGCACTCCATTTATACCATTTCTCCTTCCTACCATATTTACAAAAGCCTTCTTCACCTATAAGTCAGATCCTTAATTAACCACCCCACACAAAATATTCAATAGGACTTCACAAACTTTGATGATCTCATAAGGAACGAATCTCACTCTGATAGCAAGCTAGCACAACCACAGTAGGAGGGTCCTCAAAGAGAGCTATCTAGACCATGCAACAAGAGTAACACAAAAAAATACACACAAAGTATGGAGGAAAATGCAGATGAAAATATTCTCATTAATAAAAATCCCAGTTACATTCGGTCGAAAACATCCAAGCTTACAGATTTGCCTCACAGGCCTCATAAAACATGCTCAAAATTCTAACATGCTCCTATATATGAGTGAAATCTTAAAATTCTAATCAATCTTAATCTACTCAATCAAAGTCTATCAGCTCAACTGCCTAATCTAATGATCAATTACAAGCTTTATATCATATCCACAATTCTAGAAACATCTGCATCAGCCAAAGATCATCACATTCTCCAAGGAAATAAAATGTAATGTGTGCATGAATAGGTCAACCTAAAATTTGAATTACTCTTTATTAGGTGCATAAGATGAAGTGTGGACCTATAAGGAAGGTCGGGGACACTCCTCAAAATAATTAAAATCACACCATTAAGATCCACAGGTCACAAGAATGATCCACAATGACCAAACTGGCTGAAAAGTTTGAAATTATTCTGGTGTTGGTTCAAGAAACTGTCAAGAATTCTGGAAGCGATAACTTGCGAGAAAAAGATCCAATCACACCCAAATCTTGGAACAAGGAAAATGAACATGTCCATGATGTACACAAAGATCCATAGGTTCTGGTGAGAAAATATGACACATCCACCAACATGAACTAAGCAAGAACAGAACGAGAACAAAACTGAAGAAAAATATTTTTGGTTGATGCAAGATTTCCAAGAACCCAGGATGCTCTTGCATCAATAAGAAATGTGTTTGACCTTTTGCATCAAGAAAAAAAAAATCAAGATGGACTTATTTCAATAAGATTTAGATAAAGATAAAGGAGGAGAATCCCGATTTTAATGTTCTCCCAGAAATTGAGAATCTTGATTGCAATGTTCTCCTAGAAATTGAAAATGTAATGCAAAAGGTGGAACATGTCTCCCAAAATTTTGAGACAATAGTTGGCCACCTGGAAACTAAAGGGGTGATAAGTAAGGTTAAGGGTAATTCCCCCATTGAAGAATGTTAGAATTGGCTATAGCTGCCACCCAAGATCTATGGACCAAATGGAAATCACAAGAAAAGAGAGAGAAAATATGACAAGAATAAACTGTATTCAATGTCATTGATATGATATGATTATGATTCATTACAAATGAGAGACCCCTTGGTTAAATAGCCAAGGTGAGAACATAGAAGGGCATAAGATTATGACAAGTGTCAGAATCTTATGACATGAGACAACTATGGAGAGCTATCACTCCACTTAAGGTGGAGAGATAATCACATGATGTGTCCACAAAAGGTGGAAGTGATGAGGTAATGACATGTCAAGTCCACCAAAAGTGGGGATTCTCCAACAACCTCCTATGTGGCCCTAAGTAAACTTAACTAAGGTGTAATTATGACCTAAGACAAGGTACAAGACATTTAATTACACCAACACCCCCCCTTAAGTGCAACTTAGGGAGAATGTACACAAATGCAAACAATGCAAGATGGGTCCCGGCTACTAGGCCATGTTAGGTACCCATGTAGAAACAATGCAATCTCTCACAAGCGAGGAAAGGGAGAAAACCTCATGGGAAAAACTCCCCCTCAAAAGAGAGATGAAATGCAAAAAGTGAAATGCTCTCAATGAAGAATGAGAAGGTAAAAACCCCATGTGAAGAAAAAGACCCCCCAATAAGAGAGAAGTAGAAGAGAGACAAGGTAGCCCCCCCTCAATGTTCAGTCTCCTGCAATGATGGTGGAAGTTCGACATTGAATGTTGAAGATGATCCAATCTCGTCAAACAACGTTCCTCCCCTTGGGAAGAAACAAAACCAAGGATGTATGTAGGAAGTCATGAAGATGGATGATGTGTGATGATGTCTCTGAGCATGCTCAAGTGTCTCCATTTCGATGTAGAAAACTAACACACTCCAATCAGGTGTTCTAGGCCACACTGCTGAAGAGGAAAACCAAACATCTAGTAAAGAAGAATGTAGAGCACTATCCAAAGACAAAGATATCCCCTCTAAAGACAAAGAAGCCTCCTCCAAATGTTGTCCAAAAGTATCCACACTCACGCCAATCTAAGAAGAATGATCATGTAGAGAATGAACAAGAGTGTCAAGGTGTTCCCTCACAACAACTGAAGAAAGTGCATCTTCATCAAAGAGAAGATGAATGCTATCGATAGTGTCCTCCAAATTCGCAAGATTAGTCTCCACAAACAAGTCTGAAATACCTGTGAGGAAGTCATCCAAAGTGGCCATATCTAGAAGACTATGTATATCCTGTTGTACTGAATCACTAGGAGCCAAAACTATAGCAACACAAGTATCCTCAAGTACAACAGTCGATGGAGGAGATAGAGTGCATGGCTCAAGTACTAGATTTGATGTGAGTATGCCCAAGTTCAAAAAGCCAAATGTCTCCTCTGAATCATGGTTCATATAATCAACAGTCGAAGGAACATTGTCACCATCAAAAGAAAATTGTGTAAAGGAATACAACCAAGATGAATGATCGACCACCCCAGTAGCAATGATATCTCTAGTCTCCAAGTCACGAATGATAACCGAATCAGGAGTGAACTCCATAGTTCTCCCATCTCCACCATGTGTAATTTGATATATGGAAAGCAGATTGTTCATCAAATGAGGAACACACAAGACATCCTAAAAAGTGTTCTCTCCAATGCTAATAGATCCCTTCCCTGTTACACTCATGTATGTATTGTTTCCCATCAAGATAGAAGACATTGAACAAGGCTGAAATGAAGAGAAGATAGTCTGTGAAGATGCCATATGATGAGATGCTCTTGAATCTAGAAGCCATCTCCCTGATCCTGGACTTGAATGAGCACAAAGAGCTTGTCCTTTATATCCTGATGTTTGACCTTTGCCCTTTTTAGACTGTTTTGAAGTAGAAGGAGAAGAAGACTCAGACATTCTAGAAGGAAAATCAATGTGATTCTTTCTGAGAAGATTCTTCAACTCATCAATATCCTTCTTATAACAATAGTGTTCTTCATGTCCATCCTTCTTGTAATATGCACAAAAAGGTCTCTCCTTCTTAGATGATTCTCCTTTTGAAGAAGATTTTTTCTTTGATTGATCTGAATGTGGATTATCCTTTACTTGATCTGAATGTTGATTATTCTTTGCTTTCTTTTGTTTCTTATCTGATTCTGATTCTTTCACCTGATTAACCAACAATTCCTGAGATTTAGAAGTCTTGATGAGACCCATTGAGATAAGCTTTTGTTGCTCATGTATCAACATCTCAGAAAATGATGCAAATGAAGGTGTAGTGTATGCAGACCCCATAGTCAATCTATGAGTATGAAAGCTAGAAACAAAAGAAGCATAATCAGGACCAAGTTTGTTCATTGTATTGTACACCAACTAGATGTCCTTCTTATCAATTCCACATGCTTTACATTTCTCTTTTAGATCATTAACCTTAGTGATGTAGTCCTAGATGTTGTTAAAGTTCTTAGGATCAAGATTCATCAAATCATTATCAATTTGATAGCCTCTTACTTCATCTTTTGTACCATACAATGTTTTTAATTTTTCCCAAGCTTCATGAGAAATTTTTACATGATTCAATTTGGAACAACAAATCTTGAGAAACTAGTCTACGAAGACACCCAAGAGCTTTGGCATGTTTGATCATCCATTTTAACTTTTTCTCATCATCAGTAGGTTGAGGTACCTTATTTTCAACATATAGAGAGTGACCTTCTGTCATTAGTATATTCCATGCATTTTGATGCCATGTTGAATAATTATATGATGTGAGCAAAGGAACCTTAGAATGATCCATGAGAATGAGAGAGCAAAAGCAAATAGATCAAAGTAATGCACCAAGACCCCCCCAAATCACTCAATCAAGAAACCCCCCAAGCAATATCTTATTTGGCACTTTATATTTAGTGCGTTTACAGTTGCTAGATGCCAAAACAACAAACTAGACTTGATCTTAGTGCTTACAAATGCCAAAATAAGCCACAGTATCAAGTAAAATTTTTGGTACAAAATGAGATCAATCTGATCATACCACTGAGAAGTACACAGAAAATCATGCACTTTCAAAAAAAATTGCACTAAAAAATGTTACCGTAGGAGGAAGATATGAGCTCCCGAAGTTCCCAAATGAGGATGAAGTAGCAACACCTGTGAGAATCTGCAAATTCTAGAAAAACCAAACACCAAAACCAAAAACTAATTGCACCAGTGCATAGAGCACAAAATTCTAGCCCAAATAAAAAAAAAAATTGCTTGAAAAAAGGACTCAAATTGCGCAAGTTACGAGCCTCCAAAATTGAACTCTAAAAATGAAAACTCAAATGGAGAGGGGTACAAAAAATCCAATGGATCTGCTGACATCATCCATGACGTATTGATGACATCATCAATAAAGGCGATTAAATTTGACGGCTTCCGGGCCTGTCAAAAGAGAAGTTGACCCCTACCGGAATATTCTGACGGAATCTGGCTGACAGAATCTTTTTCCAAACGAAATATTCTCTTTTCCCAGGCTTAAATTTGACGCTCGATAGAACGTCGCACGCCTGTCGGAGGGATCAGAGGAATCGTTGGTATTTTATTTCACCACCTGGATAATATGGAGATCACCGCCCATGGAATTTTTGGATGCCCGCAGATTTGTTTGAAGAGTTTTTCGGTAGTGGGGGAGCCCGCGGGGGCATATGGACGCAGGGTCTGCCCATGCCACATGGCGGGCACTGCAGACGGTACTGCTATTTTGTGGTACTTCGGCAGAACAATACACTCTTATATCTATTTTTTATTTTTGAATTTTTAAATAAAAAAAATTTACAAAGAAATTTCAATTGCCAGAATTTAATTTTTCTAAAAAAAATTTCAAAAAATTTCAATTGAATTTTTTTGAATTTTTCAGAAAAATCATACCACTGGTAATTAATGACGACCTGGGGCCATACGGCTCTTTGAGAAATTTTTTTTTGCCTCACTGGATGACTTGCTCCAAAATGTACGAATTGACAGTCGATCTTAGGGTTTTTGGCCCTTCTGGACGCGATGGCAAGGTCGGATTTGACCCAAAGTGCTCCAAAATTGCAGCTACCTTCTGGATCTGGCAACCACTCTTTAGCTTCAAACCCTCATAGATTTGGCCTTGTATGTCTGATTTGGATGAAACAAAAGGAAAAATTGACTATCTTTAACCTTTCGGACATAATGGTGAGCTCATATTTGCACCAGCAAGCTCGAATATGAACCTACAATAAAGAGCCACGAAATCTCCTCAAATCTAGAATCTCTCTTCAGAAAAAGACTCTCCAATGGCACCCAACCTGCTCTGATACCATGTTAGAATTGGCTATGGCTGCCACCCAAGATCTATGGACCAAATAGAAAGCATAAGAAAAGAGAGAGAAAATATGACAAGAATAAACTATATTCAATGTCATTGATATGATATGATTATGATTCATTACAAATGAGAGACCCCTTGGTTAAATAGCCAAGGTGAGAACATAGAAGGGCATAAGATTATGACAAGTGTCAGAATCTTATGACATGAGACAACTATGGAGAGCTATCACTCCACTTAAGGTGGAGAGATAATCACATGATGTGTCCACAAAAGGTGGAAGTGATGAGGTAATGACATGTCAAGTCCACCAAAAGTGGAGATTCTCCAACAACCTCCTATGTGGTCCCTAAGTAAACTTAACTAAGGTGTAATTATGACCTAAGACAAGGTGCAAGACATTTAATTACACCAACAAAGAAGAACAGGGTAGAGGAGAAGTTCGTGCTTTGGAAGAAAAGTCTACACCTCAAGCCCCTGAAGAACCAAAAGTAAAGTTCTTAGTAAGGATAAAGAGTAAGGAAAAGAAAAATGATGTAGTTCCTACTCCCTCCCAACAAGAGGAGCAAAAACATTCTTCTCCTATACCACAAGTACCACCACCATCTCCTCCAAAGCCAACTAGTTTGGTAGACTATGTTGATGAAGAATCTGATGATGACATATGGGTATTAGAGTACGAGATGCAAGAAGGAATTCCCACTACACTCAAAATGATGGTGACACAACAATTACTTATGAGGTTGAGTAAAGTTGGCCTCACTGGGCTTAATGGTAGAGATGATATTTAGGTGGAAGCATGCTCAAAGTTTTTGGATGATGACTCATTTGTAAATTCTCAAGCTTTTATGGAGTTTGCATAAATGTCTAAGAGAGATTAGTATGTTGAAAACTTGGCCATAGAAATAAGTCTCCATCTAGAATTTTTTGATGCCACCATCCAAGCAAGGGTTTTGAATGAAATGAGAGTTAAGTTCTAGAAAATGACTGCAAAGTAAGGTAGAGAATTGGTGAGAAATAGTGGTATATTATTACCTCTAGAATAGGATTTAGCTTCTATCCTAGCCTTTGATACAATAAAGAGATGTGATAGACCTCTTTACAATTCAGAAGAGAGGGTTGCAATTGCATTACAAGGGTCTACCTTAAGTGAACAATGAGATGCATTATTTATTTAGTCTCTAGCCCCAAGCACAAGGAAGCATGACATTGTTGAGCCTACACCTAATTACAGTGGAGGCTTAATAATAAAAAGGGTGTCAAAAACATCAAATCTAGAGGTAGCAAATATGTTAGTACATGTTGTACAATTTACAAGGGACACTGTAGAATCAATAACTACAGAAAAGGAGAAGCTTAGGATAGGCCACAATAATTTGTTAGTTGACTATGGAAAGCTTCAACAATAAAATATACAGTTACAAACAAAAGTAGAATTACTAGAGGAGAAGTTGTGAAGTTTGCAACCAGAAAAGCATAAGTAGACTAATGTTGATTCCCCTACCACTTCACAAAAAGCTGCACCCTCTGAATTTACCCCTTGAAATAAGTTCCTCATGGGAAATTATGCCATATAGCATGGGAAGTGTGCCTATTTCAATAATAGAGCAGGTAGTACATCAGAAACACCATAGGTTGAGGAAGATATTAGCAGGGAGGAGTTTCTCAAGTAGCTAAATGAATAGAAAGAGAAAAGTAACAATCACATGATAAGGAGGTTTTTAATAGCAATATGGAGATTGTCACTACAGTATTGGAGCATTTGAATAGAGGAGTGAAGAATAGATTGAATAGCATTCATTATAGCTATTCATCCATGGTGGCTGCTATAAATAATTTTGACAATGACAGGGAAAGATATATTCCACTTATGGAAACATGGATCCCTAGGATGAAGGAATTGATATTGATGTCCATTGGAGCTAAGCAATATGCCAACCCTCCTAAAAAATTTAAGCCCACTGTTACTCTTGTAGGTAAAATTGAGGGGCACGGGAAATATTGAACCTTTGGAGATCAAAATAAGGGAGCTGGTGAAATCATTTTAGGAATCAGATCATGGTCTCCTTCCATCCATTTTGAGGGATGATGGTAGCATAAAAACCCTACAGGAATGGAAAGATGAAACTAATAAAATTATTTTAGATTAGATAGTTTCAATTTTTCAAATATATGATGTGGGCACACTGAAGAGAAATATGGATATGTTGGCTCATGCAGAGATTTTCTTGTTGGATTTTGACAAAGACACCAATCAAATTGTTACCAAGTATGCACCTTATAGAGAAAATGTTGATGAGGTCATGAATTTTAACTGGCCTACTTAAGAGGAATTCCTAGCATGGAGAGGCAGATACTTGGAGGGGGTGGTGGATTAATAAGAAATGGCAGGGTGGTGATTTGAAAATTTTGATTTTGAAGTCTACAATCATGATGAGTAATGGATGGGTGAAAATGCACTGCATATCCTAGATTTAGTACAGATTAGGCATTTTCTAAAGTATATAAAATATAGTGCATTTTCTTCAAATTGAATTGGTGACTAGTCTGTAGATGTGAACATATTCCTTGTCCTTTCCTTTTTGTTTCTTTCATGCTTTCTTTCACTTTCATTTTGTGTGTGTGGGCACAATTTTTGAGGAAACTATTTGAATATTCCTTTTGGAAGGTGGGACCAAATCTCCAACGACGAATGAAGACTATTCTTATTTCACACATGTTTCCCACCACCTAGGAACTCATTGTAATTGAAAAAGGAATATATGTTATAGCGGTCCAATAAGCTAATGACATGTGTAATTTTTGGCTTGAGGCTTGTTTTCCTCCATTTCTATAAGAAGGAATTCATGGTGAAAAAGTAGGGGTTCGCTGAATTGTAATTGACACAGTGAATTGTTAGCAAAGCATTAAGTATAGTTTGAGTTTTATCTTAAGTTTTGAGTCTATAGTTATGTAAGTTTGATAATAGGATAGCCAATACAATATAGAATGATGAAAATTTCATGGAAATTGTCTTTCCTTTGTAATTGTTCTACAAGTTATGAATTAATATAATCAAGTATTATATTGTTCATCTCCATTGATTTCTAGTGGATGTGTAATTTCATTCTTGCTTATTAATTCAATGAATTAGTGTAAGTTCTTGAATGAGATTGTTGACTCGTATGAATTATGTTCTAGGATATTTTCAAGAAGTAATGGTTGAGAATGTTATGGTGGAATGTTGTAATGCATTGTTTCTGAAGCTATATGTTGTGATTGTTGAATTGTTATCAGGTTGCATAAGTTAAGGTTGACTCTGTGTTTAGGATAAGGCACTGGTTTTAGTAAATCACTCACAATTCAGTTCATGGGTCAATTAATCAGCTAATCATTCTTTATTTACAAATCTTTCAGATGGGTTACCATTGTATTAATCCTATGATGAATTTAACTTTTCTCACGCTCCAAGTATAAGGTATTATTTAAGAGAACTGCCAACTCTTTTGATACACTATATTGTTGAGTAGATATATAAGACTTATCTATTCTTTACAATATATCTAAATATAAATCATGTAAGTTATTAAATATACATTGTGGGACTACCCTCCTGGGTTTCATAGAGCCCAAAGTGTAGGAGTAAATTTTTTGTAACTTTTACTCATTCGTTGGTCAATCCCTTTAGATTGTTGATTACTGGAAAATGGAAAAGTCCATAGGAAATTTTGAAGACTAGCTTGGTTCTTAAAAAATAACCAACATATAGTATACTATCTTAGTCATGAGTATGATATTAATAGGCTATGATTATAATAATTTTTCTTCTAAAGTTAAGATGCATATAATATGGTATTCAAAACAATTACAAGAGAACATTAAAGGGATTTTGTAGCTCTTTGAATCTAAGAAACCCTGCAATTAATTTTTAATGATTTAGGACATGATACACTTATTGTTGTGCAGTTTTTGCACACACGCCCCACTTGGAGTAGGGACCCTCTTTCCGGATGTCTTTTAACCTTTGGTTTCATTGGATTTATCATTTTAAGGTTTTGACATGTTGGTCTTGCTAGCCTTGACCTTGCCCTGAGGCTTGAATTGATTGAAATTGAGTTTTTAGAAAACTTCGGGTTTTCACCTAGTTTCGGGATTTTCCAGCTCTGGCAGATTTTCCCGGGCCCTGGTTCTTTGTCCGTTCCTGGCTGGATTCTCCGATTCTGGGTTTCTGCTTGATCCCAAGATTTTCAGTTCTGGGAGGATTTTCCCGGACTTGGCCAAAGTGCCAAACTTCGCCATGTCCCCGGTTTCTACATTTTCGCGAAATTCCTGTCCATTCGGATTTCCGCGTATTCCCAGATTTTCTGAAATTCTGTTTTGGGCTCAGGTTTCCGGATTTGTCAGAAATGTTTTGTCGTGAATTAATGACTAAGGTACCTTCGCTCAGATGGGTATATGGGCAGATTTAGGGCACTCTGAACATCATTCTAACTTCGTTCACTCATCTCCTTTTGCTCTGGCAATCAGAAATTCTCATTTGTGCTTTGAAGATCGATCTTGGCTCGTGTGCGTGAGGATTGCTTGAGTGCCAGTGTTTGGGTTTTCGTTGCTTAGACGTGCTTACTGCGGAGGTCATCTTTCCAAGCTTGAATTTCTTTCGCATCAATCCATGGTATGTTATCATTGCCCTTCGTTTGCTTGCGTGGTGATTGAGGGTTTCTGCATTGGGTGTTGTTAATGTTGGGTCGGCCCTTGCTTGATTTTGATTTCATATTTATAGAGTCAGGGTTTGACCTATCTTTTGTTATAGAACCCTATTTCCCATGCCCTATGAGCTCTATTTATCCATTAGATGGAATATGTATCCATTAGACGAGGTTCTGGGTTGGATTGCTTGCTCTTTTGGTGTGAAATTTGCTATTGTGTGAAGTTAGGGTTTTCCTCGGTGTTCGGCCCAGAGTGAAGGTTTCATTTTGCTTGAGCGATTTTTGTCCCTGTATCACGTTGACTTCCCCGTCTTGTGAAAATTCAAGTGCTTTAGGTAAATCCTTAGCTGATACTTTAAACCTTAAAGATTGCTCTAGTATTAATGGCGGAGGTCTGGTTATTTAGATTAGGGCATCATTCTTTTGATATAGGGATTCATCCTTTGAGAGTTTTGAGGGTCAGAAATCCTTTGCGTCCTGAGTTTTGTTGATTGCTGTTAGTTTCAAAACCATTAGAACTCAGGAAGGGAAGATCCCGTAGTCATTTGAATTTTGCTTCACATTTCACCATTTTTCAGGTTTCCGAGGTTCTCACAGAATTCTGCTGCTTTCAGATTTTCCCGGTTTGGGCTTATTCCGCGAACTGGGGTTATTTCCGGAACATTCTAAGCTGTCCGAAAAAATCTGTTCCATTCGGATTTTTCCGGATTTCATGTCTGGCTGTGTCCTTTTAAATGTTTTGATGATAGGATTAATGGAACGATTGTTTAATGCTTATTTCTTGTTGCCAATGAGTGAATTCCATGATTATCTTCTAATTTTTCACCTGCACTAACGATTTATCTGACTAATAATGCTTTGGCAGTAGGAATCTGTCTGGGTTGAATTTCTTTGAAATTCTGCCCTGATGGTATTTTCTTGGTTTGCATGATTTTCCCGGACTATCTTATTTCTTCAGATCTCAAAGGATTAGCAGTTGGCAATGGACTTTGATGGATTTATATGATTTGTGCTAACCTTTTGGATTGGAATAGGCATAACAATTGAATACTAATGATGATTTTTGGATGTGCAGGCCGAATCAAGCAAGGCAGCTGCTGGAAAGTCTAAGGGTGGCGCAGGGGCATCGTCCATTTCTGAGACTGAACGATTAAGACTAGACATGAAGAACCAGCTCCCCGAAAGCAAAGTGCCTTCTATGTGGGTTGATGTATCTGACACTAATGTTGGTGCCTGGCGATATGAGGAGTTCAAGAAGAGAATGGCAAAGAGAGACTTGTCAGCCTTGAGGCAAGGGATGATGAACTCCGGATTGGTGCATGTGGCAGGTTTCGCTCCGGCAGTCCAGTGTTACGAGTTAATCTTGGAATGTGCTAGACAATATGATTTTGATACACAGCGGGTGGTTAGCACCGAGGGAAGGGTCTTGGCCAACTTCAGTCCAGCCTCTATTGCACAAGCTTTCAGCATGTCAGATCTTCCTTCAGTGTGTGCCTTGAATATTGACACTGCCAGGACCTATTATGAGAATGAGCCAGTCAAGGCTCAACAGATGATTAATTCATGGCTAGAGAAGCCAAAATCCCATCATTCAAAGTTGCCCAAGCAGCTGGATAGGGTTAAGTCTAGGTCAGATGTATATGATGCCATCACACTTCTGAGCAGAGTGGCCGGATTGAAGAGTGCAGGTGTATTGGAGAGTTGGATGGTCCATGTGATCATCAAAATTGGGCAAGGAACTAACTATCACTGGGCAGGACTCATCAGTGCTAAGATTGATAGACAATTGAGGAATGTCCTGGAGGCAAAGAAATTCACTATGTCCTCATATGTAATGTATGTGTTGGCCATCTCCTACCCATACAAGGGCCTGAATCCGCAGGGAACAGTAGGACAGGATATAATCTATGAGGTTTATCCGGAGTTGCATCTGGGGCACAAAGATTACAGAAGGGAAAATGATGCGTTCACGATGCATATTACCCAGACACTCCAGAATACTGAGCACCTTAGATTGTCTGATGGAGCCAAAGGGCTAATAAAGAACTATAGAACCTGGTTCATCCAGTTCCCCACCTTCACTTACCTCATAATTGATGGATGTCCAGTTGCTCCTTACAGGTTACCCCGGTACCCTATTGACCACATTGTGCTATTGGAAGTTGTGAGACAATTCTATGAATTTGATGCTGTGGTGAAGAGGGAGAAGCACAAGACAGGCTTTAGAGGAGACTTCCCTCTCGGGATTGGTGTGGTGGAGATGTTTCCCTCTATTCAATCAGCTCACACCGTAGGGGAGGAGCTGGCCGCATATGGTTTCTCCTTCCATTCTAAAAGGATGAATTTTGATGTAATAGGAGAAGCTCAGAAAAAGGCCACTAGGGATTATAGGCATAAAGATGACAGAAGATTATTGGGTCAATATCAAAGATGACCTTGAGGTGAGAAAGAAAAGATACTCCAGGCTCCCTATGGAGGAAATTAGGCAATACAACGTCAAGTTAATCCTGGATCAATTGGATGATGACAGAAATTTGGTGTAGGACCACACCTATGAGGCAATGAAAGACAAGCCATCCGGGGATATTAACTGGAATGAAGATGAGATTACAGAACTGGAGGACCTAATGGCTCCTGTGATGAAATTCACTCTTTCTTGGGTAAAACATAAAATTTGGGAATTGGAAAATGCAAAAATAGTTTGCACCTTCAAATTGATGGGGAATCTCAACCCCATGTCTACTTCTAAGGAATCCAGGGAAGATGACCCCAAAGGGAAAATAGTGAAGATCTCACCATTCAAGATCAAGGTTAGAGGTCCCAAGGGAGTTGAACCTGAAACAAAGAGGAAACCAAAAGGGAAGCGAAGGTGGAAGACCTTGACAATCAGCAAGTCCTCTGATGAGGAGGAGATGGAGAAAGCGAAAGAGAAGGATGCTCCTCCACCACCAAAGAAAACCAGGACAACAAGGACTACAAAGAGGAAAGATCAGGCTGCTTCGAGTGATGAGCCTCCAATTGTCGATGTGGAGAGTTCCAGAGGAGATAAAACAAAAGTTTATACAAGGAAATCAAGAACTCCCTCTCCCAAGGATGCTACACAACAGAAGGACTCTTCCCCAAAGCTACCAGTTGAGGAGCCATCCAAGTCTGTTTCTCCTCCATCGAGCATACCTGAACCGGGAAATCCTGGTGAACATGAAACTAGCGGGGAAGCAGAACCATTTAAGGAGAGGACACTTTTCAGTGAAGTTGCAGAACTTGGAGTTGAGACAGAGGAAAGACATACTTCTCCATTGGTGCAGTATGAGGATTCCCCGAAAAGTGACAGAGGCTGCGGATCACCTGAGCAAGAGGAAAATATCCCTACTAGGACTCCATCATTGGTGCTTCCAGAGTTAGGATTTGAAGAGGCCGACCAAGGTAGGCAACTTTCAGAGAAAGAAGATGATAAAGCAACTATAGAAGAAGAAAAGGTGACAGAAGAGCCGGAAGATGCCAGGACAGAAGAAATCCAGACTGACCTTGTAGCCCCGAACTAGCTGTAGAAGGAACTTACAAGGAAGAAGCAAGTGATTTTTGAAGATACTCCCTTGGATTGGGATGAGATGTTGTCAAAAATCGGCAAAGGAAAGAAAAAGAAAGCTGCCAAGGTGATCTCAAGGGTGGAAAGGGATGAAACGCACAACAGGGTATTCCACATCGCCACTCCTGTCGCAGATAAAATGAGAGAGGATATTACAAGCCAAGATTATGATGTGCAAACGATTAACCTTGGGCCTGCATCTGTGGAGCAGGATATTGAGGAGTTTGAGGGGTCCAGTGCGGTGATTGTTGACAGATTAAAGAGGGAGACTCAAACTAAACATGAATTAAAGAGGGAAAATGAAAGGTTAAGGAAATGTTTGGAGGAGGTCATGAAACCTTTGCAGTCTCTCCACCCTTCTTCTTTTGCCACTCCTGGTTTTCTGCCTAAGGAAACAATCTCCAGGATCGAAAAGATGAAGGCCTCAGCTCAAGCTGCCATAGATTGGCTGGTGGATGTCCAAACAAAAGGGGATGATACTATTAGGGAGATTTTATCTATAGGAAAGGATGCAGTCTGGGCAAAGGAGCTGTTAGAGTATATCCTGTCTCAGGATAAGGATGATATGGACCTCCTGTTGTGGAAATCGAAGGTTATCCTAGGGCATGGCAAAGAACAATTGGCTAAGGATGGAATCCTTCCTTCCTCTAGGTTGGATGAACCATGGGAATGGTTCGCAGCACTACAGATTAGGCAGAAGGCTCTGAAGAAGATACAGAAATGAAGGAAGTCAATTGACGGTGAGCTTACTGCGGTCTATGATGGATGCATTGCCTTCTTTGAGGTAATGACGGGGAGGAAGAAGATAGCTCCCAAGTATCTGAGCTTGGAACATTTGAAGGAGTGGTGGCATGAAATTTATGCCCCGTATTTTGAAGGAGTTGTCACTAGCCACTGGCTTGATGATGCAACCACCTACTTGGCAGTGATGGGTAAATATATGGCCAGTAGGGAAGATTGGAACAAGACTGTTGAGCGGTCCAAGGAAGAAATAGACTCAATTAAATGCCGAATCAAGGTCTTGCCATTGCCACCTGTTGCTGAGTTGGATGGAGTATTCTTGAAGGTCCAAGGGTCGTCAGTTCAGAATAAAGATAAAGGGAGTAGCAGTTAATGCTCATTTTGAGATTTGTGCTTCCCTATTATCATAGGGCATGCATTGGACCAGACTTCCTTGGGGACTGTGTTAAAGTTGACCTAGATGATGGCATTTAATGTGTGCCTTAGTTTGTTTTTCCTTGGCCGACCTGTTTTGACAGTTTTTATTATTTTGTAAAATGTTTGGCTAAGCCGACATACCTTGGGATTTGCTATTAATAGGCATTTTTGCCTCATTGTAAAGGGTTAGACATTAGCTAGACAGTAATAGAGAAGTGAGAGCAATAGTTAGAGCATTTTTTCCTTAGAAGTAATACTCAGTTTCTTGAAGCAAATTCTGTATCAGAACAATTGAATTGTTGCAGCATCTTGGTGATTAATACAATTGAAGACATTGTGGTTTTCCTGGTGCAATCTCTTGTGTTATTTCATCTTGCATGGTTCTTTTGTTCTATCTTTCAAATTGCTTTGAAATCTAGGGTTTAGTATTCAGAAATAAATCAGTTTCAGTTTGGTGGATGATGTTTGTGATTTCATATTTGGAATGTTTGTAGCAATCTCTAGTCTATACTCCTAGTAACTATCTGATTGTAGTAGGCTGGTGAAGTCAACCTGGACCGAATATTTATTTGTGCTTAAGTTCGATTGTAGATGCATGTCTATGGTTTGAAAATCTATATACCTTAGAAGATTGTACCGTTCTTGTAAGATTGCATTGTGGGTCGATCAGGAACTTGTTATTTGAGATTGGTCCATTCCATATATCTGTCATTTGCATTGTTCATCCTAGGAATAGTTAGATCTTATTCAATCCTGCACCCCTTGTCTTTTGTTATTTCTTTATTATCCGGTTAGATTTAGGATTTAAGATCATCAAATTGCAAGATCTGATAGGTGGAAAGATACAGTTTGCTTGTAGTAAGGTCCGATTGTGATTACCAGCATTTCACATTTTATCTGAGTTGTTTATGCACTTTTATGACCTAACACCCGAGAGACCTTGGGGTGATTTTCAGTAATTTATTGTTGAAGATTACCTTTCAAGAGAGATAGGATATTGTATTATGTCTGAGTTGTTGCTGTGCAGAAAACATCATCAACAGATTGGCGCTAGAAGGAGGGCCTGAATGAGAAGACTGGATCGCTTTTTGAACGCCATCTCTCCAGATAGATATAGGAGAAATACCAGATCTACCACAGGAGAGGAAGATTTAGAGGAGTTACAGTTCAACACTAGGTCAAGAAGGACTCAAGAAGGGGGAGAACCATTGTCACCCATCCCTTCACCAGTATCATCTACATCTTCACATCCTGAGGTTGAGGCTATACCCATTCCTAAGGTTGTTCCTGTTCAACAACCTCAGCCTGTCAATAATCAACCACCACCGCCACCCCCACTTTTACCAATGGCTTTCCTTGCCAATAACCCATTGCCCCTATTCTTCCAAGCCTACAATGTTATGCCCAAAAACCCTGAGCACTTCTGTTCAAAATTCCATGCTAATGACCCAAACAGGACTGCTGAAGAACACCTAAGGATTTTCCAAACCTGTCTCAAAGACAAGGGGATAGTTAATGAGGATGTTGCTTGTAGGTTGTTTCCTTATTTACTAGGAGAGGAAGCCTTTTACTGGTACAACCATCTTCCTGCTGGTTCAATTCTTAATTGGAATGATCTTAAAACTGCCTTTTTACAGAAGTTCTGAATACCCATTAGTGCCAATGAGTTATACCTACAATTCATCAAAGTCAAGAGAGAGGTTAATGAGCCAATAGCCAGTTTCAATAATAGGTTCCACCAGGCATTCACTAGATTGCAAGACCCATACGTTTTGGATGATGATACGACCCTGGGAGTCTATTATGAAGCTCTGGATAGCTTGACAACAACCTTCCTAAAGTGGAGACCCAATCCTCCAGACACACTAACTAATGCTTATACAGAGGCTGTCAAGCTCAGTACAGATCTGAGGCAACACTTGACTGGGCTGTTACCTTCTCTAAGACCAGTTGCACATCCCAACCAGGTTTAGGTAGTAAATCATGTGCTCGCTAACCACACTCCAATTATGAACCCAGTTCCCCAACTACCTATGGTGCCACACCCTGGTCATCCCATAAGCCAGGTCTCCCCTATGGAAAACTTCCCACAACAGCAAGTTAACCAACCCATGTATCAGCCACAGTTGAATAGTTTTCCTACTTATCTTCAAAACTCTGAGGTATTACATCAGTCTATGGGATCTGCTACCATGTTTGTCCCTCCTCAGAATAACCCGAACCAGATCCCTTACCGAGATCCCAATAGGGAGAGGATTGATGAAATGGCTGAACAGATAAAGAAGCTAAATCTAGAAGTGACTTACTTAAGAAACCAGAATAGCCAATTACAAGCTGCCCAGAAGACTATGCAATCTAATTAGAGCAGAGAGTTTTCACAAGGGCAGAATTTTGATAGGGGACAGCGTAATGACAGAGGGTTCTACAATGACAGGGGGTATAACCAGGATAGGGGTTACAACAATGACAGAAGTTTCAATAATGAAAGGAGGCAGAACTTTGATAGAGGCCAAGGTAGTGGATCAAGATTTGATAAAAGGCCATCACAAGGACAGAACAGAACTTGGAACACAGGGCCCAATAATGGAGGAGTTCCCACCCCATTGGATTTACCCACTAATCAGATTGTCAATCAATCTACAAACCAGCCAGTCAGTCAAGACAAACCTCCTACTAGTGTGTATCTGGCAGAAGCAGCCCTATCAGGGTGGTGCAGGCTCCATAAGACAAGCCAACATTTAGAATTGGAGTGTCCGGAGTTCCAAACTGTCACCTCTATTTTTCAGTATGAGGTAGAGAACAATGTGAATGGACAGGAGATTGTTCCTTCCAACTCCTATGATTCTCCTGTTCTGGTATTAAATCATGCTCCTTTTCCAGCTAGCAAGAAAAATGTACCAGAAGAACCTAATTCCCAGGAAGATGAAATAGATCAGATTTGTAATGGGGACGAAGTAGCTCGGTTGTTTAATGAAGATACAATGAATGATAATGGCCCTCTCGATTAGGAGGAAGCTTATGTTGAGGAAGTTCAGATGTTTCAGAGACAAGGATTGAGAGATATGCCTCATAGACATCCACAGCCTGGAGGACCTTTCACCACTTCCATTCCTCCCAACAACTTCAGTACCCCTCCAGATCCTAATGCTAGTAACAACCCATCTTATCCACATGTCTCCAAGTAGTATCTTTCAAAGGAGAGACAGACTCAAACCAACCCACAGAAGGAAAAGGCTGTCCAAGCTGGCAAGGATAAGGTGGAGGAATCATCTAAGGAAGTCTCTACTGATATGAGTGAGGAGCAGATGGTTTCATATGTTGCAGAGGAGTTCAAGAAACTAAAGGTAAATCTTTCTGCGTTTGAGTTGTTAAAGTTCCCTGCAATTAGGAAGGCTGTCTTAGGTACCTATAATGCAAATTCAAAGTTATTGGATAAGTCTTCTGGTGAACATGTTGGCCAAACTTCCAGTTCCCAGTCTGTGAGCTCACAAAATCAGACCCAAAATAGGACTAACATACCCCCTGGAGATAAAGGAAAAGAAAAGGATAAGACTCAAGTGGCTCAAGTAGATACTCGACCTACCTTGTTCCAGGGGAAAACAGAAACCCCACCATTCCTTATCTCTGTTCGTATATTCGGTAAGAATTTGCATAACTGCTTGTTAGATTCTGGTGCTTCCACCAATGTGATGCCTTTTGGAGTTTGTAGAGCTCTAGGAATTACACCTGCTGATTCTTAGAAGAAGGTGACTCAGTTAGATAGAACTGAAGTGAATGTGGTGGGAGAGTTAAATATGATGCACATGCAGATAGCTTCAGATCCCAGAATTTAACAAGTTATCAATATTCAGGTAGCTGATATTCCTGATGCATATGGTTTGATTCTAGGAAGAGATTTTACAAAGGCTTTGAATGGGTATGTGTCTACTGATCACTCTCACATGTGGCTTCCATGGAAATGAGTGCCTAATCAAATCAGAATTGAGAGAGAGCCTAGAATGAAGTAAATGATAACTGAATACCAAAAGACTTCAACAGAAGTACTGGTATCAGAAGTCGGAATGGGAAATTACCTGCTATCGGCTCAATATGAAGAATCAAATGTAGAAGAGGTGTTGATGCTACATACGATGCTAGCTGATGTTGAAACAGGGTCCAACCATGTTGAAGTTTTGATAGAATTAGTTGAAGAAGAAGAAGAATTGGAAGACATCCAGATCAGCCTATTAGACAGTTTCCAGGAGTTCATCAAGTAGTGTATGGAGAACCAGAATCACTTGGGAAAAATGATAAGCTTTAGGGAGTTACTCTTACCAAATTGGTGTAGAGTCCATAATGCTTCTTATTCAGAGTTGGAATGTTGCCTGTGCCAGACAGTAGTAGAACAAGTACAGAAATGTTTAAGTCCAGCTCAGGTTGTGAAGGCAAAGATGGATGATCCGCAAGAAAAATATCAAGGCAAACCTCATGTAGCAACTGAAGAATCCTCAAAAACTAACAAGCTGAAAGATATGAAGAAGGAAAATACCCTTGTAGAATGCTGGACTCTCAAGTTTGATGGATCCAAATCCAAGCATGGAGCTCAAGCAAGGTTTGAGCTGATCAGTCTAAAAGGTAAAAACTTCTTTGCAGCCCATAGGCTCCAATTTCATTGCACAAATAATGTAGCAGAATACAAAGCATTAATTCATGGGCTCCTTATGGCACTTAAGAAAAAGGTTAAGATTTTGCAAGTTTTTGGAGATTCTGAGTTAGTCGTCAAACAAGTGAGAAAGCAATATTCATGCCATGATAGGAGAATGACCAATTATAGACATAGAGTGTGGGACCTCATTGAGGGATTTGATGCCTTTAACATTCAATTGATACCACGGAAGAGGAATCAAACTACTGATTCTCTGGCTCAAGCAGCTAGCACTCTGTAGCCTCTATCTCTGTCAGGATTGAAGAAGTTTATTGTTGAATTGACTCCTGTACCATCAGTCCCAGACAATGTGACTAACTTCTACATGTTTGAGGATGATAAACATATTCTTGAATTTATCACAAATACAGATGTTTTTTCCTCATAGATCATTGATGAAACAGAACCTCAGGAAGCTGAATTGGATCTAGAGGGCATGTTGAATCTGAAGTCCAATACTATTCCAAGGGGAATGGTGCAGTTAGAATGAATTTTTGATATGGATAAGATTAGGGGTCAGGAACAAGAGTCACAGAAGGAGTCCATCAGTGGACAGTGTGACACTCACAATGTGGGAACTGAGGACAATATTAAGAATATTTTCATTGGCAAGGTATGCACTCCACAAGAAAGACAGGGTATAATCAGAGCCTTACACGACTTTTCAGATATAGTAGCCTAGAATTATGAAGACTTGAATACTTATGATACATCCATCATAACTCATACGATACCCCTGAAGCCAGATGCCAAGCCTTTCGGACAGAGACAGAGACCTATCAATGCATTACTGGAACCACTAATACAGAAAGAAGTCCAGAAATTGCTGTCTGCCAGAATCATATTTCTTGTTAGGCATTCAACGTGGGTGGCCAATCTGGTTCTAGTAAGAAAGAAAAATGGTGAAATTAGGCTTTGTGTTTACTTCAGAAATCTGAACAGATCATTAGAAAAAGATAATTATCCAGTTCCCTCTTTGGATGAAGTGGTTCAGGTGGTCAACGGTTCTCAGATGATGTCTTTTCTAGACAGCTATTCAGGGTATAATCAAGTGATGGTCCAGTATGAGGACAGACACAAGACTGCCTTCACGACTAAGTGGGGTACCTTTTCCTATAGGAGGATGTCATTTGGGCTTATTAATGTAGGAGCCACATTCCAACGAGCCATGGATATTGCCTTCAAAGACATCATAGGGAAATGCATCATCATTTACATGGATGACCTGACTATTTTCTCCAAAAACTGAGGGGATCATATCTCAGATCTGTACAATGTGTTCTAGAAGTGCAAAGAATTCGGCATATCCTTGAACCCTAAGAAGTGTATCTTCGGAGTTACAGAAGGCAAGCTGTTAGGGCATGTGATATCAGAGAAAGGAATTGCTATAGATCCGGAGAGAGTGGAGGCCATCCTAAAAATTCAGCCGCCTGCCAACAAAAAGGAGATGAAGTCCTTCTTTGGTAAGATTAACTTTGTCAGAAAATTCATCACGGGATTTGCTGAAATTGTGAAGCCATTAAATGCTATGTTGAAACAAGATGCCAAGATCGAATGGACTACAGAAGCAAAGGAGGCCTTTACAGAGATTAAGAGAGCCATTGCGGATGCTCCAGTATTGGTGAGCCCAGATTATAGCAAACCCTTTTATATCTATTCGTTCGCTTCAGACCATTCATGTGCTGGAATGCTGACTCAAAAGTCTAACAAGGGGAATGAGCATCCCATGCTTTCATGAGTGCACCATTAAAAGATGTCGAGTTGAAATACCCAAGTGTGGAGAAGCAAGCATATGCCCTTGTTCGAGCAGTAAAGAAATTTAGGCATTATATCCTCAGAAATAAGGTGTTTGCAATTGTTCCTGATTCTGTAGTTAAGTTACTCCTGATGCAGAATGAACTAGGTGAGCGCAGAGCTAAATGGGTGACCATGCTCTAGGAGTACGACATTGAAATCTAGCCCATGAGGCTGGTAAGAGGACAAGGACTCACCCAGACTATGGCAGAGATAGGCCCTGAATTGTCTGTTCAGAACTATAATGTTGAAGAGGTTTCCCCAGATGGCTGGTATGATGATATAGTGTATTACCTGTTGAATCAACGACCTCCAGCTCACCTTAATGCAGTACAGAGGTGAGCCTTAAGGTTGAAAAGTGACGATTTCATGTTGAAACGAGCTATTTTGTATAAGAAGAATCATGAAGGCATTTATTTAAGGTGTCTTGGGAAACAGGAAGCTGAGAGAGTGATGAATGAGTTCCATGAGAAGTACGGTACTGGTCATGGTTCAACTATTGCTACTGCAAATCAGATTTTGAGGGTAGGGTATTACTAGCCTACATTGTTCAAGGATGTTCATCAACATGTATGGACCTGTCACACTTGCCAGACTGTAGCAACAAGAGAAAGGTGTGCAGCACTCCCGCTCCAACCGGTCACCGAGGTAAGACATTTTGCTCAATGGGGTATGGATTTCATAGGCCCCATCAACCCACCATCTTCTACGGGACACAAGTACATTCTCACCATTACTGATTATTTTACAAGGTGGACTAAAGCTTTTGCTTGTAGGCAATGTACGTCAGAGGTAGTAATTGATTTTTTAGAATCAGCCATTCTTAATCGGTTCGGATGTCCTGTTGCTGTTGTTTGTGATACTGGTCCTACCTTTGCATCTTTGAAATTCTCAAACTGGGCCTTTGATCATGGCATTGTTGTGAAGTTTGCTTCTAATTATTACCCCCGGGGAAATGGCTTAGCAGAATCCTCTAATAAGAACCTATTGACTGTCATTCGTAAGTTGTTAGAGAGGAACCCAAAAGACTGGCATACCCAGCTTCAGTTTGCACTTTGGGCAGATCGTACTAGACTCAAGTCCTCCATTGGAACATCTCCTTATCACTTAGTGTATGGTCTGGAACTAGTTTTCCCTATCCAACTTAAGATCCAAACTCTGTAGTTTATAAATCAGTTTTATGATGAAAGGGACAGACGGGAGGATAAGTTAACAGAATTACTGCACCTTGAGGAAAAACGGGACAATGCCCTTGAAAATTTTGCCAAACATCAGGGGGTAGTTAAGAGATGGTTTGACAGGAGAGCTAAAGTCAAAGCTTTTAGAATTTCTGACCTTGTCCTATACTAGGATAAACCTCATGATCAGAAAGGGAACCATGAAAAATTTGATAAATTGTGGCTTGGCCCATATCAGATTGCCGAAATTCTAGGAGATAATGCATTCCTTCTGAGGGCTCTTACGGGAGAAGACATACCACTGCTTATCAATGGGCAGTATCTGAAACATTATTTCCAGTCTTGAGCTATTTTCAGCTCTTTGCTTTGTAAATAGTTAGTTTAGGTTGCTTTGTTCATTTGTTTTGCTCGCTTTGGTTAGAGTAGGTTTCCCTTTTGCTTTGCTAGTTTTGTTTGGTTAGAGTAGGTTTGCTTTGGTTTGTTTGTTTAGGTTTGCGTTGCTCTTGCTGTTAGTCCTTTTTCTTTTGGGGATTGTGGGTGCATCTGTATGGTAATGGTGGCAAAGCAGGTCTAATGTTCTTGGTATTTCCCTTACAAACTTTGATCATTTTCCAGAATACCATGGTATGAATTCTTTAACCTATGTCATTTCTCCTTACGCTGAAGCAAAGGTTTTCCAGTCAGTCTAAACAGAAATTTATGGGGGTCTTATACTTTTAATCCTTAATATACCTAAAGTTGTAAAAGATCCTTATAAGGTTTGAACAGGTGAAAAATCCTTTTCTGCTCTAGTGCCACTGTGGTTCTCAGCCCTGAGTGTGGACTTCACTGTTCACAGGTTGAATGAAGTGAGTGAAAAGAAAAGAAATATCAGCAAAATAAAAAAGAAAGATATGAAAGTCAAGAAATTTGACTTCAACTTATCAGGGGGATCTGAATACCTCTACCGGGGTTATAGACGCCTAGCTGGTAGTAGAGCTATGTTCAGGAGGATCACAGCGATAACCTCGTCGGGGCTATGGACATCAGACTAGCAGCGAGGCCCTATCCAGGTCACTCTTAGAGTAAGAATCTTTATGTAGCCTATTCATACCAAGTCTGGTTCTTCTTGCAACTAAGGGTAGGTAATAAATGCATGTGCACACACTTAGACATGGGTATAGGAATGTTTGAATGGCTGGGAGTTTCTTTGTTTTAACTTAGGGTGATGGCTGGGTATCTGAGTTGAAACCATAAGTTCTGGGTTCTTTATTCCAGTTTGTCATCGAAATACTTAGGAGCATTTCCCCAGCAGAGTCGCCATTGTTGTGCAGTTTTTGCACACACGCCCCACTTGGAGTAGGGACCCTCTTTCCGGATGTCTTTTAACCTTTGGTTTCATTGGATTTATCATTTTAAGGTTTTGACATGTTGGTCTTGCTAGCCTTGACCTTTCCCTGAGGCTCGAATTGATTGAAATTGAGTTTTTAGCAAACTCTGGGTTTTCACCTGGTTCTGGGATTTTCCAGCTCCGGCGGATTTTCCCGGGCCCTGGTTCTTTGTCCATTCCTGGCTGGATTCTCCGATTCTGAGTTTCTGCTTGATCCCAGGATTTTCCATTCCGGGAGGATTTTCCCGGACTTGGCCAAAGTCCCGAACTTCGCCATGTCCCTGGTTTCTGCATTTCCGCGAAATTCCTGTCCATTCGGATTTTCGCGTATTCCCAGATTTTCCAAAATTCTGTTTTGGGCTCGGGTTTCTGGATTTGTCAGAAATGTCTTGTTGCGAATTAATGACTAAGGTACCTTTGCTCAGATGGGTATATGGGCGGATTTAGGGCACTCTAAACATCATTCTAACTTCGTTCACTTATCTCCTTTTTCTCTGGCAATCAGAAATTCTCATTTGTGCTTTGAAGATCGATCTTGGCTCGTGTGCCTAAGGATTGCTTGAGTGCTAGTGTTTGGGTTTTCATTGCTTGGATGTGTTTACTGCGGAGGTCATCTTTTTGAGCTCGAATTTCTTCTGCATCAATCCATGGTATGTTATCATTGCCCTTCATTTGCTTGCGTGGTGATTGAGGGTTTCTGCGTTGGGTGTTGTTAATGTTGGGTCAGCCCTTGCTTGATTTTGATTTCATATTTATAGAGTCAGGGTTTGACCTATCTTTTGTTATAGAACCCTATTTCCCATGCCCTATGAGTGCTATTTATCCATTAGATGGCATATGTATCCATTAGACGGGGTTCTGGGTTGGATTGCTTGCTCTTTTGGTGCGAAATTTGCTATTGTGCGAAGTTAGGGTTTTTCTCGGTGTTCGGCCCAGAGCGAAGGTTTCATTTTGCTTGAGCAATTTTTGTCCCTGTATCACGTTGACTTCCCCGTCTTGTGAAAATTCAAGTGCTTTAGATAAATCCTTAGCCGATACTTTAAACCTTAAAGCTTGCTCTGGTATTAATGGCGGAGGTCTGGTTATTCAGATTAGGGCATCATTATTTTGATATAGGGATTCATCCTTTGAGAGTTTTGAGGGTCGAAAATCCTTTGCGTCCTAAGTTTTGTTGATTGCTGTTAGTTTCAAAACCATTAGAACTCAGGAAGGGAAGATCCCGTAGTTGTTTGAATTTTTCTTCGCGTTTCGCCATTTTTCGGGTTTCCGAGGTTCTCGCGGAATTCTGCTGCTTTCGAATTTTCCTGGTTTGGGCTTATTCCGTGGACTGGGGTTATTTCCAGAACAGTCTAAGCTTTCCGTGAAAATCCATTCCATCCGGATTTTTCCAGATTTCCTGTCTGGCTGTGTCCTTTTAAATGTTTCGATGATAGGATTAATGGAACAATTGTTTAATGCTTATTTCTTGTTGCCAATGAGTGAATTCCATGATTATCTTCTAATTTTTCACCTGCACTAACGATTTATCTAACTAATAATGCTTTGGCAGTAGGAATCAGTCTAGGTCGGATTTCTCCAAAATTCTGCCCCGATGGTATTTTCCCAGTTTGCATGATTTTCCTAGACTATCTGATTTCTCCAGATCTCAAAGGATGAGTAGTTGGCAATGGACTTTGATGGATTTATATGATTTGTGTTAACCTTTTGGATTGGAATAGGCATAACAATTGAATACTAATGATGATTTTTGGATGTGCAGGCCAAATCAAGCAAGGCAGCTGCTGGAAAGTCTAAGGGTGGCGCAGGGGCATCGTCCATTTCTGAGACTGAACAATTGAGACTAGACATGAAGAACCAGCTCCCTGAAAGAAAAGTGTCTTCTATGTGGGCTGACGTATCTGACACTAATGTTGGTGCCTGGCGATATGAGGAGTTCAAGCAAAGAATGACAAAGAGGGACTTGTCAACCTTGAGGCAAGGGATGATGAACTCCGGATTGGTGCATGTGGCAGGTTTCCCTCCGGCGGTCCAGTGTTACGAGTTAATCTTGGAATGTGCTAGACAATATGATTTTGATACATAGTGGGTGGTTAGCACCGAGGGAAGGGTCTTGGCCAACTTCAGTCCAGCTTCTATTGCACAAGATTTTAGCATGCCGGATCTTCCTTCAGTGTGTGCCTTGAATATTGACACTGCCAGGACCTATTATGAGAATGAGCCGGTCAAGGCTCAACAGATGATTAATTCATGGCTAGAGAAGCCAAAATCCCATCATTCAAAGTTGCCCAAGCAGCTGCATAGGGTTAAGTTTAGGTCAGATGTATATGATGCCATCACACTTCTGACCAGAGTGGCTGGCTTGAAGAGTGCAGGTGTATCGGAGAGTTGGATGGTCCATGTGATCACCAAAATTGGGCAAGGGACTAACTATCACTCGGCAGGACTCATCAGTGTTGAGATTGATAGACAATTGAGGAATGTCCTGGAGGAAAATAAATTCACTATGTCCTCATATGTAATGTATGTGTTGGCCATCTCCTACCCATACAAGGGCCTGAATCTGCAGGGAACAGTAGGACAGGATATAATCTATGATGTTTATCCGGAGTTGCATCTGGGGCACAAAGATTACAGAAGGGCCAATGATGCGTTCACAATGCATATTACCCAGACACTCCAGAATGTTGAGCACCTTAGATTGTCTGATGGAGCCAAAGGGCTAATAAAGAACTACGGAGCCTGGTTCATCCAATTCCCCACCTTCACTTACCTCAAAATTGATGGATGTCCAGTTGCTCCTTACAGGTTACCCCGGTACCCTACTGACCACATTGTGCTATTGGAAGTTGTGAGACAAATCTATGAATTTGATGCTGTGGTGAAGAGGGAGAAGCACAAGACAAGCTTCGGAGGAGACTTCCCTCTCAAGATTGGTGTGGCAGAGATGTGTCCCTCTATTCAATTAGCTCACACCGCAAGGGAGGAGCTGGTTGCATATGGTTTCTCCTTCCATTCTAAAAGGATGAATTTTGTTGTAACAGGAGAAGCTCAGAGAAAGGGCACTAGCGAGTATAGGCATAAAGATGACATAGAAGATTATTGGGTCACTATCAAAGATGACCTTGAGGCGAGAAAGAAAAGATACTCCAGGCTCCCTGTGGAGGCAATTAGGCAATACAACGTCAAGTTAATCCTGGATCAATTAGATGATGATGGAAATTTGGTGTAGGACCACGCCTATGAGGCAGTGAAAGACAAGCCAGCAGGGGATATTAACTGGAATGAAGATGAGATTACAGAACTGGAGGACCTAATGGCTCCTGTGATGAAATTCACTCTTTCTTGGGTAAAACATAAAATTTGGGAATTGGAGAATGCAATGATAGCTTGCACCTTCGAATTGATGGGGAATCTCAACCCCATGTCTACTTCTGAGGAATCCAGGGAAGATGACCCCAAAGGGAAAATAGTGAAGACCTCACTGTTCAAGATCAAGGTTAGAGGTCCCAAGGGAGTTGAACCTGAAACAAAGAGGAAACCAAAAGGGAAGTGAAGGTGGAAGACCTTGACAATCAGCAAGTCCTCTAATGAGGAGGAGATGGAGAAAGCGGAAGAGGAGGATGCTCCTCCACCACCAAAGAAAACTAGGACAATAAGGACTACAAAGAGGAAAGATCAGGCTGCTTCGAGTGATGAGCCTCCAATTGTTGATGTGGAGAGTTCCGGAGGAGAGAAAACAAAAGTTTATACGAGGAAATCAAGAACTCCCTCTCCCAAGGATGCTGCACAATAGAAGGAATCTTCCCCAAAGCTACCAGTTGAGGAGCCATCCAAGTCTGTTTCTCCTCCACTATGCATACCTGAACTGGGAAATCCTAGTGAACATGAAACTAGCGGGGAAGCAGAACCATTTAAGGAGGGGACACTTTTCAGTGAAGCTGCAGAACTTGGAGTTGAGACAGAGGAAAGACATACTTCTCCATTGGTGGAGTATGAGGATTCCCCGGAAAGTGATAGAGGCCGCAGATCACCTGAGCCAGAGGAAAATATCCCTACTAGGACTCCATCACCAGTGCTTCCAGATTTAGGATTTGAAGAGGCCGACCAAGGTAGGCAGCTTCCAGAGAAAGAAGATGATAAAGCAACTGCAGAAGATGAAAAGGTGACAGAAGAGCCAAAAGATGCCAGGACAGAAGAAATCTGGACTCACCCTGTAGCCCCGGACTGGCTGGAGAAGGAACTTGCAAGGAAGAAGCAAGTGATTGTTGAAGATACTCCCTTGGACTGGGATGAGATGTTGTCAAAAATCGGCAAAGGAAAGAAAAAGAAAGCTACCAAGGTGATCTCAAGGGTGGAAAGGGATGAAACGCACAACAGGGTATTCCACATCGCCACTCCTACTGCAGATAAAATGAGAGAGGATATTACAAGCCAAGATTATGATGTGCAAATGATTAACCTTGGGCTTGCATCCGTGGAGCAGGATATTGAGGAGTTTGAGGGGTCCAGTGCGGTGATTGTTGACAGATTGAAGAGGGAGACTCAGACTAAACGTGAACTGAAGAGGGAAAATGAAAGGTTAAGGAAATTTTTGGAGGAGGTCATGAAACCTTTGCAGTCTCTCCACCCTTCTTCTGCCACTCTTGGTTTTTTGCCTAAGGAAACAATCTCTGGGATCGAAAAGATGAAGGCCTCAGCTCAAGCTGCCATAGATTGGCTGGTGGATGTCCAAACAAAAGGGGATGATACTATTAGGGAGATTTTATCTGTAGGAATGGATGCAGTCCGGGGGAAGGAGTTGTTAGAGTATATCCTGTCTCAGGATAAGGATGATATGGACCTCCTGTTGCAGAAATCGAAGGTTATCCTGGGACATGGAAAATAGAAATTGGCTAAGGATGGAATCCTTCCTTCCTCCAGGTTGGATGAACCATGGGAATGGTTCAAGGCACTGCAGATTAGGCAGAAGGCTTTGAAGAAGATACAGAAACGAAGGAAGTCAATTGACGGTGAGCTTACTGCGGTCTATGATGGATGCATTGCCTTCTTTGAGGTAATGATGGGGAGGAAGAAGATAGCTCCCAAGTATCTGAGCTTGGAACAATTGAAGGAGTGGTGGCATGAAATTTAAGCCCCGGATTCTGAAGGAGTTGTCACTAGCCATTGGCTTGATGATGCAGCCACCTACTTGGCAGTGATGGGTAAATATATGGCCAGCAGGGAAGATTGGAACAAGACTATTGAGTGGTTGAAGGAAGAAATAGACACAATTAAATGCTGACTCAAGGTCTTGCCATTGCCACCTATTTCTGAGTTGGATGGAGTATTCTTGAAGGTCCATGGGTCGTCAGTTCAGAAGAAAGATAAAGGGAGTAGCAATTAATGCTCATTTCGAGATTTGTGCTTCCCTATTATCATAGGGCATGCATTGGACCAGACTTCCTTGGGGACTGTGTTAAAGCCGACCTGGATGATGGCATTTAATGTGTGCCTTAGTTTTTTTTTCCTTGGCCGACCTATTTTGATAGTTTTTATTATTTTGTAAAATGTTTGGCTGGGCCGACATACCTTGGGATTTGCTATTAATAGGCATTTTTGCCTCATTGTAAAGGGTTAGACATTAGCTAGACAATAATAGAGAAGTGAGAGCAATAGTTAGAGCATTTTTCCTTAGAAGTAATACTCAGTTTCTTGAAGCAAATTCTGTATCAGAACAGTTGAATTTTTGCAGCATCTTGGTGATTAATACAATTGAAGACATTGTGGTTTTCCTGGTGCAATCTCTTATGTTATTTCATCTTGCGTGGTTCTTTTGTTCTATCTTTCAAATTGCTTGGAAATCTAGGGTTTAGTATTCAGAAATAAATCAGTTTCAGTTTGGTGGATGATGTTTGTGATTTCATATTTGGAATGTTTGTAGCAATCTTTGGTCTATACTCCCAGTAACTATGTAATTTGTAGTAGGCTGGTGAAGACAACCTGGACCAAATATTTATTTGTGCTTAAGTTCGATTGTAGATGCATGTCTATGGTTTGAAAATCTATATACCTTAGAAGATTGCACCGTTCTTGTAAGATTGCATTGTGGGTTGATCAGGAACTGGTTATTTGAGATTGGTCCATTCCATATATCTGTCATTTGCATTGTTCATCCTAGGAATAGTTAGATCTTATTCAATCCTGCACCCCTTGTCTTTTGTTATTTCTTTATTATCTGGTTAGATTTAGGATTTAAGATCATCAAATTGCAAGATCTGATAGGTGGAAAGATACAATTTGCTTGTAGTATGGTCCGATTGTGATTACCAGCATTTCACATTTTATCTGAGTTGTTTATGCACTGTTATTAGCTAACACCCGAGAGACCTTGGGGTGATTTTCAGTAATTTATTGTTGAAGATTACCTTTCAAGAGAGATAGGATATTGTATTCTGTCTGAGTTGTTGCTGTGCAGAAAACATCATTAACACTTATGATCTCCATACTTATAAAATAATTGAATTAACAAATTATCTTAGAATTATTGGATACTAAATTGTGATGAATAGATCAATTGATTTTAAAGAACTTGCATCTATGTTGTGTTGTGTCTAGTTTGTTATTTCTTGGTGCTTGCATTATTTTGGATGTTTAAATATGTATTGTGAGTTTACAATGTTTTTATCTTATGGCTTGTAAAATATAAGTATAAGATTTAATTTTAAAATTGATTGTTTCTATGTGGAATTTATTACTACTAAGAACTACGATCATGTGTGAATATTATAAAGAATAGGGATTAAATTGATATAAGAATATGGGGACTGTAGCATAAGGTAAATGAAATTAGAAGGATAAGACTATTATTATAAATTTTATTGAGTTTATATCTTCATTTTGTGATCTAAAGGACATAGAGTGTTGCTCATTTTTCTCAATCATGACTCAAAATTTGAGCATGCTTAAAGAAAATTTATAATTATTGATGTTTATATTTCAAATTTTATAGGTTTTTTATATGGTCTTGTTCATTCCTTCTATGTTACATATAGAAGGAAGTCACATATCATTATTAAACTTATATCATTGAACCATATTATAGTGGGACCTCATTTGGAGTTATATTGAGGAATTTGCATAATTAATGCATGGTGATGATATTTTGACTACTATTATCTAGGATTGTACATTCTTTATCGATGTATTATTCTTAGATTGAATCAATTTTTCCTAGAAATTTTTTCCCTAGGCATGATTGGATATATATGATTAAAGATAAATATCTTGGATAAGAATGTTATTTTAAACATCTAGTTAGATCTTATTATCATGTGCAAGAGAACCTTAATTGGTATAGAACCTTGGTTTATAGGGAAGAAATAATGAGTAGTAGTTTGGTAAGGTAATTAACTTTCACTTGTTTTATAAAATTGTACCACCATTAAATATTAATTTGAGTGAGTTTCTATGTTGAAATTTTAAGTGTATGTTCTTAGAGATATTCTTATAAGGAGAACCACATGTGACTCCAATCCCATTTGGATGTGCCTTTGTAGGAAATATTTGGGTGAAGGATGCCCCTATAATCAATTCTATAAGGGAGGGTTTATGGTTTCCAAAACATAATTATCTCTCAATATTTAGTATGATTTAAGATGAAGAAGAAATTACATTAAATGACTATGAAATTAGCTTCTAAATAATATTTACCCACTATACAATTCTGAACCAAAAAAGGAAATCCATTATTATCAATATTACTTTTTTTCAAAAAAATAGTATGTTTATTTCCAAAATATGCACTTCAATATAGAATGAAATTTTAGAATTACTTTTGGTGTGGTTTATCTTGACGTGAATGTGTGAGAATTTTGATAAAATTGTGAAATTCACACCAATAGTTGGTGAATCTGATGATCTTTTTGTTGAAATGAAAAAGGCAACTAATAGGAGGGGTGAATCAGTTGTAGCAAATTAAACCTTCAAAACCCTTAATAGTAATCAGATTCACAAGTATCCATTAAGTCATTATACTATTAGATTGATTAAACATGAAATTCAAATAACATAAAATAAGATCACAACACCATACACATAAGAACACTAGATTTATGTGGAAAACCCAATGAGGTAAAAACCATGGTGAGGAATATCTCATAATATAAGTAATAGAAAAAATAGTACGAAGGGGCTCACTGCTAGAATAGGATGCACTGTCCAAAAAGGCTCATAGCCAAGGCTCACTACAACAAAAAGAACAAAATAATATAGAAGTTACACATAGAAACACTTCTCAATGCAAAAAATATTCCACCACAATTTCTTGCACACTTTCACAATCACACTCATCTCACTTCCTTCAAAATCCTAAAATGAAATTCACACTGCTCTGCACAATTTTGCATATCATTACACTTCACTTGTAAAAATATCACATCTATCATATTTCTTACTCTTTCTCACTTTCTCTTGCATCAACACCATTAATACTTCTATCAACCTCTACCTCAAAAATTTCTCCAGTGTTGACCGCTAGCCATTATACATTCAGTAGATGCTTCCTTAGATCAAGCCAAAAGTTTACAACATAATTTACTTGAACTCAATCTAGAATAGTCTATGAACTACTTAATATTGCTCAAATACTTCAACCAAGCTTCACATAAAAAAATACTTTAACTCAAGATAATTGATAACCCTTGTTTGCACACTGATAAATGAAACTCGTACTATACTACACCTAGTCAACAATAAATTTGATCATAGAAAGATAAATACATTATAAGAAACTTCACAAATCCAGACAACTTGAATCAAATTAGCTGAGAAATGTAGAGAAAATAAATTTCTCCCAAATAACAGAAAAGACCATTGAACTATTGATTCACACACTAGTAAAAATGTCTCATACTATACAAAGATCTGAAAGCCCAAATTTTGAATATAGCAACCTCTTTCAGCCTTGACTAACTTGCAAGATCTGCATAGGAATCTAGAATCAACATAGAAAGAATGCATAGCACAATACAAAGCACACTATGATCATTTGCACAACACAATTTACTCTATTTATTAAATTTTCTCTAAAGCATTTGGAAACCAAGTACCAAAACCATCATCACAACTCATTCCAACTCATCTTCAAACTCTACAACAAAAGAATAGCTCCATACATACTCACAACACTTCCTCAAGTCTCAACTACATATGCACAACCTGCTTTCCTCTTTCACAATTTTCCTAATATCCTAAACATCTTCATCCAATAGCTGACATCAATCACAACACCAGTTCATAGACTTCTTATTGACATCAATGACAACACCATCATTCTTTCAAAAATATCCCCCTTTTTCATTGATGGAAATAAAATATGTGAAAAGCTACCAAAGACCACATAATAGTTCTAAATGCTCTCTCTCTTTCCTCAAAATATCTTCTCCCCCTGAGTAGACAAGTTCTTTTTCACATGATTATTTCTCTCCCCATTTGACATCAATGGAAAAGGATAAAAATTTTAGACTTGTTCTCCCTCTATGACACTAAACCAAAATTACCTGCTATGAATACTCCCCCTTATGAGTACACCCAACTAAATCAATAGTCATAATGACAACACATGATTCTACCTACTCCCCCTAAGAGATAGCCACCAACCATCAATATAGAAAAGAGATAGATCCATAGATCTACTAAATTGATGAACCTCTACATGCATCTAGTTCAATAAAGGAGGGGCAATAACCCCTAACTTCTCTCATAGATACTCAAAAGTATCCATAGGAAGATCTGTAGTAAATATGTCAACAATCTAATCCTTTGTAGGAATATACTCAAGATTCACTTCACTCTCCATAACCTTCTCTCTCAAAAAGTGTTATTTGATAGATATATGCTTTGTCCTTGAATGCGTCACTGGATTCTTTGAAATTTTTATTGCACTTGTATTATCACAAAAAATAGATATAGGCTCATCAAATGCAACTCTGATATCCTTCAAGGTTTTCCTCATCCATAATACCTATGTACAACATTATGTTTCTGCTATAGACTTAGCCTCTACAATGGATAAATAAACTCAATCCTATTTCTTACTTAGCCATGAAACCAATCTACATCCAAGAAAGAATGCACCACCACTTGTACTTTTCCTATCATCAACAAAACCAACCCAATCTACATTTGTATAAGCATTTAAAGTGAAATTAGTATCCTTAGGATAGCACAAACCATAATCTGATGTGCCTCTTAAATATTTGAATATTCTCTTCACTACTACAACATGTTTTTTTCTTTAGGATCTTCTTGAAATATAGCAACAAGAAAAATTGCATGCATGATATCTCATCTAGTAGCAGTTAAATATAGCAGTTTACTAATCATAGATCTATACTTACTCTAACAAGCCTTAGGTGAATCTTCATCTTTGCTTAATTTACAACCAGTCACCATAGGAGTACATACCATTTTGGATTCATCCATTACAAAATTATTCATCATTTCTTTGACACACTTCGACTATGAAATAAAAATCCATTTATCAGTTTGATTGATCCGTAGCCCAAGAAAGAAATTCATCTCCCCAAACATTGACATCTCAAACTATTTTTGCATGTCTTCAGCAAGTTTCTTGCACATAGTCTCATTTCCACCAAAGATAATGTCATCCACATATACAACTACTATCAAGATCTTTCCTTGCTCAATTTTAAAGTAAAGATTACTATCCACAAATCCCTTGTTGAAACCTTGTTGTATCAAGTACCTATCCAATCTTGCATACCAAGCTCTGGCAGCTTGCTTAAAACTATATAGTGTTTGGGTATGTGCAAGATCATGATGGGCCAAAAAGTGGCAATATGATGGGTATGTGGCTGACGACTTTTTTTTACCCAAAATTGATGAAACAAAAAGGGTTTTTAAAGGAGATTCTCATATTTCCACCAATATAAATTATGATTTACTTTGAATTTAATAAGTAATTATTATTCATTTTCTATTCAAATTATGACTAAATTCCTAATTGATAGGTTGATTGAAAAAAATTTGTAGATTTCAAACGGTATCACATTTTTGAATCCAAAACATGTGTCACATTCTATGCTTTGCATAATATAGGATTAAAAAAAAAAATTTGAATTTCATGAATTTTTGACCAAGTTAAGGTGGTTAGACATAATGAAGTTTTTATATTTTTAAAAGTTGTAATTAAAAAATCATAATTAATTATTTACTTGGAAAAAAATTACAAAAAAAAATATGTATCACATTGGGACATGAGTCCCTTACTTATATAAAAATATTATAAAATATTATCATTTTATTGTGGTTAGGGTGGCGATAGACTACTTCTTATTTTCAAATTTAAGTACTCATGATTCAAATTTCAAATTTTCACCAAATAGTTTTTTTTTTAAGAAAGAAACCTAGTACTTTAGAAACTACATTCAATTTTCTATAGATTCTATTTTTACATATTTTTGAAATAATATAGATAACTTATTCAAATTTTTACGTCAAGTTGCCTAACTCTGATTTTTCTAAATTTTTTGCCACTTAAGGGCCTATTTTTTCCCTGATGATCCTGCACATACCCACCTTCTTCAACTTATATTCCATCTCCAGTTGATCTAATAATTGAAAATATTATGTTTTTCCATATAAACCTCTTCTTCTGAATCTCCATTCAGAAAAGTAGATTTCACATCCATCTGATAGAACTTAAAATCTTTGTGTTACAAATACCAAAAACATTATGATAGCTTCCATCCTAACCACATAAGTAAAAGCTCCTCAAAATATATGCCTTCTACTTGTGAGTAACCCTTACACACAAGTCTTTCTTTATTCCTAAAAGCTTCTCCATTCTCATTCAACTTGTTCCTTAATACCCATTTAGTTCCAATTATGTTCTTGTTCACCAATCTAGGGACCAATTCCCAAGTCTAAGTTTTCTCTATCTACATAAGTTTTTCTTCTATTTCCTTCATCCAATGTTCATCCTTGCATGCTTCACTCATTGATTTAGGTTCAACTTGGAAAGTAAATAGAAATTTACCTCAACTTCAACAGCTTTGCTTCTTGTCAATACACCTTTCCTCTTATCTTCAATAATCTGATCTTCAAAATGATTCTTTTGCACATGCTCAGGGGTTTTAAGGGTATTTTTTAGAGCTTCTTCCTCTTCATTCTATACCTCATGTTCATCAATTATTTCTTCTACTCTTATGTAATCAGGTTCATCTAACACATATCCATCTATTGCAATAGAATTTTGCAAATTTTCATCAACTTTAACATTTTCACTTTCAACTATCTTTCTCAACCTTTTGTTTTAACATCGAGAAGCTTTGATCTTAATAGAATATCCAAGGAAGATACCTAAATCAGACCTTGCATCAAACTTTCCTATGTTTTCTTCATCTCTTTTGATATAACATTTTCTTCCAAACACTCTAAAGTACTTCACAATAGGAACCTTTCCATACCATAGCTCATCAGGAGTCTTTGTGTTGTTAGCTCTAGCTTAAACTCTATTAAGTATGTAAGAAACAGTATGAATAGCTTCTCTCTAGTAGAATTGTGGATGATTTTCCTTTTTCATCATAGTCCTTATAGATTCTTGAATAATTTTTTTCCTTTCAACAACTCCATTTTGTTAGGGACTTCTAGGGATAGAAAAATGGCTCTTTATTCCATGAACTTCACAAAACATGTTAAACTCATTAGAGGTGAATTCACCACCTTTGTCAGATCTCAAACACTTTATTTTCAAATCTATTTCATTCTCAACCAAATCTTTAAATTCCTTGAATTTATCTTTAATGCATCATATTTTTCTCTAAGAAAAGTAGCCCATGTCATTCTAGAGTAATCATCAATAAAAATAATAAAGTATGTATCACCTTGTAGACTTCTCACCCTTGTAAGACCAAAAATATCTATATGCACTAATTCTAGCAGTGTAGTAGCAGATTTTTCATTTCCCTTAAAGCTACTCCTTGTTTATTTTCCAAATTGAAAACTAAAAAAAAACATTGCTAGGTTTTAAGATCTTAAGTAAATCTCTTATAGAATGAACTGAGCAAATTCTTTCCAAATTATCAAAATTCATGTGACACGTCCTCTAATGCCATAACCAAATATCATTAATTTGTGACATAAAGTAATGACCATCACCGCCCTTAAGCTGATAGATGTTTCATTATGTTCTATTACTTGTAGCAATCATAGTTCTAGACCATTTTCAGATCTCACAAGCTTCATCCTTAAACACAAGATAATATCCTTTTCTACACATTGGTCCAAAACTCAAGAGTTTATGTCTTAATCCCTTAACATTTTAAACATTGTCAGTATTATGCTTGCCATCAAAACTGATTGAAACTATTCCACAAATCTTAGCTCCTAAATCATCTCCAAATTTAACTAATCCTTCATCATATTTTTCAGATTTAACAAACTTAATTTTTTCTCCAACTATGTGATTAGAGCAGCCACTATCAACAACCCATTAATTCTTATCATGTTTAACATGAAAAGAAGAAACCAAAGTACCTTCAACCTTATCCTTCTTCTTCGGAACACTTTTCTTCACACAATTTTAAGAGTTAGTAGAACTAGATTTATCTTTTATAGTCAAGAACATGATTTTTTTCTAATCAAAATCTCCATAAGAAGATTCATCATCAAAAATACCAACATCTTCTTTGACATAGTAACTTCTTTTAATCATCTTTCCTTTATTATGCTTATTCTTATTGTTCACAACTCTATTTGGACATCTTGAAGCATAATGACTTACATTTCCACAACTAAAATTTTTTAAAGGTAGTTTACCTTTATACTTACTCATTCCCTTTTTTATCCTTCTTACAAATTCAGCTTCCACATCATCAAGATCTTCTCCATCTAAATCTTTAATATTTTCCAATTTTCCAGCCTTAAAAGAAATCTCCACTTTTGTACCATTTTTCAAACCAAGTTTTCTTATCTCAAATGAAGTTAGTGTACTAATCAACTAATCACTAGAATAAGTATAAATTTTTTTAACTTCCTCTATAGTAGATACCTTTCCATTGTATGAATCAGGAAGATTTTTGAGAGCTTTCTTTACCACCCTAGGTTCTTTGACGTGTGCACCAAGACCTCTCATAGAACTTACCAACTCATCAACTCTTTGCATGTATATTGTAATTGTTTCATCTTCAGACATTCACAGGGTCTCAAATTGTGCCTTCACATTCTAAAACTTTTCTTGTTTAACCTTGTCATCTCCTTCATAAATTCTTTCTAACTTATCCCAAACTTCATTGGTAGCCTTAATTTTCTTAACATTAGCCAATTCAAAAGTTGAAAGACTATTCATAAGAATAAATATTTCCTTACCATTTATTTCATGTTCCTTGATCTCATCACTTGTGCTTGGACCATTAGGAGGTGCAACATATTGATTCTTTATTTCCTTTTCAATTTCAAATCCATGAACTTCCAAATATTCTTACATATTTGTCTTCTAAAATGCATAATTTGTTCCATCAAATCTAGGGAAATCAATATGTTTCACCATCCTAGATCTACCTCAACTAGTTAATTTCTTCACCAAGGAACCTTGATTTGATACCAATTGTTGAATGAACAAGACAACTAAGAGGGGAGGAAATCAGTTGTAGAAAATTAAAACATCAAAACCCTCAATAGTAATTAGGTACACATGCATTCATTAAACCATTATTCTATTAAAGTAATTAACCATGTAATGTAGATAACAAAAATTGAAATAACAACACCATACAAAAGATAACACGAGATTTACATGGAAAACCCAATGAGGGAATAACCACAGTCAGGATTATCTCACAATATAAGTAATTGTAAAACTAGTACAAGGGCTCACTGCCATAATAGGACACACTAGATCCAAAAAGGATCTCAACTAGGGCTCACTCCATAGAAAGAAATACAAGAAGATAGAAGAGAAATGTTACATAGAGAAAAAATTCTCAATGCAACAAGTAATCCACCACAAATGCTCCAACACTTTTGCAACCTTGTATGAAATATTTCAAACACTTTCAACTCACTAGCTTCAGGAATGCAATAATTTGAAATTCGCAATGCTTTGCTCAAATTCGCATCACTTACATCACTTGCAATTATATCTCATCTATCTTGCTACTCTCTTGCATCTCACAACATCACCATTCTTATTTATATCAACCTCAACCTTGAAAACCTTTTCCAAGGTTGAAAACTAATCGTTACATTTAAACTTTCAAATTAGGATGACACCTAAACATTCTTGCAGTGGATAGGAATGAAGGAAACCCAATGACGAAGGAGCAAACCCGAGACATAGAAAATGATGCAGCAACTAGAGAAATTTATTATTATTTATAATGGAGCTTCTTACATGAAGAGGATCACAAATCCTCAAGCTTTGTAATACATGCAAGCTATAGAAAATTATAGAAATTATAGTATTTTCCCCCTTTCGTAGCATGCAAACTCTTTCCCTAAAAAGCTAGCAAAAAATCAAAATTACGGCCCATAAATAGAGCTCCTTTCCAATTTGAGTTTTCATGGTTTGGCACCCAAATTACAATTTGAAATTCAAATTTAAA
>VDFB02086081.1:276087265-276132407 GCA_007258455.2 Sequoia sempervirens | reverse complement strand
ATTGGAAACCACCATCCACCACACCTATTTTAAATATTCATCAAAAATTGAAACGAACATGTTCTCTCTTTCAAGTTCATTGGGAAATTATCAAAAAACCAATGAAATATACACAAACTTTCAATATTGTAGGTCATTGGCCTCAATTGAGCTTATGTGGGAAGTTCATTTACTTTTACTTGAAAATTTTATACTTAGTCAAATTTAGCTTCAATAGTTCCTTTCCAAAAAATATTCATCAACTAAAACTTTGAATTTTGATGGTTCATATGGAAACACCCACGAAACAAGCTAGCCATAAAATCTTAAAGAAACTTAACTTTTTAAGACTTTTACCTACATTAGGCCTATGTAAGAAGTTGGCCAATATCCATCTATAAGAGTTATACTTAGCTATTTTTAAAATTTTCATCTCTATATGGAAAGCCAAGTGAACTACACCTCGGCTAGATCGAAGGACAAAACCTATAAAAGCATAATTTAGTCAATGTTATTGTAAAATCCATCAAATTTTAATTAGGGATACCCATTTGGGTGCGAGCTACAAAATGGAAAGCTCAGAATAACTAAAAACTTAGCCAAATTAAAATTTAACTAAGGAATAAAAAATGAAATACTATAACACAAAAGTGTAACTAACCCAAATATCAACAAAAGTTTCTCAAATCAATTATGACTAGTAATAAAACAAGTGTGGCACAAAGTGTCAATGTGACCATTTTGGGATGAATTTACTAAAGACGGTTCAATGAATCTTGATGTTATTAATTCAATGAGCTATCTTGTGACTAATTCAAGTCTAAATATTTTTATTTTTTTATTTTTGCATGCATCAATAATTATTTCAAGCTTCAAAAGAGGAAATTGGTTGTTATATTGCCATGCCTAGTAATAAGTCTAGAATTAAAATATGCTTTTGCACTGATAGGAATCTCCTAGAAACAAGATATGATATTTTTTTATTATTATTAGTGCTAGTATTCCCAACTATAACGTAAAATGGAGTTTGGTAGGAATTATAGTGCCTATATGATGAATAAAATATTTTTGAAAGACTACAAACAAACAAAAATGTAGTGTAAAAAAAAGTAGCTCTTTTTCACCCTTAATTTGGGAATATTTCACTTGATAATACCTTGGTTTAATGTTGTAATATGTTGTACACATTCACATTAGTCTTGGGCCCCTTTTTAACAAAGTGTACTTAAATTGTACCTTATTTAAGGTGTTGTAAACTTTCACACTTATCTAGAGTTTCATTAATTAATTAAGCCTAATGGGCCCCTTTAATTCAAATTGAAGCCCTATTAATTGAATTTTTTGAGAGATCTATCTCAACATCCATAAATCAAATTGCATAACATTAAATTTGGAAAAATCAAGGTCCTATAAAATGGTGCTAGGACCCATTTTCCTTTAGTGGTGAATGGGTCCTCTCGACATAGTACCCCCCTTTCTATGCATATTTGAGGTGGGTTTTTGATGTTCTTTCTACCCCCCAAAGCAAGGTCCTAGAAAATTGTGCTATGACCCATTAGACTTTAGTGGCGAATGGGTCCTTCTTGAATAACACACCCCTTTTTGAATTTAATTATAGTGAAATTTTAATGATTTTCAATCCTCGATATGAGGTTGGCTTGAATTTCAAGATTAGTCTCTAGATTTAGTATAAATATAAGGTTAATTCACATTGTCTCTCCTAGAAAGTTTACAAGAGGCCTAAGCATTGAATTTTTCAAGAATTAGAGCATTATAAGAGCATTTCAAAGGAATATTATCAAGAGTTTATTGCAATAGTTCAAGATCATTTCATCATGTCAAAGGCATAGGACATTCATAGATGTTAAGCTAAGACAGTTGATGTAGCAATGAAGATCCACTTGCAATAATTCTTACATAGGTTATTTTAGATCAAGATCTACATTCTTCATGGCCACCACATGTTAGTTTGTAGATTATATTCCAAGAAATCTTCCAATGTATCATTAGTTCAAGTTTCATGTTTCATGCTTCAATTTCATTATTTCATCATTTGGTTTAATTACCTAAAAGGGGGTTTACTTAGAAAAACCCATGTTCACTAGAAATCAACAAGATTTTCTTCTCTTGAATGTATATTTGTAGATTTATAGGCTGAAGATCAAGTGGAGAAGAATTTTGAAGCAAAATTGTAAAAGTTATCAAGTTTCAAATTTGTCATTCATAGTGCAAGAACATGAAAACAAGGCTACAAAATTTGCTATAGGTTTTTGGGAGCTGACAACTGAGAATTTAAGAGTCCAGGAATCAATGAATAGAACCTAGATCTTAGTTTCAAAAACCCTCGCCACTAAAGGTGAATGAGTCCTTTATGCCCTAAAAATAACCTTCTTACAACAAGGTACACATCATTTTGAGCTCTAAAATATACTCTTATAGTTTCTATAACAGTTAGGGTTAGTTTTTTTATTTTCATTAGCACCTTATCACACACATAATTGCATATTTTTTGGGAAAATTCCTATGGTTTATCATCTTGATTAGTTAATTTTGATGAGCCCTACTTTTTTCCACACCACATTTTGGTGAACCTCACCTATAGAATATTGCAATTTTTTGATTTTGAATTCTTTCATTGCATCCTAGGTTAGATCTTGCATTTATTTGCATCTCATTTGCATTGAATTAGATCTCATTTAATGTTTCTTACTTTGCATTACAAATTGCATCTAATTTAGGGTTTAGAATTGTATTATTTTGCATTTCTCAAATCTAAAAAATACAAAAATAAATCAATCATTTACTTCATTTGAATCTCATGAATTGAATTTGAAAATAAAGATATATCATTTCAAATTAAAAGTATATTAATGAAACTTGTTTTGTATACAAATTCATGGAATCATCTTTTAGAAGCCCTTGATTTAGTGAGATTGACCCTAGTACCTATACAGTCATGTTGAGATGACCATTTTGAACCCCCTATTCAGGATGAAATTAATTCAGCCCTGAAAATGCTCAAGCTTGAGGAAATGGTTAGTGTTGCGAAAAAAAGTACAGAGGGTCTTTTTACCGTTCTCAAATGGACCCAGAAAGAAGTTTGTGATTTGAAAGGCCATATTACTATTCTCAATAATAAGGTTATGGAATTGGAGCAGAAGATCAGTTGGGACAGAAGAGTTAGTGATGAACAGGAAATTCCTTTACCGAGGAAAAGACAGCAACTATAGGAGGATAGATTGACAAGTATTGAATGTAATATGTCCAAGATTGGACAAAACATAAGGGCCACTATTGCAAACAACCACAAAATTGCAAGGCATAATACAATCATCATAAATGCGATGGAGGAAAAGCTTGAAAAAAGTCAAAAGGGTTTGCTGGTGGTGGATTTGGATGTGAACAGAGGCGGCAGCAAATCGGCCGGTGAAGGTATTTCGACTCGTACCAGAGCAAACATAAAAAGGAAAACCCTGACTTCTTCACACATGGTTCAAATCCTTAGGCAGGGGTTACATGATATGCAGAATGTTGAAAAAGAAGCTGAGGAGTTACTGAATAATTTGGAGTAACTTGGTGTTTGGTTTTCTGGTTTTTTGGGTGGTCCTTTTTTTGGACCCTGCTGTCTTTTGTTGCTGTCGTTTCCTTTTTAGGACAGCTGATCGGTTGTTGGTACTTTTTATGTTTATCTTTCGTTTGTTTGAACTTCGTGGTTTCAGGTCCCTGTAAAACCTATTTTTTTCCTTTTCAAAAACATCACATTCAAATTATATCTTCATCATTTATTGCATTTTACATGCATTTCTAAAAATATGTTGAAAATTCTTATTAGTTTGGAATTGAAAGACATTACTGAAAGCTTGAAAATCATCCAAAAATAGTTTAAAAACCCTAATCAAGGATCCATTCACCTTTATTGGTGAATGAGTCCTTGATTAGGTCAAACCTGAGCCTTCTTGCATCTTAAAAAGTATTAAAAATCACTTAGAAATCAACAAATCATCTCAAAAATGTAACTAGAACCATTTTACCCTTAATTGGTAGATGAGTCCACATTAGATCCTTATTTGAATTTTGAGAAATTGAAATCCTGAGTTTGGGGATTTTTTTGTTGTTACTTTCCTATTTCAATGTCCTAATTTGTTGTATCATCAAATTAATTGCATCTAGTTTAATTTTCCTCATTTTAGTGCATGTTCAAAATTCAAAATTGCATAATTTACATCTTATTTTTAGTTTATTGCATTGTTTAATTAGTAAATTGAATTGTTTTGATTCTAAAAATTGTATTTCATTCTAGGTTATTGTATTACCCCATTTCCATTTTGGGTTTGCATACTATGTTTGTAAAACCTATATGAGCTTTACAACTTGGTGTCCTATTAGCAATACTATTGTGAGATGTATTTTGAGGCTCATTTCATCCCACAATAGCTTGCTCAGTGTGGATCTTGGGTTTTCTAACTCTCTCTCTAATAGTGTTGATAATCAACCCTCCATGGATCATAGTTTGCATACTTCATTTCCCATGAATTTTTTGGAATCAAGCAACACTAAGAGGGGGGGTGAATTAATGTTGTGCAATTTTTAACTTTATTAATCTATTCTCTAAAACATTCAATTAAAAGAAAGATGCATGAACATAAAAAATTAAGCCAAAACACCATAACACAAGGATTTTTACATGGAAACCTAGTTTAGGGAAAAACCATTGTGAAGGTCAATTCACAATTTGAGTACTCAAAATATAAGTGTTTTACAAAATGGGAATGCACTTGCATTCAAGAACACTATCTAGAGCTAACTACTCAAAATCAGGAAGGCTCACTACCTTACAAAAGATTTGTATTACAAAAAAGGGTTGAATTTAGAAAATAGCATCTACAAATGCTTGATTAGAGTTTCGGTTATGCTCATAGATCAGATTTTGGACCTTCTATTTGATTATGCACTTCACTCTATTCTGTCTCAATTTGCTTCACAAAATTCTCTAATGCACAAGTGAAATTGCTCAACTACTCCTCTAATATTTTCAACATACATAAACACATATCAAACACATACATAAACACCTCAAAATGAATTAGTCAGTCTCTTATTTATATCCCCTACCAAGGATTCAATTGCTATATGTCGACTTCAATCTAATAGAAAATATTTTCCAACTATTGGGAAAAATCATGAACAAAATTTAATGCACATACACAAAAGTCGGCCATAGCATAGTGAGGACCCAAAAAAAAAAATCCAACACAAAAATACTCCAAACAATTTCGCTTTAGATGTCTGCAATACCCTACATTCACTTAGTCGGCCTTCAAGTACTATGAATAGAAAATCGAATGACTAGATCTCCTAGCTCATACACCACTTGATGCGACAACACAAAACTTGAGAATAACACATTTCATATACCCAATTACCTTCCCTAAGATCCACAACCAAAACTAATAAAATGGTAATGCAAACCACTTGATAGATTCAACTTCAACCGGATACCCTATTCTTTACTCTGTCTTCATCATGTATGGTTAGATACTAAAGTGTGGACCAAATCAATGACTTAGGTTACCATCAATGACAACACTAGAAACCATATTCCAAAAATATCCCCCTTTGGCATTGATGGCAACACTTAGTGAAAAATGACTAAGTGTCGGAACCTTCAAAACTTCAAAAAGCCATAGCTGACAAAACTCAACAAAAACTCAACAAAACTCCCCCTAAGTTTGATAAGACATTTTTCACTACTCTCTCTCCCACTTTGACATCAATGAAAAAAATATAATAAAATATTTTCTTTCTCCCCTTATGAAATGTAACAAAAAACTTACTTTTTCAAAAATTTGAAGAAATATAGCTGCTATTTGAAGATTATTTTGTACTTTTCCTTTATCTCTGGAAGAAACTTCTTCCATGCTTCCACTAAAATCCTGGTGATTATGATCATGTTATTTTTTTTAGATGTTCGGTTGATAATCTTGATGAGGGATTCTAGAATGGTGAAGGATTGTTCCAGTACTTCTCCCTTCCTCAGTATCTCAATCAATTATTCCAGCCTACATTATGTTATGTCCTTCACTTTCTAAAAGCTATCAACAATCATGTTTCAGGTGTTCTAAAAATTTCTATGCTATGTCTACAATTCCTAGATCCTTTTCTTAATTGCACCATCATGATCCTGAAACATGTTAAAGTCCTACTCATATGAGGGTCTGATAGACCACGAGTTCACAATGTTCTGCATTCCATCTTCCTTATGAATAAGTTGCAACAACTCTTCTTTGGTTAGATCACCTTCCTCTTCAATTCCTTCTATCATTGCCTTTTCTTGTTCTGGTTCAGCTATTTTCAGTTCTTTTCTAAGGGTGTCCTCAATTTCCTTATTAGATTCCTCATTTGGTATGTCCATGATCACTTGTTCTTTTCCTTTCCCTTTAACTTTTGAAGTCTTGCATGTTGGTGGAGTATAGACAACAATTTATTTTGTTATTCTCTTCTTTCTCTCTATCCCACTGGAGGAGGAACTGACTTCAAGATCCCTTACCAGAATGGAAATACCAATTAACCCAAACTTCCTTTGCAAATCCTTAAAGAAACTTTCATACATCTGATCATAGTTTGCCAAATTGTTAGAGTATATGTAAATCTGCTTGCAAACTGGTTCATTGTCTTCCATTATTACATTGTTATTCAAGGGTAAGCAATTCAAACAATACATCACAAGGCATATAACCAAAGTACTAAACCTAAAAGGATAATCTGTCTCCTTTGTCAATTTCACATTCTCCATCAATTGACCTTTCAGTAATCTGCAAAGAACAAAATCCTGATCTTCCATTATCATCTTTTGTGAAATGTAAACAACACCTATCGAAGTTGCACCTTCTTTGTTTCTAAAAATATTTTGTAGGATATTCCATGTGCAATGTACCTTGTCATGCTAAATCTTTAATTGTGGACATTATCAATTCCCTTTGATCTCCAATCACTCTAGTTAGGGTTTTGACTTCTTTATTTCAAATTGACTTCTTCCTCGGCACATCCCCAACTTTGCATAACCTAGTTATAGCTACAATCACTTCTTTCAAGATATGGTAGGTTTTATCTAGATTCAAAATATCATCATTCAATCTATCCAGAATAAACTCAATGATTTTTGCATTTATGAAATAGGGGAATTCACTCCAAATATCCAAGCTTTTGAATTTTGCTTCTTTTAACCATTTGAATTCATCGTGTCACAACATGTTTCTTTCAACTCTAATCTTCTCATTGCTATACTCATCTAGTTTTATCATTCCTTTGATTTGTTCCATTTTACCTTTCGTACACATGTCTTGAAAATACCAAAGAAGTTCTTCAACCACACACCAAATTAAACTAAAATTTATTAATACTACCGAAGTACCTGATGGATTAGCATTCTGCCGCCGAATATGCTTTCAAAATTCTAATGCAGAGGGCTCTCTTTTTCTTTGACACAAAGTGGAAAAGTAGGGTTTCAACTTGCTTTTTATAACTCACACACCTAACTTTTTTTGTAATAAATTATTTTTCCCTAACTCACTAGAATACCCTATTTTCTTAGTCTATGAAAGATAACTCTTTTGCAGATCTTCGACTCAACAGAATATTCTTTCCAACTCTTTTAATACAATCTGTAAATAATTAGTGTAACTACTACACTCATCCACATCCTGGTGTTAATTACTAGCAAGGGGTTTGAAGGATTTTCTTGATAGCTCCCCCTAGGCCAAAGGCCTAAAACTAATGCTCAGAGGAATTACCAGAAGCAGGTTTTGTTGTTGGCTCATTTCCTGCAATAGAGGGACTCTTCTTCACCCATGTCTTCTTCATTTGATCTCTTATTTCATCCACTGTCACTTTCCCTTTTCCTTTATCATCTTTCTGCATATTTCTGCCTTTGTATACCAGACCTCTTCTATCCATATCCTTGTTTCTGCAAATTCTTAAATTATGACCGTATTTGTTGCAATAGAAACACAAAACATTTCCTTGTCTAGACTAGTCACTTCATTGATTTCTTCTTGAACTACACTAGTTAGCAATATTCCCAAATCTTCCACAAGTATAACATTTAACATTCCTTCTATTAACAGATTTGTTTGACATATTTCTACATTCAATTGACTTATGACCAAACTTATTGCAATTGAAACACTAACTAGGGAATAATGGATCACTTGATTTCATTTGACTTCTACATTGAAGGACTGCCATATGAAAAATTATTGCAAGAAAAAATAGTATCATTAAACATTTGAGCATTGGGATCTTACTAGTCTTTCTTGGTCCATCGACCATGCACAAAATTCCTTTTCTGGATAAGGGAACTCTCCTTTTTCATATCCAATACCCTCGCTTATCATTTGCATTCTTTATCCTTGAGTTAATTCCTCCGAGCTTAAGCGTATAATCTTGAACTTCTCCTTGTATTCATTCTTGTAGTTCATCCTATGAACCAACAATTTGTTTCAAGCTCTTGTGTTTCTAGATTTTCACAGTTCAATCTAACTAAATGAATTATCCATTAATTTTTGTTGCATTCATGTGAATCCTCTCTTTTAGGGACTAGGCAAGATTTTCCTCATTCTTCTTTCATTCTTCAATCTCCTTGGTCAACTTCACCACCATAGATTCCATCTAATGCTTTAGGGTAGCATTGTCTCTAGCAATATTTTTACATTCTTTAGTTATTTCCTTCAAGGTTTGATTCAGGTGAACATCATCCATTCTTTTTCTCTCTTTTTGCTTAATTTGATCATAGAGATCCTTTCTCTTCTCCCTAGACTTAATAATCTGATCCTTCAACTTTTGAATGAATTTCTCAACATCCTTAAGATTTTCTTTCAATTCCTACACTTCTGCTTTAGACTGATCAATATCATCAAGTGCCACCAAAAGCTGCTACTAAAGACTACCAGAGTCCATTACATTCCAAGATCCACCTCAAGCTGTTAGAATTCTTCCGAGGAACTTTGCTCTGATACCAATTGTTGGAATCAACACTAAGAGTGGGGGGTGAATCAATGTTGTGCAATTTTTAACTTTATTAATTTATTCTCTAAAACATTCAATTAAAATAAAGACACATGAACCTAGAATATTAAGCCACAATACCATAACATAAAGATTTTTACGTGGAAACCCAATTAAGGGAAAAACCATTATGGAGCTCAATCCACAATTTCAGTACTCAAAATATAAGTGTTTTACAAAATGGGAATGCACTTGCATTTAGGTGTACTGCCTAGAATTCACTGCTCAAAATAAGCAAGGATCATTTCCTTACAAAATATTTGGACTACAATTTTTTTTTGAACTGAGCAAGTAGCATCTACAAGTTCTTGATTATAGTTCTAGTTAGGCTCATGATCAAATTCTAGACCTTTTTTCTGATTTTTCACTTCGCTTTATTCTGTCTCCATTAGCTTCACAAAATTCTCTAATGCACAAGTGAAATCACTTAACTACTCCTCTGATATTTGCAACATACATCAACACATATCAAACACACACACATACACACCTTAAAATGAATTAGCCAATCTCTTATTTATATTCGCTACCAAGGATTCAATCACTATATGTTGGATTCAATAGAATGGAAAATATTTTCCAACTGTTGGCCCAAATCATGAACAACATTTAATGCACATCCACAAAATTTTTCCATAAGATAGTAAGGACCCAGAACAAAATATCCAACACAAAAATACTCCAAAAAATTTCGCTTTAGACATCCACAACACCCTACATTCACTTAGTCGACCTTCATACACTAATGAATAGAAAATTGAATGACCGGATCTCCTAGCTCATACACCACTTGATGCGACATCACCAAACTTGAGAATAACACATTTCATATACCCAATGAACTTCCCTAAGATCCACAACCAAAACTGATAAATTGGTAATGCAAACCACTTGACAGATTCAACTTCAACCAAATACCCTGTTCTTTACTATGTCTTCTAGTATGGTCAGATACTAAAGTGCAGACCGGATCAATGACAACACTAGAAACCATATGCCAACAAAATTCACCTCATACAACCAATGTGCTTAATGTTACCAACACTATCCCTATCATCACAACTTGTCCTCAAGCTTTATGGTCTACTCAAAGCCAAGGTGGAATTCCAATTCCATCTTCTACAATACTATTGTCCATTCCTACATACAATAGTACTCAAACTACCACAACCATTCAACCTATAACAACCTTTCAAAAAACCACAACAATCATACCCACTAGCATTGTGTACACTTCCTTAGGTATTCCTATAGGAAACCCTTCTAGTTTTTTCCAAACAAGCACAATAACTCCTCAACAATCCACCTTCACCAACCTAAATTTACTATCCCTCCACATACATACATCACTCCACCTTATTCCCCTCAACCTTAAAATCAAAATGGTTCTCTCATTAGCTCGCTTTCTCAAACCATGAAATCCCTTCAACAATAAGTTGTAACTTTAAAACAAAACAACAATAGTCAACCTTTTCAATACATCAAATCTAATCCACTATCCTTGGACATATTAAGAGCACAAATGCCACAAGGTATAGAAGTCCCTCGATTCAAGAAATATGGTGGAAGAGGATATCCTTTAAGCCATGTTTCCGCTTTTAAAACCTTGTGTAGTGATTTCATATTTGAAGATAAACACTTGGCTAAGCAATTTCCTAGGTCCTTGAAGGATACTACTATAGAGTAGTTCTCGTCTTTATTGAATAATTTGATTGGCTCAATCAATGAGCTTGTTGATTCCTTTCACAACCACTTCCATATCCACATGGTTCCTAAGATGACCCTTGCTAATTTAATTATGCAATGACATAAAAAACTATCCTTTTTGCTTACTTGATTTGAAAATAATTGTCATTGAATTAACCTAATTTTACCTAGGTTTAATGTTGTAATGTGTTGTAACACATATACATTGATCTTGGGCCCCCTTTTTAATAAAATGTAATTTATTTGTACCCTCTTTTAAGTGTTGTAAAGTGTTGTAATACACTTTCATACTTATCTAGGGTCTCCTTAATTAATTATGGTTAATTAGAGTTAATTTTCCCTTTAATTCAAATATAAGCCTTATTTGTGACACCTCTCAAAGATATATCCAAAAACCCATAATTAAAATTACATAACATTTAATTGGGAAAATTGAGGTCCTAGAAATTGGTTCTAGGAGCCATTCACCCTAGGTGGAAAATGGGTCCTCCTTCTATAGGACCCCCCTTTCTTTGTAGATTTCACATGGTTATTTACATCTTTTGGCTCTCATAATGGAATGTTTCATAGTGAAAATTAGTTGGTTCATCATCTTTATCCATTCATCTTGGTGGTGAACCCCACCTATTTTTCCATGTTTCACTTTGGTGAACTCACCTTATTGAACATTGCAATTTTATGATTTTGATGTCTTTCATTGTATCCTAGATTATATATTGCACTCATTTTCATCTCATTTGCATTGAATTAGGATCTCATTTATAGTTTCTTGTATTGCATTATAAATTGCATCTCATTTAGGGTTTAGATTTGCATTGTTTTACATATCTCTAAATCTGAAAAAATACAAAAACAAATCAATTATTGTGCATATAATTTACATCTCATATATTTGCATTTAAAAATTTAAAAAAAATTGCATTTCAACATAGGTCCTTACATTCATCTTTTCATTGCATTTCTAGAAAATCTAAAACTGAAACTCACTACCTCAAAATTGGAACTAAAAGACATTACTGAAAGCTTGAAAATCATTAAAAATAGTTTTAAAATACCTAACCAAGACCCATTCACCTATACTAGTGAATCAATCCCTAGATAGGTTCAACTTGAACCTTTTCACATCTAAAAAGGCATTAAAAATCACTCTAACATCAACAAAAACATCTTAGGAAAACCTAACTAGGACCCATTTGCCATTACTAGTGAATGAGTCCCTGTTAGCTACTAATCTACAATTTTTGGAAATTAAAATCTTAGTTTTAGGCTTTTGTTTGCTCTTGCTAATTTCTTGTTTCAGTTTCTTGATTTGTTGTTTCATCAAATCCATTGCATTTAGCTTAAATTACTTCATTTCAGTGTATTATCAAAAATAAAAAATGCATTTACAACCAAGTAGCTGCTATAAAGAAAACAAATTATTTTGGGGATAGGGATAGAGAGTTCACTCCTTTACCGAATACCCTTCATAATATCATGTTGCATCTTATTGAGAAAAACATGCTCACCTTACCTCCTGCTAGAGAGCATGATCCTAATATACTATCACCTAAAGCCTTTCGACAAAACACTTATTGTCATTATCATCAACAAAGTGGACATGGTACAAAATACTATAAGCATCTTAAACATCTTGAGCAAGACCTTATTGATTCTAATCATTAACAAATTGGAGTTGCGAATGATCAAGGTAATAAGTCTCTAGTTCCTCCTAACCAAAATTTACAAATCTTTACAAATCCCATGCCTAATCACAATATTTCATTTGTCAAAGCTAGTGAAACAAAGCATGATATGATGAAAGTTGAAACGGATGATGAAAACACAAATGAAGACCAACTAGTTGAAACAGTAGCATTTATGAAAGCTAGACCTTGTAAGGGCTTGACTAAGAAGCCTCTTGATATTTCTTTGTCACAAAATGACATACTCAAATGTGCACTTGATGGTCCTCTTTACATAACTAGCAGACTCAATGATAAGCTCACTAATGAGATATTGATTGATCCCATCTATGGAGAGAATGTGATCTTTGAAGAATTCCTATATATGTGCATGAAATATATCAAGAAACATATGACAAACTGAAAGCATGAATCAAGAAGCATAATGGCTTTGCTTGTTCTACGATTGGCTCAATAGATCCCCCTTTAAAAAGCGGACTGGAAAAATTAACCATCTCATTTTCCATCATCCTGCAATTGGACCAATTTCGTGTGAAGCTAGGTTATCCATGGCTTCACTCCATGAATGCCATCCCTTTGATTGCACATGAATTTCTAAAGTTTCCATTTGGAAATGATATCTTTACTGTGCATCATAGTGGATTTAATCCTACATCAGCCTGAGGGAACTTTTCATTAGATTTCTTTTGGCCCAAGCCCATGGAACCTATTAAGCCTCATGAGAGTTGTGAGGACTTCTTTTTAAAATAATATCAAAAGTTCAAGGCAAAGAAAATAGCAGAATTATCCCTTCAAAACAATCCTCAACCTATAACTGAACCACCTATCCTTTACAAAACAATGATTCAACCGAAATCTCTCATGAAAATTCAACAACAACCTATAACAAAACCTCCTACCAATTCCTATAAGAGACCCCAAGATAACCAAAACAATCTCATTATCCATCCTAGAATCAAACAATTTTACAAAGTTAAAGACAAAGTAGTTGAAAAACCTCCTATTGTTTCTTCTATTCCTCCTAAGGAGGAGAAGGAACCCATGATTGACAAACAAACTCTTACACAAAAAAAAATTGACAATAGATTGAAACAAAATCAAATTGCTAGAGAGCGTAGGTGTCGACAATGTCCTACAAACTCAAGAAGACACAAAAAACATAGAAAATCAAAATCCAAACTTACCCAAAGCAAGGCATGATGGTTCTATACCCTCGCCACGAAATAAACAAGAACATTGCATGGACATTGTCATGCAACCTCTTATTGTGATAAATTTAGATGATGACATTGATATTGAAAAGATTGATGAAGAAGTGCATAAAGAATTGAATACATTTTTTTCTTCTTCTATGAACTTAAATGACAAATCTCCTAGAAAGAGTGTTGAACTTGGTGCTTCCCCTAGTTTTCCGCCTTCCATTTATATTGATTGAGATTGGGATGTGGATGACTTACTTTAGGTTGACTCGTATGTTCCTTACTAGTCTTTTTGTTTTCCATGTTTCTTTGTGTGATTTCATGTGCATAATAAGATCCCCTGTGATGTTTCATTTGATGTATCTCTCTCTCTTTGTGACATTCCTCTATATGTACCTACATTCTTCTCTATGTTCTAATCATTTTTAATTTGTCTTTTTTTTCCTTTTGGGGGTGATGCAAGGCATCGAGACATCCTTGTCTCTTCCATGTTAACCCAAAATATTTTCCCTTTATCTTTTTCATTTGTCTTGTGTTTTTCCTTTTATGGGGATGATGCAAGGCGTTGATATCCTCTTCCTGTTATTTAAAAGTTTTTTTTTCCTCTCTCTTTGTGTCATTATTCTATATGAATATTTGGGGAATGGTGATAGTTTTGAGCTCTTAAAACAATAATGTAGCAAAGACATACTAACCCAAAATCGATAGATCCCTTATGTATTTTTTGGGGAAACCCTTCCTTCTTATTTCATGGCATAGATTTATTTGAGAAATAAGATTTTATGAGAAAAACTCTCATGTATTAGGAAAAAACATTCACTAATTTAAAGCAATTGCTCATAGTAATAGTATAGAAAATACTTTAAAGTGGGGGCATACATCAATGACATCTTTTGGAATATTTCATGGTGTGATTCTATTCTTGTGACATGTTCTTTTCTTGGTGGTGTCATTGGGTTTGATGTCCTCCAACAGTGTGATATTTCTAAGTATACGATCTCCCTTTGTGGCATGACATGAAATGAGATGCATCCCATAAGTGGTGATATGATATTCTTGACTTCTCCTCTCTTGGAGACATTGGGCATGATGTTCCCTAAGAAGAAGACCTTACATGAACAAAGAAAAGTCACCTTTAACAAAAACTTACATACATGACATTCAAAAGCATTTGTAAAAGCATAGCATTGTGGTGCCTTATTAAAGTTATCAAGAGGATCACTTTGCTAGGGTTAGTATGATGGGAAGCCGACACACTGGCATGCATTTCTCACTAAACCACCTCATTGGGACATCACACCTAGTGGAAAGACTAAGGTTCCACTACCCAAAGTGAGCACACATGATTAGGACAACTCACATGGTAGATAAAATGAGGTTCCACTACCCCAAAGTGAGTAGTGCATGTTACAAAAAAACAACCCCATTCCACATCACGTTGGAATAGTTGTGCATGATCCTTTTGTTTTTCTTTGTTTCCTTGGCCTTTGATAGGGTATGACTATTTATCTTGTTATTTCTACATACTTATGTGTTTTGAATGTCTACTTTATTGTGAGTTTTACTTGAGTTTATACCCTCACTAAAGTGAGGGAAAAATGTAGTGAAAAAAAAAGTAGCTCTTTTTCACACTTTATTTGGGAATAATTAACCTAATAATGCCTTGGTTTAATGTTGTAATGTGTTGTACACATTCACATTATTCTAGGGACCCATTTTAAAAATTAGTACTTAAATTGTACCTTATTTAAGGTTTTGTAAAGTGTTGTAGTACACTTTCACACTTATCTAGGGTTTCATTAATTAATTGAGCCTAATGGGACCCTTTAATTCAAATTCAAGCTCTCTTAATTGCATTTTCTAAGAGTTCTATCCTGACATTCATAAATTAAATTACATAACATTAAATTTTCAAAATCAAGGTCCTAGAAAATGGTGCTAGGACCCATTCACCTTTGGTGGAGAATGGGTCCTCTCCACATAGGACCCCCCTTTCTATGCACATTTGAGGTGGGTTTTTTATGTTCTTTCCACCCCTCAAAGCAAGGTCCTAGAAACTTGTGCTAGGACCCATTCACCTTTAGTGGAAAGTTGGTCCTCATTAAAAATGACACCCCTTTTTGAATTTAATTTTGATGGGATTTTAATGATTTTCAATCCTAGATTTGACTTCGGCTTGAATTATTTGAATTTTAGGGTGAATGTCTAGATTTAATATAAATATGGGGTTAATTCACATTGTTTCTCCTAGGAAGTTTATAAGATACCTAAGCATTCAAGTTTTTAAGCATTAGAATATTACAAGAGCATTTCAAAGGCATTCAAAGGAAAATTATCAAGTGTTTATTACAACAATTCAAGATCATTTCAACATTTCAAAGGCATATTACATTCATACATGTCATTGAACTAAGATAGTTGATGCAACATTGAAGATCCATTTGCAAGAATTTTTACATAGCTTATTTGAGATCAAGATCTACATTCTTCGTGGCCACCACATGTTAGTTTGCATATTTATATTCCTAGGCAACTTCCAAGGTATCATCACTTCAAGTTTCATGTCTCATGCTTCAATTTCATTATTTCATCATTTGATTTAATTATCTAAAGGGGTTTGCCTCAGGAAAACCCTTATTCACTAACAATCAATAAGTTCTTCTTCTCATGAATATGTATTTATAGATTTATAGGTTGAAGATCAAGTGGAGAAGTAGTTTAAAGCAAAATTGTCAAAGTTATCAAGTTGCAAAGTTGTCATTTAGAGTGCAAGAACACAAAAAGAAGGCTACACAATTTTCTACAAGTTTTTGGGAGCTAACAACCGAGGATCCGAGAGCACAAGAATCAAGGAACATAACCCATATCTCAGTATCAAGAACCCTAACAAGGACCCATTCACCACTAGAGGCGAATGAGTCCTTTGTGCCCTAGAAAAACCCTTCTTGCAACAAGGTACACATCATTTTGAGCTGTAAAACCTCCCCTCATAGTCACTATAATAGTTAGGGTTAGTTTTTTTATTGTTATTGGCACCTTATCATACACATAATTGCATGTTATGTGGGAAAATTCTAGTGGTTTATCATCTTGATTAATTAATTTTGATGAGCCCTACTTTTTTCCACACCACACAAACAAAGTGAAAGAAATATTTTTTTGGGGATGCTAGATTACACTTACACTTATAATGCTCTAGCATTGAGGGGTTCGAGATAAGTTATAAATATGTAAAATTTAAAAGGGTTTTCAATAGAGAAAAACATAATAAAATGAATTGCAAAGTATATAATTTCTATTATTAGACTCATACATACAAGAAGCAAGCTCTACTATGTTTTCTTAACATAGCTGCTAAGAAAACTATAAATGCCAATAAAACTCTTCAAGATTACATTAATGTATCATAGTGCACATAATAATGTTTCAATAATTATCTATATATCATTTTGAACTCGTTGCACAGCAGTAGTCTAAGATCCACTTAACAATGTAAACATCATTAATGAAATCAATAACATATATCCTAATTTATAGAAATAGAAATCTTATTAGCTAAATTAACGATTAAATTAAAAAATGTTCATCTTAACAACTAAAACACACTTATCCTTCTACAACTATTCAACTCCCAATTGAATTTAATTAACAATTTATTATTAAATTATTTTAAATCTTCAATCATTTATTGTAAAAATAAACAGACATTTTATTTAACATAATTTTATAAACATGCCTTAAATAAACCTAATTATCTATATCAATTTATTTCATTAGATTAAAAAAAAAAGACATTACCTTAAAGTTTAAACCCTTTTTTATTTCTTTGAAATAAGATATTAAAATTTCAATTGAAATTAAACTGTCATAATAAACATTTAAATATTTATATTTAATCTCTTCAAAAAATGAAACCTTCTTTATTCTATGACACTTTTGCTTAATTAAAGTGAATCAAAGTGATCGAAATGAATTAATTATATACTCAATTAGAACAGCTTAGGTAAAAAAAGAAAGAAGTTATCCTCTTTCAAAAGATGAAGAATAAATACTAAAGTAGTTTGAAGAATGGAAGTAGTGGCATGAATGAGGAGCTTTAGTCACATCCATCAATCAACGTCAAAATTGTTCTAGCTGGTAGCTAAACCCGCCCCACTTTATTCTCATGTTGTGATCATTATGGGATTCTTATACAGCATATAAATAGAACCCAACATTGTATCAGTATACCTCCATTAGTTTTTTCAGTTTTTGGAGTGGGCAGTTTAAAGAAAGAAAACGTCTGAGAGAGCATTGCTAGTAGCGCTTGATCTCTTGAGTTTTCAGCGCAGCAGTCATCCGGGTAAACGGTACACACTCTTAAGTATATTTTTCATAAGATTAGTCACATCGTTCTGGCTGTACTCAATTTTGTAAATCTGTCATGCATCTATATTTAGATTTAGTTTGTATTTTTTCTTGTTATTGAAAAAGCGTAGGCTTAATAGTTTAAGGCTTAACTATTCTGTCAAAAGTTGCAAAGCTCACGCAGACATCATTGTCTTAAAATAATACTGAATTAACAGGGGTTATTGCTTTCCATGCCCATGAGCCCCAATCTCGAGTCTAAGAGATATATCCGCATTATACTTTATTGTCTGTGTGGTTGATTGCCTTAGGGTATTCAGGCAAATTCACCATTAGAAATTTATTATGCGGAAATTCATTGTCACCAATTTACCGCGGAAAGTTGTGACAAATTTACTTCAAGGAAAATTCACCACTGGAAATTCACTACCACAGAAATTAATGCGATGAATTTTCTGGTGAATTGCTGGTGGTGAATTTTCCTTGCAGTGAATTGTTGACAGTAAATTTTCTCATGATGAATTGTTGGCACTAAATTTTCCTATGATGAATTGTTGGCACTGAATTTTCCTAGAGCCCTCCAATAGACAAGCTAACTGTCATGCCTCATTGTTATGTGAAGATGCATCTCAATAAAGGAGTGTGTGTGTTTTGGGGGGGAGGGACGAGGGGTTTGGGGGGGTTATATCAAATGTACGATTTGGTTTTCAAGGAAGCTTAATCTTGATATCCAAATTTTCCATAGAAAATTTGTATTAAAAATTAACAATTCAAAATTATTTATATAAAATATAAAGATTTAATGCTAAGAAATAAATAGTCCATGATTTTTTGGTTAATTTGAAATATATATAACTTGACTTGATAAAATCAACAAACAACTCATCAACTATTTAAAGCTCTATCTATACTAAATCCCAACTACAAGGATAAAAGTAAGAACGAGGACCAAGGTATATCGAAAAGGACCCGAGCCAACCTTAAAAGGAAAGTGCCTCCTACTACCCAGATGGTTCAGATTTTAAAGAGGGGGGTTCAGAATATGAATGATTTGGAAGCAGAGACTGCAGATATATTAAAGACCCAAATATAGTTGTTCTTGGCATTTTGTCTGGTTTCTTTGGGTTATGTGGCCTTCATTGGCTTTTTTGGTCATTGTGGCTTTGTCTTCTTGTTGTTTTTACAACCTTTCTACTTATGGTGTCTTTAACGATCCTATCTTATGTTTGTAAACTTTGTGATTTCGGATCCCTATAAAACCCATTTTTTCCTCTTTCAAAAACAAAATTTTGGTTTAAAATCCTTCGATATGTGTCACAAAATTATTAGTAGAAAATATGTAGAGGCTTTTGGAGGTTATAACATTCTACAAAAGGTAAAGGGGCAATCGTAAATTAGGCTTACCTTGTCCTAAATCAAGATTGACAACAAGTGATAAGAAAAAATATTCCTTTTCTATTGTAAGGAGTTGTTTGACATCACCTTGTATTGTCAATCATTTTGGGTTGTCCTTGTTTCTCACAATCACTATAATTGACTTAATTGTTTCCATCAATATTCCTATTTGTATGATTGCAAAAAATGTAGAGAGAAAAAGGCATATAAGAATTTTAGTTTTCAACTACAAAAAACAATTCCAATTAATAGAAAATTGAAATATTATAGGAGATTTAAAAAATGGAAGAATAGATTTGATTTCTAAAATAGTTTTAGGTGCTGCCAAATGTACAAGTATTTTTATACATGGCATGGTACACAATTATCTAATATGCTATAAATTTTGCTAGGTTGTTCAATTATTTCATAGCATAATTTTGATGTAATGTACTCCCTTATAAGAATTAGTAATATCATCTAAAATTGCTAACAAATGGTCAATAGACATAAATATTTATAGTTTTGTAAATCAAGCATTATTCATTTATGTTTTTATATTTATTTAATACAATACTTGGGTAATTGGACTATAAATATTTTTATCTATTGACCATTTCATAGTAACTCTAGATTTTCTTACTATTGTTTAGAAATTTCATGTTTGTGATAATTTAAGAAGTTTTTGATTATTTTTAAAAATAAGTGACTTTGAGGTATTATAATTTATCTGTATTAGTAATCATTTTCAAGTGCACCAAATATTGATTTTAAACTTTTTTCCATAAATAATAATTATTCAAAAATATCTTATATGACATGTAGCTTTCAAGTAATACTATATTTAAAAAAGATAATGGATATATTAATATAATCATGTACAACATGTATTATTCTTAGAAAAATAAATTAAATCACATGCTTGTTTATATTTATGTTTCATTCACACTAATAAATAGATCATCACTTCTTAAATGCATTTGAATATTTATTTTTGTGTTTATTGTGATAATTCTCTAAATCATATAATTGCATTGTGTTATTTACAATAAAGTAATATAGGAAATCAATTATTATGAGTAATAGATATGAAAAAGAACATATAAAATCTAAAAAAATATAATTTCATTACTAATTGATAAATTAAGAACATGATAAAATATTTTATTTATGATAATTAAAACACACAAATATTAAATATTATAAAACACCATTAAAATAGTTCATTATCCAAATGAATATCATTAAAAATAAGCATCTCGTTATAGTAAGATTCTCATAAATATCAATGGCCTATCACAAAAATACTCATGGCCGAAAAAATAAAGTTCAAAAGTGAAAGTGGTGCAATGTTATGCCTTCAATACTTACATATTTTTAGGAAACAATGATATTGTATTACATTTTTTTCTTTTTCTTTGGATAGATAAGAAAGATGTTATATTGATAATGCAAAATAAAAATTCATAATTAAAACTATGATTCAAATATATTTAATTGAAGCAAGCCTCGTGAGGCTAAAGTTAACAACCATAAAGATCATCTCATTAGTCCCTTGAAAAAAGACCTGCTAGCGAGGAGCGAATTAACCTATGTGTCGGCCATTCAACCTTTACCCCTCAAAATCTGCAGTCAAACACCAAACCCCAAGCAATCATAGAGGAGTTGATACACCATTATTATCACCATGAAATTTGGCTCTCCACAACTACATTTGTGTAGAGTCACCCACCAACCTCCTACGACATTGTATTACACTTTTTATGAAAGTATAAGAATAACTTTTTTAAAAGATTTAGAATAGAGGGTTCAACTTATGCTTAAAAATCCATTTATAAAGAATTGGGAATCCCATTCACTTGAGAAGTGCAATGGTTTTGCAAGTGGAATCTAATAATTCAAAAGGATAGGAATCCAATCATCCTTGTTCAACCTAATGAGGCGCTATAAGTCAAATGAAAAGGAAACCATTTTTCTAATTATGTGGGAAAATTTCAAGTTATAAAATTAAAAATATTGCAAAAAAAAATATTATATAAAAGGTTACATTTAACTTGACCTCGTCTTTTCGTATTTCTCCACAAGAAAATTATAGTCTTAATTATATATATATATATATATAGTTGCCCATACAAAATAAAACCATATTATTCTCTTAGAAATTCTAGATTTAATTAGTTTAAATCAATTTGAAAGTGACACATATTATTAAATTTGAAATGATTTAAACTAATTAAATGTACTAGGATTTCTAGAGAATAATATGTTTTTATTTTCCATAATTTACATGTTGAGAAATACCAAAAAAATGAGATCAAGTTAGATGTAGCATTCTATATAGAATTTTTTAATATTTTGTTGCAATATTTTAATATTTATAACTTGGAATTTACAATCTTATCTTCACATAAATTCAAGAGAATTGAATCAACCAAATATGGTCTAATCAAACCATTGGCTTTTCAGTCCATTAGAACTCATTCTTTCTAGGTTGTACTAGTTGGTTTTATTCCAGATATAACAATCCATAGATCTCTATCCATGAGCATATCCTCTATTTTGAATTTCCATAATTCAAAATTATCACCATTAAACATCTCCATCTCAATTCTATCCACATATGTGCTTACCATTTTTATCCTACAATAAGATTACAAAATATTTTCTTGCAAAACTCCCACTAAAACTAAGGCCAATATAAAAACCCTTCAACCCAACAACAGAAACAAAAGCTTTGAACCAATTGAAAGAAAAGTTAGGTAGTATAAGCAGTTTCCAAACATGGATCTAAGCAAGAGAGGGTTACAAATATTTTTGATGCAAGATATTTCAAAATTATTGTTTACCTTGCTTCCCTTTGGTAGCTCTAATCCAAAGGACACTTTACCAATCCTTCTAAAAAAATTGTAAGGCTTTTGGAAGCATAGTTTGATATTTTATACCTAACTTTCCTTAAAGGAATATTTTACATATTGTCATAATCTCACAACAACTATGTCTCTAATCTTAAATATTCTCTCAATCCTATGATGTTTTTCATATATCTTCTATTGATTTTGAGCCTATTGAACATTTTTCTTGAGTGAATTTAGAATGTATTAGCTTTGTTTGTTCACATCACTTGCTAATAGTACCTTGCTATCCTATAGAACAAGATCAATGGACCTTCAATATTTAGAGCCATACAAAGCTATGAATGACATCATCTTGATTGCAATTTGAATGACAACATTGTAATAGTGATCCCTCCAGTAGAGCCACTTGATATAGGTTTTCTACTTATTAACAACATAATTTATTAAATAACTTTCCACCCATTTTCTCATAATGTCATTCTATCCATTTTTTGTAGGTGGTAGCTTGTGATGGGGTGAACATAAATCCCATGAAAATGAATATTTCTTGCCTAATCAATATCATGAAATGATTTTCTCTATGATGAATAATGTTCTTGGGTACTCCATGAAGTTTCACTACTTCCTTAAAGAAAAAAACAAGCACTTTTGACACTTTCAAATCTATAGAGATGGAAAAAAAATGTGCATACTTTATTAGTCTATCTATAGAAGCATATTTACAATCATTACCTTCAAATTTAGGAAAACTTATGATTAAATTTAGTGACACCTTCCTATTTCTACTCTAGGATGGTTAAGGGCTACAAAATACTACTAGACATATCAATCCATTTTATTCATTTAAAAAAAAAGCATTCTTTGATATGGGTGAGGAAATCATCCTTGAGTCTCTTCAATGTGAACATTTCCATGATATATTTATAGATCTTGAAATGCCCATGGTTTCCCACCAAGAGAATGCCATAAACTTCCCTCAAAATCTTTCCCTTTATCCTTCATTCTAGTAGCTAGAATACTCTTCCCTTATAGAGAATGAGTTTATTGTAGACTGTGTACCTATCATATGATAGCTTCCCTTCCAACATATCACTTACAAATGTGTTCTTTGTATACTTTGTTATGATTCCATTCTTACACTCCATAGAGATCTAGGACATATGTAGCATGGTTAGTTGTTAGAAACCCCTTTAAATAATCTATAATAGTTACAAAGCACAAAGAATCCTCATAATTTTTTTAAGGTCCTTGAGGAGGCCAATGCTAAATTTGTTTGATCTTATTTGATCTAGTTTCCTTTGCTCCTATCCACATTCTAACAAAAAGAATCTTAGTTTGCCTCATGTTTTTAGATGTCAAATGACAACATTTGAAAGCAAAAAACTTGAGGTGTGTAGCTCTCAATATTATCTTTCCAAAAATCTAATATGTACTATATATTTATATTATTATTATAATCAAATATATATTAAAAAAATTACCATTACTAATTAACAATCATAAAAAAATTATTCAATAAAATAATAAAATATAATTTCATATGAAATATTAAAATTAACATTTTATATCTTATTTTTCATAACTTACTTACAATTCAAATTATATGTTATAACAATGTTACTTGAATAATAAATAATACTAATATAATAAATATAATTTTTGAAAAAGATTAAAAAATTGAAAATTAAATTTATGTAAAAAATGATTTGATAGAACACATTACTCTAATTTTAGAATATAACATATATTTATTTTAATTTATTTATTTATTTATGAAATTTGAAACCATTATTTGATTGTTTTATTTCAAATTTCATAAATCATATTGTGTTTAGTATTGGAATAATGTTTTCTAAGGTCAACTATTGAACAAGTTTTTAATTTATTTTTCCTTTTCCTATTTTGCCTTAATATTTTAAAAATCCTTCTTCCTATTTTGTAATATTTTTTCCTTTTCCTATTTTGCCTTAAGACTGTTTTCCTTTCCTATGGGTGACCTCTACAGGATGGTTGATGCTTCACCTCATGAGTATCACCTAGATCAGTGAGTGCTAAGTGGACCATTCAATATCATGAGAGATGGGTTCTTGTTGAACCACTACTCATGAAACAGATCCGATAAGGACATTTCCCCAGGTTCAGAATCTGATGCTTAATAATATATTTGACTGTTGTGGAAAAATATAAATACTTATCAATTGATGAGCTAAAGGCTCTATTATAGATGGTTCATAAGGCACAACACTTGAGTTTTACAAATGGGAGGTAACAACTCAAATGGGCTTAACTTGGAAAACTCCCTAGTTAATAAGCTTGGTACAGACAATCTTGAGATAGGTGACCAAGGATGGACAGTGCTTCACCTCTGAAGCATCACCTAGATAATGAAGTCTTCAAAGTGGACCATTGATATCATGAGAGATGGAGTTCTTGTTGAACCCTACTCATGAAACATGAGTCAATAATTTGACTCAGCTTCTACGATTTGAATCTGATAGCAATGTCATAATTTGACCTGTTGTGGAAAAATACCTCTACCATTAGGAAAATAATATTCGGAAGTTTTAAGTACTATAGGTGACCACCAAATTTGTGGTCACCTTTTGTCATATGAAAATTTTATGGTTTGAGGTCGTTAAATGCACAATCAAAACTTGTTTTAATTTATAAATTTTTATATAAAATCTTTTATAAATGCAATATCTTGAAAAATTAGAAAAAAATGATAATTATTAGTAATAAATATAAAAATCTACTATTATAGTTAACAATTAACAAAAGTTTCTAAGTTGATATTAAAAACAAATCTTGTTAAATATATTCTAAAAGTTAAAAATAATTATATTCTATTTTGAAAAGATTCTAAATTAATATATTTTTTATATTATTATTATAAATCACATATATTAATATAAAAAAAATGATAACTATTATAAAAATGTCAAGTTTCTAAATTCATATTAAAAATATTCAAAAAAGTTATATTCTATTCTAAATTAATTTATCTTTTTACAATAAAAATTATAAAATGATATATATATTATAAATTAAAATACTATAATATATTTTGCTTATAATATTTTTTTACGGTTTAATAAAAATATAGCAAGTCAAACTATACAGTCTAATAAATTTTATAGCTGTACCGTTATATAAAAATATAGCAAGTCAAATGATACAGTCTAATAAAATTTTAGGTTGTAATATACGGTCCAAAATGCAAAAAAAGGTCAAATAGACCATCAAATTCCAGGCCTGCTTATAGATATGTTTTTTCTCCTAATATTGTTTGACTGTGACACCCCGTTCCAGCTTATTGTTGCGGTCTCATTATTTGAGATTGCATGATGATGTTGTTTATGTGGCAACAGGAGTGGATGCCTTTAAGGCTACAGTCGCGATGACTTCGGAAATAGAGACCGGGTCTTGTAAACTGAAGGTAGTTGAGAGGGCCTACTATACTAAACCAGGCTGGCGTTTAGCAACTTTTCAGGAAGCAAAGGACAATCTTGAGATGGTTAAGCGGAACGATCTTCTCAAGGAATGGGAGACAGCTCGTCTTCTTGACGGTTGGATAAGCGGTCCACGGTATAACTTCCAAATGGGAGATGCCTTCAGAAGCTGTTTGGGATATATGCTTGTTATAGAAATCCAAGGTATACTCTTTTTTTCCGTATCTTTCTCTATTTTCAACTCACATTGAAACGATTAGTGAGTGTATTGCTAGGCTCGTGTTCTCAACTAGCTTTACAAAATGTTCTTCAGGTAATTCAGATCATGCGACGAGCATATATGAAGGTGTTCCCCTCACCCCCAAAGGAAGAGAAGTGGCATTGCTTTTGTGTGCTGAAGACTGGAATTACGAAGTTGTGTAATGGCTACTCAACTATTTGGAAAATAGAGAGACTTTTAAGGCACTAGATGTCAGAGGGGGGAAAATACCTTTTTGTAAAGGATTAGGAGATTTGAACAGAATGATATGCGGTGTGGGCAGAATACTTGGAGAAGAGAGACTTGCCAGTGAGAATGAGATGAGCAAACTATCTGGAGAATTAGTTAAAGAAGCGATGGTTAGCATGCGAAAGTCCTGTTGGGACAAGTTCAGTCGTGACCATAAGGTGATCCTCGGAGAAACCATTCCAATAGGGATGGATAGTTTTATTACGGAAGTAATTGAACAAGTGGAATTTTCTAATGTGAATTGGTTTAATGATTTAGCCTCTCAAGGCGACAAGTCAGATGCTATCTGGTATTCTTTGTGGTACATCGTCTCCTCCTATAGTCTAGCACTCTTCGCACAATGTAGTCTTTGCTCAGTGATGGAAGAGTGGAAGAAAGAAGATCGTCAAACGAAAAGCCGAAGGGATTTCATTACGTCCACTGCCATATTATATCATCTCTCAGAATATGAAATGGGTGAGGTGCGGAGGATTCCCAAACAGGCATTTCAGGAAGGAACAAGTGATAATTGGCAACATTTCAGCGATAGGCTGAAAATGACATCCTTCGTTGACTGCGACGAAACTGGAGATTATCATGTCCTCAACAAGATTTTGATCTATGCAGTGCGTCGTGAGGACAGTTTTGTGGTGAACAAGGTATTAGAGTGGGGCGCCCAGCCAAAAGCTAACCTTTGCTCAGACCAACAGAATATGGCTCTATATTATACTATAAGTAAGAACAGGAAAGATATTGTGAGAAGTCTTTTCGACAAATGCGGTTCAAAAGAAAATTTCGCGAATGCAGCAAACGAAGAAGGAATGACTGCTCTTCATTGGGCGTGCGGACCATATGGTCATGAAGTAAGCATGTGTCAAATGATTCTTGAATACGGTGGAAGACCGGATGTTCAAGACAATAGAGACCGCCTTCCCCTCCACTATGCAGTTGAGGAAAGGAATGAAGATGTAATTGATCTGCTGATTGGGAAAGGGCAGAGCGATACAGTGCAGAGTCAACCTGTCTATGAAATGAGGGCAGACATGATTACTCGGAAAGACAATGGTGGGGTGAGCCCTCTAGATTTGGCCATCAAGGAAAAAAACATAAAGCTAATGGTGAAGCTATTGTCAGTTTCTGCACAAGCTCTGGAAAAACATTTTGAAAAGGTGGATTCTGCGAGGCTTCTGCGCGAATTTGCTTCCAAAGGCCATACAGAGATTGTGAAAAAGCTCTTGAGGAGCGGAGCAGATCCACTTGCTTGCGATGAGCAGGGTCAATCAGCTTTGCACCACGCTTTTCTTTGTGAAAATGACTATAAAACACGTAAGATAGTTGATTTAATGCTCACCAATTGTACTAGCGAGGAAAAGAAAAAGAAATGGGTAGCGAAAAAAGATGATATGGGTAAAACGGCTCTCCACGTTGCACCTTTGAAAGGACACCAGACCTTGTGTTCGAAGCTTCTAGAAGTCAATGAAGACATCCTACAAATCCGAGATACAGATGGGCGAACTCCTCTCTATGAAGCAATTAAAGGAGACCACGAAGATTTATCTAGTCTTCTGGTACATTTTAAGAGGCACGGAATAGAGATCGATGATGATTCCATCATTGACCGCAGCGGACAGACACCACTACATGTTGCCGCTTCAGAGGGTAGAGAGTATATAGCAAATATCCTTCTCAAAGTATCAAAAAAGCCCTAAGTATATGTGAGCACACCAGACTTCCTTGGACAGACGGCGCTTCATAAAGCCGCTAAAGAGGGCCACGCGAATGTCATAAAAGTTCTGTTGCACTGGGGAGCTCATCCCCTTCTCGAAAGAGATTGCGATGGGCGAACGGTATTTCACTATTTTGCACAAACGCTATTAAACGGAAAGGATGGAAAGGAAGTTGCTGAATTGTTGTTAGAGAAGTGTGGATCTGATGAAAAGAAATTGCTTTTGCTGTGGGCTTCCGCAGCAGGGCTAGGCACTGCAGACCAATACATAAGCAAATCTACACTCTGAGACTTTCTTTCACAACAAAAGGAGCATTTCACTGCAAAAGTAGGGAAGGAAATAAATCTGTTAAGGACAGCTGCATGTCTGGGTGATGTTGAGATGACCAAAGAATTGCTTACTAGAGGTGCTCAAATCAGGGACATTGAGGACCATAAGTGGAGAAAAAGTTTAAAAGAATTTAAAAGCAAGAAAGATAATGTTGACACAGGTATTGCAATAAACTTGTAATTGTAATATTTTACCGCTTTAGATAATTATATTTATTACATCATATGTTTTATCATTATTGTTTGCCTACTTGGCTGCAGTTTGCGACCAAATTCAAAGCATTGCAGAACTGGGAAATGATCAACCAACTATATCTGACAATTTATGTAAAACAAAATCTGCTTTTTTTCCTAAAGCAGAAAAAATTGTAAAATGGTTTCTCAGCTTATCCAAGTAGTTATTCCTAATTTTACAGGAAGAAGTGACTTTGCATATGGTCTTGCTGCATTGCTTTTGAACCCTTATTTAAAACCTCCTATTACAGTCGGTATCTCTGGTAGTTGGGGTATGGGAAAATCAAGCCTGATGATACAGGTAAATTTTAAAATCATACGCTTAATAGAACTTCTGATTAGTCAAAATTTTAGTATGTTTGGCCTAATGTCTTGTTCGCTTTCGTTCACTACAGACTGAGAGCATTTTGTTGAAGACAGCTGCACAACTGGCCTTATTGCCATCCGAAATGACAAGTTCCAAAATAAAAGATTCAAGTTTTCCTGGTTTTCAAATTTTAGAACTTTCAGAAAAGGGCCGAAAGAAATACGAGCAAATTAAGACAAGCATAAATTTATTGCTCAATGACACAAAGTCAAAGAATAAATTCTCTCAAATTATGAAAAATGAAATTGTGAAATGGTGGAGTAAAAAACCAGCCACAAACGCAGAGGTAAAATTGAATTTTAGAAAGTAATATAGATGGGTTTTTTCGATTATTTCCGGCTAGTTCAATGTTAAATATTTTTGTTAATAGGAAGGAAGCTCGACTGTGAAGCTAAGAACTCAGAAATCGGACATAAACCCAGAGGTAAAATTCAAATTTAGAATATATCATAACGTTGTTGTTAAATTATCTCCAACTAACCCAGTTTCAATGCGGTTGTTTACCAGGAGGAAGGAGACTCACTTTGTAAGTTTCTAAACAAGTACGAGGCTAAATATCATAAAGCATTTAAGTCTCTAGCTGCGATGGATGGTAGTGGCATGGTAAATCTCTTGGTTTAAGAAAAGATTCGATATTGTCTTTTGTTCTAATCTTAGTATTTTTATTCTTTTTGGTCTAACTGCTTCCTATTTTTGGCGCAGTTTAAAGCAAAAGGTCAACAACCACGTTCTGAAATTGATTCTCCAACAGAGGGAGGTGTGCCTGCTATTTTAACTGTCCGATATAATGCATGGAAATATAGGAATGAATCAGAGGCAATGGCAGGCATGGCAGTGGAAATCACAAAAGGAATGGAAGGCATAATGACAAATGCCCAATGGTTGAGCACATGTTTGAGAAATACATGGAGAAAGCAGAAGCAGGTTATCTGGATTCAAATTATTTTTCCATGCCTCCTTGCAGTTCTCTTGGCCACTACGTTTACCTGGATTTTATGGCTACTGCTGGATAGATACAAGATCAAGCAATCACTGGAGCTAAAATATGCGTCTTTTCCTCTAACTGTAGTCATTACGGCCTGGGCTCTGGTTGAAAAAGTAATGAGCACTGTACGTCCTGTGAGTGATCAACTAATGAATTATGTAAAACTGCCAGACCACCTTTACGATAAGCTGTTGGAAGGTTAACCCTAACTACTGCCGTCCATGTGACACTGCCCGCTATATACTTGATCAATAGTTTAGCCATTCGCGATACGTGAGGAGGACATAGTCTTTTTGTTTTATATCAACCACCTGCCGTACCTCCATCCAATGCCCGCTATATCGCAATCAATAAAATATTCATCGCGATATCACGGGAGACTTCGTAAAAGTTTGTTTTATTTTTAACCGCCACAGTTTACCGGGCTGTCAACTAACCGCTGCCACTTAATATAAATCAAGATTTTAACCATGTGATACCCGTGAAGAACTATGGGCCATGCCATGAGAAAAGTTTAGGGATCTGAAAAGATTTAATATTTAAGTTTTTATATTATGTAAAGGACATTGTATTAAATGCATTTTGACGGGGGAAAAGTTAGTTAGGTGATTTTGAATTTAAATTGTAATTTCGGGCTTTCTCATCCGTGAAAATCTTCACGTGATTTTTACCTATATGTATAGGTATATGTAATTTATTTTTTGACGGAGGTATGTGAATGTGAGCAAACAGAAAATTACGAGCAGCAGCTCTGTGTGTTAGAAAATAATATTTTATATTTTAATTTTTACTGTGTGTGAAAACTTCCTCCTCTGCCTCTGGCCTTCACGTGGTATCAGAGCAAGTTCGAGTATCAGAGCAAGTTGATTATCAGAATCAATTTTATCAAAGTAGATTATCTGGGTAAATTTCAAAAATGGCAGCAAGCACAAGCTTGACAAACCCACAAATTCCACGGTTTAATGGGAAGAATTATGAGTACTGGTCAATTACAATGAAAGCACTATTTAGCTCACAGGATATATGGGATTTAGTAGAGAATGGATTTGCAGAGCCAGCAGATGCAGTAGCATACAATGCTTTAATACAAGCAGAGAAAGACTTATTAAAGGACACAAGGAAGAAAGATTCAAAGGATTTATTTTATGCATTCCAAAATTTGTACATGGAAGCATTTTTCCAAGGATTTCAGCAGCAACAAAGTCCAAACAAGCATGGGACATACTTCAAACAGCCTATCAAGGCATGGCAAAAGTTAAAACAGCAAAGCTACAAATGCTGAGAAGAGATTTTGAAACAATATGTATGAAGGACAATGAATCTGTAGATTCATTCTACACCCAAGTCATTAGGGTGGTTAATCAAATTAGGTCTCATGGAGAAAATCTGGAAGATACCAGAGTTGTTGAAAAGGTTTTAAGGAGTTTGCCCACAAAATTTCTACCGGTTGTAGTTGCTATAGAGGAGACAAAGGATCTCTCACAGTTCTCAGTTGATGAGCTATATGCATCTCTAATTTCTCATGAACAAAGGCTGAAAAGGTCAGCAGATACATCACTGGAGCATGCTTTCAGAACTCAGGCTTCAGTCAGTCAAGGAAGAGGCAGAGGTAGATCAAGAGGAAGAGGAAGAAACTCTTACAGAGGTGAAAGATACAGTTTATCAAACTCAAGTGGAAGAGGCAACAATCAAGGCTCAAGCCAAAACCCAACACAGAATCAGTCACAAAATCAAAGGTATGATAAATCTCAAGTCCAATGTCACTACTGTAAAAAATATGGGCATTATATGAATGAATGTAGAAAGAAGCAGTATGATAATAATAGACAAAATGCAAATTTTTCAAGAAGGTCAAATCGGGGATTGAGATAAAGAGAACAATGTTTTTAGCTTGTAATGTTGCTCAAGCAAATAGAAAAAGATGTATGGTTTTAGATTCGGTACGAAATCATAATATATTGAGGGAATCTAGAAGTATTTCAAGTTTAAATGAGAATGTAAAGTCTGATGTTACATTGGAGTATGACAACAAAGTGTCAGTCAAGGGAAAATGAGATGTCAATATTCTAACTAAACAAGGGGAGAAAAAGTATATTTCAGATGTGTATTTTGTTCCTGGTCTGAAACATAACTTAATGAGTGTAGGGCAACTGGTTCAAAAAGGGTATAGAGTAACCTTCAAGAATGGTCTGTGCACAATTTTAGACAAATACCCAAGCAACCAGCTTATTGCAAAAGTCAGAATGACAAACAACAGAATGTTTCCTTTAAAGATAAGGCCAGATTTGAATATAAATTATGCTCAAGCACAAAACTTAATGAATTCACAAGTGGGTAGAGAAGAAACTACAGCAGTAGTGCAGACAATTTTTCAAGCTGAGATAAAAGATGAAAACTGGTTATGGCACCTGAGATTTGGTCATCTCAACTTTGGAGGTTTAAATTTACTTCATAGGAAAGGCATGGTCAAGGGACTACCTTTAATAGAAAAACCAGAAAGGGTATGTGAAGGGTGCATTTTAAGAAAACAACATAGAGAATCATTTCTAGCAGGAAAGTCAACTAGAGCAAAAGCCCTTTAGAATTATGCATTGATTTGTGTGGACCTATGCAAACACCTTCAATAGGTGGTAGTTTTATTTTCGACATTCATTTGATGATTATTCAAGGGAAAACATGGGTTTACTTTCTCAAGCAGAAAAATGAAGTGTTTGATCTATTTCGTCAGTTCAAGAATTTGGTTGAAAAACAGAGTGGTTATTATATTAAAGTGTTGAGAACAGATAGAGGTGGTGAATATATTTCAAGAGAGTTTTTAAATTTTTGTAAGGATCATGGAATTCACAAGCAATTCACAACTAGATACACACCTCAACAAAATGGAGTAGCTGAAAGGAAAAACAGAACAATCATGGAAATGGCTAGAAGCATGTTGAAAGCCAAACATTTGTCAAATGAATATTGGGCAGAAGCAATTTCTTGTGCAGCCTATATAATGAATAGGTGTCCAACAAAAAGTGTCATGAATATAGTACCTGAAGAAGCATGGACAGGAAGAAAACATAGTGTTACTCACATGAGAGTATTTGGATGTGTGGCATATGCACATGTGCCTGATGAATTGAGAAGGAAGCTAGATAACAAAGGAGAAAAATGTATATTTGTTGGATACAGTGAAGAATCCAAAGCTTATAAGCTCTATAATCCAACAACAAAGAAAGTTATAATCAGCAGAGATGTACAATTTGTAGAAGATGAAGCATGGGATGGAAGTATAGAGAAGACAGTCAATATTTCAGCTAGTATACCTCAAGAGGAGAATGAAGTTCCAGCAACAACAAATGTTCCAGCTATTGTGACTCCTCCCACTCCCATTCAAGCTCAACAAAGTAGTCCACAAGTGACACCGGCATCGACTATAAGAACAACCTCAATCATTCAAGGAAGCAGTCCAATAAGAGGACAACAAACACCATCTACAGCAGGACCATCGGGTCCACATTCCACAAGTTCAAGTGATATGTCAAATCCTACATTGGCAAGTCTGAGAAGACAGAAAATCAGAAGCATAAGAGATATATATGAGCAAAATGAAGGTGAGAATAATTCAGATCAGATTTCTCTTTGTGCATTTTATTCTCAAATAGAAGATCCGGTTCATTTTGAAGATGCAGTCAAAGATGATAAATGGGTAAGTGCTATGGATGAAGAGATTGAAGCAATTGAAAAGAATCAGACATGGGAACTAGTCAGTCTTCCAAAAGACAAAGATGTTATTGGAGTGAAATGGATTTATAAAACCAAATTGAATGAAAAAGATGAAGTTCAGAAGCTTAAAGCAAGATTGGTTGTAAAGGGCTATTCACAACAGCCCGGAATTGATTACAATGAGACATTTGCACCTGTAGCACGATTGGATACTATAAGGATGATTTTAGCTTTAGCAGCTCAGAATAAGTGGTCTGTATCTCAAATGGATGTGAAGTCAGCTTTTTTAAATGGTTATTTAGAAGAAGTTTATGTGGATCAGCCACCTGGATATGAAATTCTGGGTCAGGAAGACAAAGTTTACAAATTGAAAAAGGCACTGTATGGATTGAAACAAGCCCCAAGAGCTTGGTACAGCAGAATAGGCAGTTATCTTTTGCTGAATGGATTTAATAGATGTAGCAGTGAGCCCACACTGTATACAAAAATGAATGAAGAAGGTGAAATACTGATAGTATGCTTATATGTGGATGATTTAATTTTCACTGGCAATTTGTCAATTGATCTGTTCAAGGCAGACATGAAGAAAGAATTTGAAATGACAGACTTAGGTCTGATGAAGTATTTTTTGGGCATTGAAGTGAATCAAAATGAAAATGGTATTTTTATTTCACAGTCAAAATATGCAAATGACATTTTGAAGAGGTTTAATATGATGAAGTGCAAACCAGCACCAACACCTACAGTGACAGGTCTGAAACTAAGCAAGGATGATAGAGGGTCTAATGTTGATCCAACTCTGTTTAAGAGACTTGTTGGAAGTCTCATGTATCTCACAGCCACAAGGCCAGACATTATGTATGGAGTAAGTTTGATTTCAAGGTTTATGGAAACACCAAAAGACACCCATTGGAAAGCAGGGAAAAGAATTTTAAGGTATGTAAGTGGAATAAGAAATTTTGGCATTAAGTATTCAAGTTCAGATGAGTTCAAACTCATAGGATACCCAGACAGTGACTCTACTGGCAGCATTGATGATAGAAAAAGCACATCTGGTTATGTATTTAATTTTGGGATTGGAGTTGTCTCATGGTCTTCAAAGAAGCAGCCAATAGTCTGTCTTTCATCAGCTAAATCAGAATATGTGGCAGCCACAAGTCGACATGTCCAAGCAATGCGGATGAGAAGAATTTTGAAAGAATTGCAAAATGAACAAATGGAGGCAACAAAATTCGTGATAACAGATTGACCATTGCTCTTTGAAGAATCGATTTTCATAAGAGAAGCAAGCGTATTGATGCGAGGGTATCATTTTGTCAATTAATTAACAATGGTGAAATATTTTTAGAATTTTGTAGATCAAAAGAACAAAGTGCAGATATTTTTACAAAGCCGCTGGGAAGAGATAATTTTATTTTTCAAAGGAACAGATTGGGCATGGTGGACAGCGCAGTTATGCTTAAGGGGGAGTGTTGGAATATTAACCCTAACTGCTACCGTCCCCGCCAACCACTGCCCGCTATATCACAATCAATAAATTAGCCATTGCGATACCGCGGGAGACTTCCGTAGTCTTTTTGTTTTATCTCAGCCTTCCAGCGTCACTCCGGTAATGCCACATCTATATCGCAATCAATAAAATATTCGCCAGCGATATCACGGGAGACTCCATGAAGTTTGTTTTATTAACCGCCAAGAAGTGTTTACCTTGAGTTTACGGGCGATCCAACTAACCGCTGCCACTTAATGCTCATAATAAAGATTTTAACCATCGCGATATAGCGGGGAACTATGGAGAAAGCCGCCACCTTCAGGAAATATCTGGATACGAAAGGATTAATATTTAAGTTTTAATATTATGTAAAGGACATTGTATTAAATGCATTTTGACGAGGGAAAAATTAGTTAGGTAATTTTGAATGGAAAAATTAGTTAGGTAATTTTGAATTTAAATGTTATTTCGTTCCCTCTCATCCGTGAAAATCTTTCACGTGACTTTTTACCTGCTGCATATATTTTGTAATTGTAATTTACTTTTGAATTAATAAACAGAGGAATGTGAATGTGAGCAAACAGAAAATTATGAGCAGCAGCTCTGTGTGTTGAAAATATTTTATTTTATGTTTTAATTTTTACTGTGAGTGAAACTAAAATTCCTCTGGCCTTCATAAGCTTGGTTATCAGGAACAGGTAATATCTGATATCAGTTTCTTGAAAGAGGATATTAGCAAAAAACCGTATTTCCTGTGTAGTGCTGCTTCCTACATATGGCATTTCATAACAGGGTTTAGCATTATTTCAATGCTATCTTCTCAATACAGCGGAGAGATCTTGGCCAGTACCATACCGAGTGCTAACCTTAGAACAATTGTGTTTGTTGATGATCTTGATAGGTGTCAAGAATCTGTCATTCTTCAGGTAAGTTTAGAAATAATTTATTTTGTGTGTAAATTTTATACTGTCTATGCAACGGAGATTGTGCTAAAACAGTTTTTCTGTGCTATGCAGGTTTTGTCCTCTATTAATCTTGTATTAGCTGTCTGCAAAATTAATGTCGTTGTAGGAATGGATAAAGCTTTGATCCAACAGGCCATAATGAGACAGTATGGAGATTCAAAGGTAGTAAGGAACTAGCAGATAAGTATTTGCAAAAGATAATACAACTGCCATTAGACCTCCCTGACCCAAATGAAGCCCAATCAAAAAAATTTCTGGAACGACAATTGGGCGTATTCAAAATACAAACTAACGAAGGCCACATAAATTCAGAAGCCGATGCACAAAATGACTCTACACCAAAAATAGATAAGGCTTACGGTGATCTCTTTTCTCTAATCGACTGGAGGTACCATACAAAACCAGACTTCAGTAAATTGTTTGACCCAGATCCTTCTATCCAAGGTAAAGCAGTGTTGATTAGTACATAAATATAGCCGAAACATAAAACAAATTATTTTAACCTACTTTATACTTTTTTATTGTTATCAATGGGAGCATCTAATAATAAATAAATATTGTTTCTTCTAAACAGAAGGTAGCAACTCAGAAACGACAGAAGCTCCACCGGAAACACAAACACCTGAAATGACTGTCATAGATATAAAGGGCGCAAATGGAACAAGTGGGTATCTCATTACTTTTTTTATAATATTCTCTCTCAAAGCCAATTTACAATTCTAAATTTAGCCTTTGCAACTAATACACATTTTGTCTTTGTAATAAAAGAAAGGAAGTAGGCATTCAGAGTTCAAATATTAATGCTAATGCAAAGGGATTATTAAAGGATAAAAAATATAAATTTATAAATATGCAGTAAAAATGCTTTTTCCCTTTTTTCTTGTTTGGTTCCACTAAGCTATCTGCCATTCATCCAAATGTTTGGAGTACAGAAAAATATTATTACTATAGTGAGTACATTACAACTATGCTTGTCTTCACTGTTGAAAATGCTATTCGTAGAAATATTGTTGACAATGCCATCCATAGAACTATTCATGACTTCCTTTTAGCATCCAGCACTACTATGGTTTGGTATTTATTTATAGATGGTAGCAGCCCACTACAAACAACCACGGTAATAAAAGCTCCACCATCAGAATCAGTAGAAGGTAATTTTAGTGCATTTCGATCTTAAATAATAAAATTAACTAAAAATTTATACTTTTGTAATCAATATTTTTTTATTACGCATTGTTGATATCATTATTTTCTTCTCTTTCCAATTATAGGTTATCAAGTTTGTTCAAGAAATATTGATTAAAAAAATTACTCAATTTTATGTAAAAAATATTACAGTACAATTTATATTTTATATAAGCCAATGAAAGTGTAATCAGTAAAGCAATATCTTCATGCAGGTGACCAAAGTTTCAGTGTGTTGATCCCAATAAGGGAGCTATTGTTCGTAAGATACAGCGAAGGAGAGCGAGAAGCTTTGTGCCACTTCCAAAAGTTGGCTACAGATTTCCGGAAATTGCCTCGAGAGTGGAAGCGTTTTCTCAACTACCATAGACTGGTCTGGTATATTTTTCTTATAAACGATGAAGCCAGGGACTTACATGGATGGCAGGTTCAACTGATTACTTGGATCTTTATATGCTGGGAGTTTGAAGAAAATATAAATATTCTTCTACAGGTATACATATGTTTAAACAGAAAATTTATATACATATGTTGTACGCTTAAATAATTCTAATTCAGCTCTCTAACAATTCTTGGCAGAGATGGAACAGTATTGGGGTTTTGAAAGACTATAAACCAAAACCAAAAGAGTCCCCAAAATCAGAAGCAGCACCCAAGCAACCATCACTACGAGTGATCGTGGAGCACTGCATAAATAATGAGAAGTGGATCATATGCAATAACGAGGCTGAGGAGATAGCTGGGACGTGCAGTGGAATAGATACAGCTAAACTTTCAAAGGCACCTGAAAATAAGGACCCACTAACCATGAAATCAGAAGAGGACATCAAAGAGAAGGTTACTGCAAAATCTAGAAATATAGAGGTTCTTGAAAGGAATAACGTGGAGCAAATGAAATTGAAGAATTGTGTTAATGACCAAACAATGATAGTAAGAGATGAAACTAAAGGTGGAGATTACTCTGAAATCAGTGAAGTGACAGGAACAGAGAACTTGATCATAGTCATGAAAGAAAAGAATGATATGTCAGAGAAAAACTTATTAATGGAACTAGATGCCCTCAAGAAAGAAATACAAGAATTGAAAGATCTAGTGAATTCCAAGCAGGTCGGCAAGAGTGAAAGCAAGGCTGAGGAAAAGAAATCAGATTCAAGAAGTTGGCAGAGATTGAAAACTGCTTTGCGTAAATATGATGTCTCAATGGCTGGTATACAAGCTTTTCAGAGGTTTAGATTCTACTGTGATGCCGTTCATCTCCCATGGCCATTGCCTTCAAAGGAAGAGGAGAATGAAGACTTAATATTTCCACATGTCAAATGAATGCTGAAAGATAGTGTCTCTGTTTTGAACGCTAGAGCTTAAATTGGAGTTTCAGGGTGGGGCATTGCAAGGAACATAATACTAATGGTCTGCTCGACTTTGTTGATGAATACCTCAACTACATTAAGATGTTGGAGATCATCTTATAAATTACATTTTCTATAGAATGGTTAAGACCTCCCTAGAGAAGATGGCTCTAGAGCATGAAAAGGGAAGTCCTATAAAAATATTATTAGATATTTAGAAGCAAGTATTTCATTTGATATTTATTTATGGTTTGTTTATTGGAATTTTCAAGTTGAATGTTTTTTATATTTTTAATTGTGTAATAATTTATATTTGGAGTTGGATAATAAAGTATTTATTAAATTTATTTTATATTATTTTTATAATAGTTAAAAGAAAACTTTTTGAAAGAGTCTAAGTTTTTTACAATATAGAATCAAAAGAAAACATAGAGTGATCATGATGATTAATTAGAAAAAATATAAAAAATATTAGAAAATGTAACAAATTATAGATGATCAATTAATAGAAAAATGAAAGAAAAACATTCAAAAAAAAATAAAAGAAAGAGGATTACATCTTAAGATACACCAAATTGTTAAGGGCTAATGTAGCCTCCTATTCCTTCTTCATCTCATGTAGATGACCATTCAAATCATTTACTTCTAGGGAATCCATTGTCTTTAGAGTGGCTTTTGGTAGCTTTGTTAAAGACTAGCTTGATCCACCCATTTTATTCCTTCTTTCCTCTTATATAGGCTATCTTGGAACCTTTGAATATTATTGCTACAATTGTTAATAGCAATAATGTTAAGTTGAATTATGGTATTTACACTTGCTTTAAGAGAGGCTTATTCCATCTCCATTTTCCCTAATCTTTCTTTTAAGTCTATGAAATCCTCCTTTAGACATCTAAGCTCTTTGTCTTAATATTGGATATTGGCCTCCATAGAAATGTAAGAAGGTTCTCCCAAATGCCACTAATGCGTGAACTCTCCAATACATTTTTAATCCTACTTTCCATTGATGAACTCATAATGCTCTTTTGAAATGTGGACTCTTCTTGAAGGTCACTTATCTTCCTCTACAAATACTCTAAAGAATTTTTTTAACATTGAATGGGAGGAGATATGCAAATTATCTAGATAGAAATACTCTCAATTGATTTTGCACCATTCCCTACCCTTAGTTCCTTTACAAAGTAGGAAGCATCCTCCTCCACCAAAATATCAATGGGAATGGGGAAATCTCTGACCTAGGCTTCAATTTTGTTATTTGAATTACTCTTCACAAAAACATATCTCTTGTTCTCGATAGTATCCTTTTATTTTCTATTATTTCCTTGAGAATCCCTCCCTATCTTCCCTATTATGAGATTTGAAGACCTTTAAACTATTGTATGTCTAAATTCATTCTAAAATATAGAATTAGTTGAAAAATTAAATCAATAAGATCTTGGACATATTTTTTAGTGAGTATATAAAAACTAAAATAGAATTTGTATTTATCTTTGGAGAGACCTTTTATATTTTCTTGAATTCTTTGTTTTAAAAGGATTTTTCCTCATCTCTAAGAAGAAAGAAAATTTTAAGTGGTTATATGTTGTTGTATGCTTACTTTTCATAATTATATCTTCTATAATTCCATTTAATATGTTCTCCATTAGTCAATCATGATTTACATAAATACTTTAAAGTATATACTTCAACTTTCTTTAAATGATTAGAAAATGAATTTCTCTTATCTTAAAACTAAAGGAAAATTGAATCAATGTTTAAAATGAATTTCTCTTATCTCAAAACTAAAGGAAAATTGAATCAATGTTTGTGAGACTTGTTACTTGTAGAATAAATAAGTATTACTATTATATTAATAATAAAGGTTAAACCTAATGAAATCAAGCACAAACCCACAATAGAAGAACTATAATTATATATAGCTATTTTAATATTATTTTATTTAATTTAATACTCATATTAATACATTTTTATTGCAGCCATGATTTTATTTTATATATGGTATAGAGAAATTTTTTATGTATTTATTTCATAGTTATATTATTCAAAAAATATATATTAAGAATATTAAAGTTAGTAGAGATTTGAAGCATGTAGTTATGATTCTAATCGAGTTCATAGAAACTTATCTATAATCCACGAAGAGCTAATTTATTTTGTAGAATGTGCATGTACTTATAGGTTGAGTATGTCAGAAGATAAAGGTTGAGAATAAATTAATTATAAAATAAAATTTGATAAAATAGATGTAGGTAAGATAAGATAGTAGTTTGATAGCTAGATTTTATCATCATAGTACTTGAGGGTGTTTATGTCACATAAGAGTTATACAATACAATAAATCACTCTTTTAAATTATAGCATGTGAAAATCACACCAACTCTAAAAATATTAGAAGTCAAAGTAAAATAGTCAATAATATCAATTAATATTTTTATGGACCATCACATATTTCTGCTTAACAAAGTACAATGAGTTCCATTTTATCTTTAAACATCTAAATATTAAACTATTTTCTATGAAATATGAAGAATGTCACAATATTATCATAATACTCTACATTACAATCTATAGTGTTCAAATCTCTAAGTTTTTGGATCTATGCTATAAAATAATACCATAAGTAATTGCTATTATTTTAATATATAGGTTTCAAAAATTCTAACCATTATCATGCTTGTGTAAGAGTAAAACTGAAATCAAATGTTGAGAAATGATATTTATAATAAAATATTATGTGTATCATCCTAGCCTATGGTAAATATATGTAATAATAATAATTCATTATTAATATAAATATAATTCTTTTTTAGAATAGAAATAACCATACTAAAATGAACTAAATATTCATGTTCTATTGTTAAATATGTACTTCTCAAATATATTTTATAATAAATAAATGTTTTGATTTGTGTTTCTATTTTCATTTATATTTTCATTTATATTTTATTTAGTTCATTTCTTAACTAAACATTGATATTAGAACATAGGTGATTTTTATTTTTGTTATTTCTCAGCCAACTCCAATCCATATTCATTGTTTTCCATTTCTTTAAATGAGTTATTCACAACTCTAAAGAAGGATGAGGGTTTGAATCTACAAATTTAAAACATTCTCAACTTAGTACATTAGCTTATCATTGGTACATCTTGTAATCAAAATTTCCTACATGAATTTATTAAATCTATGCATCTAGGTTATTTTGCATGTTTATATGAATATTTGTTCTTCCTTAACCTTTTTTATTTATTGTTACATATCCATGTAAAAGATGCATGTTCTATTTTTTAATATTCATTTGTTAATCTAGAATATTCATTTCCTCACATTTAACTATGTATCGTTAGTTTTTCAACACTACTTAGAAGCCTCTTAAATCATTATTTATTTGGATTATTATTAACCTTTGTCTACTTTATCATAGACCCAAAAAATAATAATTAGATTAGAATATCTATTTTTCATTGGATCGCTATGACAAGAATATTCTTCTTCATATACTTCTTTCCTTATAAGACCCATATAAATTTTCTAAAATAATATACAAAAATCTTATGCCTCTAAATACTGAACAACAATAACATCTTCCTTGGCAGTAGATAGCTTTTATTTTTGCTAGATATTGAAACCTGGGTATTGGGCTTAGTGAAGACAATAATTTCTATTTTCTATTTCAAACTTTGGAAAATTTTAACCCATCTAGCTCAATTTTATAATTTTTAGAGAAAAAATTTATATTCATACGGAAAATTTAAGCTTATCTTGCTAATATTTTTATTTCTATAGGAATCTTTGGGAAACTAATTGTATTGTAGAAATTTAAAATTATTTTATTTTTAAAAGGATTTTAATTGTAAATTGTTTGAAATATTAAAAATAGGGCATTTTCATGCTATTACAGTTTAATTTTTTTTTTTTAAAAGCAATTCAATGTGAAAATAAATTTTAGTGTTTAGTTTATTGTCTACCTCTTATTTATATTTATGAGTTTATATATCATTACTAAGCTACTACATTAAATTCCTTACATAACTATAATGATATAAAAAATTCTTACACCGTATTAATTTTAAGGAAGAAATAAAGAGACAAAATTATTAATATTTTAATTTCTATCCATTATCCATTCATCACTATCATCACATATATGTTATCCTAATAAAAATTTGAAGCATAATTTCTTTCTAAGTTTTGGTTTGAATAAGGTGTTTTACATAACTAGTTCACCTAGAAGGTCCTATTCAAATGTTAACTTTACTTAGGTCCTAGGAACCTTTCTAGAAGTCTTAGTTGTCATGAAATTGTATATTATGCTATGCCATTTACTTTTTGTTTCTTAGTTAATTTAATATTATTTATATCATTCCATAGGATTAAGAAACATGCCATGATCTTGTACAATCCTAACTCTCACCTTGCATATATAAGCATGGTCTTTTGTATATTTTGTCATATGGGATGTATTATCATTGATACATATTAATAAGTGCATTATTACATCAATATCAATATAAATTATATCAATATCAATATTTTTTGTAGGTGATTTCTAGGAGTTGTGGGGTTCACTATCAACCCCAACATACTTTGATACCATGTTAGAGTTGACAATGAACCCCACAACTCCAAAACATCATGTGTAACCAAAAATTAGGTCTATCACATCTAAAGAGAAATATCCATTGATGTGCTTTATTCAACCTTGAGAGAGATTGATTCATAATTGTATTTGATATTTAATAATGAATTCTTAAAAAATAAAAAAATAAATCCTAGATAAGGATTTGAATAGATTGTGGCAAGTGTCCTTATCCTATGTAGTGAGACAACTTGACTTATAAATAGCTCAATCTAATCATAAAATATCACTCCTAAGTTTGGCTTAAGTGTAATAAAGTAAAAGGGGTCTAATAATTAATTAATGACTAACTAATCATTAGGCAATTTTCCTACTTACTCCAACACTCCTACTTAAGATCAACTTAGGGTTAATCTAAAGACTTGAATAAGAATGCATTGATGGATACATAATGGGTCTTCGCTTTAAGGCCTAATGAGGTACCCAGGTATAAACAAATGAAATGCCTCATAACAAGAGAAACGAAGAAAACCCTATGGAAAAAATTCCTCTCCAAAAGAGAGAAATGAGATAATTTCACTAGTGAAAAGAAGAATAGGGTATGTGTAGGATCATGATGGGCCAAAAAGTGGCAATATGATGGGTATGTGGCTGACGACTTTTCTTTTACCCAAAATTAATCAAACGAAAAGGGTTTTTAAAGGATATTCTCAGCTTTCCACCAATATAAAATTTACTTTCCTTTGAATTTAATAAGTAATTATTATTCACTTATTCAAATTTTGATCAAGTCCTAATTGATAGGTTGATTGAAAAATCTAGCTTTAACACATCACATTTTTTAATCCAAAATATGTGTCACATTCTATGTTTCATACTATAGGATTAAAAACAAAATTTGCACCCCAAGGAAGTTTCGACTAGTTAGTGTATAGTACAATTTTTATATTTTTATGTAATAAAAATTCATAATAAATATTTGTTTGGAAAAATTACAAAAAAAAAATATAAAATTACATTAGACATGAGTCCTTAATTATATATAAAATCTTATGCACATTTAATTATGGTTAGTGGTTTACAGACGCCTCACATCTTTTTCCCAAAATTTAAGTACAACATTGAAATTTCAAAATTTCAATAAATAGATTTTCTTTAAACAAACTTAGTAGTTTAGAAACTAAATTCAATTTGCTACATATTCTATTCTTACATATTTTTGAAATAATATAGATAACTTATTCAAATTCTTATGTCAAGTTGCCTAACTTTGATTTTTCTAAATTTTTTGCCACTTAAGGGCCTATTTTTTCCATGGTGATCCTGGACATACCCAATAGAAGGATTTGATGTAAAACCCCAATGAATTATTTTGTCACATAGATATAATAGATATCCCCAAATAGGAGAGAGATGATGAGGATATGAATCCACCCATTAAAAAGATCTTATGTTCCAACAATGAATGCCTAACGATATAACATAATCCACTACTTCTAAAAACACATTCTTCCCTTATTAAGAAAAAAATCCACTAGTGATTGGAGAAATCATTTCCAAAATATGGAAGAATAGGGTTCAATCCAAATCCAAATGATATGTGCCTATAGAAGCTACTCAAATATCCACATGTGAGAATGAGATGATTTCACTCCAATATCCTATGAAGATTGATGTAGAACAAGCTCTGAATATGATGATGGTGGGCTAACAGTGATGATGTGGTTGTCTAAAAAGAGGAGATGAATATCCTCAAAATAATCCTCTACAAAAAATAATGATATGTTTTCAATAGATGAATCCCATGTAGCTATCTATTGAAGAAGATGAATGTCCTACTACACTAAACCAATAGTGGCCAAGGATGTGGTGATGCTAATATGATAATAAACAATAGAATTTGTTTATTTAAATTCCTGATCTAAAGAGTGGGAACATGAATACAAGTCTCTAAACCATCAAAACATGCAAGACCTATGATATACTCAAGCTCCTATAAAGTATCATCATCAAAGGGTATTAAATTTGTATCTGCAAGGAGAATGAGACAAAATCTAATATGATCTTTGTGATTGTAGA
>VDFB02086081.1:275926906-276087165 GCA_007258455.2 Sequoia sempervirens | reverse complement strand
TTCCAAAATTTTTGAAAAATATATTTAGAGAATCTAGAAAAATTTATGAAACTTTGGTTTGCATCATCTTCAAATTCCTGACGGTTTAGCTGCTATAGGTGCCTGAAAGTGAAGATTTAGTTAAAAAATTATTTTAGTGTCTAGTTCGGCCAAAAATTGTAAACTACTATTGTGGGATCACCCAGTTATGGAATGTGAAGTAATGCTTTGAGTTTGAAAGATGTGTAATGCAATGTAATCAACTATATGAATATAAACTACAAAAACCTATAAACTATAATTCATTACTTAAACTCTTTATTTTATTACCTACATGTAGGTTTGACTAAATCCACTAGCACTGGGAGGTGATCCATCAAAACCTCCAATATTAGGCTATTCAACATCCAAAATCAGATATTAGAATACCATTCATATAACAATGTTATTAACATGTAATAAATTTATAATTATTTACAAGTTACATACCTCAACGGTAGATGCAGTGGGTTAATAAGAAGGTGTAGGGATAGTGTATCCAATATCAACACTGTTACCCTAAAATTTTATTAAAATCATAAAACTATATTAGTTAATCTTGCATTTTAAAATTGAAATTTAATAAATTAAATTCAATGAACATTCTAACATTTAATTGAGTATCAATTCCATAAGCCTCATTCAAAATGTCAGTTTCCCTCACCATCTCCATAGCTAGAGACATATCCTACGTAGCAACCTTCTAAGTGTTGATGGGGTCATATGAACAAGTCACCCTGCAAGCTTGACACAAATGGGATTGAATCCCACCACTCGAAGACTCCCCTAGATGGCACTGTAGTATAGGGTTGGCATGTTGGATGACACTTTGGGTCAAAGAGTTGATGGCATGCAAAGTGTCTAGCTCGGCACTCTCCTTTGCAATGGAAGGGATAACGATGTTCTCATGAGTCATCCTAGTGAGAGGTCATCTCACTTGCCACCTAGGATCCTATTGTGCACTGGGTCTATCTTGGGCTGACCCCCCACTTCTCCCTTGGAAGTCACTCATAACAAAATAATTTAGGATTTTTTTTAGGATAAACACATAGTATAGTTTCCTTAGGAAATATTGTGGGACTTCACAATTGTTGCATGGTGGGTAATCAAAAACCATGTACCACCTATCCCAAAAAAAGTTCCTAATATGTTGGTGGTAGCACCAATGGATGGGAAACCTCTTCTCATTGAGGCTAATATTTTGATTTCTGTGTGGGTCAGTGAATAATGTGCAAAAATCTAATTTTGTAATTTTTAGATCTTTTACATCTTTATATGATAATTTATACCAGTAAAAATCCCTAGCTGCCTCCTTTCTATCTTTCCAACCACTTAATTGTTTGTTGATTCCATCTACATGTTTTGAAATTTCTTTAAGTGAATTTGTAAGTGTTTTTCTTTCCATGGTTGAACTTGGTGGATCGTTCAACCTCATGATTAATTTCTCAATTTTTTTTTTCAAATTTACCAATTAAATTTTGCTGAGTGCAAGGAGGATGTTGAGGGATTGGTGGAGGAGATTGTTGATGCAGTTGTTGTTGCTTTGGTTGGTGAGGATTCTCATGAGGGTTTTGAAGATGGTTTCCAGGATCATTATCATTCCCTACAAATTCAACAAATGAATATTAAAAAAAAACTAAAACTAATAAATTCACAACAAAAAACAAACAATCCTTACCTCTTTGACCTCACCATCGACGTTGCAGAATCGTAGGGACGAACTAGAAACAAATTGATAAAAAAATTCAAGATTGTCTCCTCCCAGAATGTGAGCATGCAAAAGAAGGGATTTTGGTCATGGGTAGAAAAAAAATAAAGTCCCAACACAAATGAATTTGATTTCCCTTTTTTTTCTAAATAGCTCATAATGCAAGTGCATTATTTCACACTCACGTTATAACGTAAGCACATAATATGCTCTATGTTGCCAAGCCTTAGGCTTGACACACCAAACCATAATGCGAGCACATTATAACATGCTTGCATTATGAGCTATCAAAGCTCTTTTTAAAATTTGGCCACAATTTGGCCCCCCATCTTTTTGCACCCACCAATATATATATATATATATATATGGTAATAGATGTATTTTAATAATCAAGTGAATGTGATTATATAAATATATAAATATATAAATATATGATGTTTAATTTATATATTGATAGCATATAGTATCTATCTTATCACATATTATAAGGAGATGTATATGAAGTATGGTAAGCACATAATTTACCATTTTTGTTAACACATTTAAATGCAAATGAATATAGTGAAGTAAAACACATTAGTATAGCACTGTAGTGTTCATATTGTTTTGGTTAAACTGTGTATAAAGCAAGTGAAGACCAAGTCAAATGCAAATTTATTTACCATGCATGAAAGGAGGAAGATAGTTTATACATGTTGTAATGAGATAAAATCTAGATTCTAGCAAATAAGAATAAGTCTTGATAGCACTATCTTTGGGGTGCTAATCTATGAAAGAGTGGTGCCAAGTTTGAATTGTGTGAAGAAAATAAGAAATCTAAAACCTATGTGCCATGTATAGGTACAACATCTGGATGAATGTTAAACCTAGTCAATGAAGTGTTGGAAGAAATATGAGAGGGTAGTCGACATGCAAACTGATTAGGATACTTGTAGCTTGTCTTTGTTGTATCTTGAATTAGTAAAGAGTCATGTATCTCATAAAGAGGTCAACTAATTCATTAGAATATTATGGATTTTTATGTGTTGAAAATTTGTGGTTTAATCAGTTGAGTCGTTCCATGTGAGTAGGAAGGTGGAAAAATTGCTAGCTAATTTGTAGCCTTTGGTTGCTCAAATTTTAGTATATATAGAGGCGCTCTTCCTATCTTTTGATACTCTTATCATTCTAATTTCTCTATCATTATTCTACTACATTTTTTGTGTAAGTTAGTTAGTGAGATTGAGAGTTAGTGAGTTGCTTAGTAATTATATTATTGATAGAATTTGTGAGAGGCTAGTTGTTCTTTGAAGAGGTAGTATTCATGAAGGTGAAGGTTAATATTGGAAGGTAACACTATCAAGTTGGAACTTATATCCAGGCATGTTGATTTCTATTTTTCCTTTGCTTATGTTTGAAAGGTTATTTGATTATAATGCCTTTGATTTGAAAGATTGTTTGAATGCATGATGTGCTTGTTCTTGTGAACTTAGATATTTCCTTGTGTTGGAATAGTCTTGTATGCATGATATTATTGTTCTTATGATCTAGTTATTTCCTAACTTTGGAATAATCTATGAATGTATGCTATGCATGTTATTATAAACCTAGTTAATTCCTAGAAAGGAATATGCTTGTGTGATTATTCATTGAGTCTAAAATTAGTGAACTCTATTATTGGGATTATGTTTATATATTATTGAAAATGTGTGGCTAAGATGCTATTAGAACTAGATACTAGTTCATTAAGTTTATTTAGATAATGCATGAGATGGAATATGTTGCTATGTTATAGTACTTTTATAATTATTTCATTTTAAGAGGTTAGTAAGGTTATTCTTGGGGTTAGTGAAATCCATTGGAAAGGTGGCAACCTAGCTAGACTCATGATTGTGTAAATGTATGATTAGTATGGTTATGCCTAGGGTTAGTGAAATATATGGGTAAGGGTGTAACCTAAATAATCAAATTTATTATAGACTTGGGTATTCCTAGGGTTCAGGGAATCCATGGTTAAGGGAGCTACCTTGTTGAATATTTTATTATGTTATCACCTTATGGTAAATTTGTGTTATGTTTATGGTCTATAGAAAATAAAGCTTAAGAGTGGGTGAGCAGATGGCTCTCACTCAAATTACTAGGTGTTGAATTCTTTGGCCAAAGCAGGGTAAGTAGCCACTATTTGTATTGTCAATTCATTGTAGTCCATGATTTTAATCTAGGTAGGGAAACCAAGGCATGGTAGCTCTAGATTTTTAGGAAACAACAATATGCTCAAAAGGTCATGATTATTGGTTTACCAAACCAATCTCTTCATTGAAGAGTAGGTCCATCTTACCAAGTTTGGTAGTTATGTGGAGGACCGCAATAAGTCCATGGTTGGTAGAAAATCACTTGAGTGATGATCTCTCTCATACAATTGGAAAATGAGATTTTAGGATGTAGCACCAGTTAGGGACACCTAGAATGTATGCACCAAGTGATGGGAACATCTAGGAGGTATGCACCGACATTGGGGACATTTAGGATGTATTCCAATGTTGAAGACAAGACTTTGATGTAGAAGCCAAGGGAAATAAAACTTAATAGTGAAAATGGTGTAGAGAGAATGAAATTGAGAAAGTGAGAGCTATTATGAGAGAGTTTGAGAACAAAGTAAATGAATGGAAAGAATTAGAAAAATATGGAAGAAATGCATGCAAGAAAGTCATTTTTAGGTACATTTTTTTACCACAGAGGCTTTACACTTCACATGAAGGTGAAAGTGTAATGTACAAATGACCATAGATCAAGGAATCTTATCAATATGTTTGCACAACATGTAGACATTTGTGCATCACAAAAGTGCCCCTAACAAAAAATAACTTAAAGATAAAAAATAGACTTGGGTAAAGGATGAAATTGAGGCTAAGGAAAAGGGGATTCACATTATCATCTTAATATTAAGCTAAATGTGTGGCTATGTAATGTGAAATTGCACAAGGTATAATTTATGACATTACAAAATTCTTTCACTCTTTTATCCTCCAAAAATACAATAGATTGACCACTATACACACCTACAACTTCAAAAATGAATAGTTCTCATGATAAATAAAGGTTCCTATAGAAAAATAATAGTGTAAGAAATAGACATCTAAGAATAATACATGTGTTAGGAAATTAGGAGGGAAATGAAAGAATGAGTAGAAATATCATTGATTAGGGGTTATCCATAACACAAGACCCAAATAAAGCATGAGGTTTCAAGGGTTGAGAAATTAGTATGAAAATATAGATAAGTTTGACAAATACAATAGTCAGGTAGGGTGATAGATGAAATGAATAATATGTGGGGAAGTATAAAAATTTGATAGGAAGGAGAGGTGAGTAGAGTTCCAAGAAAAAAAAGTTCATGGGAAGGGAAACACACAACATATAGAAATAGGAAAGATTCAAGTATAGAACTAATATTCATACACTAAGATTGAGTAGAAATGTGACATGATAAGTTTTTCCCACTTAAAAATCTTGTCCTCAAGAAAATATAGGCTTGGATTTTTAAATATATATTGGCCTTCTCACATTGCATCCTCGACTAGAAGATATTTCAAAAAAATCAATTAATTCTTGGTTCTTTTATATCTTAGCTTTCTCTCACTTACATCCCTGATTGCTTTAAGAACGAGAATTATGCTTTCAACTTCATTTATCAAATGAAAAACATTTAAGGGATCTTTTTTATTTTTTTAGCACATTATTGATGCAAGATATTTCAAAAATAATATATACCTTGCTTCCCTTTGTTATCTCCAATTCATAGGACACGTCACCAATCCTTCTAAAAAAATTATAAGGCTTGTGTAAGTATATTTTTATATTTTACACTTAACTTTCTTTAAAGGAATATCTATATATTGTTGTAATCTCACAACAAATATATCTCTAATCTCAATTATTCTCTCAACCATATAATAGTATATACCCATCTTCCCTTTGTTATCTCCAATTCATAGGACACATCACCAATTCACCTAAAAAATTTATAAGGCTTGTGGAAGTATAGTTTGATGTTTTACACCTAACTTTCATTAAAGGAATATTTTTATATTGTTGTAATCTCAAAACAACTATATCTCTAATCTCAATTATTCTCTCAATCCTATAATGCTATGCATATATCTTCTATTTATTTTGATCCTATTGAACATTATTATTGAGTGGATTTAGAATGTCTTAGCTTTGTTGGATCACATTACTTTCTCCTAATACCTTGCTATCCTATAAAAAATCAATGAAGCTTCAAGATTCATACCCATAAAAAGCCATGAATGATTTTATCTTGATTGACATGTGAAAGGTAGAATTGTAATAGTGCTCTCCAAGTAGGGCCACTTGATATATTTTTTATGCTAATGAACAGACATAATTTTTAAAATAAATTTTCACCCATTTTCTCATAATCTTATTCTATCTAGTCTTTTTTAGGTGGTAGCTTTTCGTAGGGGTGAGTTCAAATCCCACCAAAAGGAAGAGTTCTTGCCTAATCAATATCATTAAATTATTTCTCTATCACCCAAAATGCTCTTGGGTACTCCATCGAGTTTCATGACTTTCTTGAAGAAAAATCAAGCACTTGTGAAAATTTCAAATCTATAGAGATGGAAAATAAATACACATAATTTATTAGTTTGTCCATAAAAACATATATATAATAATTGCCTACAAATTTAAGAAATCCTATGATGAAATTTAACGAAACCTTCCAATTTCTACTCTAGGATGGGAAATAAATACTAGAAACATATATTCTATTTTATTCATTTAAAAAAAAAAAAATTCTTTGATATGGGTGAGGAAATCTTCCTTGATTCTCTTCGATTTGAACCTTTCCATGATATATTTATAGATCTTGAAATACACATGGTTTCCCAAAGGGACTGTCATAAACTTCCCACAAAATATTTCCCTTCATCCTTTATTCTGGTCACAAGAATAATCCTCCCTTATAGAGAATGAGTTTATTGTAGATGGTGTACCTATCATATAATATCTTCCCTTCCAACATATCACCTACAAATGTGTGCTTTGTATACTTTATTATTATTTTATTCTTACACTCCCTAGAGATCTAGGATATAGAACATAGATTTGGCTTCTTGGATAACGCATTAGTAATAATAGTTTTATTACATTTTATATAATCTATATGAAAATTATATGCTCAAAGTTTGAATACCTAATTTTTCTACCTCTCATTTAGGTCCTTTTGATTAAGGAAATATTTCAGCATGTTGTTATTAGTTTTAATCATTAATTAACCACCCGCCAATTATTACCGAAATTTAACTAATGTTTGCATGATTCATAATATTTTATTATCATAGATAGAGAGCCATCTTTTCAACTATAAGAATTGAGCTCTTATTCTACATGTTTATGGCCCCAATAACTTCTCTCAATGTATCGCATTATATTTTTAAAGGGAGAATAAAATTACGAGTTGTTAACATAAACAAAAGCTCATTACAACTTTAAGTCTATCAAACACTTTTTTCACATCCTTAGTCCATGTGAATACTCCCATTCTGTATTGGGTCAATTAAGGGCATGGTTAATTGTTAGAAACCCCTTAAAATCATCTATAATAGCTACAAAGGTCAAAGAATCCTCATAGTTATTTTAAGGTCGTTGAGGAGGCTAGTGATAAATTTATTTGATCTTATTTATGTCCACATATACTCCCTTTGCATTGATGATCTGACCTAGATATGTACAAGATATCTTCCATAGTGAACTCACACTTTGAATCCCTAGCAAAAAATATTTGAGCTTAAAAATTTCCCATCACATTATCAATGTATCATAGGTTTCACTCATATTTTTTTATAGATTAAAATGTCATCAAAGAATAGAAGCATGAACTTTCCCAACTAGATACAAAAAATCTTATTAATGAATGACTAGGAAACTACTCAAGTGTTTGTCAAACCTCTTCTTCTTCTCTCATTTCCTATTCAATTTATTCTTTATTTTACGATTTGGGTTACTTAGACCTTTATTCATCATCAAACATTACCTCCATTTAATTTAGTTGTCCTTCTCAATTATATTATTTTCCTTACTTTTTTGTCTTGATGGAAAAATATTTGTCTATTATACATTTTTTGAAATGGATTTTTGGGAATAAATGTATTGGTATGAAATTTATAATTTTGCATCAAAGTATCTAAGCTCAAATATTTCATTATGGGAACTTATATGGTAGAAAATTCAAAATCCTTGACTAGCCCATTAAGAGACCTAGATAATCCTTCACCAATATTAAATATTAGTAAATATTAGTTTTGTGATGTCTACCACCATCACCAATAGATTCTAAAAATATATTACATATTTCTCTACTCCAAAAATATATTAGTTGAGTGAAATATTTTAAATTTACTTCAGGGTAGTTTCAATAAAGCATCTCAATCAAAATTTTACAAAATCCATCATATGAAGTGATGGATCTATGACCTTGAGTGTTTAATCCATTATACTACAACTCATGTGAAATACCCTCCAAATATAAAATGGGAAACATGATTTATTAAAATTTAGTCATAAGTATAAGGGATAGGTATCTTCCTAGATTATACACACATGCATGAGTGATAATGCACTATATCCATCATAGTGAGAGATTGTCAACCTCCCCAAAGCTTGCTATACATATCCCTAAAAGGATTATGGACTTAGCTCAATTTTATTTCCATTTTAAACTTCTTTGTGGTCATATAATTGGTGAGTGATATTTCAATTTATATTTCCATAGGAAGAGGTATATTCTCTACATAAAATCCCTAATATCATTAACTAAAGAATTCTAGGCTTTAGGTTTTAGAGCCTCTATCTCTATTCATAAAAGGCAGGTCAACTTCATCTTACAACTAAAATAAAGATATTTTGTGTATGTATCTAAGTGGCATCTATATTATTACCCTTACAACAACTTGCTTCATTAATTAGCTCTATTCATGCATATTCATAGTATTATCTTGTGAAGAAATTGTTCCATCATATCAATTAGTCAATCAAAATTTATTTTAGCCTGATTATTTGGGCTATCACTTTTTCATTTCTCTTCTCTTCTTTTACTATACTATTATACTCTACAATTGGTTCTATAGGTGATGGTTGAGTCTCTACACTCTCAATAGGTCAACCATGTTTCTTGATCTCCCTCAAGTGATATATAGTTTTTGTATCATTATACTGCAAAAAAATAGAACATGTAAGTTAAAATATGAATACATAGGCTAGTATGATCAATAGATTTCATACCACCATAATACCCTAAGATGGAAAATAATGTAAATTTGGTTCTTACCCTTCCATAAACACATCTTATTTTAATAGAAACACTATACTGGTCTAGTATTAACTTGGATCTTAGACCAACCAATTTAAATTGTTATTTATACATCACTAATATCATTTCAAGCAATAAATGATAGAAATAACTCTTACTCTTCTTATTATAATGAACAAAAAATAGAAAATTTAAGTCTCAATCTCTTTCTTATCACAATAATGACTTTATTAAATCCAAATATTCCCACAATATCCTTGAAAACAACATCAATTAATACCAAAAATAATGGAAAATTATATCACTACAATGTGGCTGGAGTCTACATCTAATGAATCTCAAATGTGAACTCTACATGAGATTTCCCTTTGAAATTGGTAGGATTTTTTTCCTATAATTTTGATGCTAAGAAATAAGTGATCAAAATGGATTTTATTTAATAAATTTTATTTAGCTTAGATGATTCTTTATATGAAATAATTCCCTCTATTATATTCTCCACAAATGGAAAAGATTAAGCATAATAGACACCTTGAAATTCAAATTTGAATAGTGAGCATGGGCATGAAAGGTTTCACTATGAAAATAATGATAAAAAAATTGACTACTAGAAATAATATGACATGTGATAGGAAGTTGTGAGGTGTAATGCCCTATCTTGTAACCTAAAGAATGTTGCATTGACTACGATAGTGTAATATTTTTTTTTTAAAAAGTGTAAACATAAACTTTACTAATGCAAACATTCCCTAAGATACATGACGACTCACTACTATGAAACCATTATGGATATAACTCCCTAAAAAAAAAAACTATGTCTGAAGACTTATTAACCTGTATAATTCCCAATATGCCCAATAAGAGTAAAAACAACTTTAAACAATTCAGGCATAATTAAGAATCTAATATTAAGATTTACTAAATTCAGTCAATCAATAACTTGAAGTATGAAATTAATCAACTAAAATATAACTCATCTTCCATTCAATATGAAAATCAAAACTAATATTTACCCAATTCCATAATCATGCATTATAATGAAATTTTTATTTCTCTACTTATTACATTTCATTATAAAAATAACTATTTATGATTTTCATTTACTAATAAACAATATAATATACATTTAAATAAATGAACATTCAAATCATTATAATTCAATATCTATTTAAACATATATATATATATATATATACATAAAATAAATTTATCAACATAATATTTTAAACAAATTATAAACCTTTATAAATAATATATATACATTATATATATAACATATATTAATAATAATATATATTATATACAAATATATATATATATTATATTATAATTTAAATGTTAAATAAAAATAAAAATAAAAATAAATTAAAATTTATAAACTAAAATTTAAACCATGGCAGGGGCGGCTGCCTTACACAGCCGAACCCCTAAGTGGGGCGTGGTTGTGAAGGCAACGCTGGGCACTGCCCTCACAGCTAGCTCCCCTATGGGGGTCAGTCGTGGGGAAAGTCCCCTCCCTGTGCCTCCATACAACATAATTTTTTTTTGCGATTTAAAAAAAAAATAGCGACATTTCAAAAATTGATAATTTCCTGCAATTTTTGAAAATTGTGTCCACCCTTTTAACATTAATTAAAAAAAAAAATTCAGAGGTCAAAGCTCATATATGTATATTTATATATGTATATGTATATATATCATTGTATACATATCTATATATAATTTAATCAATAAAATTATTATAGTCGGGTAATTGTTTTCACAGAGGTTTTCTACAAGAAATTGAGAAACTTGTCAATCTACATGATTTTAATAGATATTTTCAATTTCAATAATAGAGGGTATCATTTTCTGTAACAAAAGATTTCCTTCACAATTTAATTTCTCAAAATCTTTTCTACAAGAAACATTCAACAAAGTTTGTAACCGAGGTTTCCATTTCCTCAATTCAATCTTTAGAGATTTCTTTTGTTTCCTTTTGATAATTTTCTATTGTTTACAATAACCTTCAGTGTTTCTCTCTAATTTCACTATAAAGTTTTGTTTTGAAATTTAACATAGAGAGGTAACAAATTTTCTACAGAGTATTTCCAACAAAATTTTACCGAGAAGTACAAAAGCTTCAAATCAAAATTATTTCCTTAGGCAATCTTTTAATTTTTACAAATTAAGAAAACTTCTATAAATTTAAATCTATATACAGTCAATCTTTTCAAATCACAAAACTAAATAAACAAATAGCAAAAAAAACCTATATTCTTGTAGCTTGAAGAATTGATAGATGAAGAAAAACTTTTCCTACTGCGTGCAACTTCCAAAGCCCTTTTAAATCCCACTTTCCAAAAGAATGAAGATTACTGAACAAAAATAAACCTGAGATCTTCTTCCAGAAATATAAATCAAAACCCCAAATCAAAAAATCACAATTTCTTCAGCAAAACTCTATTTTTTTCCTTTCTTTACCATGAAGTGTTTTCTTGCCTTCCCCAATTCTGGCAATATTCTCTCTGAGAAAATCCTCAACAAGAATTTTTGCATTTAATTCAACTAACACACATGGAAAATCAAGAAAATATCTTCTAACAAACTCCCAGATAATTTCTTCTATCAATTATCAAGAATTTATTTTATTTTAAGGAATTTAAAATTTCACAAACTAATTTCATATTTTTATACATATTTAAAATTCTCATTCACTATAAAGCATTTAAATAATATTTAATCTATTCTCTCAATAATAGGAAATTTAATCAATTAATTTATTTATTTAATAAAATAACTTTAATCACAATGATTAAATTATTTTACTGATAAACTAATTTAATTAATTAAATAAAATATGAAGCTTTTATCTACAATATTTAAAATTAATATAAATAAGCATTAAATTATAAAGAACATTAATCTAACATGAAATTCACAAAATAAACCTTTCATAACAAATAATCAAGACAGACACAGACAAGACAACCAAAAACATACCAGACCTAAACTGATGACATACTGTAACTAGGTTTGAGGCTAGACTAGGAAAAACCTCATTACTACCTCCCAATCAACATTACCGTTGAGTCTGGACACGCTTAGACATGTGAAATCAGGTGGAGTCGGTGTCATGTACCTGCAATCCTACAATCCAACATATAACATACATATATATAATCCATGATTCAAACACACCGTGAAGAGAAAATCATGGAAATCACAGGGAACTCGCAAGCGAGTGATACAACTCCGTTCTCCTCACCAATACATATCACATCAATTAATCTACCATAAGCATATATAGCAATAACATCTCAAGTAAACATCTATGCTATTATAAGCATATCAGAAATAATCACCACCAAACAGTGTATCATCACAATATAAAATAAATCCACCATCACTCTATAGTCAGTGATCAAATACATCAAAACAATGTATCAGGGTCTATCAAAGTGAAACATACTATTTGAAAACATAAGAAAAATGGAGGGGTACTACATCCTCCCCCCCTAGGATCAGCTTACTCCTGAAAGCCTATGAACAGATAGGGATAAAGCTCCCTCATGTGTGTCGCATCCTCCCAAGTAGCAAATGCCTCATGACTAGGATCCCATTGGACCCTCACCTGATCAACATCTCAACCCTTGAGAATGAGTCTTCAGTACTGAAGAATTCCCACAGGCTCCAAAGGCAGCTGCCCTTCCTCTACCTGTAACACATTCCAATCAAGTACATGCGAAATATTGGGATGATAAGGTCTGAGAACTGACACATGGAAGACATCTTGAATATGTGACAAACTGGGTGGTAAGGCAAGTCGATAGGCCACATGACCAATCCTCTCTAGAATCTCAAATGGCCCAACAAATCAAGGTGCAAGCTTAGAGCCTTTTCCATAATAGATTGGACTCTTTCATGGTCACACTCGAAGAAATACTCTATCACCAACTAAAAAACTAGTGGTCCACTCTATGCACATCGACATACTTCTTTTGTCTATCCTATGCTGCTATTAGATGTTGTCTAACATGATCAAATTGTTGCTCCATGTCTCGAAGCATCTCCAGACCAAGTAACACTCTATCGTCAAGTCGATCCCAACTAAATGGAGTCCGACAAGGACGTCCATATAATGCCTGAAAAGTGGGCATACCTATGGAACTTTGATATCCATTATTGTAAGAAAATTACACTAAGTATAGATAATCTTCCCAACATGATTGTTGGTCCATGACATACATTCTAAGAATATCCTAAAGATTTTGATTAACTCTCTCTCTCTGAACATTGGTTTCAAGATGATATGTTGAACTAAAGTTCAACTGTGTACTTAGAACATGCTATAATGAAGTCCATAGGGCTGATGTAAACACATGATGTCTATTTGATATAATCCTATGAGGAATTCCATGCAATCTAACAATATCTTCCATGAATATCTTAGCTACAGATGAAGCATTGTAAGATGATTGTACTGGAGAAAAATGTGCCACCAAGTAGTCAATATGTCAACAGTTACCATAATGGCATCATGTTGACATGACAACATAGGTAAACCTACAGTGAAATCCACTGATATAATATCCCATTTCCATTTAGGAATGAGATGTGGCTACAATAATCCAATGGGATGTTGATGCTCAACTTTAATTCTCTAGCACTCAAGACATCTCGATACATAATCAACAATATCACATTTCATACCAGGCCAAAAGTACAACTGTCGAAGATTTGCATGCATCTTCTTAACACCAGGATGAGTTGAGTAAGGTGCTCGATGTGCCTCAGTCATAGTCAATGTGCGAAGACCCTCTAAATGTGGCACATAAACATGGTCTAAATGTTGCAATAAACCATCTGGTTCAAGAGTATACCCTATAAAATTGACCCTCTAGAGGTCTATTGGATTCAATCTCCATCTTCACCTCCTGATACAATCTATCTATAGGAAGTCCTGCTAATATTTGACTCCTTAAATCTACTTCAAAAGTGATAGCAGAAATCTCATGTCAATGACGACTGAGAGCGTCAGCCACTACATTCTCTTTTCCCTGAACATATTTCACTTCAAAATCATATTCACAGAAGAACTCCATCCATTTTCTTTGTCTAGCATTCAAATTAGGTTGCATAAAAATATATTGTAGACTACGGTGATTAGTATGAAGTTCAAAGCAGTGACCCAATAAGAAATTCCTCCATCAAACTAATGAATGAACAACTGCAGAGAGCTCCAAATCATGAGTGGGATAATTTAGTTCATGATCCTTGAGTTTGTGAGACTCATAAGTGATCACATGCCCTTCTTGCATCAGTACTACTCCTAAACCCTCCAAGGACGCATCAGTGCAAAATACAAAATCCTTAGCAGGATTAGGAACAACTAATATCGGTGCATTATTTAGCTTTTCTTTAACTTTCTGAAAAGCCAACTGACACTGCTTTGTCCAGAAAAATTGCTTCCCTTTCCTTTGAAGAGAAGTTATGGGGTGCCCAATCCTAGAAAACCCCTGAACAAACCATCTATAATATCCAGCTAGACCCATAAAACTATGAACCTCAGATACATTGGTAGGCATGGGCCAATCAACAATAGCTTGAATCTTTGAAGGATCCATAACAATACCCTTTCCAAAAATAACATGACCAAGGTATTTCACCTCAGTCTGAAAGATGTCACACTTCTTTAGGTTTGTGTACAATTGATTCTCCCTCAAACACTGCAGTACCTATCTCAGATGCTCTTCATGCTCCTTCATATTTCTCAAATAGATCAAAATATCATTTAGAAACACAAGAAAAAAATGATCAAGGTATGTATGAAAAACACCATTCATCAAACTCATGAATACTGATGGTGCATTTGTTAATCCAAAAGGTACCACTGTGAATTCGTAGTGCCCATAACGAGTTCAGAATGTTGTTTTATGAATGTCTACTTCTGTAATGCATAACTGATGGTAACTTGATTTCAGATCAATCTTAGAGAACACATTAGCTCCCTTGATTTGATCAAAAAGATCATCAATTCTAGGTAAAATATATTGATTCTTTATCGTTACTTTATTCAATTAACGATAGTCAATGCACAATCTAAGTGATCCATCCTTCTTATTTATGAAGATGACAGGTGCTCCCCAAGGAGAAACACTTGGATGAATAAAACCCTTATCTAATAGTTCTTCCAACTAGATATGAAGCTCTTCTAATTCCTGAGTAGTCATTCTGTATGGGGCTCGTGATATAGGCTTTGCTCCAGGAACTAGGTCAACTCTAAAATCAATATCTCATTTCAATGGCATACCAGGAATATCATCAGGAAATACATCAACAAATTCTTTGAGGATAGGATGATCATCAAGAGATATCTCTCAAATCTCTCCTTCCTCCAAATCATTAACTGTTGCTACAAAAAATTAACATGCCTATTGAAGACATCTCTTCAATTGCATAGTAGAAATAATCTGCAAATAGATAGGTCTTTAAACACCTATGGTATCAACTTTTGCACCAGAGTCATTAATAAATTTTATTGTCTTCATTCGATAGTCAATCACAACATGATGAGATTCTAACCAGTCCATACCTAAAACAATATCATACAATCCTAAAGGTGTAACATGAAGATCCACTAAGGTAGATAACGAACCAATTCTTAGTTCACAATTGTGTACAAGGTTCTCTACCACTACTTTCACCCAAGAGGTGAATTATACCTGCCACTTACTGCGTTGCTTTACCACCACAAGACCACATCACTCAACAATGGTAGGTGAAATAAAGGAATTAGTAGATCCAGAATAAAAAAGAATAGTAACATTAACACCCTGTAACTAACCTAAAGTCTCAACCACTGTATTCTGATGATTGGCTTGGCGGTTATTAACCACAACATAAACTATATGAGAACGGCCTACATCCCCAACTATAGGCTCAGAAGCTGTCGGTCATGGCCCAAATCTTGAAGAATGTCTCATAGGACACTACCTAGCAATGTGTCCCTGCTGACCACAAGAATAACAACCAGTACCTCTACCAAATCCTCTGCCACCCGAAGGTGCATTGGATTGCTGAAAGCTACCTCTACTAACAATAGACTGTTGATCCTGTCGATTGTGCTTATTGCGCCACTAGTTATGGTTCTTTCCTGACTAAGGACTATTACCCTACTGAGGCTGTGAATTATTATTCTTCTGAGGAGTATGCTGCTACTACTGCTGTCCACCCTTAATGGGTGCCTATTGGTTCCTAGAGGAACCTCCTATCTGTATCTGACCAACTCATGGACCAAAATCTGCTATAGGTGCACTACCTATCTAGACACTTGTATGTCCACCCAATGCTAGAGTCATATTCTCTTCCACAATTCATGTTTTCTCAACTGTAACCTCCATAGTCTTCAGCTCGAAGACTAACTCCTCCACTAGTACGGGCGTTCAAACCCCTAATAAAATGTTGCACCAACATTGCCTCGTCATCACCAATTCCTGCATATTATTTGAGTTCATAAAATCTGTGCTCGTACTACTCAACAAATAGAGCCACTGATGACAAATCGTGAAACTCATCAGCTCGTTGTTGCCTCCAATGCTCAGATAGAAAATGTGCTCTAAACCTTTCTATGAAAATTTCCCAAGAAACTAACCCAATCTCCAGATGGAGCTTCTGCTCCTCCAAATGCCACCAAGTAGAGGCAAAACCTCTCAGATGCATGATGGCGCATCTAGCTTGGGTATTGCTACCATATGGGTGCATAGAAAAACATCTACCCAATTCTAATAACTAGGCCTTTGCCTCTAGACCACCACCTATGCCATCAAATGTAGGAGGGCATGCCCTCAACAAATCCCTCATATGTCCTGCAACTATGGCATCCTGCTCTGTAGTACTAACAATCCTCCTAGGAGATCTATCAAGTTCCCTAACCACCTCCTGATCAACTTCCTACCTCAGACCAAGTCTGGCAAGTACCTCTTCTAGTAGGGGACACAACTATGCTCCCTCAACCTCTGGTTGTATCAAAATATGTTCCCCACTTGTCTGTTCCAACTGAGGACCCAACTATTTGGTATGTTCACTCTCATGGGAGCTCTGAGGGGGAGTAACCCAAGGGTTCATCCCACGGCCTCCACCTTGACCTCTACCATGACCTTTAGCATGATGTATAGGCATGTTCCTACACAATTAAAAAAACCAGTCTCAGATACAAAACAGACAAGGCTAACATAAACCAATACTACCTAGTCTAATAGCTAGGTCAACCTAATGGTATCACAATTACCTAGAGCATCCAGTGTTAGAACATTTTCTCTGATACCAATCTATAATGCCCCATCTTGTAACCTAGAGAATGTTGCATTGACTACGATAGTGTAATAATTTTTTTTTTAAAGTGTAAACATAAACTTTATTAATGCAAGCATTCCCTAAGATATGCGACAACTCACTACTGTAATCCCAAAGATGACCAAAGTAATTAACATAGCATGTGTTTGATTCTCATAAAATTAAGACCATACATTCATTAACAATTAAATTACATCATTAAAGATATAAAGAACAAATATGATTATTTCTACATTGCATTTGCAATTTAACATTTACAATACTCATTTCCAAATGAGGTAGGTTATATAAAAATATACAATTACATGTTACAAAATTTCTCCCCATTTACAATTGAGGAGTGATACATGAATAAGGTTTCCAATTATACAAATAATAAATATGAGAAAGTGCATTTTCACATACGAGCTCTCCATCCAAGAAGTACTTGTCATCACGAACAAGAACTTGGGACCCATGGAGTAAGGTGCATGTTCCACCCAACCATGTGGTACTTAGGCCCACCCCCATGCTAGGAGATAGTAAAATGGTTCCCTAGACATAACCTACAATCCCTAGACACAAGTAAGACCATAGAAAAAACTATACAAGTACAAACTTAACTTAATGGTTACATTGCTTCCAGAACAGAATGATCAAATATACTAGGTTCACAAGGATACTATTATTATAGGTGGAGTTCTCATCACAATGTTGCATAGGTTACCCGGTGTTTCTTCCTAGGTTTTGGCCCCATCTTGGGTTACCTAGTAACCTCTTACAAAACCTGGCCCCACATGCAATCCATCGAGTGAGGCTTTATTAATCTAGTTAAAGGTTTTAAAACTACCTAATGTGTTGATTTAGTTTTCATTTTTTAGCTAACTCTGCATGAGTTACCCTGGCACCATTTTGTGTGCCGACCCTTATTAAGAGCCACTCCCCTAATAATAACATGAGGAATCTAATTCCACTAACTAAGGGTAAACAAGGTGCACATACACCAAAACCATTATCAAATACCAACCATAAAGCAATAGACATCACAACCTGTTTATAGAACTAGGTGTCTAAAATGTAATAGAACCATGTGCAGATTCAAAATATGAAACCATTATGGATATAACTCCCTAAAAAAAAAACTGTCTGGAAAACTTATTAACTTGTATAATCCCCAAATGCCCAATAAGAGTAAAAACAACTTTAAACAATTCAGGCATAATTAAGAATCTAATATTAGGATTTACTAAATCTAGTCAATCAATAACTTGAAGTTTGAAATTAATCAACTAAAATGTAACTCATCTTCCATTCAATATGAAAATCAAAACTAATATTTACCCAATTCCTTAATCATGCATTATAATGAAATTTTTATTTCTCTACTTATTACATTTCATTATAAAAATAACTATTTATGATTTTCATACACTAATAAACAATATAATATACATTTAAATAAATGAACATTCAAATCATTATAATTCAATATCTATTTAAACATATATATATATATATATATATATATATATATTTATTGAAATAAATTTATCAACATAATATTTTAAACAAATTATAAACCTTTATAAATAATATATATATACATTATATATATAACATATATTTATAATAATATATATTATATACAAATATATATATATTATATTATAATTTAAATGTTAAATAAAAATAACAATAAATTAAAATTGAAATTTATAAACTAAATTTTAAACCATGGCAGGGGCGGCTGCCTTACACAGTTGAACCCCTAAGTGGGGCACGACTATGCAGGCAGCACCGACGCTGCCTGTGAAGGCAGCGCTAGGTGCTGCCCTCACAGCCAGCTCCCCTATGGGGGTCAATCACGGGGAAAGCCCCCTCCCTGCACCTCCATACAACATAAATTTTTTCTGTGATTTTAAAAAAAATCGTGACTTTTCAAAAATTGATAATTTCCTGTGATTTTTGAAAATCATGTCCGCACTTTTAACATTAATTAAAAAAAAAATTCAGAGGTCAAAGCTCATGTATATTTATATATGTATATGTATATATATCATTGTATACATATATATATATATAATTTAATCAATAAAATTATCATAGTCGGGTAATTGTTTTCATAGAGGTTTTCTACAAGAAATTGAGAAACTTATCAATCTACACAATTTTAACATACATTTTCAATTTCAATAATAGAGGATTTCATTTTCTATAACAAAAAATTTCCTTCACAATTTAATTTCTCAAAATCTTTTCTATAGGAAAAATTTAACAAAGTTTGTAACTGAGGTTTCCATTTCCTCAATTTAATCTTCAGAGATTTCTTTTGTTTCCTTTTGATAATTTTCTATTGTTTACAATAACCTTCAGGTTTGCTCTCTAATTTCAGTATAAAGTTTTGTTTTGAAATTTAACACAGAGAGGTAACAAATTTTCTACAGAGTATTTCCAACAAAATTTTACTGAGAAGTACAAAAGCTTCAATCAAAATTATTTCCTTAGGAAATCTTTTAATTTTTACAAATTAAGAAAACTTCTATAAATTTAAATCTATATACAGTCAATCTTTTCAAATCATAAAACTAAATAAACAAATAGCAAAAAAAACATGTATTCCTGTAGCTTGAAGAATTGATAGATGAAGAAAAACTTTACCTATTGCGTGCAACTTCCAAAGCCCTTTTAAATCCCACTTTCCAAAAGAATGCAAATTACTGAACAAAAATAAACCTGAGATCTTCTTCCAGAAATATAAATCAAAACCCCAAATCAAAAATCACCATTTCTTCAACAGAACTCTATTTTTTTTCCTTTCTTTCCCATGAAGTGTTTTCTTGCCTTCCCAAATTCTGGCAATATTCTCTCTGAGAAAATCCTCAACAAAATTTTTTGCATTTAATTCAACTAACGCACATGGCAAATCAAGAAAATATCTTCTAACAAACTCACGGATAATTTCTTCTATCAATTATCAAGAATTTATTTTATTTTAAAGAATTTAAAATTTCACAAACTAGTTTCATATTTTTATACATATTTAAAATTCTCATTCACTCTAAAGCATTTAAATAATATTTAATCCATTCTCTCAATAATAGGAAATTTAATCAATTAATTAATTTATTTAATAAAATAACTTTAATCACAATGATTAAATTATGTTACCAATAAACTAATTTAATTAATTAAATAAAATATGAAGCTTTTATCTACAATATTTAAAACTAATATAAATAAGCATTAAACTATAAAGAACATTAATCTAACATGAAATTCACAAAATAAACCTTTCATAACAAATAATCAAGACAGACATAGACGAGACAACCAAAAACATACCAAACCTAAACTGACGACATACTGTGACTAGGTTTGAGGCTAGACTAGGAAAAACCTCGTTACTACCTCCCAATCAACATTACCATTGAGTCTGGACATGCTTAGACCTGTGAAATCAGGTGGAGTCAGTGTCATGTACCTACAATCTTGCAATCCAACATATAACATACATATATATAATCCATGATTCAAACACACCGTGAGGAGAAAATCATGGAAATCACAGGGCACTCGTAGGCAAGTGATGCAACTCCATTCTCCTCACCAATGCATATCACATCAAACTGACAAAATAAACATCAATTAATCTACCATAAGCATATAGAGCAATAACATCTCAAGGAAACATCTATGCTATCATAAGCATATTAGAAATAATCACCACCAAATAGTGTATCATCACAATATAAAATAAATCCGCCATTGCTCTATACTCAGCGATCAAATACATCAAGAAAAGGTATCAGGGTCTATCGAAGTGAACCATACTATCTAAAAACATAAGCAAAATTGAGGGGTACTACATGAGGGAAATAGAAAAAATAGGAAAAAATATCGAAGATTGTGGGTTATCAATAACACAAGACTCAATTAAAGAATGGGAAATTGAGGGTCAAGCAATGGGAATGATAGGATGGAGAATTCTAAAAAATGTAGTGGTGAGGAAAGGTGATATAAAAAAGGCATGATAGAATGGAGAAGTATAAAAATCACAAGGAGGGAAGAGTAGATTTGGAAGAAAAAATATACTCAAGAAGGGAAACACAAAATATACAAAAATAAGGAAGACAAAAGTATAGAACTAGATTGAGTAGAAGTAGAACATGACATCATTGTCATATTTCAAACATTTATTACATCTTTATAGAAATATTAGCCAATACTTGTTCTCTTTGAAGATGCATTTTATATATGGATTCAATTTGAACTACCTCAAGTTGGTTTTCTATCAATAATCACTCATAAAATTACCTCACATTTAGCACTTTTAAGAATTTTCTTATAAAATACCTCAAATTTAGTGATCCTTTTACTATTAGAATATTGAAGATTTGATACAATCATGGATAGATGATCTAATGAAAGATTATTCAACCATGTATCTAAATATACACATAGTGGGACTCAATGAATTAAGGATAAACAACAACTCGATCCTTGTTTATTCACGATAATAATTGAATCATAATCAATTTCAAATCTTACAACATGGTGCCATATAATTCTTAGTTATATGGGTAAAAATGTGTGAATTGATAGAATTTTGAATGATATTATAATATAGTTCTCTTAATTATCAACTAACTCAAATCCCCTACCAAAGATAAACTCACACCTAATTTTCTTTGAATGATGATGGTTATTTTCAACCACAAGTAATTTCAAAGCTTAATGCTAATTTTAACATGTATTTGTTAGATGCATAGGACAATAGAAAGGGGGTGAATCAGTTGTATACATTAAAATATTAAAATGCTTAATATCTTATCAAACCCTTATCAACCATTAAACTCTTATCATGCATTAGAAGAATGTAAACATATAAAACAATAATGCACAAACATAAGGATACCATATTTATGTGAAAAAAACAAGAAGGGAAAAAACACTATATGGATTAGATCACATATATGTGAATTGCAACAACAAAGACAAGAAGGCTCACTGCCAAGGGCTCACTACCCAAAAAATAAGAAAGGCTCCTTGTCATTTGACACACTACTAAGAATAAAGAAGATAGAATAATACTATTACAAAGAGACACACTATCTCAAGGAAACAAGAGAAATTTACCACTGAAACTTGATTCCATTCGCAACCTTTTTCTCACTACCTCCAGCAACTTCAAAAACAATACAAATATAGACCCTACTTCTCACTACATTGGAGTCATAGGAAATAATCTCACACTTAATTCACTATAACTAATCAAATTTTCATATTTTGTACACCTTCTCCAAATCCACCCTCATCTACAATAGTTTACCTTTCTTATATACTATCCTCAACCTAAATAATACCAATTAGTTTGACCTTAATGAAACATATGCACCTAAAATATGCAACACCAAAATAGGTTGACACCAAACACCTCTAGGGTGGAAAGAAGTGAAGGAAAAACACACCAAGAGTTAACTAGGAACCAAATACACATCACCACACTTCTCAACACTTCTAAAAACAACAATCAACCTTTGTAATTAGCGCTCACATGCCAGGTTGATCAAACACAGGTACCAACACTAACAAGTGACTGAAAAATTCCTCTCCAAGCCTGTAAACATCTTGTGAACCACATATCAACACTCCAAAAAATCTTAGAATATTCCATATTATTAGACTATTCACTACTTCAAGTACTGTGACCACCTGAAACTCAAGAAAAACTTCATTCTATGCAACCAAATATATTGGCACAAACATCCAACACATTTCCTTGTGAAATACCTCAAAACCTGAAACTTCAAGAGAAAGTGGATACAAATAATATAAGAACACTACTAGATTTGCAACACCAAAACCTTTACTACAAAGAAATACAAAGAAATCTCATTTCTCCTAGACACCCTATTTCACCAAACATACATATTGTCAAACACATCTTCCACTATAGTATGATCCAAAACTTGAAACTTTGGATATAACACCTTTGAAGACCTTTAATCATCATGTCAAACTACACAAGAATATCTTTATCCATGAATAAATGTGGAGAAAACCACTAAACACACCTCGGTCAAACTAAATGAACCCTTTTATTCAAATTCTCCCAAAAGCACTTGGAAATCAAGTGAACCAAATTCATCAACAACACATAATTATCTCTTAAATCAATGAAAAAAATTGATGACAACACCATAACATAGTTCTATACTTCCAACATCAGAAATCTCCCCCAACACAAGTCATACTAACAACCTTCGAAACGATATTGAAGTGAGACATCCATGACAACTAGAAACATTGTGTTGAAATCAATACTAGTAGAATTCCAACACTCACTTCTTACAAGTGGTTGACATCAATGAAAAAACCCAAAAAACTCACAAACAACTCAATCTTCCAACAATCTCCCACTTTTTCATTGATCACAACACTTTCTTTCTAAAAAACAATAAACAAGAAAAGCAACCAACAACAAATTTGTAGTAAGAAGTACTCACACTTACTGGGACAAAACTCATTCTTCAAATACTTCACATACTTCTTCTCCCCTTACCTAAGTATTTCTTATGATTTTCTCAACAATCTTGCTCTTGAACACTCTTGTGATCGTTAGACCATATTATTTCTAGCTTTCTCCCTCTTTGATATCAATTATTTCCTTATGTTTTTTCAATATTTTCTCTTCTACCCCTTTTAAATCAATGGAAAAGGTCCATAAACATTAGAAACTTACAAGGTTTAATCTGAATTTTCAATTTGATTTTATTTTTAATCCCAATTGTTGGTTGATTTATGTTTGTTAGTTTAAGGACTAACAAAATTGCAAGATCTCTTAAGGCTATGAGCGGGATCTACTGTAGCAGCATGGGTTTGAATGGAGATTCTATAGGTGACGAAGATACAAACACAAATGATGATGATGGTGTTTGGGGGTTGGTTCTTTTCCTTCCAATGCCTCAATGGTGCTATTTTCTTGGGGAGTGTGAGGCTCTTTCCTCTCATCTGGTGTTGTGTGGGAGTTGGATTGGGACCTCCTCTTGTGTGGTACTTTCTCTCCTTCCTCTACTCATGGGTCATTTTGATGTTGTTGTTCCTGGCTTGACTAGAGGAGGCTATCTTTTTCTCCCTCTCTCATTTTGGTTGTGTTTTCCCTTCTTGATTTTATTCTAGCTACTCCCCTTGTAGTGGGTTTGTGTGTGTGTTAGTTTCTTTGAGGAAGCATTTATCATCAAATTTTGCACCTCTCCAACAACCTTATGGTAAATTCAATGAGTGGGGGACCAATTTATGCCTCATTGAATACCTATGAGATTTTTATAGTAAGTTGATTCTTCTTTGAGTTTGGAGAAAAGGGTAGAAGGAAATGTAAATATAAAACATGAAATGGTGATGTGCCAAATCTTTTACAACATTTCAAACACAATTCCTTTTCTATGAATGATATGTTAAACATAGAATGCCACAAACCTTCATTTTTGGGAAGAGAACAAACATCAAAGGCTCAATACAAGCACAATGTAGTCTTTCAAATCTCCCTATAGGAAGTGTTCATTAATGTTTGATCAAGCATTAAAGTTCCAAAAGTTAACCAAAAAAATTTAGAAATTACATAAACTCTTCCTCCATTTATAACATAATATGAAGAAATAATAACCCTTAAAGAAACTAGAGAAGTTTGATAGAAATAATCCAATTACTACAGGTTATCACTATATCATGTAAGCCTACAACATGAAAATCAACTACTCAAACTATTTGAATTAAGCTTAACATAGTGTTTATTTATGAATGAAAGCATAAAGAATGAAACTTGAGAAAGGACATAACATGCATAGGTTCAAATATTTCTTCCAAACAGTTCATGCTTAAATATCAAATGAACTTTAAAACTAAGGTCGGATGCCAATCTGATAATAGTTTGAGCTAAAACAATATAACATGCCAGAGAAAAGCAATATAATGTCAATTCTACTCTTGAAAATATCTCTATCTCTAATGAAAAACTAAAAGAACTTTTTCTTCAAAAAAGGGGACTTAAGCAACTTGAAGGAAAATAAATAAATTCTATTGTCACCTCTCATTTATAGCTGAAAAGGGAGAACTGTCGTCGATGTCCAAGAAGTAAATATTGCTAGATGCTAGTATCTAATAGCTTACAATCTAATTGTAGATCTTTAATTAGGTCACAAAAATATTTTCTCATTAATTCTCAGCTGCCACATTTATGTCATTTAAATATTTAGCAACTTTAGATTGTTATCTAAAAATGATTAGATCCTAGAAAATAGCTTGGCAGAAATTTGGTTGACCAATCACATGGATCGATAATGTCGAATTGAAGTTTCCAACCTAAAAATAAGAAAGCGTTGGATGTTGTGGATATGGTTTCTGATATGTGGTTGTCATTGATGTCAACACTATTAGCATTTGGTGTATTGAAGACTGCATATGTCGAGGATATTGAGAAAATTATAAAATAAAGTATTCCTGGTTCCTAGTTGAATTGTGCAGGTCAAGAAGGCATTGTTCTTTTTATGTTGAAGATTAGCTAATGTGGATTAAATGGTTTATTGATGAATGTTTCTAGATCATCTACCATGTGTTTCATAGGCCTACGTGAAGTTTTGAGTAGTGGTCTGACAGTATATTGCTGGTCTCTATCAGTTTTCCTGAATGAAGTTTGTGTAATTCTTGTTTTCTTAGTTGTTGCAGATGCTTCTCTATTGGTTCTTGGTGTTCTATGGTGTCTCTAGATCATTCTCTATACTTTTGGTACATCCACATTATTCAGAGAGTTCGTGGTTGAAGATCTTATCTTGCACATGTTCGATTTTCCTTGTTCTTGGCCGACATGTTGATGATAGCATGTTGTGAATCTTCGAGGTGTAATTAATTAAAGTTGTCTCACATTGGAGATATTATTTTGGGTGTCCACTATGTTGTGGCTGACCTTGGTGGATTCACATTAAAAGTCTATTTATAAATTTGAGATGACATTACAATTATTTTTTATTTCCTTGGCCGATGAAGTGGTGATGGAATTTCATGTAGTGGATATATAAGGTCATTTAGTTCATTATTGAAATGGATGCTTCGTGTGCTCCTATGTGTGTATGTGTGAATATCATTCGATTGTTGAGCAAAGTGAAGAATAATGTGAGAAGTGTGAAGAAGTGTTAGGCGTAATTGGAACTATAATCAGGCTTGTGAAGAAGCTATTTTCTTAGTTCACAAATCTTGGATGGCTTTAATCCAAACCCTATTGTTGGACAGTGAGTCCTCTTTTGTAATTGAGAAATGAGCTCTAGGAAATTTGATTGAATGCATGTGTATTCCCCTTATCATTATTTTTATACTTCTAGCAGAGTATAATCTTGTGGACTAACATCCACCATGATTTTTCCCCAACAGGATTTCCACGCAAAAAATATTTGTATTCTTTGCCTCTCTGATGTGTTGATTGTTTATGGTTAATTTCTTATTCATTAGATTTGAGATTAAGTTAAGACTAGTAAGAAAAGTTTCATTCTTTGATACAACTGATTCATCCCCTCCTCTTAGTTGTGTGTCATTGCTTTTCCAAAAAAAAGAGACTAACATGCTCTGAAAAACTCTACTACTGATGAGATCAAAGATGCTGAAAGCAATATCATGGCTATTGAAGCTTTGGTGAGTGCCTTGACAGATGTGTTGTTTTTTTATGGTTAATTTCTTATTCATCAGATCTGAGATTAAGTTAAGATTAGTAAGAAAAGTTTTATTCTTTGATACAAGTAATTCACCCCCCTCTCAGTTGTGAGTCATTGTTTTTCCAATAGAAAGAGACCAACATACTCTGACAAACTCTAGAAGAGATTTCACTTCTTTAAAGTACAACCTACCCACAGTGAAAAGATGACATTTCGAGCAGGAAGGGATTCTCAAGTTTAAGAAAATTGTCTTTGAGAAAAATATACACCAAGCTCACACGTGCCCCAACTTTCTTCTGATAAAAATGATAACAAAAAGGCTACGCAACCACCACATGGTACATTACACACCTTTTGGAAACACTTTTTCTTTGAGTGCGGATTCATCCCAAAGCCAAAAACATATAAAAGTTGAGAATAAAAAAGAAGATTAAGGAAAAACTGCTTCATAGTTCAGCCAACTCACAGGGGGTCTTCGTGTGCAAGGCACAAACCTAGAGCTTTGGTGATTCCTAGAGTTTGAGGAAATAAAAACTTTGCACTCCCATTCCAAATAAGTCAGTTAGATGAGAACACAAATGACATTATATGCTTGATCCAACTCAAATGCTTCCTTGAAAGAAACAACTTCCCAACTTGCTGAAATAGCCCCAAGATGATAATAGAGACGAGAAAGAGGAAAGACCTTGTGCTGGATAACATAAATGGTGGGCATCATGATTGAACCTGGGAGCTCTATAGAATTCTAAAGCTTATGTTTGATTGCATCCATGATTTTCTCAATTGATAGCACATCTTCATCCAGTGAAAAAAGGGAAGGAAAACTAAAGCTAAGCGAAACATTGAAATCCTTCTTGATTTTGTCGACCCTTTTTTTCAACACTACTTGAAATTCCTTGCTCCTTGCTATAACTTTGTGTCAATTGATGAACTCGCTCTCCTTGCTGGAGGCGGCCCTTCGATCTAGAATTTTTTCACTTTTTAGCCTGGCCTCATCAGTGGCCACACACAATCTGGAAATTAGGCTTTGCTATTCTGCTACTTGGGGAGCATATACCTATAGAATTTGGTTAGCCAGCAGGCCAACCTTTCCATTTAATTCTTGAGCATCCCTCAAAAACTATAGGGCTAGTTTGAGGATGGAAACCACAACTATGATCCATTCCCAATGTGTGGATATCAGACTTTTCAATATTGGGAGGGTCCCAAATCCTTGTGCAGTAGTTAACTCCTAATAGAACTAAGCCTCTCTCGCTCTTTCATTCTCCTCCATTTGATTCTTGTCTTGGAGGGTATTTGCAAGTTCAAATCTCAATTTATTCCGATCTCTTCATCGCGAGCCTATAGAGAAGACGTGAGCTCTCTTCACTTTTCTGCTGCCACCTGGGCCTTTTGCAATTTGTCGAAAGCTTGAGATTGGACATTGTCTAGCTCTCTCTGTATGTTTTCTTGAGTACCTTGGTACTCCTTGTTCATCTGGCACTTAGTAGCAAGCTCAACTCTTAGCTTTTCAATTTCATCATATAGCTAAATTTGTTCACCTTGGGCCTCATCGAGCAACTTGGTTGCTTCTCCTTGTTGATTTTGTATTTTTCTTATGCAGGCCATCTCAACATCTTTGGCCTTGATCTATGTCTATAGCCGAAGCTCATTGTTTCCTTTACATTTTTCAATTTTTCCTTGTGCTTCTTCAATTTCCTATCCAACCTTTTGTAATCCACATATACCACATTCTGGGTGCCCTTAGCTAGGACCACTTTGTCGCACAAGTGAGTTTCATTTAGATCTAGACCCATGGATCAAATGTCCTAATCCTCCATTTGCATTTGTCCCTTGGGCTTGGACACGAGTGGCTTCATGGTAGTGATTATAGATCATTCCACTATTCATTGAAGCAAGCTTCAATCTTCTTGGTTGCTGGCACCATAGTGTTCTTTAACAGTCTTTTCTACTTTATTGCTTGTCATGCCCACTTGCTCGCATCAAAATTCTCTTGGAGACTTTGCGGGGTTTCAATGCTTTGTGCTACAATGGAAGCACCTAGAAGGAGACCAAAAAGGGAAAAAATGGAGAAACATTGGATGTATGAGCATGCGGGGTGGCAAATGGGAGTGTAATCATGGAAAAAGGCAGGATACTGAACTGTGATTGGGTTGGTGGAAAACCAATTGGGGTGAAAAGAGAAATAGGTAGAAGGAGATATGTTTTCCTAGGGACGAATGGAACTAGACTAATGGGCAGCATGGATTATTTAGCTTTTTCAATGGGGACCCTTGATAGAGAAATCAAAGAATTAATCATGGCTAAAGTGGATGTTGCTCATTCGACATGCAAGGTTACTCCACAAGTTTCATCACTAAAGATGGTTGGGGGTTCACTAAGTACCAAAAGCTCAAGATCCATAAATAGAGGATTCTTTTCTATAGATGGGGGTAGAGGAGTAACTAGAGATGAAAAGGCAAGAAGAAGAGAGGGAGTAAAACTTACTTGGGCCATATCAATTTTAAACACTTTGTAGAATAGACTCCACTTCTTCTCCTTTGGCCAATGCACCAAGTGCACCTAGATCCTAGAATCATCTTCTCTTTGCATGATCAAAACTGGTATGTTCTGATCCTTTGGTGACCAATCCCACCAAAACTTTTCCTTTGATAACCATAATGAACCTTATTAGGGATTGTTAGGTTCTTTTCCCTTTGCTTTGGGAACTGATGGAGGATGTGACTTGTGAGTCCCTTTGCTTTGAGCCTCTTCTCCTGTCAGATTCCTAAGAATGGGAAATATGACAAAAAAGCTGCTCTTGTTCAATCTCATGACTTGTCTTTGGATTTCTATTTTCGGTATCAGCTTCTTGATCGTAAACCTCATTGAACCTTTCATCATGTGCCTAAAAATATCCGAAAAGGGAATTGAGGCATCTCATATCTTGTTGGAACCTATAGAAATATGGCTTCTTCCTTTTTGAAAATCTCCTGTGTTTCAATTGTGTACTAAAGGATTTACCCATTGGGAGGTTCCTCTAATACTCTGCCTACACTATATAAAATTTCAGCCATTTTGGTCATTTGAATTGTATGCAGGCCAAGTCAATGTATATTTCTCACCTTTCCTGAGTTAGATTCCCCCTTCACTCAAAATACTCCCAACTCTCATGTTTTAGAGTTGGGAGTTGCTTTGTCAAATTGTAGTCCCATGTGTCATAGATAAGGACCAGGTCTAGGATCACCAGAAGGTTTGTAAGTTCACCCTCCCCCTTCCACTTCCCCGATGTCACCTGACTATTGGTGATGCTAAAGGTGATCAGATATAGCCTTGTCTTATTCCTTCTAGTGAAATAGGCATTGTTGGAAAGGATTTCTTGACGACATGCCTCCAACGCAAAAAAATTATCTATTACAAATACAAGGAGTCTGATAAACGTGAAATACTCTCCTAAGAAATAATCCAACAGGTTCGGTGAATTCTTCATCCATTGCAAGACATTAGGAGAGAAACAACTTGTAAGTCATGGGAGAAAATCGTGAAGTACCGACCTCATGAAATAATCCAAAAACCAATATTAATTGCATGTTCTTGACAATATATAATTCCACATAGAAACTAGCTAATAGAAGCCATTTACATCGAGCCTAGACACTAGCAAACTTTTCTCAAGCAACTTAGAATTTTGATGCAAAATCAAGTGGACCAAGAAAGAAGAATATTCAAATTTTTACTCAGTATCATAGTTATTCAATTGCTCTCTAGCATCCCTTCGGTTACTACATCAAAAAATTCATAATACTTCTAAATTTTCTTCCTTTTAATCATGAAAGCTAGGCCCATCAGGAAGGGATGGACATCCTCATCATCATCAAAACCATAAATCCAAGCCAACATTGAGAAAATAGACTGTGTGTCTTTCTTGAACTTTCTAAATGCAAGCGGAAAAGAAAAGTAACCCCTCTCTGGTCTTTCCTTTGTCTCATCCTCATAAAATCTTCCCTTCTTGGTTCTCTCCTCCCAAAAAAATTCCATCATTTCTTCTTCAAAACATTCAGCACCCCAGGTTGTAGGGATACACAACATATCACATATGGCTGCCACATGAATTTTAACCTTGATCCTATCACCCACAATAGTCCTTGTCTCCTTGTTGAATCTTTTGGCACATGCACCTACCAACTCTAGGAATGGGTGTATGGAAGGTAACATGAGCTATAGCAAACCACAATTCCAGAGCCGAGCTACAAAATTTTTAGATGACTCGTGCTACACCATTCTTTGGAATGCACCCTCCCTAAGACTTTTAGGGTTGGATGTCGACTTGGGGTCAAAAATATTATTGAAAAAATCTTGTACCACCTCTCTCCCAAAGCAATTATCTAGTTGCACTTATTTGTAACATTCAAATGGTCGATCCTTAGGTGCTAGGTCATTGGAAAATTAATTCCTCCTTAAGATATTAGCATAACTCAACCTTTTAGCTAAGGCTCCAACCTTTCTATCAAATATTGATGCTTCCACCATGGCTGTGTTGTGAAGTTGCAAAGAGTTTCTTTGATGAAATAGCCACTTTCTTCTCTCTACTTAGAAAAATAAGCTTTTGAGTGTAGTTAATTCCCTTTGTATGTACATGTAGTCAAGGCTCTTTCATTACCATTGATCCATCAAATATTTCCACCAAGGTGATACATGTGGATTTGGGATCCATATCCCTCAAGAATTCTGAAAATGCCACGAGAATGGAACTAGTAAATTCTCTCTGCCACCTCTTTCACAAATAAGCTAATTACATTGAAAAACATGCCTTTAGCTATGAAAAACATGTTGATGTAGTGCAAAGTAGTCTTGAAAAGAAATACATATTTAATTTTTTAGAAGTTAACATGTTAATCCATGTCTTTTCATACAAGCTTGAGCTGGCTAATGCTGATGATGGAAAAGGACACGTCACCAATTAGCATATGAAATCATTTAATCTCAACACCAAAATTTATTTCTCAAGACCTCTTGTCATATTTTTTGTATGATTCATCTTTTCCCTCCAACTATTTTAGTATTTTCTTCCTTGTTGTCTGACCAAAAAAATGGAATTCCTATTGGTTGGGTTTCCCGACACATCTTCTCTATATATAACTATTCCACCTTATTCTAATATTCATTCGAAAAAATAGCCTTTTAAGTTTAGCAAGATTTTCCTGTTATCTCCCATTCCACTAGCTTTTGTTGCTTTGACATAATGTCGGCTAGCCTAGGCACTCCTATTCGGATTCTAGGACAGGGTATATGTAGGATAATCATGGAAAAAATAGGCCCTTAAGTGGCGAAAAATTTAGAAAAATCAAAGTTAGGAAACTTGAGATAAAAATATGAATAAGTTATCCATATTATTTCAAAAATATGTAAATAGAATTTTTAGCAAATTGAATGTAGTTTCTAAACTACTAGGTTTTTTTTTTTTAAATCTATTTTGGTGAAAATTTGAAATTTCAATGCATTAGTACTTAAATTTTAGGGAAAAATAAGTAGGTGTATGTTTGACCACCCTAACCACAATAAAATGATAATATTTTTTTATAATATTTTAGATATAAGTAGAGGACTCATTTATTGATGTGATGCATATTTTTCTGTAATTTATTTCCAAGTAAATAATTAATTATGAATTTTTTATTACAACTTAAAAAAAATATAAAAACTAGTATGTCTGACCACCTTAACTTGGTCAAAACTTCATGAAATTCATTTTTTTCTTTTTTTAATCCTATAGTATGTGAAGCGTAGAATGTGGCACATGTTTTAGATTCAAAAATTATGATACCATTTGAAAGCTATAGATGTTTTTCAATCAACTTATCAATTAGGACTTTAGTCATACTTCTAATAGAAAATGAATAATAATAATTTATTAAATTCAAAATAAATCATAATTTATATTGGTGGAAAGGTGAGAATCTACTTTAAAACCCCTTTTCATTTCATCAATTTTGGGTAAAAAAAAGTTGTCAGCCACATACCCTACACATACCCATCATATCACCACTTTTTGGCCCATCATTATCCTGCACATACCCCATGGAGACCACAATACCCCTTTGTGGGGGAGGTCACTTGTGATAGAATTAAGTGTATAGTTAAGAAGTGTGACTGCTTCATTCTCGTTGCATTCATGTGGGTAGTCGACTTCGACTACCTTGAAGATGAGACCCAGTTGAGAAGCAACTACAACATTGTTTCTCATTTTTTTGCCTCCTTACTTTACTTGAATATTTCCAAGCCCATGATAATTGAGTTATGCCACTAGATTTTTTACTTTGTACTGCTAGAAGGGCTTTGTGAAATAGTGCAAGTGGCTATCCTTGGTGTTGACATTTTGAGCGCCATGGATATCCACAGGTACATTGATTATGGAATGGACATAGCTTGGCTGCCTTTCCACACTGACTTCCACACCATGGACCTTGATAGCCATTCTTTCTCATCTCTACTAGTGGCCATCTTCTTGCTACAACAGTACAACGTAGAACATGTTTCTAGGCTCGATTGGAAGAAACACTTTGAGTTTCTAGTGTATAGTTGCGGTAATGAGAAATGAGGTCTGTGTTGTGTGGAGCTTGCATGTGATGTGTGTTCAATGCACTTTTGCATCTTGACATAGAAGAAGAAAACCTGATGATGAACCACTTCAACTAATTTCATAGTTGGAGGCTTATCCTTACTGGTTTTTGCACATTGCCTCCTTTTTGCTTCTTTTGCTCTGTGACTCTTTTTGAGTTTTTCTCGAGAGAGCTTCATGCTTAAATTTGAGGCTCAAGCTTGTATAACATTGTAAATTTTTTATGAATATAATATAATACAATAATTTTCTACTTCCTCTATTCTTTTCTCATGACTTATTCTCAAAAATAAAATGTATTTACAAATTTTTTTTTACATACAACACATAACTATGAAAATTTTTAACTGTGTATTTTAATAGAACAATTTTAGATAAATACATTCACCAATATATCCAAAGAGTTACCATGCATATATTCAAGCCATACACATTCTTTTCCTTGCATGCGCTGATGTGGAAGGATCCCTTCCATAGCATTTCAAATTTTGTATGTTGTCTTGGTTTCACAGTGCACTCATTGTACTTTAGTACTAGGCTCCCTTCCTTGAAATCTGGGTTGGAGGTCTTTTTATCAAACCACTACTTCACTGTCTATTGGTAGCCAATCATGGTCCCATAATCCTTTTCTCTATCTTCTTCAAGTTTGAGGAGTTACACCAACTGTACTTCCATCCCACCACTTTCTTCAATCTCCAAGTCTTTTCGTAGTTGCAAGGTAGGGATTTCGATGGAAATATGTAAAACTACCTCTCTTCCGTATACTAGTTCATAAGGAGAGGCCTTTAGGATCTACTTGGGAATAATCTAGTCTACCCATAGAGCATCTCGCAAGTGCTTGTGCCAATCCCTTTGATGCACTTCATTAACCTAATTAGGATTTTGTTGGTTGACTCTACTAACCCATTTCTTTGTGGGTAGTAATTTGATGAATTTTTAAGGTAAAATCCATTTTTGATAGCAAAATATGGCATCCCTAAACCTACAAAATCTTGTGCCTTTTTGGATATTATGGTTTTTGGTGAACCAAATCTGGTTACCAACTCTTCAAGGAAGTTGACGATCTTGCCCTCCATAGCATTTTTCAGGGTGACGGCCTTTGTCCACCTTGTGAAGTAGTCGACCGCCATAAGGATCCACTTGTGGCCAACATAGGAAATAGGATTTATCATTTTGAAAAAATTCAAACCCAATTGAGTGAAGGGTTCCTTAGTTACAATTGGGCTCAAAGGCAAAGTGGAATTCTTTCTCTTACCAATAAAATATTGGCATTAAGGACAAATTTTCACTAGATGGTGCACTTTAGAAAACATGGAGGTCCAATAATATCCCACTCACATTATCTTCAAGGTGATAGTCTTGGAGGAGAAATTTCCACCTTCAGGTCTGCTATGAAATTCATTAAGAACTTTTTCTTCCTGCGGCTTATCCGAGAATTAGAGTAGGACACCATTCTAATTTAATTTAAATGAAATAAACTTAGTTAATATATACCTCGTGCCTTGCAGTCAGTAGTATTTCCTTTTTTGAGGTGAAAGGTTTATCGAGTATTGTCCCTTTTACATATACTACATTTGATCTATCACCCCTGACTCATTGGACTCAAATTGGTTTGTGTAAACTTGATCGGTCTCCTTCTCGGCTATGAAACTTGATTCCTACACAAGATATTCACACAAACCTCTTCCCCAAACCAAATAGGTTGGTTTGATGTTGACATCACTATAGCATCTTGGTGATGCAATTTTCCCTCTTCTCAATTATCTTAGTGCATTTGGTGATGTACTCCTATACACTCAAATGTGCAACTTGAATAGTGATTCTATTGGTTGACACCAAGTGTTGGAACTTCTTTAGGCTTTTAACAATGGAAAAATATTTTTTTTCAACAAAGTTATACATGGCTTCATATCATTTAAGAGTTCTTGAATGAAATGCGATATGATGCTCTTTGTTACTTCTTTCATCCTTCTGAGTGAGTACCAAAGCTATGCTATGTTGGCCACTATATATATAGAGTAAAAAATCTTTCAAAAATTCCAGGTTGGCTAACACCAGAGTGTTAGATAGCTACATTTCCTTCAAGGGTACATTTGAAAATTAGGTTCCTTTTGACCATCAGTGTGATGGGTCTTGTGATCCCTACGAAATTTGAAATGAACTTGATGAAAAAAATGATCTTTCCTAGAAAAGATTGTAGTCCCTTGTGATTTACTTGTAGAGGTAACTCCATTATAGACCTCACCCTTTTGGGGTCTATTGCTATTCTCTCCTTTGAGACCACAAAACCAAGTAGCTTTCCTTGGTGCATCTCAAAGGCACATTGTTTGGGATTCAAATAAATCTTGAATTGTTGAAATTTTGGAAAACCTACTCCAAATGATCAAAGTGATCATTTTTTGACTTTGAAAATACCGTTAAGTAATCTAGATATATTAGAATATTCATAGTAATTAATCCTCTGAAAGCAATATCCATTGCTCATTGAAAACTCACACAAGCATTTGAAATTCCAAACAACATTTTTGAGTATGCAAACATTACCCACTTAGTGGTAAACATTGTTTTATGTTGGCCACCTTCTTTTACATATACCTAGTTATAACCTAAGAAACCATCAAACAATGAAAAAATCTCTAATCCAACCATGGTTTGTAGGATCTACTCCATTGATGACATAGGGTAGTGGTCTTTGAGAGAGGCTTTATTCAAATCTCTGAAATCAACACATACCCTAATATCACCATTATTTTTCTAAATTAGTACTAGATTGGACACCTAGGTGGAATTCTTAATCAGATATATGATTCTTGATTAGATTAATTTGGTGAGCTCTTGTGCCATCAACTCTTTGACCTTTGGATTGACTGGCCTTGTTTTTCTCGAACGAGCTTTGATTCTTCTACCAAGTCAATAATATGTTGAATTATGCTTGGATCATACCCTCTAAGATCATCATAAGTCTAGGTTATGGCCTTGTCATATCTAGGACATAGATCATTTAGTCTTTCCTTGTCCCTTTGTGGAATGTCCCTTCTGAACTTTGACTTTCTACCACTTCGGACATCAATTGAGCTTCATAATCCCTTATGTCTACAATGAACCTTTGTTTCCATTTCTTGCATCCTCATAGTCAAAAAGAATTTCAAGGGAGATTAAATCTTCAGGAGACTTATTCTCTTTTAACTAGATAATCTACCCTTAAGGAGATTCTACTCTTGACTATGAACAATGAGAAGCTCTTCCTAGTTTCTGTAAAATGGAAGTGATCTAAAAATCATCCTCAAATACTTGCCAATTTTGATCATTGCTAGGGATTCTTGTACAAATGATGATCTATACTACATTCTACTTGGTTGTTGAATCGAAAGTTGGTTCAAATTGCAAACTGATTGAATCCATTTGATCAACAACATAGTTTTGAGATCAAGGAATAACTTGTATATTGAAAGCTTCAAAAATCTCAATAAGATCCCATATTTGATGTTTGTATGACTTCATTCTTATATTCTTCACAACCGCTTTCCCATAGACTTGGCTCACAACTAAATCTAAGTCTTTGAATTCTTGCATTCTCTTTACACCCATTCGTTCTACAAGAATCATACCATGAACCAAGGCTTCATATTCCACATCATTATTCAAGCATGAGAACTGAAAATGATAATCCTTGAGGGTCTCTGATCTTGTTAGGGACACTAATCAGACACCCACTCCAAAACCAACTTTGCATTTGGTTTCATCAAAGTCTAAGGTCCATAAATGGTTGTCACCTGGATCATCATATTCCTCTTTATCCTTTATCAATTTTAAAAAGACTTGATCATCATCGAAAATCACATTGGTGCCTAGTCCTGTCTCATGGAAGTTGTCGAATGGGTTAGATTCGATGAATTGGTTGAGGGGCACCTCTTCCTCGAGAGTTCGGTCATTTGTGTCTTCTTCATCTTCTAACATCTCTACACAATATCTCTCCCTTTGCAAGAAAGAGGTATGTGCTTCTTCAAAGCATAGGACTGAATTTTCCACTATGTGTTCTAGATGCAAAGATTTGGATAGGATTTTCATCTTCATCCCATGCTTGGTCCTCAATATTAGGTGAGACTAGTCAAGCACTAAATATCTACCACTTTCTTTGTGGTGAAATCTCTTGAAAGACACATCTCAAGGACTGGGAGAATTTCTATCACCATTACTTCTTGTGTGACCTTTTGTCTTGGACATGAGAAGAGGGTTAAATAAAAATATTTTATCTGACTGATGGTTAGGACCTTCTTCCCATCTAATTGCATGATTCCCTTCTCAAGGGACTCATACTTAAGTTTTAGGGCATCGACTAATTGTTTTGGCATGACTATTGTACTAGCCCCCGAATCAATCATGTTATTATGAAAATTTTTATCTCCCACAATGAGTGTTAAAAAGAAGGCGTGGGATTCAACTTGCTTACCTCTTTCTCTTTTGCATTTTCTATGTCATTCACAAAAACTAAAAATTTTAGAGCTTGAGGTTCTGATGTTGATTCTTTTTCTTGATCTTGATCTCACAACATAGTTGCATCTGTTTGTGATACTTGTTCTTCCTTCTCTAATTTTTCCCAAAGAAACATCTTTTGTTTAGGAATGGATATAACATTCTATAGAGAAACGTTAGTAGGAACCTTCTTCAGTTGTTCCACCACATTGAGCATTCTGACTAGATGGGCCTTGGGCTTAAATAGTAGTATATCTTTTGTCTTCGGAGGAAAATGATCCATCATGAATGGGCTCAGTATCTTGTCCATGTCCTTCTCTGGCAACAGTGGAGTTCATGACTATTGATTAGATTAGCCTATGGCCTATGAAGCTTGCTTTTGTTATAGCACAGTTGTCATGGTTGAGGATGTGACAAAGCTTGTTGTATGTATTCTCTCGTGAGCCTTCTTTTGGATCTTGTGTTGTAGTCAAACTATACTTGTGGAGCACTAGTTTTCGGAGCTTTGTTCATAAATGTTGCAACTTCTTCCTCCATCCATGAAAAAAGTGCTTGATCAGGCACAAAATCCGACTCTTCCTCTAAAGAAATTTCTTGCATTTGCACTCTAAAGCAGGCATTTTCCATTTTAGGGGAATCAAATTTTTCCACATTCAGGAGCACACCCTTATTTCTTTGTTCTGCTATCTTCTATTGCATATTTCCCCTCAGACAATTTTGGGGCATGTGACTATCACTGCATGGGAAGCACTGTACATTCTCATCTTCCACCATGTTGTTATAGCCTGTGACTAACTCTTTACTTTGGATGTCCTTGATTGTCTCTAGTGGCATAATGACTAGAACTATCTAGTTTGTGGACACCGCTTGTTGACTTCCTCCTCTTGAGGGTCCTTGGTACATGTTATGTTGATAGAATGGCCTTCCTCCACTATAGGTTCGAGTGGTGTACTTCAGAGGTGTCTCTTGTTGTAATTTGATGAGAACTAACTTGTTAGTGAAAGAATGCATGAGACTCTTCACATCGTTGATGCACACTGCTATAGAGGAAGAGCCTAATGTGCTTGGTTGCACAATAGGGTATACATACATGGATTGTGGCATGGCTTGTCTTGCTAGTTGTGTAGTAGAAGTACTTGGAGTAGATTCTTCTTGAGGACCACTAGAGATTTTTGCAAACATAGGCATCAGAGGTCATGGTGGAAGCTTTCCAACATCGATCAAACAATTTTCTACATGTACAACCAATTGGTATGCGTCAGGTAAGATATCCCCTCTCATAGAGGTTATCATAACCACAATGTTTGAATTGAAAGCCTTCAGGTAGAACATAAATGCCATCACAACTAGAGGCTAAGAAATGACATGGATTCTTTGCTAGGTTTTGTGAAACTTCATGTTGAAGTCACTCATGGCCTCTTGTGGAGCTCTTTTGATAGTGATTATTTGATGGAGTAACAAAGAGTGATCTCCCTTCTCCAAGAAGCATTTGAACAACCTTTCTCTTAGATGATCTCAAGAGTGGATAAAACCAGAGGCCAAATATTGTTACCAATCTTGAACCTTTCCTTTAAAAGAGGCAATTAAAAACCTAAGGGAAATATTTTCCTTTGCTATATTATGTACCTTACATACCTTTGCTATATCTTGAAGGTGTTCAGAGGGGGTTTTGAAGTCTTCTCTAGAAAACTTTAGAATAGATTTGAGGGAATTAGTGGGTATGGTAGGCCATACATCTAGGGGCATAAGTGGTTGTAGCAGACTACCACTATCCTAGGTTACAAAATTTCTAGGAGCAGGGCTAGCTAAGTGATCCATGCAGAGCACATTCCTATGTATCAGATATACTAGTATTCAGATTTGGAAATTTTGGCATCCAGGTGGGGTAGATAAGGCTCTAGATTCTGGGCTCTCACTTCTTTCTTGATTACTCCTTACAGGTGATACATAACATGTAGCTATTCTTCTCCTAGATACCAAGGTGGGTAATTGGGAGTACTTGAAATGGCCTCTTGAGGATGCTCTTGTTTGGAATCTAGACATGAAATTTCTAGCTTCTTTCCCTGGCCTGAATTAAGAACTACTTCTGACTTCTAATCAGGCATTCAAAAAACTTTGAGTCCCACTAGGCATGCCAAAAAAGAATTGTTGATCATCAAATCTTGTGACTCTCTAACAGCCTTATGGGAAATTCAATGAGTGGGGGACCAATTTGTGCCTCATTAAATAAAAGTTTGAGATTTTTATAGAAAGTCGTCTCTTCTTTGAGTTTGGAGAAAGGGTAGAAGGAAATGTAAATATAAAACATGAAATTTTGATATGTCAAAGCTTTTACAACATTTCAAACCCAATTATTTTTCTATGAATGATATATTAGGCACATAATGCCATAAATCTTCATTTCTAGGAAGAGAACGAATAGAAAAGACTAAATACAAGCATAGTGTAGTCTTTCAAATATCCCCGCAGGAAGTGTTCATTAAGTTCTGATCAAGCATAAAAGCTAAGTTAACAGAAAAATATTCAGGTATTACATAAACTCTTCCTCCTTTTATAGCATAATATGAAGAAATAATAACCCTTAAAGAAACTAGAGAAGTTTGATTGACATAATCCAATTACTATGTGTTACCACTATAGCATGTAAGCCTACATAATGAAAATCAACTAATCAAACTATTTGAATTAAGCTTAACATAGTGTTTATTTCTGAATGAAAGCATTAAGAAGAAAACTTGACAAAGGCTATAACATGCAAAGTTTCAAATATTTCTTCAAAACATTTCGTGCTAAATATGAAATGAACTTTCAAACAAAGGTTGGATGCCAATAGATGATAATAGTTTGAGGTAAAAAAATATAACATCCTAGGGAAAACGGTGTTCTGTCAATTCTACTTCTAAAAATATCTCTATCTAATGAAAAACTAATAGAACTTATTTTTCTTCGAAAAAGGGGATTTGAAGGAAAACTTTTTTTTTTTGCCGCCTCCCATTTATAGTTGAAAAGAGAGAACCATCGTCGATGTCCTAGAAGCAAATAGTCCCATATGCCAGTATCTGATAACTTACAATGTGATTCTAGATCTTTAATTAGGTTGCAACAATCTTTTCTCATTAATTTTCAACTACCAAATTTATGAAATTTAGATATTTAGCAAAGATTGGGTATGTGCAGGATCATGATGGGCCAAAAAGTGGCAATATGTAACTATATGATGGCCCATGTGGTGACAACTTTTTTACCTAAAATTGATGAAATGAAAAGGGTTTTTAAAGGAGATTCCAAACTTTCCACCAATATAAATTATGCTTTACTTTGAATTTAATAAATAATTATTATTCATTTTCTATTTCAATTACGCCTAAAGTCTTGATTGATAGGCTGATTGAAAAACATCTATAGCTTTCAAAAAGTATCACATTTTTTGAATCTAAAACATGCCATTCTATGCTTCGAAAAATATAGTATTAACAAAAAAAATGAATTTATGAAGTTTTGACCAAGTTAAGGTGGTTAGACATACAAGTTTTTATATTTTTTAAAAATTTGTAATAAAAAATCCATAATTAATTATTTACTTGGAAAAAAATTACAAAAAAATATGCATCACATCGGGACTTGAGTCCTCTACTTATATCTAAAATATTATAAAAAAATATTATCATTTTATTGTGGTTAGTGTGGTCAAACAAACACCTACTTCTTATTTTTTCCCTAAAATTTAAGTACTACTGCATTGAAATTTCAAATTTTCACCAAATAGATTTATTTTAAAGAAAATAAACCTAGTAGTTTAGAAACTAAATTCAATTTGCTATAAATTCTATTCTTACATATTTTTGAAGTAATATAGATAACTTATTCAAATTTTTTATGTCAAGTTTCCTATCTCTGATTTTTCTAATTTTTTTGCCACTTAAGGGCCTATTTTTTCCATGATGATCCTGCACATACCCGATTGCTATTTGAAAATGATTAGATCCTAGAAAAAAACTTGGCAGAAATCTAGTTGACCAATCACGTGGATCGACAACGTTGACTTGAAGTTTCCAACCTAAAAATAATAAAGAGACTAGCACTCTCTAAGAAACTCCAGAAGAGATTGCTTCTTTAAACCACAACTTTCCCACAATGAAAAGATGACGTGTCGAGCAAGCAGGGATTCTCAAGTTTAAGAAAAATTTCCTTGAGAAAAATCTTCGTCAAGTTGACATGTCTCCCAAATTTCTTCCAAAAAAAATGATAACAAAAAAGCTATGCAGCCACCACATGGTACATTGTGCACCTTTTGGAACCACTTTTGGTTTGAGTATGGAAATTCATCCCAAAGAAAAAAATATATAAAAGCCAAAAATCAAAAAGAAGATTAAGCAAAATTGCTTCACAAGAAGTTCAGTTGAAGAATGGGCTTATTTATGCTCTTATTCGGCGTACTAGGATGGCTTGGGGGCTCCTTGTGCTAGCCTGTTCTACTTCTTCCTTCTTCTTGGTCATCCTTCACTTCTTCTCATTGTTTTTTTGGTGGCTCTCTTTCATGGTATTTTTTTATTGGAATGTTTTGGGTTCTTCTTGTCCCCTCTCTATGGAGTGATGGTGTCTCCCTCTAGTTGGTTGTGTGGATTTTTGGCCCATCTCTAGCCCTAACCAGTGAGTTAGGGTAGCTTGGTGTTTCCTTTTTCTAGGTCTTCTCCTTATTTTTGTCCTATTAGGGACCCCTTGTTCCTCTTGGGGCTTGGTTGTTCCCATTCACTCTAAGACTGGGACTCTACATTTGGTGGTCTTTTGGCCTATGTTTCTTTTTGTTGTGTTCTCTATGGCCTTGTTCTCTCTCGCTAAGTGTATTTTACGATCATATTATCTTTAGTTGAGTGTCTTTGGATCCTCTTTTCTAAGCTCACTATTGGTTCTCTTGACCCCTAAGTGGCTTGTGATGTTCTCTCTTTTGGTTGGGTTCAGATCCTTTGTCTTAAAGTTTTACTTCTACTTGTTGAAGCCTTCTTGTTTCTCTTTGTTCTAGGATTTGGGCCTTGTCTTGATTTGGTTTTTTATATGCCCCAGTTGGGTTTCAAAGATATTTCTGATGCAAATGTTTGGGGTTCTTTCTTGGGCTACACAATTTCATGTTTTCATTATGAAGGCTCAGATTTTTTTGGGTTTTTTTTTTTTGTTGGTTGAAGTTTTTTTTTTTGTCCTATATCTGCACTCTGTTATGCCAAAAGAGGATAAGCTATTCTAGCCTTCTAAATTCTTTAAATTCTCTTTGGATTTATAGGTGGGGTCTTCTATGGAGGAAGATAATTCTTCCATTGAGGTGAAGCCCTCTTCTATTGAGTTGGAGATGGTTGTATATTTTGTGGAGATTCTGGTAAGCTTGTTCCTATTAAGGTAGAGTTTATGTGGGTAGTTGTGTGAAGGCTTTTGAGGGTAGGGCTCTCATCTCTTCTTCTCCTATAGAGGGGATCTCTCTCTCATTGAGATGGAGGTGGTAATGGCTCTTGTGGGGTGCTGCTACATGAAGATGGATGTGCTTCAATGTTTTGGTGTGCTCTCTAACTCCCTTATTGAGGTGGGGATCTTGGAGTTGTTGGTATTTTTTATTATGGGTTTGGGGTTGATGGTGTTATTAACCATTAAGTTTCCTTTTTCTCTTGGCTCAATGATGTTTTCCCTGAGCAAATGGTTTGTTGATGCTCGACTTATACAAGCAGGTTTTATGTTCACTTAAGATTTTTAGGTCCTAGTTAAAATCTAGTTGTTTAGGGATCTAGTTCCTCTGTTGTTTTCTGATGTAGCTTGTATATTCATATCTTATTTTTAACTATGGTTGCTATTTTGTTATTGTTTTTATCTGATTTATCTTATCTATAGCTTTCTTGACTTGGACAGGGTTACAAATGTTAGAAAACCAAGATCAGCTACATGCAAAGGGATACCTGTCACATGCAAAAGACATGCAGAACCAAAAAGGATGTTCTGTAAACCTCAAAGTAAAAATGCATTATTGAGAATCGATTATTAGAAAGAGATCAATCCTTATGAAGGAGATCAAGAAACCCTAAAAGGGAAACCCTAAATGAAACCCTAGTGTGCACACTTAATAATTAATCAATTATTAGTGTGCCTAAGTTTAGCTTAAGTAACTAAAGGAATAAGTGACTTAATTAATTAATCAATATGATATAATTAATTAAGCATAATAACTTATTACTCTAACACCCCCCCTTAAGATGAACTTAGGAAGAAGCTAAAACACTAGAATAAAATGCATGAAAGAAAAGATGGGTCCCGACAACTAGGCCTAATTAGGTACCCATTTACAAATGCAAGAATGAGGTAGAGAAGGAAAAACCTAGTGGGACAAAACCCCCCTACAATGAGATGACTACTGCAAAGAAGCACTGGAAGAACACTATGGAGTAAAACTAGAACCTAAAACTAGCAAGCAAGGAAAGATGCTTTTGTTTACTATTGAAACCAGATGAGAGTCACTGATTGACTCAAGGAATCATGATAAAGCAACAGTAGACACGATGCCATGGAACACTAGAAAAATCCAAACGGGAAAAACCCTAGAATCTATGAAGCAACAAGCGATTATTGAATTATGTATTACTGTAAATGAAGTACAAAGATGCAAGATGCACCCTCCCAACTACCAAATCATCCAAGTAATCTCCAAACAACCCATTGGGCCAAATCTATATTAAGTGATCAACCTAGGATAGATACAAAAAAAGTGCATAGATAGCAACATAGAGCTCCTTAAGACCTTTCCAATGCCGCAAAGATAGAGAAAATCGAAGATCGTGGCAAAAAGTTATGAGCTCGGAAGCATAAAATAAACATCTAACTTCAAACAAAAATAAATGTAGATAAACAATAAGATATTGAAAAATAAATAGTACCACTGGAAAGTGCTCAGAACTAGCATTCCGATGATATCTCATTTTCCTGATTTCAATATTGTATGCTCAAGTTATGACCAAAAGAAAAAAACTGCTCTTTTAGGGAAAATTAGGGCTAGGAGGGGCAAAGAGGGCCATACGGCCGGGTGATGTCATGTTGACGTCAGTGGTTCATGAGCCTAAATTTGATGGCCATTTGGTCATTGCCTCAAAAATTCAGCCCCCATGCAAAAAAAAAATTTGACAGAGCCCCTGGTCACTGATATGACCAAGGGCTGGGTGCCGGAGTTGGCCAGGGGTTGGTCGTCGAGCTCCCGATCTCGATAGGACTACAGCGAGACTGACAGAGGCCTATGAGGGCTGAGCTGAGGCCCCCGGTCAGCCATATGACTGGAGCGGGGTAGAGGGAGCCCTCAGGGGCTGGCAGCAGGGCCCCCGGTCCACCATAGGACCGGGGCGGAGTAGAGGGAGGCCAGAGGGGCTGAGCGTTCTGGCAGAGCGCTGGGGGTGCAAACTGGTGGTGGTGGTAGTTGGGCGGCAGTCTGGTGGTCGCCCGGTGGTGCGGCGACGACGGGATGAATTTTTAACTACAGGTGCCGGCACAGTTCCCCAAAAACACCTTTTTTTGAATTTTTTTCGAGATTTGAACTTCGTATTGTGTGTTAAGGAGGCTGTATGGCCCCCAGACAAAAAAAATTTGCCTCCCGGTTCAATTGCACCAAAATCAATGAAACGAAGGGTGATCTTAGGGTTTTTGGCCACTGCGAACGCAATGGTGACCTCCATTTCTATTCAAACTGCTCTAAAAATTCAGCTACCCCTAGATCTTGCAAATAAGATGCCTGTGGAAACCCTTGCATTAGAAACTCACTGAAAGGCCATATCTTTAGATCACGAATAGGAAACTATAGGTCTAGAGCTTTGATACCATGTTAGAAAACCAAGATCGCACAAAGGGATACCTATTACAAGCAAAAGACATGCAGAACTAAAAAGGATGTTTTATAAACCTCAAAGTAAAAATGCATTATAGAGAATCGATTATTACAAAGAAATCAATCCTTATGAAGGAGATCAAGAAACCCTAAAAGGGAAACCCTAAATGAAACCCTAGTGTGCACACTTAATAATTAATCAATTATTAATGTGCCTAAGTTTAGCTTAAATAACAAAAGGAATAAGTGACTTAATTAATTAATCAATATGATATAATTAATTAAGAATAATAACTTATTACTCTAACAACAAATCCCTTCAAAACCAATTGTATTGGGTTTCAAGGCCCCATAAAAGCTTGCTTTACCTCTAATTAAAAAATTTACAAAATTACTCTTTCATGAACTTATACACACATCACCATCTACTAGCTTATACTCGTTCATTATTCTACATTGCATTCCCACTTTGAAAATATAGCAGCATCAAACAACTATTTTTTATTTCCACTACACTAACATTCCTACACACTCCCCTTTAGGGGTAGAAAATGTGCTCCATCTAGTAGCACCAACCAACAACCACTACTACCTACTACCCCTAAGAGGTAGCCTTCAACATCAGTCCAAGTCCAAGAATATATCTTGAGATGCTTCTTGAATATATGCACACACTTATGCATCAAGTTGAAAGGAGGGAAATAACCCCTAACTTCTCTTGGAGATAACCAAAAGTATCCTTTGGAATATCCCTTTTGAAAATATCTACAACTTGATCCTTAAAAGGAACATACTCCAACTTTACTTCATTCTCTAGAACTTTTTCTCTCAAGAAGTGATACTGGATTGAGATATTTTTTGTTTTTGAATGCATTACTAGGTTGTTTGAGATATTTATAGAACTTGTATTATCACAAAAGATAAAAAAATAGTTTCATCATATGAAACCTAATATCCTTGAATGTTGAATTCATCAATAACACTTGAGTAAAACATGATGGTGTCGTAATATACTTTTCTTCTGTAGTAGATAATGACATTGAATCCTGCTTCTTACTCAACCAAGAAATTGACCTTCTTCCAAGAAAGAAATCACCTCAACTTGTACTTATTTGGTCATCTATACATCCTACCCAATCTACATCTATGTATTTATTTAAGGAGAAATAAACATCCCTAAGATACCACAAACCAAAATTTGGAGTGCCTTTCAAGTAGCTAGATATCATCTTCATAATTGCAACATGAGATTCTTTAGGTTCTTCTTGATATCCAGCCACAAGACAAACTGCATGAATGATATCCAATCTAGTATCAACTAGGTATAGTAGTCCACCAATCATTGAGCTATAATATCTTTGATCTGCCTTAGGAGGTTCCTCATTCTTGCTCAACTTACAACCAGTAACCATAGTGGTACATACCTATTTAGAATCCTCCATTCAAAACTTCTTCAACATTTCCTTGGAATATTTTTACTATGAAATTAAAATACCTTTTTTTGATTCATTGATTTTAACCCAAGGAAGAAATTCATCTCCCCATACATTAACATCTCAAACTCTTTTTGTATTTCCTTTGAAAACTTCTTGCACATACCTTGATTTCCTCCAAAGATAATTTCATCCACATTTACTACCATAATCAAGATGTGTTCTCCTTCAACCTTAAAGTAAAGGTTGTTATTTGTAGTACCTTTCTTGAATCCTTTCTGCAACAAATAATTATCCTGGAACCTTGCATACCAAGCTCTAGGAGCTTATTTGAGTCCATAAAATGCCTTCAACATGCAGACCATATCATCATTTTCTGATAACTGAAATCCTTATGGTTTTTCAATGTATACTTCTTTTTCCAACTCACCATTCAAAGGCTTCCATCCTTTCCACATCCTAATGGCTTCCATCCTTGCCACATCGGGAAAGGTCTCCTCAAAATCTATTCCTTCAACTTGTCAGTATCCCTTACACACAAGTATAGCCTTATTTCTAAAAAAATTTCAATCCTCATTCAACTTGTTTCTGGAAACCCATTTAGTTCCTATTACATTATTGTTTTATTTTCTTGGGACCAACATAGCTACTGTATTCCTTGTTAACACACCTTTTCTCATATCTCTAATGATTTGATTTTTCAAAATGATTCTTTTACATATAATTATGATTCTAAGGGATCATTTTTAGAGATTCTTCCTCTTCAACTGTCATATCTTTCTCCTTTTCTTCATCTTTTTCTTCTTCGCTACAAGGGGATTCATCAAATTCACATCATTTTATTGGTACTGAAATCTAGAGTTGTTCTTCACCCACCTTAACACTTGCACTTTCAAGAAATTTCTTTATCCTTTTATTGTAGCGTATGTAGGCTTTTCTTCTTATAGAGTATTCAAGGAAGATTCCCTCATAAAATATTTCACATCAAACTTTCCTAAGTCTTCTTCATATCTTCTGATATAGTATTTTCTTCCAAAAACTCTAAAATACTTTATTGTATGAGGTTTACAATACTACAACTCATAGGGAGTTTTTGAACTGCTCATCCTTGCTTGACCTCTGTTAAGTTCATGTAGACTACAATATGAATTGATTCTCTGCAATATACATCCAATAGATTTTCTCCCTTCATCATTGTCCTAGGAGCTTCTTGAACTATTATATTCCTCCTTTCCACAAATCCATTTTTCTAAGGAGTTTTGGGACCTAACAAATGCCTATTTACTCCATGATCTTTACAAAATATATTAAACTCATTGGAGGTGAACTCACCACCCCATTCTGACCTCAAACATTTGGTCTTTAATTTCATTTCATTCTCTACCATAGATTTAAATGCTTTGAACTTATCTAGGGCTTCTAATTTTTCTTTAAGAAATGTCACCCAAGTCATTGTAGAATAATCATCAATTAATAAAATGAAATACCTCTCACCACATGAGCTTCTTATTTTGTATGCAACAATTTTGAGGGACCTATGGTAGAATATTCCTTTGTCTTGGACCTCATTTTGGTTTGCATTCCCAATTGGAAATTTTTGCAAACTGCATTGATAGGATTTGTAGTTCTAGGAATATGTCTCACAACATCAATATAATTGATATTTTTTAGGCTATAAAAATTGATGTGACCTATTCTTCTATGTCATAGCTGACTTTCACTAGTTTGAGACATAAGGAACTTACCACAATCACCTTTGATCTGATAAAAATTACCTTCTATACTTGTTCCTACAAACACCAAATTCCTAGATCTTCTTTTCTAATTTCACAACCATTATCCTAAAATCAAGATTGTATTTTTTGCTACACATTTTTCCTATACTAAGAAGATTATGCCAAAGAACCTTGACATAAAGAACATCATCTATTTTATACTTTCCATCAACACTAATTGAACCTTTTCGACAAATCTTAGTAAATGTATCATCACAAAATTAACAAGACCATCATCAAACCTTCGAAGTTTAAAAAACTTCCTCTTATTTCCTATAATATTATTTGAGCATCCACTATCAATTATCCAATAAATTCTCTCTTCTCTTGCATGAAATGAAGTCACCATATTTCCTTCAACCTTATGACCTATTGTAGACACCTAAAAATGACCTAGGCCTGCAAGCTTCATTTTTACCACCTTTCGTCCTAGCATAATTATGACATTTAATTATGTCCTTGGTCCACATTCGACTATTAATTAAATAATTTATAATTGTTTAATTAATTCATGTCTTTGTATTCTTCATGATTATTAAATAAATAAATTTTATTTATTTATTAAATACATCATTAATTGTCTGTCTTTCCTTAATTAAATAAATTTCTTAATTTATTTAATTCCCTTTGTCATATATTTCTTCCGATTATTAAATAAATAAATTATTTTATTTATTTAATATGTCACTAATTGTCTTAATTCAATAAATTGATTAATTTATTTAATTAATTAATCTTATCTTCTAAATTGAATAATTAAATTTAATTATTTAATTGCCAATTTAATATTCCTCTCATTTTAAATAAATCAATTATTTAAAATGTCATCACAATCTTAACTGGGGCATTTTGGTAAATAATCTGAAAAATATTATTTATTGTCTCATAAAATCCATAATTTGAATTAATTTAATTCAAGTTGGTAACTAATCTTCCAAAAATCAAGTAATCGGGCAGATTCTTGATTTTCCAAATCTGATCTTCAGTTAAATCTTATCTTCTTGATTTTTTGAATCTCGCAAATTAGACAATCTTTATCTTCTTGATTTTCAAAATCTTTATTTTCTAATTAATTGTCTCATTTATTCTCCACCATCGATCCATTTATCTGAGGTTTTATCTTGACCGGATTAATGAATTTTCCCTAACCCTAATTAGGGATTCTCAAGTTTAATCTAGACCTCTCATTCTAGGTCTAAATTCTTAGAACTTAATCTCATCCGTCCACTCAAAATTGTGTTTTCTATAAAAGACAATTTTTCTCATAATTTCGGGATCCCGTCATTTTTAATATAGGCATCATAGTCATCTTAGTATTGGTAGTCATTATTTTCATTTTATCATATTGTCATAGACATAGGCATGCTTTTATCAAATCCTTCAAAATTTTGCATAGGGCTTTGGCATTATTGTAGGTTGCTCAATTTGAAATCTGAGGGCCTCATTGACTTGCTACAAACTATAAGGTGCTATGAAGGTGAAGCATGGAAGGAAAGGAAGGTATAATCGTTCTTTGTTTTGATTTTCCATTGTTCTTGATAGCCTCTTTGGATTTTTGATGTTTATTATCTAATAATCTAACCCATCTAAATTTCCATTGAATACACCTATTACCAAAATAATTTTCCTCATACATGTCTTTCAAAATTAGTACCTAGATTAGTTCAAATATTTAAAGCCATGAACAAGCATTCATCATTTTCATCATCAAGATAGTTTGATTCTTCATCATAAGATACACCATTATCTCTTTCAACATAATAGCTCTTCTTGGTAGATTTACATTTATGATCCTTATTTTTGTCATTTGAAATTTTGATTGGATATTTAGAATTATAATGACCTATCTTCCCACAATTGAAATATTTAAAGGGTAACTTACCTCTATATTTACTAGTTCCCCTTTTCAATCTTCTTACAAAATTTTATTCCACCTCATCAAGATCATTTGGATCTGATTCAACACCCTTTGTTTCCTTACAAAATTTAAAATATATTTCTTTCCTTGTAGCTTCTTCACTAAACTCTCTCAATTTAAAGGAAATTAAAGCACCAAACATCTGATCTCTAGAATATTGATCTAATTTTTGAGCTTCCTTAATAGAAGAAACATTAGCATTATAAGATTTAGGGAGAGTTCTTAATACCTTTTTTACAAATTTGATTTATTCTAGCTTACTGGACCAAGACCATTGATGGCAATAACAACTTCATCTACTTTGAGTACATGTGTAGACTATAATGTCTTCAACTTCTATCATCTTTAGGTTTTCAAATTCAGATTTGTAGTTCTACATATTTTCTTATTTGACTTTATCGATCCTTCATAAACACTCTCTAATTTTTCCATATCTCTCTAGCAATATTAAGTCTTATCACCTTAAGTTATAAATCTAAAAGTCCATTCAATATAACATTTCTTTCCATTTCATTGTTCTCATAATCCTTGATATCATCATCACTTATCGGACTAGTAGAAGGCATAGTATAGCTAGTTTCAACTAACATCTAAACACCAAATCCAAGAGAGACCAATAAGGACTCCATCTCGATCTTCTAGTAATTATAATTTATTCCATTTAACATACTACTTTGAAACCCTTCTTGTTTGACATCTATATATACCTCAAGTGGTTAAGCTTTCTCCAAGAAACCACAACTCTCATTCCACTTTTTAGATGTATAAGACAATTGAGAGGGGGGCGAATCAATTGTATACATTAAAACATTAAAACCATCAATATCTTATCAAACCCTTATCATGCATGAACATAATGTAAGCATATGAAACAATAATACAAAAACATCAAACACAAAAAGAAACTAGATTTACATGGAAAACCTAAGAAGGTAAAAACCATGGTGAGTATTAGCTCACATATATATGGATTGCAATACTGAATAAAAGAAGGTAAAAGAATACTATTACAAATAGATTCACTATCTCAAGGTAACAAGAGAAATCCACCTCTAAAACTTTATGCTAACTGCAACCTTTGGCTCACTACCTCTAGCAACTTCGAGCACACTACAAATGTAGATCCTTCTACTCACTACATTGGATTCATATGCATTAATCTCACATTCAATTCACCATGCTTAAACAAATTCACATCTTTCACACACCTTCTCTAGATCCAAACTCATCTCCAACAATTTACCTTTTTGATATACCATCTTTGACCTAAACAATCCCAATTTGTTCAACCTTAATGAAACATATCCACCTAAAATGTCCAACACAAAAATAAGTCAACACAAAACATCTCTATGATGGAAAGAAGTGAAGGATGAAATAAAAAGAGTTAACTAGGACATAAATCCGCATCACCACACTTCTCAACACTTCTAAAAATAACAATCGACCTCTACAATTATTGTTAGCACACCAAATTGTTCCAAACCTATACTAACACTAATAAGCAACTCAAAATTTCTTCGAAATGTCTACGAACATCTCACAAACCACATAGAAACACTCTAAAACATCTTACGATATTCCACATCATCAAAATATTCACCACTATCTACTATGACCACCTAATACTCAAGAATACCTTCATTTTGTGCAACCAGACATACTGGCACAGATATCCAACACACCAAACAACCTTATAGAATACCTCAAAACCTAAAACTTCAAGGGAAATTTTATATAGAAATTATATGCATGCTCCCAGATCCCTAATGCTTGAACCTTTACTATAGAGAAATTTGGAGCAATCTCATTTCTCCCAAACACCTTGTTTCACCATATAGACATACTATCAAACAAATCTTCCACTATAGTAAGATCGAGAACATGAAACTCTAGATATGACACCTTTGAACGCCTATTATCATCACATCCAAACTACATAAGCATATATTCAAACTTGAATAAATGAAAATAAAACCACTGAACACACCCCTGTCACATCGAATTCTCTTTTATTCAATTATTCTCAAAAGCACTTGGAAACCAAGTGAACCAACTTCATCAACAACACATACTTATCTCACACATCAATGACAACATTGATGAAAACACATTAACAAAGTGCAATACTTTCTAACATCATAAATCTCCCTCAACACAAGTCATACTAACAACCTCTGAAACTATATATACTGGTTTACAATTTTTGGCCAAACTGGACACTGAAATAATTTTTTTAACTAAATCTTCATTTTCGGGCACTGATAGCAGCTCAACCGTGAGGAATTTGAAGATGATACAAAATAGAGTTTCATGAAATTTTGTCTGTAGATTCTAAATATATTTTTTTCAAAATTTTAAGAATCAAATTGCACTTCTTTTTCCATCTCCCTCGAAAACTATTTTTTTCATAAAATAACATTTTTAAAAAGTGACGCTCACTATATAATGAATAACATTTTTTCCATGAAGGATCAAATTATAATTCTTTCAAATTTAGATTTGTATCTCCAATATCTAGTGCTTCCACTTGGTTAGATAGTTTTTTATTGAATACTTTTTCTTTAATCAACTTTCAAAGTCAAACCAATTACAATTCAAACATAGTGTGATCGTATAATGCGTAACTTTTTTTGTATGTATCGAATTTCAATTTTATTTATTTTGTTGGACCAAGGACTTCAATATCTAGTGCACTCATATTTTCCAAGTTTTTCTTGATAATCTGTTATTTTTCCACATGTGCATAATAGAGAGCTTGATTTTTAGTGAAAAACCTACATTCACAAGAAATAAAAAATAGATCTAATAATAAAAATAAATTTATTTAAAATTATACTTTATGGGAAGATTATAATAAGGAATACATACTTATAGAAATAAAATTTTAAATTAATTCATTTGATCCCCCAAAAGTTAAATCAAAAGTGGTTTTTTATCAGTATTTTGATAGGTGTAAAAGAGACTTTGTTATAGGTATGGTTTAAAACTAGCGAGGTTCTATCCAAGGGGGTTTGATCTGAGCTAGTTTGATCAAACTATATTAAATTGGAATACTTTAAATGGAAAATTTTAAGGCTTAAATCATTATATTTTCTAAAAATATTTGATTTTAGTAAAAATCAAAATCTCCCAAAAATTGTAAACCAGGTTTGTGGGATCACCATATATTGAAGTGATACATCAATGACAACACAAAAAAATTGTGTTGACATCAATACTAAGAACTCCAGGCTCATTATCAATACCAATAGCATTCCAATACTCTCTTCTTACAAGGGGTTGACATCAATGACAACACACAAACAACTCACAAACAACTCAAGCTTCCAATAGTATCCACCTAAATGCATAAAGGGAATTGATGTCAATGAGAATTACACCTTGGTGAGAATTTGTTTTAGCATTATAATGGAATATAGGATTGATATTCAAATCTGGGGCCCTTACAATAAAGATCAATCCTCTAGAGAAGGTTGAATTCCTTTCTAGCCTAATTGTAGGAGTGTTAGTCCAACCTAGCACAAAATAGCTCTAAAATTAACCATATCATATTGACGTGTTGAGGGAAAAGGGAAGAGAGAAATAAATAGTGAAAAAAGTGGTGATGAAAAAATATCAAAATGAGGTTTCTTCCTGGTTACTATAACATAGAGAAGTAATAATTTTTTTGAAGGTACTCACATACTTTTCTATTCTAAAAGTTTTAAGAAGTTGTATAAAGGCTAGGCTTTACCAAATTCTAAGAGGGGGAGAAATAATTTATAGTTCATCATGCCTATACATTTAAGATATCATATAACATACAAGAACAAATAACATTCATTCAAAATTGAAGGTAAAGTTTTTTACAGAATAAATCATAATTGAATAGAGGTAAAATTGATCAGTTTTCATTAATCAATGAATTGAAGCCTATTACAATAGCAAAGATGCAAAATATTCATATTTTTTTGTAGAGAAATAAGGTGATAACCATTTACAATGGGGATTAACAACATTTAATTTTTTTTCATTCACTTGAAGAGATAAGGCATGTGGTAGAGAAGAAACCCTAGTAGTCACAACCCTTTATAGAGATCTAGAAAATCTACATGAAAATATTTGATTTTGGTACAAAATCCATAGAAAATTCTTCTACCATAACTACATTAATGAATGAGGGGTTATGTGGAAAGAAACTTCAGAAAAATTCATTACAAATATGGCCTAAAGATGGCCTAGTGATAGAGAGGATCGTTATGAATCAATAAACATAACATGGTGCTACTAGACTTTTTAAAATTCATGGAAAATGAATTAAAATCCCTTCTAAAGATTTTATGGATTTATATTTACTAGTTGAGGGAGTTGTTGAAATATTAATGGAATCCTTTGATTGTTGTCTTTGTAAAATCACTTATTATGAAAACCCAACCCTCATCCAAATATGTCACTTTACAAAAAAATAGCTAGAAGGAAAAATAGGTTAGGAAAAGATATACTATAATTTCTCTCGAAGTTCTGTAATATTGTGATGCATTTTGATGCCTATCGGCTCCCCTTTCTACTCTTTTTGGGACCTTGAACTTCATTTCGATGTGATTGGAAACCACCATCCACCACACCTATTTTAAATATTCATCAAAAATTGAAACGAACATGTTCTCTCTTTCAAGTTCATTGGGAAATTATCAAAAAACCAATGAAATATACACAAACTTTCAATATTGTAGGTCATTGGCCTCAATTGAGCTTATGTGGGAAGTTCATTTACTTTTACTTGAAAATTTTATACTTAGTCAAATTTAGCTTCAATATTTCCTTTCCAAAAAATATTCATCAACTAAAACTTTTAATTTTGATGGTTCATATGGAAACACCCACGAAACAAGCTAGCCATAAAATCTTAAAGAAACTTAACTTTTTAAGACTTTTACCTATATTAGGCCTATGTAAGAAGTTGGCCAATATCCATCTATAAGAGTTATACTTAGCTATTTTTAAAATTTTCATCTCTATATGGAAAGCCAAGCGAACTACACCTCGGCTAGATCGAAGGACAAAACCTGTAAAAGCATAATTTAGTCAATTTTATTACAAAATCCATCAAATTTTAATTGGGGATACCCATTTGGGTGCGAGCTACAAGATGGAAAGCTCGGAAGAATTGAAAACTTAGCCAAATTAAAATTTAACTAAGGAATAAGAAACGAAATACTATAATACAAAAATGTAACTAACCCAAATATCCACAACAGTTTCTCAAATCAATTATGACTAGTAATAAAACAAGTGTGGCACAAAGTGTCAATGTGACCATTTTGGGATGAATTTACTAAAGATGGTTCAATGAATCTTGATGTTATTAATTCAATGAGCTATCTTGTGACTACTTCAAGTCTAAAGATTTTTATTTTTTTATTTTTGCATGCATCAATAATTATTTCAAGCTTCAAAAGCGGAAATTGGTTGTTATATTGCCATTCCTAGTAATAAGTCTAGAATTGAAATATGCTTTTGCACTGATAGGAATCTCCTAGAAACAAGATATGATATTTTTTATTTATTATTAGTGCTAGTATTCCCAACTATAACATAAAATGGAGTTTGGTAGGAATTATAGTGCTTATATGATGAATAAAATATTTTTGAAAGATTAAAAACAAACAAAATGTAGTGTAAAAAAAAGTAGCTCTTTTTCACACTTAATTTGGGAATAATTCACTTGATAATACCTTGGTTTAATGTTGTAATGTGTTGTACACATTCACATTAGTCTAGGGACCCTTTTTAACAAAGTGTACTTTAATTTTACCTTATTTAAGGTGTTGTAGTAAACTTTCACACTTATCTAGAGTTTCATTAATTAATTGAGCCTAATGGGCCCCTTTAATTCAAATTGAAGCCCTATTAATTTAAAATTTTGAGAGATGTATCTCGACATCCATAAATCAAATTGCATAACATTAAATTTGGAAAAATCAAGGTTCTATAAAATGGTGCTAGGACTCATTTTCCTTTAGTGGTGAATGGGTCCTCTCCACATAGTACCCCCCTTTCTATGCATATTTGAGGTGGGTTTTTGATGTTCTTTCTACCCCCCGAAGCAAGGTCCTGGAAAATTGTGCTATGACCCATTAGAATTTAATGGCGAATGGGTCCTTCTTGAATAAAACACCCCCTTTTGAATTTAATTCTAGTGAAATTTTAATGATTTTCAATCCTCAATCTAAGGTTGGCTTGAATTTTAAGATTAGTCTCTAGATTTAGTATAAATATAAGGTTAATTCACATTGTCTCTCTTAGAAAGTTTACAAGAGGCCTAAGAATTGAATTTTTCAAGAATTAGAGCATTATAAGAGCATTTCAAAGGAATATTATCAAGAGTTTATTGCAACAATTCAAGATCATTTCATCATGTTAAAGGCATAGGACATTCATACATGTTAAGCTAAGACAGTTGATGTAGCAATGAAGATCTACTTGCAATAATTCTTACATAGGTTATTTTAGATCAAGATATACATTCTTCATGGCCACCACATGTTATTTTGTAGATTTATATTCCAAGAAATCTTCCAATGTATCATCACTTCAAGTTTCATGTTTCATGCTTCAATTTCATTACTTCATCATTTGGTTTAATTACCTAAAAGGGGTTTTACTTAGAAAAACCCCTATTCACTAGAAATCAAGAATATTTTCTTCTCTTGAATGTATATTTGTAGATTTATAGGCTAAAGATAAAGTGGAGAAGAATTTTGAAGCAAAATTGTAAAAGTTATCAAGTTTCAAATTTGTCATTCATAGTGCAAGAACACGAAAACAAGGCTACAAAATTTGCTCTAGGTTTTTGGGTGCTGACAACTGAGAATTTGAGAGTGCAAGAATCAATGAATAGAACCTAGATCTCAGTTTCAAAAACCCTAACAAGTACCCATTTGCCACTAAAGGTGAATGAGACCTTTATTCCCTAAAAGCAACCTTCTTACAACAAGGTACACACCATTTTTAGCTCTAAAAAATCCTCTTATAGTTGCTATAAAAGTTAGGGTTAGTTTTTTATTTTCATTAGCACCTTATCACACACATAATTTCATTTTTTGGGGAAAATTCCTATGGTTTATCATCTTGATTAGTTAATTTTGATGAGCCCTACTTTTTTCCACACCATATTTTGGTGAACCTCACCTATAGAATATTGCAATTTTTTGATTTCAAATTCTTTCATTGCATCCTAGGTTAGATCTTGCATTTATTTGCATCTCATTTGCATTGAATTAGATCTCATTTAATTTTCTTACTTTGCATTACAAATTGCATCTAATTTAGGGTTTAGAATTGTATTATTTTGCATTTCTTAAACCTAAAAAATACAAAAACAAATCAATCATTTTTCATACCATTTAGATCTCATACAATTGAATTTCAAAATAAAGATAACATCACATTTCAAATTAGATCTTTGCATTCATCATTTTATTGCATTTTTACATTGCATTTCTAAAAAATATGAAACTGAAAGTTACTGACTTAGACCTGGAATTGAAAGACAATACCAAAAACTTGAAAATCATCCAAAAATAGTTTAAAATACCTAACTAGGACCCATTTGTGTTTACTGGAGAATGAGTCCTTGATAAGGTTAAACCTAAACCTTCTGGCATCTCAAAGAGCATTAAAAATCACTCAAAAATCAACAAAATCATCTCAAAAATACTTAACCATAACCCATTCGCCCTTATTGGTGAATGAGTCCCTGTTAGATCCTTATTTGCATTTTAGAAATTGAAATCTCAGTTTTAGGATTTTTTTTTTTTTTGTTGTTACTTTCCTTTTTCAATGTCCTAATTTGTTGTTTCATCAAATTAATTGCATCTAGCTTAATTTTCCTCATTTTAGTGCATGTTCAAAATTCAAAATTGCATTTACAACATCTTATTTTTAGCTTATTGCATTGTTTAATTAGTAAATTGAATTGTTTTGATTCTAAAAATTGTATTTCATTCTAGGTTATTGTAATACCCCCTTTCCATTTTGGGTTTGCATACTATGTTTGTAAAACCTGTATGAGCTTTACAACTTGGTGTCCTATTAGCAATACTATTGTAAGACATATTTTGAGGCTCATTTCATCCCACAATAGCTTGCTCAGTGTGGATCTTGGTTTTTCTAACTCTCTCTCTAATAGTGTTGACAATCAACCCTCCATGGATCATAGTTTGCATACTTCATTTCCCATGAATTTGTTGGAATCAAGCAACACTAAGAGGGGGGTTGAGTCAATGTTGTGCAATTTCTAACTTTATTAATCTATTCTCTAAAGCATTCAATTAAAAGAAAGATGCATGAACATAAAACATTAAGTCAAAACACCATAACACAAGGATTTTTACGTGGAAACCTAGTTTAGGGAAAAACCATGGTGAAGGTCAATTCACAATTTGAGTACTCAAAATATAAGTGTTTTACAAAATGGAAATGCACTTGCATTCAAGAACACTATCTAGAGCTCACTACTCAAAATCAGGAAGGTTCATTACCTTACATAAGATTTGTATTACAAAAAAGGGTTGAATTGAGAAAATAGCATCTACAAATGCTTGATTAGAGTTTTGGTTATGCTCATAGATCAGATTCTGGACCTTCTATTTGATTATGCACTTCACTCTATTCTATCTCAATTTGCTTCACAAAATTCTCTAATGCACAAGTGAACTTGCTCAACTACTCCTCTGATATTTGCAACATACATAAACATATATCAAACACACACATAAACACCTCAAAATGAATTAGTCGATCTCTTATTTATATCCGCTACCAAGGATTCAATTGCTATATGTCAACTTTAATAGAATAGAAAATATTTTCCAACTATCAGGAAAAATCATGAACAAAATTTAATGCACATCCACAAAAGTTGGCCATAGCATTGTGAGGACCCTAAAAAAAATATCCAACACAAAAATACTCCAAACAATTTTTCTTTAGACTTCTGCAATACCCTACATTCACTTAGTTGATCTTCAAACACTATGAATAGAAAATCGAATGACCAGATCTCCTAGCTCATACACCACTTGATGCAACAACACAAAACTTGAGAATAACACATTTCATATACCCAATTACATTCCCTAAGATCCACAACCAAAACTAATAAACTGGTAATGCAAACCACTTAACAGATTCAACTTCAACTGGATACCCTATTCTTTACTTTGTCTTCATGTATGGTTATATACTAAAGTGTGGACCAAATCAATGACTTAGGTTACCATCAATGACAACACTAGAAACCATATTCCAAAAATATCCCCCTTTGGCATTGATGGCAACACTTATTGCAAAATGAATAAGTGTCAGAACCTTCAAAACTTCAAAAAGCCATAGCTGACAAAACTCAACAAAACTCCCCCTAAGTTTGATAAGACATTTTTCACTACTCTCTCTCCCACTTTGACATCAATGAAAAAAATATAATAAAATATTTTCTTTCTCCCCTTATGAAATATAACCAAAAACTTACTTTTTCAAAAATTTGAAGAAATATAGCTGCTATTTGAAGACTATTTTGTACTTTTCCTTTATCTCTAGAAGAAACTTCTTCCATGCTTCCACTAAAATCCTAGTGATTATGATCATGTTATTGTTTTCAGATGTCCGGTTGATAATCTTGATGAGGGATTCTAGAATGGTGAAGGATTGTTCCAGTACTTCTCCCTTCCTCAGTATCTCAATCAATTGTTCCAGCCTACATTCTGTTATGTCCTTCACTTTCCAAAAGCTATCAACAATCATGTTTCAGGTCTTCTAAAAATTTCTATGCTATGTCTATAATTCCTGGATCCTTTTCTTAATTGCACCATCATGATCCTGAAACATGTTAAAGTCCTACTCATATGAGGGTCTGATAGACCACGTGTTCATAATTTTCTGCATTCCATCTTCCTTATGAATAAGTTGCAACAACTCTTCTTTGGTTAGATCACCTTCCTCTTCAATTCCTTCTGTCATTTCCTTTTCTTGTTCTAGTTCAGCTATTTCCAGTTCTTTTCCAAGGGTGTCCTTAGTTTCCTTATTAGATTCCTCATTTGGTATGTCCATGATCACTTGTTCTTTTCCTTTCCCTTCAACTTTTGAAGTCTTGCATGCTGGTGGAGTATAGACAACAATTTATTTTGTTCTTCTCTTCTTTCTCTCTATCCCACTGGAGGAGGAGCTGACTTCAAGATCCCTTACCAAAATGGAAATATGAATTAGTCCAAACTGCCTTAGCAAATCCTTAAAGAAACTTTCATACATTTGATCATAGTTTTCCAAATTGTTAGAGTATATGTAAATCTACTTGCAAAGTGGTTCATTGTCTTCCATTATTACATTGTTATTCAAGGGTAAGCAATTCAAATAATACAACACAAGGCATATAACCAAAGTACCAAACCTAAACGGATAATCTGTCTCCTTTATCAATTTCACATTCTCCATCAATTGATCTTTCAGTAATTTGCAAAGAACAAAATCCTGATCTTCCATTATCATCTTTTGTGAAATGTAAACAACACCTATCGAAGTTGCACCTTCTTTGTTTCTAAAAATATTTTGTAGGCTATTCCATACGCAATGTACGTTGTCATGCTAAATCTTTAATTGTGGACATTATCAATTCCCTTTGATCTCCAATCACTCTAGTTAGGGTTTCGACTTCTTTATTTCGAATTGACTTCTTCCTCGGCACATCCCCAACTTTGCATAACCTAGTTACAGCTGTAATCACTTCTTTCAAGATATGGTAGGTTTTATCTAGATTCAAAATATCATCATTCAATCTATCCAAAATAAACTCAATGATTTTTGCATTTATGAAATAGGGGAATTCACTCCAAATATATCCAAGCTTTTGAATTTTGCTTCTTTTAACCATTTGAATTCATCGTGTCACAACATGTTTCTTTCAACTCTAATCTTCTCATTGTTATACTCATCTAGTTTTATCATTCCTTTGATTTGTTCCATTTTACCTTTCATACACATGTCTTGAAAATACCAAAGAAGTTCTTCAACCGCACACCAAATTAAACTAAAATTTATTAATACTACTGAAGTACCTGATGGATTAGCATTCCGCCGCTGAATATGCTTTCAAAATTCTAATGCAGAGGACTCTCCTTTTCTGTGACACAAAGTGGAAAAGTAGGGTTTCAACTTACTTTTTATAACTCACACACCTAACTTTTTTTGTAATAAATTATTTTTCCCTAACTCACTAGAATACCCTATTTTCTTAGTCTATGAAAGATAACTCTTCTATGGATCTTTGACTCAACATAATATTCTTTCCAACTCTTTTAATACAATCTATAAATAATTAGTGTAACTACTACACTCATCCACATCCCGGTGTCAATCACTAGCAGGGGGTTTGAAGGATTTTCTTGATAGCTCCCCCTAGGCCAAAGGCCTAAAACTAATTCTCAGAGGAATTACTAGAAGCAGGTTTTGTTGTTGGATCATTTACTGTAATAGAGGGACTCTTCTTCACCCATGTCTTCTTCATTTGATCTCTTATTTCATCCACTGTCACTTTCCCTTTTCCTTTATCATCTTTCTGCATATTTCTTCCTTTGTATACCAGACCTCTTCTATCCATATCCTTGATTCTGAAAATTCTTGCATTGTGACCGTATTTGTTGCAATTGAAACACACAGCATTTCCTTGTCTAGACCAGTCACTCCATTTATTTCTTCTTGATCTACACTAGTTAGCAATATTCCCAAATCTTCCACAAGTATAACATTTAACATTCCTTCTATTAACATATTTGTTTGACATATTTCTACATTCAATTGACTTATGACCAAACTTATTGCAAATAAAACACTAACTAGGGAATAATGGATCACTTGATTTCATTTTACTTCTACATTGAGCTGCCATATGACAAAATTTATTGCAAGAAAAATAGTATCCATTAAAATTTTGAGCATTAGGTTGTCTTACCAGATGCCTCTTTGCTTGGTCCATCTAATTTCCTTGCCTGAAATTCCTTTTTCCAGATGAGAACTCTCTCCTTTTCTATATCCAATACCTCTTATCATTTTCATTCTTTTATCCTTGAGTTAGTTCATCAAGCTTAACTGTTAATCTTGAACTTCTCCTTTGTATTCATTTGTAGTAAGTTCATCCCTAAGAATAACAATTTGTTTTTCAAGCTCTTTTCATTGTTTCTAGATTGCTATAGTTCAATCCCCAACTGAATGAATTATCCATTAATTTTGTTGCATTCATCATATCTCTCTTTTAGGGACTAGGCAAGATTTTCCTCATTCTTCTTTCATTCTTCAATCTCCTTGGTCAACTTCACCACCATAGATTCCATCTAATGCTTTAGGGTAGCATTGTCTCTAGCAATATTTTTACATTCTTTAGTTATTTCCTTCAAGGTTTGATTCAGGTGAACATCATCCATTCTTTTTCTCTCTTTTTGCTTAATTTGATCATAGAGATCCTTTCTCTTCTCCCTAGACTTAATAATCTGATCCTTCAACTTTTGAATGAATTTCTCAACATCCTTAAGATTTTCTTTCAATTCCTACACTTCTGCTTTAGACTGATCAATATCATCAAGTGCCACCAAAAGCTGCTACTAAAGACTACCAGAGTCCATTACATTCCAAGATCCACCTCAAGCTGTTAGAATTCTTCCGAGGAACTTTGCTCTGATACCAATTGTTGGAATCAACACTAAGAGTGGGGGGTGAATCAATGTTGTGCAATTTTTAACTTTATTAATTTATTCTCTAAAACATTCAATTAAAATAAAGACACATGAACCTAGAATATTAAGCCACAATACCATAACATAAAGATTTTTACGTGGAAACCCAATTAAGGGAAAAACCATTATGGAGCTCAATCCACAATTTCAGTACTCAAAATATAAGTGTTTTACAAAATGGGAATGCACTTGCATTTAGGTGTACTGCCTAGAATTCACTGCTCAAAATAAGCAAGGATCATTTCCTTACAAAATATTTGGACTACAATTTTTTTTTGAACTGAGCAAGTAGCATCTACAAGTTCTTGATTATAGTTCTAGTTAGGCTCATGATCAAATTCTAGACCTTTTTTCTGATTTTTCACTTCGCTTTATTCTGTCTCCATTAGCTTCACAAAATTCTCTAATGCACAAGTGAAATCACTTAACTACTCCTCTGATATTTGCAACATACATCAACACATATCAAACACACACACATACACACCTTAAAATGAATTAGCCAATCTCTTATTTATATTCGCTACCAAGGATTCAATCACTATATGTTGGATTCAATAGAATGGAAAATATTTTCCAACTGTTGGCCCAAATCATGAACAACATTTAATGCACATCCACAAAATTTTTCCATAAGATAGTAAGGACCCAGAACAAAATATCCAACACAAAAATACTCCAAAAAATTTCGCTTTAGACATCCACAACACCCTACATTCACTTAGTCGACCTTCATACACTAATGAATAGAAAATTGAATGACCGGATCTCCTAGCTCATACACCGCTTGATGCGACATCACCAAACTTGAGAATAACACATTTCATATACCCAATGAACTTCCCTAAGATCCACAACCAAAACTGATAAATTGGTAATGCAAACCACTTGACAGATTCAACTTCAACCAAATACCCTGTTCTTTACTATGTCTTCTAGTATGGTCAGATACTAAAGTGCAGACTGGATCAATGACAACACTAGAAACCATATGCCAACAAAATTCACCTCATACAACCAATGTGCTTAATGTTACCAACACTATCCCTACCATCACAACTTGTCCTCAAGCTTTATGGTCTACTCAAAGCCAAGGTGGAATTCCAATTCCATCTTCTACAATACTATTGTCCATTCCTACATACAATAGTACTCAAACTACCACAACCATTCAACCTATAACAACCTTTCAAAAAACCACAACAATCATACCCACTAGCATTGTGTACACTTCCTTAGGTATTCCTATAGGAAACCCTTCTAGTTTTTTCCAAACAAGCACAATAACTCCTCAACAATCCACCTTCACCAACCTAAATTTACTATCCCTCCACATACATACATCACTCCACCTTATTCCCCTCAACCTTAAAATCAAAATGGTTCTCTCATTAGCTCGCTTTCTCAAACCATGAAATCCCTTCAACAATAAGTTGTAACTTTAAAACAAAACAACAATAGTCAACCTTTTCAATACATCAAATCTAATCCACTATCCTTGGACATATTAAGAGCACAAATGCCACAAGGTATAGAAGTCCCTCGATTCAAGAAATATGGTGGAAGAGGATATCCTTTAAGCCATGTTTCCGCTTTTAAAACCTTGTGTAGTGATTTCATATTTGAAGATAAACACTTGGCTAAGCAATTTCCTAGGTCCTTGAAGGATACTACTATAGAGTAGTTCTCGTCTTTATTGAATAATTTGATTGGCTCAATCAATGAGCTTGTTGATTCCTTTCACAACCACTTCCATATCCACATGGTTCCTAAGATGACCCTTGCTAATTTAATTATGCAATGACATAAAAAACTATCCTTTTTGCTTACTTGATTTGAAAATAATTGTCATTGAATTAACCTAATTTTACCTAGGTTTAATGTTGTAATGTGTTGTAACACATATACATTGATCTTGGGCCCCCTTTTTAATAAAATGTAATTTATTTGTACCCTCTTTTAAGTGTTGTAAAGTGTTGTAATACACTTTCATACTTATCTAGGGTCTCCTTAATTAATTATGGTTAATTAGAGTTAATTTTCCCTTTAATTCAAATATAAGCCTTATTTGTGACACCTCTCAAAGATATATCCAAAAACCCATAATTAAAATTACATAACATTTAATTGGGAAAATTGAGGTCCTAGAAATTGGTTCTAGGAGCCATTCACCCTAGGTGGAAAATGGGTCCTCCTTCTATAGGACCCCCCTTTCTTTGTAGATTTCACATGGTTATTTACATCTTTTGGCTCTCATAATGGAATGTTTCATAGTGAAAATTAGTTGGTTCATCATCTTTATCCATTCATCTTGGTGGTGAACCCCACCTATTTTTCCATGTTTCACTTTGGTGAACTCACCTTATTGAACATTGCAATTTTATGATTTTGATGTCTTTCATTGTATCCTAGATTATATATTGCACTCATTTTCATCTCATTTGCATTGAATTAGGATCTCATTTATAGTTTCTTGTATTGCATTATAAATTGCATCTCATTTAGGGTTTAGATTTGCATTGTTTTACATATCTCTAAATCTGAAAAAATACAAAAACAAATCAATTATTGTGCATATAATTTACATCTCATATATTTGCATTTAAAAATTAAAAAAAAATTGCATTTCAACATAGGTCCTTACATTCATCTTTTCATTGCATTTCTAGAAAATCTAAAACTGAAACTCACTACCTCAAAATTGGAACTAAAAGACATTACTGAAAGCTTGAAAATCATTAAAAACAGTTTTAAAATACCTAACCAAGACCCATTCACCTATACTAGTGAATCAATCCCTAGATAGGTTCAACTTGAACCTTTTCACATCTAAAAAGGCATTAAAAATCACTCTAACATCAACAAAAACATCTTAGGAAAACCTAACCAGGACCCATTTTCCATTACTAGTGAATGAGTCCCTGTTAGCTACTAATCTACAATTTTTGGAAATTAAAATCTTAGTTTTAGGCTTTTGTTTTCTCTTGCTAATTTCTTGTTTCAGTTTCTTGATTTGTTGTTTCATCAAATCCATTGCATTTAGCTTAAATTACTTCATTTCAGTGTATTATCAAAAATAAAAAATGCATTTACAACCAAGTAGCTGCTATAAAGAAAACAAATTATTTTGGGGATAGGGATAGAGAGTTCACTCCTTTACCGAATACCCTTCATAATATCATGTTGCATCTTATTGAGAAAAACATGCTCACCTTACCTCCTGCTAGAGAGCATGATCCTAATATACTATCACCTAAAGCCTTTCGACAAAACACTTATTGTCATTATCATCAACAAAGTGGACATGGTACAAAATACTATAAGCATCTTAAACATCTTGAGCAAGACCTTATTGATTCTAATCATTAACAAATTGGAGTTGCGAATGATCAAGGTAATAAGTCTCTAGTTCCTCCTAACCAAAATTTACAAATCTTTACAAATCCCATGCCTAATCACAATATTTCATTTGTCAAAGCTAGTGAAACAAAGCATGATATGATGAAAGTTGAAACGGATGATGAAAACACAAATGAAGACCAACTAGTTGAAACAGTAGCATTTATGAAAGCTAGACCTTGTAAGGGCTTGACTAAGAAGCCTCTTGATATTTCTTTGTCACAAAATGACATACTCAAATGTGCACTTGATGGTCCTCTTTACATAACTAGCAGACTCAATGATAAGCTCACTAATGAGATATTGATTGATCCCATCTATGGAGAGAATGTGATCTTTGAAGAATTCCTATATATGTGCATGAAATATATCAAGAAACATATGACAAACTGAAAGCATGAATCAAGAAGCATAATGGCTTTGCTTGTTCTACGATTGGCTCAATAGATCCCCCTTTAAAAAGCGGACTGGAAAAATTAACCATCTCATTTTCCATCATCCTGCAATTGGACCAATTTCGTGTGAAGCTAGGTTATCCATGGCTTCACTCCATGAATGCCATCCCTTTGATTGCACATGAATTTCTAAAGTTTCCATTTGGAAATGATATCTTTACTGTGCATCATAGTGGATTTAATCCTACATCAGCCTGAGGGAACTTTTCATTAGATTTCTTTTGGCCCAAGCCCATGGAACCTATTAAGCCTCATGAGAGTTGTGAGGACTTCTTTTTAAAATAATATCAAAAGTTCAAGGCAAAGAAAATAGCAGAATTATCCCTTCAAAACAATCCTCAACCTATAACTGAACCACCTATCCTTTACAAAACAATGATTCAACCGAAATCTCTCATGAAAATTCAACAACAACCTATAACAAAACCTCCTACCAATTCCTATAAGAGACCCCAAGATAACCAAAACAATCTCATTATCCATCCTAGAATCAAACAATTTTACAAAGTTAAAGACAAAGTAGTTGAAAAACCTCCTATTGTTTCTTCTATTCCTCCTAAGGAGGAGAAGGAACCCATGATTGACAAACAAACTCTTACACAAAAAAAAATTGACAATAGATTGAAACAAAATCAAATTGCTAGAGAGCGTAGGTGTCGACAATGTCCTACAAACTCAAGAAGACACAAAAAACATAGAAAATCAAAATCCAAACTTACCCAAAGCAAGGCATGATGGTTCTATACCCTCGCCACGAAATAAACAAGAACATTGCATGGACATTGTCATGCAACCTCTTATTGTGATAAATTTAGATGATGACATTGATATTGAAAAGATTGATGAAGAAGTGCATAAAGAATTGAATACATTTTTTTCTTCTTCTATGAACTTAAATGACAAATCTCCTAGAAAGAGTGTTGAACTTGGTGCTTCCCCTAGTTTTCCGCCTTCCATTTATATTGATTGAGATTGGGATGTGGATGACTTACTTTAGGTTGACTCGTATGTTCCTTACTAGTCTTTTTGTTTTCCATGTTTCTTTGTGTGATTTCATGTGCATAATAAGATCCCCTGTGATGTTTCATTTGATGTATCTCTCTCTCTTTGTGACATTCCTCTATATGTACCTACATTCTTCTCTATGTTCTAATCATTTTTAATTTGTCTTTTTTTTCCTTTTGGGGGTGATGCAAGGCATCGAGACATCCTTGTCTCTTCCATGTTAACCCAAAATATTTTCCCTTTATCTTTTTCATTTGTCTTGTGTTTTCCTTTTGGGGATGATCCAAGGCGTTGATACATCCCTCTCTCTTCCATGTTGACCCAAAAGTTTTTGTTTTTTTTTCACTCTCTTTGTGTCATTATTCCATTTCTATGAATATTTGGGGGATGGTGATAGTTCTGAGCTCTTAAAACAATAATGTAGAAAAGACATACTAACCCAAAATCCATAGATCCCTTATGTATTTTTGGGGGCAACCCTTCCTTCTTATTTCATGGCATAGATTTATTTGAGAAATAAGATTTTATGAGAAAAACTCTCATGTATTAGGAAAAAACATTCACTAATTTAAAGCAATTGCTCATAGTAATAGTATAGCAAATACTTTAAAGTGGGGGCATACATCAATGACATCTTTTGGAATATTTCATGGTGTGATTCTATTCTTGTGACATGTTCTTTTCTTGGTGGTGTCATTGGGTTTGATGTCCTCCAACAGTGTGATATTTCTAAGTATACGATCTCCCTTTGTGGCATGACATGAAATGAGATGCATCCCATAAGTGGTGATATGATATTCTTGACTTCTCCTCTCTTGGAGACATTGGGCATGATGTTCCCTAAGAAGAAGACCTTACATGAACAAAGAAAAGTCACCTTTAACAAAAACTTACATACATGACATTCAAAAGCATTTGTAAAAGCATAGCATTGTGGTGCCTTATTAAAGTTATCAAGAGGATCACTTTGCTAGGGTTAGTATGATGGGAAGCCGACACACTGGCATGCATTTCTCACTAAACCACCTCATTGGGACATCACACCTAGTGGAAAGACTAAGGTTCCACTACCCAAAGTGAGCACACATGATTAGGACAACTCACATGGTAGATAAAATGAGGTTCCACTACCCCAAAGTGAGTAGTGCATGTTACAAAAAAACAACCCCATTCCACATCACGTTGGAATAGTTGTGCATGATCCTTTTGTTTTTCTTTGTTTCCTTGGCCTTTGATAGGGTATGACTATTTATCTTGTTATTTCTACATACTTATGTGTTTTGAATTTTATTCAAGGGTAAACGCTTTTGACTAGAGCTATGAATTGATACAACCATTCAACAATACCACCCCAATGGGGTTTGAACCTTGGTGGCAATAACAACAATGCCACCTATAAACCATCACACCATGCCATTATCTACTTATGTGTTTTGAATGTCTACTTTATTGTGAGTTTTACTTGAGTTTATACCCTCACTAAAGTGAGGGAAAAATGTAGTGAAAAAAAAAGTAGCTCTTTTTCACACTTTATTTGGGAATAATTAACCTAATAATGCCTTGGTTTAATGTTGTAATGTGTTGTACACATTCACATTATTCTAGGGACCCATTTTAAAAATTAGTACTTAAATTGTACCTTATTTAAGGTTTTGTAAAGTGTTGTAGTACACTTTCACACTTATCTAGGGTTTCATTAATTAATTGAGCCTAATGGGACCCTTTAATTCAAATTCAAGCTCTCTTAATTGCATTTTCTAAGAGTTCTATCCTGACATTCATAAATTAAATTACATAACATTAAATTTTCAAAATCAAGGTCCTAGAAAATGGTGCTAGGACCCATTCACCTTTGGTGGAGAATGGGTCCTCTCCACATAGGACCCCCCTTTCTATGCACATTTGAGGTGGGTTTTTTATGTTCTTTCCACCCCTCAAAGCAAGGTCCTAGAAACTTGTGCTAGGACCCATTCACCTTTAGTGGAAAGTTGGTCCTCATTAAAAATGACACCCCTTTTTGAATTTAATTTTGATGGGATTTTAATGATTTTTAATCCTAGATTTGACTTCGGCTTGAATTATTTGAATTTTAGGGTGAATGTCTAGATTTAATATAAATATGGGGTTAATTCACATTGTTTCTCCTAGGAAGTTTATAAGATACCTAAGCATTCAAGTTTTTAAGCATTAGAATATTACAAGAGCATTTCAAAGGCATTCAAAGGAAAATTATCAAGTGTTTATTACAACAATTCAAGATCATTTCAACATTTCAAAGGCATATTACATTCATACATGTCATTGAACTAAGATAGTTGATGCAACATTGAAGATCCATTTGCAAGAATTTTTACATAGCTTATTTGAGATCAAGATCTACATTCTTCGTGGCCACCACATGTTAGTTTGCATATTTATATTCCTAGGCAACTTCCAAGGTATCATCACTTCAAGTTTCATGTCTCATGCTTCAATTTCATTATTTCATCATTTGATTTAATTATCTAAAGGGGTTTGCCTCAGGAAAACCCTTATTCACTAACAATCAATAAGTTCTTCTTCTCATGAATATGTATTTATAGATTTATAGGTTGAAGATCAAGTGGAGAAGTAGTTTAAAGCAAAATTGTCAAAGTTATCAAGTTGCAAAGTTGTCATTCAGAGTGCAAGAACACAAAAAGAAGGCTACACAATTTTCTACAAGTTTTTGGGAGCTAACAACCGAGGATCTGAGAGCACAAGAATCAAGGAACATAACCCATATCTCAGTATCAAGAACCCTAACAAGGACCCATTCACCACTAGAGGCGAATGAGTCCTTTGTGCCCTAGAAAAACCCTTCTTGCAACAAGGTACACATCATTTTGAGCTGTAAAACCTCCCCTCATAGTCACTATAATAGTTAGGGTTAGTTTTTTTATTGTTATTGGCACCTTATCATACACATAATTGCATGTTATGTGGGTATGTGGGATCATGGTGCAAAAAGTGGCAATATTATGAGGGTATGTGGCTGACGACTTTTTTTTCACCCAAAATTAATGAAACGAAAAGGGTTTTTAGAGGAGATTCTCAGCTTTCCAAAAATATAAATTAAGATTTAATTTGAATTTAATAAATAATTATTATTCATTTTCTATTAAATTACGACTAAAGTCCTGATCGATAGGCTGATTGAAAAACATCTATAACTTTCAAAGCGGTATCATATTTTTTGAATCCAAAACATGCGTCACATTCTATGCTTCACATAATATAGGATTAAAAAGAAAAATTAAATTTCATGAAGTTTTGACCAAGTTAAGGTGGTAGAGACCAGGATGATTTTTATATTTTCTAAAAGTTGTAATAAAAAATTCATAATTAATTATTTACTTGGAAACAAATTACAAAAAAATATGCATCACATCCGGACATGATTCCTCTACTTATATATAAAATCTTACAAAATATTATCATTTTATTATGGTTAGGGTGGTCAGATGGACACCTACTTCTTATTTTTTCCCTGAAATTTAAGTACTCGCATTGAAATTTCAAATTTTCACCAAATAGATTTTATTTATTTTTAAATAAACCTAGTATTTTAGAAACTACATTCAATTTTCTACAAATTCTATTCTTACATATTTTTGAAATAATATAGATAACTTATTCAAATATTTACGTCAAGTTGCCTAACTGATCTTTGAATTTTTGCCACTTAAGGGCTGTTTTTTGCATGATGATCACGCATACCCATGTGGGAAAATTCTAGTGGTTTATCATCTTGATTAATTAATTTTGATGAGCCCTACTTTTTTCCACACCACACAAACAAAGTGAAAGAGAAATATTTTTTTGGGGATGCTAGATTACACTTACACTTATAATGCTCTAGCATTGAGGGGCTCGAGATAAGTTATAAATATGTAAAATTTCAAAGGGTTTTCAATAGAGAAAAACATAATAAAATTAATTGCAAAGTATATAATTTCTATTATTACACTCCTTACACTTCAAAGCAAGCTCTACTATGTTTCTTAACATAGCTACTTTAAAGAAAAACTGTAAATGCAAATAAACTCTTCCAAGATTACATTAACATCATAGTGCACCATAGTAATGTTTCAATAATTATCACAACATAACTCAATTTTAGACTACGTTGCACAACATGACTTAGTCTAAGATCCACTTGCACAATGTAACCTCATTAATAATAATCAATAACATATATCCTAATTTATAGAAATACAATTCTTGTTAAGCTAAATTAACAAATTAAATTTAAAAAATGTCATCATTTCATCATAACAACTAAAACACACTTATCCTTCTACAACTATTCAACTCCCAATTGAATTTAATTAACAATTTATTATTAAATTATTTTAAATCTTCAATCATTTATTGTAAAAATAAACAGACATTTTATTTAACATAATTTTATAAACATGCCTTAAATAAACCTAATTATCTATATCAATTTATTTCATTAGATTAAAAAAAAAAGACATTAACTTAAAGTTTAAACCCTTTTTTATTTCTTTGAAATAAGATATTAAAATTTCAATTGAAATTAAACTGTCATAATAAACATTTAAATATTTATATTTAATCTCTTCAAAAAATGAAACCTTCTTTATTCTATGACACTTTTGCTTAATTAAAGTGAATCAAAGTGATCGAAATGAATTAATTATATACTCAATTAGAACAGCTTAGGTAAAAAAAGAAAGAAGTTATCCTCTTTCAAAAGATGAAGAATAAATACTAAAGTAGTTTGAAGAATGGAAGTAGTGGCATGAATGAGGAGCTTTAGTCACATCCATCAATCAACGTCAAAATTGTTCTAGCTGGTAGCTAAACCCGCCCCACTTTATTCTCATGTTGTGATCATTATGGGATTCTTATACAGCATATAAATAGAACCCAACATTGTATCAGTATACCTCCATTAGTTTTTTCAGTTTTTGGAGTGGGCAGTTTAAAGAAAGAAAACGTCTGAGAGAGCATTGCTAGTAGCGCTTGATCTCTTGAGTTTTCAGCGCAGCAGTCATCCGGGTAAACGGTACACACTCTTAAGTATATTTTTCATAAGATTAGTCACATCGTTCTGGCTGTACTCAATTTTGTAAATCTGTCATGCATCTATATTTAGATTTAGTTTGTATTTTTTCTTGTTATTGAAAAAGCGTAGGCTTAATAGTTTAAGGCTTAACTATTCTGTCAAAAGTTGCAAAGCTCACGCAGACATCATTGTCTTAAAATAATACTGAATTAACAGGGGTTATTGCTTTCCATGCCCATGAGCCCCAATCTCGAGTCTAAGAGATATATCCGCATTATACTTTATTGTCTGTGTGGTTGATTGCCTTAGGGTATTCAGGCAAATTCACCATTAGAAATTTATTATGCGGAAATTCATTGTCACCAATTTACCGCGGAAAGTTGTGACAAATTTACTTCAAGGAAAATTCACCACTGGAAATTCACTACCACAGAAATTAATGCGATGAATTTTCTGGTGAATTGCTGGTGGTGAATTTTCCTTGCAGTGAATTGTTGACAGTAAATTTTCTCATGATGAATTGTTGGCACTAAATTTTCCTATGATGAATTGTTGGCACTGAATTTTCCTAGAGCCCTCCAATAGACAAGCTAACTGTCATGCCTCATTGTTATGTGAAGATGCATCTCAATAAAGGAGTGTGTGTGTTTTGGGGGGGAGGGACGAGGGGTTTGGGGGGGTTATATCAAATGTACGATTTGGTTTTCAAGGAAGCTTAATCTTGATATCCAAATTTTCCATAGAAAATTTGTATTGAAAAATTAACAATTCAAAATTATTTATATAAAATATAAAGATTTAATGCTAAGAAATAAATAGTCCATGATTTTTTGGTTAATTTGAAATATATATAACTTGACTTGATAAAATCAACAAACAACTCATCAACTATTTAAAGCTCTATCTATACTAAATCCCAACTACAAGGATAAAAGTAAGAACGAGGACCAAGGTATATCGAAAAGGACCCGAGCCAACCTTAAAAGGAAAGTGCCTCCTACTACCCAGATGGTTCAGATTTTAAAGAGGGGGGTTCAGAATATGAATGATTTGGAAGCAGAGACTGCAGATATATTAAAGACCCAAATATAGTTGTTCTTGGCATTTTGTCTGGTTTCTTTGGGTTATGTGGCCTTCATTGGCTTTTTTGGTCATTGTGGCTTTGTCTTCTTGTTGTTTTTACAACCTTTCTACTTATGGTGTCTTTAACGATCCTATCTTATGTTTGTAAACTTTGTGATTTCGGATCCCTATAAAACCCATTTTTTCCTCTTTCAAAAACAAAATTTTGGTTTAAAATCCTTCGATATGTGTCACAAAATTATTAGTAGAAAATATGTAGAGGCTTTTGGAGGTTATAACATTCTACAAAAGGTAAAGGGGCAATCGTAAATTAGGCTTACCTTGTCCTAAATCAAGATTGACAACAAGTGATAAGAAAAAATATTCCTTTTCTATTGTAAGGAGTTGTTTGACATCACCTTGTATTGTCAATCATTTTGGGTTGTCCTTGTTTCTCACAATCACTATAATTGACTTAATTGTTTCCATCAATATTCCTATTTGTATGATTGCAAAAAATGTAGAGAGAAAAAGGCATATAAGAATTTTAGTTTTCAACTACAAAAAACAATTCCAATTAATAGAAAATTGAAATATTATAGGAGATTTAAAAAATGGAAGAATAGATTTGATTTCTAAAATAGTTTTAGGTGCTGCCAAATGTACAAGTATTTTTATACATGGCATGGTACACAATTATCTAATATGCTATAAATTTTGCTAGGTTGTTCAATTATTTCATAGCATAATTTTGATGTAATGTACTCCCTTATAAGAATTAGTAATATCATCTAAAATTGCTAACAAATGGTCAATAGACATAAATATTTATAGTTTTGTAAATCAAGCATTATTCATTTATGTTTTTATATTTATTTAATACAATACTTGGGTAATTGGACTATAAATATTTTTATCTATTGACCATTTCATAGTAACTCTAGATTTTCTTACTATTGTTTAGAAATTTCATGTTTGTGATAATTTAAGAAGTTTTTGATTATTTTTAAAAATAAGTGACTTTGAGGTATTATAATTTATCTGTATTAGTAATCATTTTCAAGTGCACCAAATATTGATTTTAAACTTTTTTCCATAAATAATAATTATTCAAAAATATCTTATATGACATGTAGCTTTCAAGTAATACTATATTTAAAAAAGATAATGGATATATTAATATAATCATGTACAACATGTATTATTCTTAGAAAAATAAATTAAATCACATGCTTGTTTATATTTATGTTTCATTCACACTAATAAATAGATCATCACTTCTTAAATGCATTTGAATATTTATTTTTGTGTTTATTGTGATAATTCTCTAAATCATATAATTGCATTGTGTTATTTACAATAAAGTAATATAGGAAATCAATTATTATGAGTAATAGATATGAAAAAGAACATATAAAATCTAAAAAAATATAATTTCATTACTAATTGATAAATTAAGAACATGATAAAATATTTTATTTATGATAATTAAAACACACAAATATTAAATATTATAAAACACCATTAAAATAGTTCATTATCCAAATGAATATCATTAAAAATAAGCATCTCGTTATAGTAAGATTCTCATAAATATCAATGGCCTATCACAAAAATACTCATGGCCGAAAAAATAAAGTTCAAAAGTGAAAGTGGTGCAATGTTATGCCTTCAATACTTACATATTTTTAGGAAACAATGATATTGTATTACATTTTTTTCTTTTTCTTTGGATAGATAAGAAAGATGTTATATTGATAATGCAAAATAAAAATTCATAATTAAAACTATGATTCAAATATATTTAATTGAAGCAAGCCTCGTGAGGCTAAAGTTAACAACCATAAAGATCATCTCATTAGTCCCTTGAAAAAAGACCTGCTAGCGAGGAGCGAATTAACCTATGTGTCGGCCATTCAACCTTTACCCCTCAAAATCTGCAGTCAAACACCAAACCCCAAGCAATCATAGAGGAGTTGATACACCATTATTATCACCATGAAATTTGGCTCTCCACAACTACATTTGTGTAGAGTCACCCAACAACCTCCTACGACATTGTATTACACTTTTTATGAAAGTATAAGAATAACTTTTTTAAAAGATTTAGAATAGAGGGTTCAACTTATGCTTAAAAATCCATTTATAAAGAATTGGGAATCCCATTCACTTGATCCACCCATTTTATTCCTTCTTTCCTCTTATATAGGCTATCTTGGAACCTTTGAATATTATTGCTACAATTGTTAATAGCAATAATGTTAAGTTGAATTATGGTATTTACACTTGCTTTAAGAGAGGCTTATTCCATCTCCATTTTCCCTAATCTTTCTTTTAAGTCTATGAAATCCTCCTTTAGACATCTAAGCTCTTTGTCTTAATATTGGATATTGGCCTCCATAGAAATGTAAGAAGGTTCTCCCAAATGCCACTAATGCGTGAACTCTCCAATACATTTTTAATCCTACTTTCCATTGATGAACTCATAATGCTCTTTTGAAATGTGGACTCTTCTTGAAGGTCACTTATCTTCCTCTACAAATACTCTAAAGAATTTTTTTAACATTGAATGGGAGGAGATATGCAAATTATCTAGATAGAAATACTCTCAATTGATTTTGCACCATTCCCTACCCTTAGTTCCTTTACAAAGTAGGAAGCATCCTCCTCCACCAAAATATCAATGGGAATGGGGAAATCTCTGACCTAGGCTTCAATTTTGTTATTTGAATTACTCTTCACAAAAACATATCTCTTGTTCTCGATAGTATCCTTTTATTTTCTATTATTTCCTTGAGAATCCCTCCCTATCTTCCCTATTATGAGATTTGAAGACCTTTAAACTATTGTATGTCTAAATTCATTCTAAAATATAGAATTAGTTGAAAAATTAAATCAATAAGATCTTGGACATATTTTTTAGTGAGTATATAAAAACTAAAATAGAATTTGTATTTATCTTTGGAGAGACCTTTTATATTTTCTTGAATTCTTTGTTTTAAAAGGATTTTTCCTCATCTCTAAGAAGAAAGAAAATTTTAAGTGGTTATATGTTGTTGTATGCTTACTTTTCATAATTATATCTTCTATAATTCCATTTAATATGTTCTCCATTAGTCAATCATGATTTACATAAATACTTTAAAGTATATACTTCAACTTTCTTTAAATGATTAGAAAATGAATTTCTCTTATCTTAAAACTAAAGGAAAATTGAATCAATGTTTAATGATTAGAAAATGAATTTCTCTTATCTCAAAACTAAAGGAAAATTGAATCAATGTTTGTGAGACTTGTTACTTGTAGAATAAATAAGTATTACTATTATATTAATAATAAAGGTTAAACCTAATGAAATCAAGCACAAACCCACAATAGAAGAACTATAATTATATATAGCTATTTTAATATTATTTTATTTAATTTAATACTCATATTAATACATTTTTATTGCAGCCATGATTTTATTTTATATATGGTATAGAGAAATTTTTTATGTATTTATTTCATAGTTATATTATTCAAAAAATATATATTAAGAATATTAAAGTTAGTAGAGATTTGAAGCATGTAGTTATGATTCTAATCGAGTTCATAGAAACTTATCTATAATCCACGAAGAGCTAATTTATTTTGTAGAATGTGCATGTACTTATAGGTTGAGTATGTCAGAAGATAAAGGTTGAGAATAAATTAATTATAAAATAAAATTTGATAAAATAGATGTAGGTAAGATAAGATAGTAGTTTGATAGCTAGATTTTATCATCATAGTACTTGAGGGTGTTTATGTCACATAAGAGTTATACAATACAATAAATCACTCTTTTAAATTATAGCATGTGAAAATCACACCAACTCTAAAAATATTAGAAGTCAAAGTAAAATAGTCAATAATATCAATTAATATTTTTATGGACCATCACATATTTCTGCTTAACAAAGTACAATGAGTTCCATTTTATCTTTAAACATCTAAATATTAAACTATTTTCTATGAAATATGAAGAATGTCACAATATTATCATAATACTCTACATTACAATCTATAGTGTTCAAATCTCTAAGTTTTTGGATCTATGCTATAAAATAATACCATAAGTAATTGCTATTATTTTAATATATAGGTTTCAAAAATTCTAACCATTATCATGCTTGTGTAAGAGTAAAACTGAAATCAAATGTTGAGAAATGATATTTATAATAAAATATTATGTGTATCATCCTAGCCTATGGTAAATATATGTAATAATAATAATTCATTATTAATATAAATATAATTCTTTTTTAGAATAGAAATAACCATACTAAAATGAACTAAATATTCATGTTCTATTGTTAAATATGTACTTCTCAAATATATTTTATAATAAATAAATGTTTTGATTTGTGTTTCTATTTTCATTTATATTTTCATTTATATTTTATTTAGTTCATTTCTTAACTAAACATTGATATTAGAACATAGGTGATTTTTATTTTTGTTATTTCTCAGCCAACTCCAATCCATATTCATTGTTTTCCATTTCTTTAAATGAGTTATTCACAACTCTAAAGAAGGATGAGGGTTTGAATCTACAAATTTAAAACATTCTCAACTTAGTACATTAGCTTATCATTGGTACATCTTGTAATCAAAATTTCCTACATGAATTTATTAAATCTATGCATCTAGGTTATTTTGCATGTTTATATGAATATTTGTTCTTCCTTAACCTTTTTTATTTATTGTTACATATCCATGTAAAAGATGCATGTTCTATTTTTTAATATTCATTTGTTAATCTAGAATATTCATTTCCTCACATTTAACTATGTATCGTTAGTTTTTCAACACTACTTAGAAGCCTCTTAAATCATTATTTATTTGGATTATTATTAACCTTTGTCTACTTTATCATAGACCCAAAAAATAATAATTAGATTAGAATATCTATTTTTCATTGGATCGCTATGACAAGAATATTCTTCTTCATATACTTCTTTCCTTATAAGACCCATATAAATTTTCTAAAATAATATACAAAAATCTTATGCCTCTAAATACTGAACAACAATAACATCTTCCTTGGCAGTAGATAGCTTTTATTTTTGCTAGATATTGAAACCTGGGTATTGGGCTTAGTGAAGACAATAATTTCTATTTTCTATTTCAAACTTTGGAAAATTTTAACCCATCTAGCTCAATTTTATAATTTTTAGAGAAAAAATTTATATTCATACGGAAAATTTAAGCTTATCTTGCTAATATTTTTATTTCTATAGGAATCTTTGGGAAACTAATTGTATTGTAGAAATTTAAAATTATTTTATTTTTAAAAGGATTTTAATTGTAAATTGTTTGAAATATTAAAAATAGGGCATTTTCATGCTATTACAGTTTAATTTTTTTTTTTTAAAAGCAATTCAATGTGAAAATAAATTTTAGTGTTTAGTTTATTGTCTACCTCTTATTTATATTTATGAGTTTATATATCATTACTAAGCTACTACATTAAATTCCTTACATAACTATAATGATATAAAAAATTCTTACACCGTATTAATTTTAAGGAAGAAATAAAGAGACAAAATTATTAATATTTTAATTTCTATCCATTATCCATTCATCACTATCATCACATATATGTTATCCTAATAAAAATTTGAAGCATAATTTCTTTCTAAGTTTTGGTTTGAATAAGGTGTTTTACATAACTAGTTCACCTAGAAGGTCCTATTCAAATGTTAACTTTACTTAGGTCCTAGGAACCTTTCTAGAAGTCTTAGTTGTCATGAAATTGTATATTATGCTATGCCATTTACTTTTTGTTTCTTAGTTAATTTAATATTATTTATATCATTCCATAGGATTAAGAAACATGCCATGATCTTGTACAATCCTAACTCTCACCTTGCATATATAAGCATGGTCTTTTGTATATTTTGTCATATGGGATGTATTATCATTGATACATATTAATAAGTGCATTATTACATCAATATCAATATAAATTATATCAATATCAATATTTTTTGTAGGTGATTTCTAGGAGTTGTGGGGTTCACTATCAACCCCAACATACTTTGATACCATGTTAGAGTTGACAATGAACCCCACAACTCCAAAACATCATGTGTAACCAAAAATTAGGTCTATCACATCTAAAGAGAAATATCCATTGATGTGCTTTATTCAACCTTGAGAGAGATTGATTCATAATTGTATTTGATATTTAATAATGAATTCTTAAAAAATAAAAAAATAAATCCTAGATAAGGATTTGAATAGATTGTGGCAAGTGTCCTTATCCTATGTAGTGAGACAACTTGACTTATAAATAGCTCAATCTAATCATAAAATATCACTCCTAAGTTTGGCTTAAGTGTAATAAAGTAAAAGGGGTCTAATAATTAATTAATGACTAACTAATCATTAGGCAATTTTCCTACTTACTCCAACACTCCTACTTAAGATCAACTTAGGGTTAATCTAAAGACTTGAATAAGAATGCATTGATGGATACATAATGGGTCTTCGCTTTAAGGCCTAATGAGGTACCCAGGTATAAACAAATGAAATGCCTCATAACAAGAGAAACGAAGAAAACCCTATGGAAAAAATTCCTCTCCAAAAGAGAGAAATGAGATAATTTCACTAGTGAAAAGAAGAATAGGGTATGTGTAGGATCATGATGGGCCAAAAAGTGGCAATATGATGGGTATGTGGCTGACGACTTTTCTTTTACCCAAAATTAATCAAACGAAAAGGGTTTTTAAAGGATATTCTCAGCTTTCCACCAATATAAAATTTACTTTCCTTTGAATTTAATAAGTAATTATTATTCATTTTCTATTCAAATTTTGACTGAAGTCCTAATTGATAGGTTGATTGAAAAAAATCTATAGCTTTCAAACAATATCACATTTTTTGAATCCAAAACATGTGTCACATTCTATGTTTCACATACTATAGGATTAAAAAACAAAATTTGAATTTCATGAAGTTTTGACCAAGTTAAGGTGGTTAGGCATACAATTTTTATATTTTTAAAAGTTGTAATAAAAAATTCATAATAAATTATTTGTTTGGAAAAAATTACAAAAAAATATGCATCAAATTAGGACATGAGTCCTTTAATTATATATAAAATCTTATAAAAAAATATTATCATTTAATTATGGTTAGGGTGGTTGGATAGACGCCTACTTTTTTTTCCCTAAAATTTAAGTACTACATTGAAATTTCAAATTTTTAACAAATAGATTTTTTTTTTTAAACAAACTTAGTAGTTTAGAAACTAAATTCAATTTGCTACATATTCTATTCTTACATATTTTTGAAATAATATAGATAACTTATTCAAATTCTTATGTCAAGTTGCCTAACTTTGATTTTTCTAAATTTTTTGCCACTTAAGGGCCTATTTTTTCCATGGTGATCCTGGACATACCCAATAGAAGGATTTGATGTAAAACCCCAATGAATTATTTTGTCACATAGATATAATAGATATCCCCAAATAGGAGAGAGATGATGAGGATATGAATCCACCCATTAAAAAGATCTTATGTTCCAACAATGAATGCCTAACGATATAACATAATCCACTACTTCTAAAAACACATTCTTCCCTTATTAAGAAAAAAATCCACTAGTGATTGGAGAAATCATTTCCAAAATATGGAAGAATAGGGTTCAATCCAAATCCAAATGATATGTGCCTATAGAAGCTACTCAAATATCCACATGTGAGAATGAGATGATTTCACTCCAATATCCTATGAAGATTGATGTAGAACAAGCTCTGAATATGATGATGGTGGGCTAACAGTGATGATGTGGTTGTCTAAAAAGAGGAGATGAATATCCTCAAAATAATCCTCTACAAAAAATAATGATATGTTTTCAATAGATGAATCCCATGTAGCTATCTATTGAAGAAGATGAATGTCCTACTACACTAAACCAATAGTGGCCAAGGATGTGGTGATGCTAATATGATAATAAACAATAGAATTTGTTTATTTAAATTCCTGATCTAAAGAGTGGGAACATGAATACAAGTCTCTAAACCATCAAAACATGCAAGACCTATGATATACTCAAGCTCCTATAAAGTATCATCATCAAAGGGTATTAAATTTGTATCTGCAAGGAGAATGAGACAAAATCTAATATGATCTTTGTGATTGTAGAGATATGAGGGTCTCCATGTGGATCTCCCAAATTCAATTCCAAAGTGTGTGGGATAATTAATGTCTGATACAACACACATAGTGTCATGATCAACAATAGAAAAAATCACACCTATAACACTATCAATGATAATAACCCAAGTTGATAAACACCTTAGTGTGTATGGTTTAGGTGTGAGTCTATAAATATAAGGAAAAATATCAAGCCCCTTGAGATGTGTTTGGATGTCATATGCCAACACCCATAATTATCCTTTTCTAGGATGAGCACCAAAGGATGAAAACAAACCCCATGATACTTCCTAAAATGAAAAATCAGTGATTGATAACCTCAATAAATGTAAAGTGGATCAATTTAAGTCATCACACACAAAAAATCCTTTATAGGTGCTAAAACATCCAATCAATTAAGTAGAATGTGAAATCACAAAAGTACTAAATAAAATTTTCTTGGGTATTTTTTTAAAGTGCATAAATGGATATGAAAATATTTAAAATACATTTCCAATGCCACAAGAATTGTGAAAATCAGAGATATAGGTGCAAATTTATGAGCTTGAAAGTAGAAAATTATGATATGAGTTTAATTGAGAATAAACTATACCAGGAGAAAAATACAATGATGAAACCCTCACAACTAGGGCATGTGGTGATGTGTGACATCTTTTTACATTAATAAATATTTAAGGAATATTTCCTCTACATGAAAAAAAATATGCTCTCCTAGAAATCCAAGATTCTTCATGATATTAGATCTATTTTTGATAGGATATTATATCTCTTAAAAATGACACCAAGAAAATTTATTGCTGCAAGGAAAAACTTTGAAGCTTCCAAAAAAGGTGCCACCACTGGAAAACATGTCACCACTAGGAAGAGTTTGAATGTCGACAAGGATTTTTAAAGGGTCATTGGGTGGTAATAAGGAGGCTAATATATTATTCAACTCCTACACTAAGTCAGTGTTGTGGCATGTCTAAATCCCCTAATTTTCATAATTGAAACTTTATTGAATTATGAAATTACTAATAAATTGAATCCCCCAACTTTCAAAGGCTCCTTTGCACATTCTTCCAAAAGGAATATTCCTTCCCCTTTTGCGCATTAAATTTTTGTTTTAATTTTCTAAAATATCTATTTCCCTCACCCATGAGAATATCCCTAAGAATATTACCTTTCTGTTTAATTTTCTAAAATATCTATTTCCCTCACCCATGAGAATATCCCAAAGAATATTCTCTTTACTCACTCATTTGAAAAATGGAATATTCTTACAAAGCTTCATGTGCAAGTTAACTTGTGACCGCTTGTACAGGTCAAAAGTGTGTTTTTTGAAGGAATATTAACCCTTGATTAAAATATCATCTTTCGTTCTCTTCCATTGATGAGAATCCATGATTTATGCCTCCATCTTCTTTCATTTTTGACCATTGATTAGATTTTTCAATCTCAACCCTTCTTTCCTCATTTGATTTTCTATAAATAGGTCACTACTTGAAGACAAATGGATCCATCTTTTAACAAAAAACTTATATTGTTAAAATCATTTGCACTTACACTCATATTTAACATTATTTTAGCTTTATTTACTTGCATATTAGCTTAACTTCCATTAATGGATTCCATGATAACATAGACGCATACATTTAGCTTATTTGTTAATTAGGATTTTAATCTTTTTAGTTTAAATCTCGGATAGAGTAGCATAGAAATTTTATATCCATATATTTTAGTATAAAATCATGGTATATTAGCTTTTTCATCATGTTTATTTAGCATAGATCATGTTTTTAATCACATCACACAACCATTTCATTGATTCTCTTCCATAGAATCGATTAAAAAAGCTCATTGATCACGGTTGGGAAAGGTAAGTCATTCCACATCAATGCAATACCACTCCCAAAATGGGATAAGTTTCGAATGTGTTAGAGTAGACATTTAAACAATTTTGTAGTTTATAATGTTTAGTTTAAATAAATTTTTAGTTTAACTTTCAATTGAATGATCTTGTTTAAGATTGAGTATTAGTGGCATGAATATGCTTTGATTCTTCAAGGTTCAACTGTAATTGACCCATGCTAATATCCATAGTCACATTTTGGCACTAGGAGGGAAAAACCAATCAAATTTAATCAATTTCTATCTCAAATTATATTCATTTTGACTTTTGCAGGAAAGATGGACTCCCAAAACAATTTCAATGATGCCTATTAAATACACTGATGCTGATTAAACAAATAACAACACCAATACTTTTTAGAGGTGTCAAAATTTGCAAACGATGAAACCTGACCAAATAGTGACACTATCATGCTCATTGGATTCTCTATAGAGTGACGCCCAAATTCACCAGAGTGACACCCTTATTTACTAGAGTGACGCTACATGAGTTACAATGTCCAACTCTGACAAGAGATTTAACGATCATTTTTCAGCATGTGTTTTAATTTTTTTGATTCATTAGAGTACTAAGATGCCTCTAATGTTGTTATGGTTTTTAGACTAATGTTGTTTTGTAGGATTGGACAACACGAAGCTAAAGTGTAGAAGCATTTTCATCTTAAGATTTTATGATTGTAACAAGTGTTTGACGTTTTTGGGAAATTATAACCCAATATCTTATGCTTTTTACTTTCTACTCTAGGACCTCACTAAATTTCATTTGGGTTTAAAATGAACACTCAATTGCGACTAAAATTGAAACCTCATTTCATCATTGTCTTTTGGGTTTTAAAATTGAACAAGGCAACTTAACATTTCGTTTGGTGCATAAAATGAATTCATCTTAGCTTTAGAGGTTATTTAATGAATGAGTTATTCCTTTGCTTTGACAAACTTTTAGTGTGTATCCAATCCCCTTGTGCTTCGTGTGATCTTGGGTGAAGAGAAACACTCCAAGTGTACTTTTTTGTTTGTGTGAACTTATAGTACATATCTGCTCCCCTTGCACTTTGTGTGATCTTGCGTGAAGATAAATACTTAAGTATACCTTTATACTTTGTGTCACCCTTAAGAGAGGACTTACTATGAGACACACCCTAGAATGGGAAACTCATAGGCAAGTTCTTGCACACGTTTATTGGAATGCTAGCTATTAAAGGTTGGGTAATCATGAGAAAGTACCTTCTATCCTGGACTGTATAGCATACTGCACCTAGTACCATGCCTTAAGTGGAACTTTAATGGTAGTAAGAGCCTTAAGTGGCAAAGCAGGTGTGTATACGACTGGGTGTTCTTAGATTGTTACTAAGAACCAAAATGTTTAGATACCAAAAATCCTTAATACTTTTTTGGTACAAGAACGATTGTTCTAAATCCACCCCATATTTTTTCTATTCATTATTGAAACAAAAAATCCTTAGGATCTTATGATCTTGAGGATTTTGAGATTTGGTGGTCCCGAGAAGTGTGTGCCATGGAGGGGAGCCAATGTCACCAAATATCTAACTATTTGCATTGTATTAAGTAGTGTTTGGAGAAATCCAAGTGGGGATTCAACAAGTATGGCCATTCAACCTAGGTTGTAAATGATTGTGAATCAGTTTTATAGTTTTCTTGAATCTAAAACATTTCAGAAAAACATTCACAATCTTCCTCAAAATCTCAAACCATTTGATCTAAGTGTGGATACCTCTTGAAATAGCCTTGATATTAATGCTTATCCTATTGATTTCCATCCTTAGATATTTCTAAATATCTTGACTTATATCTCAATCCATACTTTCCAAAGTCAACATAGGAAACTATGGCTTCAACCTCATTATTTTCACAAAATGGACCTCGTGAAATTTATGATGTTTTTGACATATACATTTAGTTTGAAATTTTAATCAAGACAAGTGTTTGTTTTACAATAAACAACCAAACCTTACACCCACTATCATATAAGGAAAACATTACAAACATTGAGTCTAAAACCATTGAGTTCCATTATCCAAAATAATTGAGTTTCACTTTTCCCACAATCATTGAGTTCTATTTTACCAAAACATTTGAGTCCTTAGGGTTTGAACACTTTAGAGGTATAACATGTTTCTCACTACCTTGGTCTTGGAAAATAAAGGTTCACTTTAGGTCAACATTGGGTCAAAAAATTCATCAAACCCTTCAACAAATTTCTTCCTTCACTTCACCAAACTTTGCAAAAAATTTGAATACACTAACACTTTTTGACTTAGACATCAATCAACCCAAACCATAACTTAGCTACTTTGCATGAGAAATGTATCCTTTTCCATGCACTTGGTCAAGTTAGTTATCATCTTTGAACTCATTTATCTCGAAGGTCACAAGTTTACCCTAAATATTCATGAGTTCATAAACATCATTTATCAAAACATCAAAACAATAAAACATAAGTCAAATTTTTTTCCCCAAAACGTTTGAAAAAATCACTCTCCACATCATTCACCTTTTCATCTTCCATTATCACCATTACTCCAAAATGACTTAGAATGTCTCTTCTACCTAAATTTGAGTCAAGTAGAGAGTTCAAACATTATAAATCTCAACACAAATCTCCCATAGGCAACCCATAATTTATGGTAACAAAAAGATCACAACACAAGAGAATCATGGACAAAACCAAAGTCTCATCTACCATTAGTGATCCCAATCCTCAAGAATTTGATCCAAGCAGTCAAGATACCCCATCACAACAACCCTCATCTCCATCAAGGCTATATGAGGAGATATCACAAACAACCCACTTCAACTTAATAAAGACGAAATCCTTGAGTATGAACAAAATCATTCAACTTTTGTCATACAAAATTTGACACTAGGGTTAACACAATCTATGATTCAACCAACTCCATCCCTTGTGATAAGTCAATCCTTAACATCTAGTCTTGTAGGTAGGCTAGGAACCAACCTTGGTCTCACTTCATGTCTAGGAACACACACAGTTGTGGGTGTTCACAACATGACCATTCCATTAACTTCGAACCTTCCCCAAAACACAAGTTAGACACCAAAATTTTGAAAACTAGTTACATTCCATGATACCACAACAACCTCAACATTTCAAGTGCAACCATCTTCATCCATCACCACAAATACCCCATGCGTGCCTAATGTTGCACAAGGTAATATGATCCAAGTGCCTCAAGTAAGAAAACAAGGGAAATTTAACACTCTCATGCATAGTCAACCCTTGACAAGTGGTTCCAACAACTGCATTGACACATCAAAACAAGTTGTTACCCATCATACTCATGTCAATCTGCCATCCACATCAAACTCATCTATCATTAACCCAAATCAAAATAACACCTTGGTCACAAACCCCATCAGCCAAAGTAATACCTTGGTCCCAACTCAAACACCACAAGGGAACCTTCACACATTGGTCAAGGGAACCCTTTTAATCAATTGATTCAAGGTCATAATGTGCCATTTCTATCACAATACCAAATGGAACCATCATCATCTTTCCCCTTGGTCCCCCATGTCATGCAAAATCAAATGGGACCTCAGTCTTACATTCCTCCACCTCAATCCACCATGCTACAAGGAATGTTAAACTAAGGGAACCCCCAACTTCTCATCAACAAACCACAACCATATCAAATCAATCAACAACCAATGAACATCCTAAATCTATCTCACATGTCCCAACAATCAAACAATCTGGAATTGCAATAACATGCCTTAGCTTTAAAGCAAGAACAAGATGCTTACCAACAAGCAGTGTAACAACAACAAGCTCAACAACAAGCCTTAGTCACATAGAAACAACAAAAAAGCCTAACAACAAGGCTTACCAACACCACAACAACATCAAGTCCAACAAGCTACCTTAGTCATGCAACAAAAAGCTTAACAACAACATGCCCAACAACAAACCTTACTAGCTTAGTAGTTGTGTCATAGAAAAATAGTCCCTTGTCATTTTCATAGCCTTTTAGGTCTTGTTTCACGATGTTTGGTCTATTTTTCTCTTATTTTATATTGTAACATGGCTTGAGCATGCATATTTATGTACTAAAATTCAAATAATGACATCTTGTTAAGGTGTTGTCAAGTGTTGTAAAACATTTCTACTCTCTTCTAGACTTTATTTAGTACAATTCACCTAAAAATCGCCTTTTCATCACTAATCAAATCCTATTTTGAAGTGTTGTAAAGTCCTGCAACAAGATTTCATTCTTTTCTAAACATAAATTCACTATTTACACCTTTATTATGCTTTATTTTACCCCTTTATTCCCTTATAAGCTTTAATTAAGTGTATTTTTTAATGTAAACCCAAAAAATAACATTAAATGCAAGATAATTTGTGACACCCATTTTCAGGTCCTAGGTGGGACCCATTCACCATGGGTGGAGAATGAGTTCGGGCCCTTGGCTCTAAATTCAAAATATTTTAAATTTCCTTTCAATATTTTATTCAAAATCACTTGATGTCGGTCTATGATGAGGTATTAATGGGTTACTAAGGCACAATTGTGTATAAATAAGTGATTTTCACTTCATTTTACATCTACAATCACACATCACATCCAAGAAATAATTTCATTCACTCAATCATTCAAGAAATTTACAACATCAAATCAAGCATAAATCAAGCATTCAAGAGCATCTATTGACACCACTTCAAATTTTCTTCACCAAGGATTTGGTAAGTTGATAGCATTTGCATGTTATTTTTTTATCATTCTCTTTCATTTCATTATTTCATTAAAGGTTTGATTACCAAAGTGGGGTTTGACCAAGGAAAACCCCTATTTGCTAACCTTCAACCATTTTCCCCCTCTTGTATGTGTGTTTGCAAAATTTTGTGTGCATATTTAACTAGAATTTAGGTGTTGAAGAGTGGTAAAAAATTCAAATAGATTCTTGAAGTCTAATCAACCATATTTCAAGCTTGGGGAAGGTATTATGTTTATTTCTTGCAAAATTGACTTCGACAACCTGACAAGCAGACATCCTCAGATCTGGTGTTGCAGAGTTATCTGTTGATTTCTCCAAATTTTGGGAGAGGACTGATTTTCCATTAGTGGTGAATGAGTTCCACATTAAGGCTAGAAATTTAAGTTCTATTAGATTTCAAATCCCAACACTTAGAAATTGATTCGCAACAATTTTCATCAGAAGTAGGACTAATTCACCACCCTAGGTGAATGAGTCCCACTGGTGAATTTCTATGATTTTAGACAACATCCAAAACATTCCAGATTCTTCATCAGACCTCTAGGTGCACTCTGATTCAACTCATTTCTTTCTTTTCTACATTTATTCATTCCCATCTCATTTTTTACATATCACATTGTGTTTTCTAACATAGCATAAATCTTAAGTTTTGCATTCATAATCAGTCATTTAGATCACTTAATTGCATTGAGTTTGTTACATTTAGCTTAAACAACATCATACTTAACATAATTTGAATGAAACCTTTAGCATTTTTGTCCCTACTCTCTTCTTTTAGGTGAAAAACCCTAGAAGAGTTAGAAAGTCCTTGGGTGCCAAAAATCTATGGTTCATTTTGGTGAGCCTAGATTTTGAATTCTTTGCATCTTTGATTTCATTTGTATCTTGTATCTTGGATTACATTTTCATCAACATTCAATTAGGTTATTATTTTGTTTTTGCATTCTAGAATTTCTCAAATTGCATTAGTGAAACATTCATTTAGAGTTCATTTTTACATTGCATATCATTGAAAAAATTGAAAATTTGCATCTGCATCCTTCATTGACATATGAAAAGCATTAGAATCATATTAAAATTTCTGAAAAATACAAAAAAAATCTCATACTGGGAGTCATTTTCCACCCACACTACACTTTTTAAATAAAATTTTCAGACATTTTCTGGCATTTTCCTACATTACATTTTTTTGTAGTTTCTTTCTATTTTTATTTTTAGAATCTCTATTTTTAGTCATTTAATGCATCTTAGTTTACTTGCGTCATGGCATTTTCTTTTAATAAGTTTTGGAATTCACAAAAATCCTTGGTAGATATGTCCCATTGTGCTTTTTCCTATGATCCTAATGACTTTGAGCTACCTCATGCTCCTTCAACTCCTCATGATTGTCCTCCTCATGATGTAGACATCATTGGAGAAGATGATGATAGCATGAACAAGTTATATAATGAATGCCTTGATAACCTAGAGGCCAATGCAGACTTTTATCCATCTATGAGGACACAAGATCTTCCTACTATTACACCCCCTAATCACTTTGCATACTTACATCCTGAAGTCAATGAAGGATCTAAGGTTCCTCCCTCTAGTGGACCTAGTTCCTCTAAAAAAACACACCCTCACCCATTTTATGATAAAAAAAGTCACAAAAATTCCCATAAACCTTGAAGAAACATACGGTAAAGGCTTTACTATCTTGAGCAAACAAGGTTGTGACACAAAACATGAACATGACATTCACCAACTTCTTGAACAAAAACCAACAGAAGAAAACACCATATGATTTGGATATCAAGATCCTTCTCATCCTGATGAATCTCCTTTTGAATATTGGAGACTTAGAGATGATGGTACAGTGATCTCTGATTCTCCTCATGAATTAAACATTCTTCTTCCACATGAAAAACTAGTACATGATTCTAATGAAAAATATTCTAGGATCCCCATGGTTCCTCTTCCTCCTTCCATTCATGAAAAAAAGAGAGTTTAGAAAATGGAAATGACCTTATAAATTAAATAAGCTCAAGTTTCCTACACATCCTCCACCTGAATGTGAAAGGACACTTCAACTACTTTTAAACAAAGGTATTATACTCTTACCACCTATGAATAGGTTGGTCATTCGTCCTAAAGATTCTAACATACCATCTTTCAAATATCATCATATTCTTGGACATTGAACTGAAGAATCTTGGACATTGAAAGACATACTGGATAAGTATCACTTTGTTGCTACCAATTTCTTTCCTATTATCCCATAACAATTAAAATTCATTTATCATGCCATAGTTGTAGAATTTTCTATTCTCACTATTGCATTATTCTTTCACATCACCCACATTAGCTCATTCTTGCTCTACACTTTGTGTGGTGCAAGAAGTTATTAGCCTTACCCTTGTAATGCAATTTTCTTTGTCTATTAAATATGTTATTCCTTTTTTGCTTAACTATTTATGACTGAGAAACCAATTACTTAGTTAATGGTTGACTTACATTTGCATAACTTGCTCCTTTTCCTTTTTTCTTTTATGTGTGTATCATGTTCCCCTATATCATGTGTTTTATGCTTTCTCTCTTGTCGTACACTTCTTCTATTTGTACCTCTCTTCTTTTATGTCGTACATTGCCTTTTTCATTTTTGTTTTGTGTTTTCGTTTTGGGGATGATACAAAGCATAGAGATGCCCTATGTCTCTTCCATGTTGACCCAAAAGATCCTTGTTTTTTTCAATTTTTATTTTTGTGTTTGCCTTTTGTGGATGACGTAAAGTGTAGAGATGCCCTATGTCTCTTCCATGTTGACCCAAAAGGTCCTTGTCTTTTTCATTCTTTTTATTTTGATTTTTCCTTTTGGGGATGAATCAAAGCATAGAGAAGCCCTATGTCTCTTTCATGTTGACCCAAAAGGTCCTTGTCTTTTTTATTTTTTATTTTTTTTTATGGGGATGACACAAAACATAGAGGTGCCCTATGTCTCTTCCATGTTCACCCAAAATCCTTGTATTTTTATTTTTTATTTTTTGTTTTCCTTTTGGGGATGACACAAAGCTTAGAGACACCCTATGTCTCTTCCATATTAACCCAAAAGCTCCTTGTCTTTTTCATTTTTGTTTTGTGTTTTTCCTTTTGGGGATGATACAAAGCATTGAGATGCCCTATGTCTCTTCCATGTTGACCCAATTAGTCCCTTTTTCTTTTTTTATTTTTCTTGTGTTTTCCTTTTGGGGATGATGCAAGACATCGAGATCACAATGTCTCCTTCCTATTGACCCAAAATATTTTTCCTTTTCTTTCATCTTTTCATTTTACTCTCGCTTGTGTTTTCCTTTCAAGAATGATGTAAAGCATTAAGACACCCTATGTCTCTTCCATGTTGACCCAAAACGAGACTTTCTTTTCCTTTTGTTTTCACTCTCTTTGTGTTATTCTTCTAGTTCTATGTACTTTGGGGAATGATGATATTTCCAAGATATTTCATAAAAAAGTTTCAACAATGAACATACTGACCCCAAATCTATAGATCCCTTATGTGTTTGGTGTCATCTTTTTTGGGGGGGAACTCCTTTTTCTTTTGTTTTTATTTACATGATGTAGCCTAACTTCAAAACATTTGACTTGGCATAGGGATTTCCAAACATGTCTCATTTTCTTCTTGCATCTTCTTTCCTTTTCCAATTTAAAGTAAATTCTCACAAAATGATGTGTAGCAATTCCTTTAAAGTGGGGGGCATACATTACCATACATTACCATAATTCATTTGTGTTCTTGGTTCCTAGTGTAGCCTTGTCGTTCATATGATATGTTCGTCACTTTGTGGATGACATTGGGTGTGATGTCCTTCATAAGTGTGATCTATCTTAGCATATTACATTCCTCTTGGTGGCCTGGTGTGACACACTGCATCCCCTATTGCATATTACATTCCTCTTGGTGGCCTGATGTAATGCACTGCATCCCCTAAGTTGTCAATATTTTATTCTTTGATTGGTCCTCTCTTGGAGACATTAGATACAAAATTCCCTAAGTGAGGGACCTTGCATGAACTTAACAAGACTCCTTTGAACATCTTTTACATTTTACATTTTTACATTTTGCATTATGCATTTTACATTTTTTCCACCTTACATAACACAACTTGCATGACTCTGGTACCTTTCTTTTTGTTCATGAGTTCTAAGCATAAGCTTTTCTTGTCCCATAAAGTACGAACTGAAATGTTTCTTTTTGGTTCCTTGTTAAAGTTATGAGGAGCTATAACTTTGATATGGTTGAGCAAGAAGCCCACTTAGAGGCATGACTTTCCCCATAGCCACATATGTGTTTGTGAGTGCATACCAAATAGTGTATGTATTTCACCTTTTGGGCATTCTCACTCGGTGGATCACCATGATTTTTTTTGCCCCAAAGTGGGCATACTTTATCTTGTCCAAACAATCATCCTAGATCTAATCCACAACTAGTTGGATAGATGATCGAAGCTCAATTCATTTTCCCTTTCAAGATGTATGTTCCTTTGTTCTTACACTTAGTTTTCCATGGGATCTTCATCCTGGGGGCTTGATCATCACTATTGATTGTTGTCATTCCATCTTGCTAACATAATTATATTTGTACCCTCTTCTCATTGTTAATGGCTACCTTAGTGTGAGTTTGAAGCAGGTTCATCCTCTCACTAAAGTGGGGGCTAAATGCACTATAGAAAAATGGCCCCTTGTCATTTTCATGGCCTTTTAGGTCTTTTTTCATGATGTTTAGTCTATTTTTCTTTGATTTAATATTGTAATGTGGCTTGAGCATGCCTATTTATGTAGTAAAATTTAAATAATGATGTCTTGTGAAGGTGTTGTGAAGTGTTGTAAAAAATTTCTACACTCTCTAGACTTTATTCATTACAATTCACCTAAAAATCACCTTATCATCACTAATCAAGTCCTATTTTGAAGTGTTGTAAATTCTTGTAACAAGATTTCATGTCTTTCTAGAGATAACTTCACTATTTACACCTTTCTTATACTTTATTTGATCCCTTTATGCCCTTATAAACTTTAATTAAGTGTATTTTTTAATGTAAACCTGATAAATAACATTAAATGCAAGACAATTCCTGACACCCATTTTCAGGTCCTATGTTGGACCCATTCACCATGGGTGGTGAATGAGTCCCCCTTCGCTCTAAATTTAAAATATTTCAAAATTCCTTTCATATTTTTATTCAAAATCACTTGATGTCATCCTATGATGAGGTATTAACAGGTTAGTAAGGCACAACCGTGTATAAATAAGTGATTTTCACTTCATTTTACATCTCCTACAATCACACATCACATCCAAGCAATCTTTTCATTCACTAAAGCATTCAAGCACTTTACAACATAATATCAAGCATAAATCAAGCATTCAAGAGCATCCATTGACACAACTTCAAATTTTCTTCAACAAGGGTTTGGTAAGTTGATAGAATTTGCAAGTTATTTTTTTATCATTCTATTTCATTTCATTATTTCATTAAGGGTTTGATTACCAAAGTGGGGTTTGACCAAGAAAAACCCATATTTGCTAACCCTTAACCATTTTCCCCCTCTTGCATGTGTGTTTGTAGACTTTTGTGTGCAGATTTAACAAGCATTTAGGTGTTGAATAGTGGTCAACAAGTCAACTAGATTCTCCAAGTACAATCAACCATATTTCAAGATTGGAGAAGGTATTTTGTTATTTTCTTGTAGAATTGACTTCGGCAACCCAACAAGCAGACATCCTCAACTTTGGCGTTGCAAAGTTATCTCCTAATTTCTCAAAATTTTGGGAGAGGACTAATTCACCATTAGTGGCAAATGAGTCCCACCTTAAGGCTAGAAATCTATTTTATGTCATATTTTGGATCTCGACACTCAGAAACTAATTCCCAACAGTTTTCATCAAAAGCAGGACTAATTCGTCACCCTAGGTGAATGAATCCCACTGGTGAATTTCTATGATTTCAGAGAGCATCTAGAACATTCCAGATTCTTCATTATACCTCCAGGTGCACTTTGATTCAACTCATTTCTTTATGTTATGCATTTATCCATTCCTATTTGATTATTTTCATATCACATTACGTTTTGCAACATAGCATAAATCTTAAGTTTTGCATTCATAATCAATGATTTAGATCACTTAATTGCACTTAGTTCATTACATTTAACTTAAAAAACATCATACATAACATAATTTGAATGAACCCTTTAGCATTTTTGGCCCTACTCTCTCCTTTTAAGTGAAAAACCCTAGAAGAGTTAGAAAGTCCTTGGGTGCCAAAAATCTATAGTTCAATAGTATACCCAACAAAAATAGCAAAAAAGTTTGGAATATCATCCTTAATAGAACATCATCAACGTAAACGTGTTAGTAACATATATGCCTACACTATCATCACCTTATCCTACACCACCATACATGCCATACAACACCTTATCATATTAGAATCCCGCATACAACCCATCTTCCATCCCACAATATGCAACGTGCATTCCTCCACCAAATCCACAAGATGATCTAACATCGCAACTTAATGTTTAATCACAAGAAATGCAAGATCTTTATATGGGAAAGAACAAGAAGCCCAATACATAAAACATATGTCCATATCCATTTGATTGAAACATTGCAATGGTACCATTCCTTCCTGTCTTTGAAATCCCAAAATTTGATAGATATAAGGGGAGATGAAATGTTGTGGATCACGTCAAGGAATTCAATATCATGTGTGTGGAGGTTTCCTACAATGATTCCTATTTAATGTGCATCTTCCCTTGAAGTTTAATAGGTCCTACCATGGATTGGTTTTCTCAACTACCTCTTGGTATCAAAACTTTTCAAGAAATCACCAATAAATTCATAGATAACTTCTCCTTTAACCTTGACATGGATGTAGGCCTAAAATATATGTATACTCTCAAACAAAACAAAGGAGAGTCTTTTTTCCAATTCTTACAATGATGGAGACAAAGAGCTAGTAAGAGCAAGTGGCCCATTCTCAATGAACAAAAATTAGGGATCATCATAGAAAATTTAGATCTAGATCTATCCTTCCACTAGAAAATGTAGTGTATCACCACTTACGGTGAGTTTTTCCCTAGGGACCTTAACATCGAGACAACCCTAATCTCACAAGGGAACACGCAAGTGTATAAAGACAATTTCCCATGCAGTAGTTTTAATGACTATAAACCCCACTATTGGGCCAAGAACAAAAATGTTACTAGTGATGGTGTTGATGATGCAAAGGTGGTCTTAACTACTCCTAGGAAAGCAAACACCCAAACCATGAATACACAACAACCATACACATCATCATCAAACAATCAAACCGCAATCAATTTTGTAAACACTTAGGATGGAAAACAATAATTGAATAGTGCTTCTAAACAACAATTCACTCACTTGGGGGAACTTATGGAGGATGTGTTGAAAAGGTTGATATAGTCTAACCTTATCACACTCCTAGATTCTCAAACTATCAAGAGCCACAAGTCAAACCTCTCAGCTATAGCTGAGATGATCATTTTTTGTGAATTTCACCAATACAAAGGTCATAACACATAAAATTATTTTATACTCAAACATATAATAGAAGATCTTATTGAACAAGGAGAAATTTATGTCAATAAAAAAAACTAGGAATGAAAATCTTAAAAATTTACACAAACCCTATGCCTGATCATACAAAAAAAAATGATTTAGGAAAGACATCAACCTTAAAAAACATAAACCATACCCATGATACCATGTTGGAGCATATTTATTCATCACAACATGAGGAATTAGACATGCATCAAGATATTGTTTGAAAACAAATTCCAAAAGAATCAACAATGTTTAGCAGTATTTTATACTATAATGGCATCAAGTGGATATCAAATTGTGATATCTCTCCTGCATATGACTCAATGATTGGGCATGTTGAAGAAGTTCCAAATGATCAAAAAATATCCTTTGTTACACCCATACTGAATATTGGGAAGATTCTTTTACTTATGATCTATCATCCACTCGAGGATCATGTCAAGAGGAGGCTCTTGAGGATAATGAAAGTTACTCTGAATCAAGTCAGGATCAAGAACCCCTATCCCCAGATTTTCACCAAATGCTAAGGAACATTTTCCAAACCATTTTAAACTCCAAATATGTCCCTGATGTCACCCCCAAGATGTTTCTTTTTGATGGAAGTATAGACATTCTTCATCCAAAACATGAGTCTACTACTCTTCATATTCCTACACAAGAGAAAGCAACAATCAAGATTCTTGATTCCTATAGTGATTGTGCATCATTGACATCTTTTGAGTCAGCATCAACATCTTTTGAAGCAGTATCAATAAATAACGATGTCATAGAATTAGAGAAAATAGTTCATATTCTTGAACAACACGAACCCATAGCAATATCATGTGTTCATAACAAGTCATATTTAGTGGCTATGGATAAGAGGATACATTATCAGGGAAAAGGATTAGATATTATTAATACCTTCATACCACTGGGGGAAATCTTATCTATAGCAAACATCACCATATGGGGCATGAATAATCCTTATGATGAAAATATTGTCAACACTATGACTAGCCGCATATTGAGTTGGCATTCACCCATCATCTCATACACAAACTGGGACCAATGTAAAAGGAAGCAATCCTATCTAAGCAAGGAAAATTTCATCAAATAAAATGAAGTAGTGAAGCAAAAAGGAAATGTCAAGTACAAATGGATACCAAAGAAAAATAAAGAAAATTATCCCTCAAAAACTCCATTAGTCAAAGAAACTATTAGGAAAAATAAAAAGGGGAAATATATCCATCAAAAGAGTCCTCAAATACAAAAGCAAGATTATCGAGCAAGGAACAAAGTATATCAAGTGATTGGTCCTAATTCCATGAAAACCTCCATTCCAACCCATCATCACTCATCTTCCCAAGTTTGAAGAATGAAAGGTTCCAAACCATCGACCAATCCATCTCATATTCCTTCATACATGTCACCATCCACTCCATTTATAATATCCAATTCTTTCATTGACCATGTGTTGGTAGCTACTCTTCATCATAAGGATTCTAAAGTTACCATATTGTGATGTGCACACATAGACAAGATTAATTTTGGTACTGATAAGGTAGATTAGAGTTCTTCAAGGTTGCATTCAAGTGGTTGTATCTTAGCAAAGAAGTTTCTTCAAGCAAAATATCACTGGCATGTTATGATGGTAGACTCTACATTAGTACCACTAGGTGGTTCAACATGAGGTTAAAATTTCCCAAAAAAAAATAAAAAATAAAAATCAAGAAATTAGTAAAAATTAAAATCGTCCTCCAGTGAAAACCCACTATAGTGGCACTTTGGGAAAGTACCATGATGAAAACTTGGAAAACACGTTTCATGAGTAGAATCGAGCATCTATATGATTCTTCTCTGATAGAAGAATCTCATCCTTGTCATGATAAATCCAATGTTCCCTCCATCCATCTAATCTAGATTTATCTACATATTCCACTTTATCTTGATCTTGACAAAGATTCGGCATATACTTCAACTTTACTCATGGAAATTTTTTTATAGGCTCTTTACCATTTTATCCCATAGAGTCCCATAGCTCATATATAGCATGATACAAATTTTCCAAACTCTTTGCATATGCATTACCTATCTTCATTTGTTCATTGATCTATGAAACATTATTAGACATTGGGGGCAGTTTATTGCACTTTTTTTTCAAATAACTCCTAATTCATGTCTTATACCTCATAATGTGGCATCAACATCATGATCTAGGTTTTGTTTACCTCAAAATCTTATTGAAAATACCAAAAAAATTCATAAAGTCTCATCAAAATCCAAATCACTAGCCCTTGACACATTTTGACAAGAAGATGTTCCTTATCAAGCTTTATCTTTTATCAAACATCAATCTAAATGATCCATATCAGTTGAATCTACCTTACACTTCAAGATCACATCAACTCATTCCAACAAAATTTGTTCCAAACCAAGCTTCAAAATCTTGATCAATCTTTCCCAATAAATCCATCATCATCTCGGGATATCCTTCCCAATCCTTGTATTGCTTAACATTATCCTTGCATTGTTGTGTACCCTCAACAATGTTATCATCATCAATCCTAGCTTGGTTTTCAACAAAATCCCAAAATAGATCACTAAAATCATCACATATCCATACCCTCGTCAACATCATGTGAAAAATCCAAAAACATTTGCAAAATACTGTATAGCTAAAATCCAAAATATCCAAGGGTATGTGCAGGATCATGATGGGCCAAAAAGTGGCATTATGATGGCTATGTGTAGGGTATGTGGCTAACAATTTCTTTTTACCCAAAACTAATGAAACGAAAGGGTTTTTAAAGGAGATTCTCAAATTTCCACCAATATAAATTATGTTTTACTTTGAATTTAATAAATAATTATTATTCATTTTCTATTTGAATTATGACTAAAGTCCTTATTGATAGGCTGATTGAAAAACATGTATAGATTTTAAACAATATCACATTTTTTGAATTTAAAACACACATTCTATTCTTCACATACTATAAGATTAAAAAAAATGAATTTCATGAAGTTTTGACCAAGTTAAGGTGGTCATACATATGAGTTCTTATATTTTTAAAAGTTGTAATAAAAAATTCATAATTAATTATTTACTTGGAAAATTTTACAAAAGAATATGCATCACATCGGACATGAGTCTACTTATATCTAAAATATTATAAAAATATTATCATTTTATTGTGGTTAGGGTGGTCGACGACACCTACTTCTTTTTTTTCCTTGAAATTTAAGTACTACTACATTGAAATTTCAAATTTGAACCAAACAATTTTTTTTTTTTAAATAAACCTAGTAGTTTAGAAACTACATTCAATTTGTTATAGATTCTATTCTTACATTTTTGAAATAATATAGATAACTTATTCAATTTTTTACGTCAAGTTTCCTAACTCTAGTTTTTCTAAATTTTTTGCCACTTAAGGGCCTATTGTTTCAATGATGATCTTGCACATTCCCCCAAATCACATCAAAATCCATAAAACAATCGAACATTTAAAATACAAAAATAGTACTTTGTCAAACTACATTGTCTCTGAGCTTAAACGTAGGCAAGGCTTGTCTTTGATCAGCCTTCGAGACACCCTAGGTTATTCCTTTAGGAGTCTGTCATAATAAATTGTTATCCCTCAACAGCTCATATCTCATTGTTAATAATTTGTGTTTGTTGAACTACATGGTATCTACGTGTATAATATAGGAAAGGCTCATATTTGATCAACCTCTAAGGCCCCTAGGATAGGTCTTTTAGGTTATGTTCTTGGTAGAAACTCAGAATAACCGAAAACATCCAAATAGTCATGAAATACAAAAGCATTAAAAAAATTAGAAAAGCCTTAGACATTTGAAAATAGAAAACCCTAAAACATTTAGAAAATGGAAAATATAAAAACATTAGAAAACATTCAAATATCTTGGAAAAACCAAAACATCCTCAAAAGAATTTCATAAACACTAAAAACATTAAAATATTCTAGAAAATCCAAAATCATCCATCACATTTTTCTTTCACCTGTAATAAAATTTTACCCATAATAAATCGATCATCACCTTCAACCTTTGGAAAAACAAATAGAAAGCAAGTATCGCAAGTCGTATAGTGAAAACCTAAGTGTCAAAATCTAAAGTCTAGATCATAGGTAAATGATTCACTGAAGTTTGTATTTTTAGCGTAAAAAAAATTTATACTCTTGAAGAAAGAGGCAATTTCATGCTTAAGTTGGACCTATTTTGGCATCCTTGCATTAATCATTCCTTCAATTTTCCATTTATAGGCCCATAAGACTCATTATTTTGGACCTTGAGGCTTATTCCACTATAAAATCATACAAATCCTGACAAATAACATTCAAATTATTCAAATTATAGAAAAATCACCTCAAAAACCTCTGGTGGGATTAAGTCACTGAGGGTGGTGACTTAGTCCCTTTCGGGGTATTTTTCAATTTTGAGTGGGAAAATTACTGACTTAATTCAAATTTTCGATGGATGTCAACCTATGAGGTCTAAATAATTATTAATTAGGTATTGATGCCTATAAATATAGGATTTTAGGTCATTTTTCATAACATTTAATCATTTTCAACAAACAAATTCAAGATTCAAGTGCTTAATATCTTTCACAAGAAGATTCATTCATCTATCTACAACAAAGTTGAAGCTTTAGGGCAACAAGCTAGGATTTTTTCAGGTCTTCAAGCTCACTTTTTATCCAAGATAATGTATTGTTTAGGGTTGATCATGGATTCCTATGGAGAATCATGAAGAATTCTAGGTTGGGGAGATGCAACTAGCCATCAAGCCAACCCTAAGGACTTATTTTCTAAGTGATTCCATCTTCCATTTTCTCTCTATTTTCATCCTAAGGAAGGATTGGATTTTATTAAAATTAATTTCTAATTTTATTTAGGGTCTCTTGAAATGGCTATTGCATCATTCTAGTTTCATTTATGCATCTTATTCTTGCATGTTAGAATAGGGTTGCATATTGCTTCAGATTTCCTAGTCTTAGATGCACTTAGGGATAGGGTTTTGCAACACATTTCATTATCTCTTTCAAGGTTTAAATACAAACTAGTGGTTTGACCAAGGAAAAACCCCCATTTGAAACCAAATTATATTATGTTTTTCAAGCGTTTTTGTGGAATCGAGTCTGGATTTCAATCAGAAAACAAAGTGTAGATTGAGAGCTTTTGTTTCCACTTTCAAATTTTTAGAAAAGCCAAAGTGGACTAAGTCACCATCAGTGGAAACTTAGTCCCAATATATACGTTTTTTATAATTTTCTATAGATCTAGATACCCATTTGGCTGAAATAGGCTCCAAAGCAGTTTACCAAATTTGGGACTAAGTCGCCCAGAATAGCATAAGTATCCCAGTTGGCCAGAAAATTAGATTTTCCAAAATTTTAGAAGCTTCTATAGTCTTCACCCATCCTTCTATTAGTTTCTAGGTGCAATCTTTCTATTTGACTTCTTTATCTTGTTTTACATTGCATTCAATCCATCTTTATGCATATCACAGTGTGTTTTCAAACAAAGAGCATTTTCTTAGTTTTGCATTACTAATTAATCTCTTTTATCAATTCTTTGCATTTAGGACATTTTTTTTAGACATATTTCGATCATATTTGCATTATTCTTGAGTGAACCACCTGGATTTTCTAGATACCTTTCCCTTTTAGGTGCAAAAACCTAGAAGTGCAAGAGAGTGCCTATCCCCAAAAATTTACGATTCATTTTGGTGAACTTGCATTTTGAACATTCTATTTCTGATTTAGAGTGTATTCACACCCTAGGAATATCTTACATTTCCTTTTGCATTGTTTCATTTATATTCTAGGGTTTCATACTTTGCATTAGTGAAAATCTCATTTAAGTTTGCATTATTGCACTTCATTTCCTTAAACAATAGTGAAATTTTTCATTTGCACTCTTAGATTTGAATTTTACAACATAGCACACATAAGCATCCATCAAAAAATTCAGAAAAACTTAAAAAACACCCCTACTAGGACTAATTTTCCACCTTGGGAGACTTAGTCCCATTACACATTTCACATCTCTGTTTTCATAATTCAGTTTCTAGTTTCTTAAGTTGTTGTCTATCTTAGTTAATTTTCTTTTTCATTTCAGTTCTTTTCTGGTACATTATACTCATTAGAACTAGTATCATTTACTTTCATGGCAATTGTGGATAGAATTATATTCTTACAATTTTCATTTTTAGTATTAGTTCCTAGTTCATTTAGGTCACATTCATCAGAAAATGAAAACAAAAACCTCAAAACATCAAATGAAACAATAAAAACAATGTTTCACTTTAGAAAAACTATATCATCCAAACCTCTTAGGGATGATGACTTGGATACGTTAGATGAAGCCCTCTAGGGCTTCCTCTCACTGAGATCATCCACTAAAGTTTGTGATGACCAACCCAAATTAACTAAAGATGACTTATCTCCCAAAATTTTTAGTAGTGATGACTTTGCTATGTTAGATGAATCCCTTCAGGACTTCATCTCACAAAATCCATTCACTAAGGTTTGTTGTGAGAAACCTACAACAAAATATGTCAATGTAATTCAACCTCAACTTATCCTTTACCCACCTTCATGTAAGCCTCAACCTCCAACTAAACCTGAGTTTACCCTTCACCCACTTAAGCATGATGTTATTGCTCACACACAATACACTAGAAATAATTCACAATCACAACAACACACCCCAACACCCTTACCTATACCCAATCCCATGTTTCCTAGTGCTCCTCACTTAAATTCACACCTTAGGGAGTACGATCTCATTTAACAACTTAAGAATACTCCTATAAAGATATCCCTTTGGTATCTTCTTCATAATTCACCAAACTATCACAGTATGCTCCAAACAACATTGCAACAAATAATAGTTCTTCTTGGTACAAATGCAAATGATGTGGAAGCTCTAATACAAGGAATGGACATAGTTAATGTAGACATTACTTTTCATAAACATGAGCTCCCTCCATTAAAATTAACGAAGCAAAATGAAGCCTTTATGATAATAGCCCAATTCAATCGAATAGGAATTAAATGGACCCTTGTTAACATGGCTCTGCCCTTAATGTGTGCATTGTGAAACTTCTATACAGATTATGTGTGGATAAATCACAAATAAAATATGATTCCTTATCTATTAGAGGATTTGACAATAGCAAAAGAAACCGCTTAGTGTAATTACCTTGCCTATTATCGTTGGAATGGCTACTTTGCAAACACCTATCCATGTCATGCCCTATGATATTTTGTACAATATTCTTTTAGGAAGACCATGGATTCATGAGATGCATGTGGTTCCTTCAACCCTTCAATGACTAATGAAATATGTCTATAACAACAAAGTTTATCAAATTGAAATAGACCCCAACCTTGAAAGTTGATTACAACTTGAAAATGGAATAACAATTCCTTTGAACACATTGATTCCAACATCTCACATAGAACCTCTTGAGGCCAACAAACAAGAAGAAGAACTTGTGTCTAAATTTCTAGGTGATGATTGGGGTTCCTTAGAATTCACACCTTCATTTATGGGTGAATATATAATCAAATGAAAAGAGGATGAAAAACACGAAAAACCAATGTTATGTCATCTCATAATTCGAAAGAACCTTCCCAAGCATTTACCTCATCCACAAGTTGGAAGAAAATACAACTTACACAAAATTTTTTGATGAAATTGATTATCAACAACCAAATAACTCAACAAAAAATGGAAAGACTTTATGGAAAATGTTATAATGAACTCATGAAACAATTCAAATACACTGGTAAAGGATGTGGCAAGCATGAACAAGGCATTCAAGTTCCTATAGAACCTAATACACGAGACAAAGAATAGTATGGGATATTCTTTTTCTTAGAACATAAACAAAGGAAATCAACAACCATCACTAAACATAAATATCATCACATGTAAACCAAGAATCAATATCGCACTAAAGCATCCTAAATTACTTGATATGGATTTACCACCATCATGGGAGTACTTTGACAATGATGAAGTTCTAAAACAAATGTTAGGTGCTTCTAATAAGATATCTGCTTCAAAGAGAAAAGTTACATGTGCTATGATCAGTACCCAACAAAAAGATATTGATACCAATGAGAAAGACACACACATGGAACCATATGATCCTAAATTTCCTCAGTCAAATGTGCTCCCCTTGGGAGATATAATTGATACACCAATGGAAATAGATGATAAAGAAAAATTTATTAAAATAGGGAAGTGCCTTGATGATGAAGAACAAGAGGATATTGCAACCTTGCTTCATGACTTTCCTAAACATTTTTCTTGGAAATATTCAGACATTCCAGGAATATATCCCAAGATAGTGACACATAACATTGTTCTTGCTTAAAATACTAAGCCTATTCAACAAAAAATCCAAAAAAAGAATCCTGAAATAGCCTTGCTTGTTAAAGGAGAAATTTAAAAACTTATTGACACAAGTTTCATTTGACCTATTGATTATTCTCCTTGGATCTCAAACATCATTGAAGTTGCAAAACCTAACAATCATATTAGGATGTGTACATATTTCAGGACTTGAATAAATCCTCTTTAAAGGACGATTTCCCCATTCCTAATATCAACATGATAGTGGATTCAACTATGGGAAATGCTTTATTGTCATTCATGGATGGATTTTTTGGATATGATCAAATGTTTATCAACCCACAACATCAATATAAAACAACATTTACAACTATTTGGGGAATATTTTGTTGGATTATGATGCATTTTGGATTAAAGAATGCAGGAGCCACCTATCAACAAGCTATGACATTGATATTTCATGATTACATATATAAAATCTTGGAAGACTATGTTGATGACATCCTAGCCAAATCATTAACAAGAAAAGACAACGTGAGTGTCCTTCAGAAGATCTTTGAATGGATGTGCAAATACAACATGAGACTAAATTTGAAAAAGTGTCTCTTTGAAGTAGATAGTGGAAAACTTCTATGGTTTATCATATGTCACAAAGGCATATAAGTTGACATAAATGAAATTGATTCTATAATCAACATGCCACCTCCTAGAAACATTTCCCAATTCCACACGTTACAAGGAAGAATTCAATCCATCTATCATTTTGTCGCATCCTTAGCTGATCGAACATTACCTTTCACACATATCCTCAAAAAGGATGTGCATTTTGATTGGGATCAGGATTGTAAATAGGCCTTTGAGAGTTTGAAGGAATACCTTGCAACTTCACTCATTTTACAATCTGCTATGCCAAAAAAACCGTTCATCCTTTATATAGTTCCATCAACCATGCTCTTGCAGCATTTTCGGTTCAACAAGATGAAAATGGTAAAGAAAATCATGTTTATTACATTAGTTTAACTCTAATAGATTATGAAACGTGATACACACCATTTGAAAAACAATGTTTGGCTCTTGTATTCACTACTAGTAAGTTGTGACACTGTTTACTAAATGCGAAAATAGAAGTCATGACAAAATTTGATCCTCTCAAACATCTTAATAATACAGACTTATTAGGCAATCTAGCTAAATGGGTAATGTTGTTAATTGAGTTTGAATTTAAGTTTGTTTCAAAAAAAAACAATCAAGGGTCAAGGCTTGACTGACCACTCGGTTGATGCTCCTTCTCCTTTAGCACTACCTAGCAATACCTCTTTTCCTGATAGTGTGTTGAAAATAGAAGTTCCTACATGGGAATTATATTTTGATGGATCCAAGTTTAGAATAGTCTCTTGTGCTAGGTTTATATTAATTCCTCCTATAGGAAATCCTATTCCCTTGTCGTATCGATTAAATTTCTTATGTACGAATAATACAACTAAATATGAGGTGTTAATTGTTGGAATGTGTGTTGCTTTCATCATGGGTGTTGAAGATATTAAGATCTTTGGTGATTCAAAATTAGTCATAAAAAAATAAATAGAATCTACCAAGGTAAACATGATAAGTTATCAAAATATAAGGATCTCACAATGACCTTGTTGGAATAGTTTGAGTCATTCACCATTGATAACATCCTACAAAAAGATAATCAACATGTGGATGCAAGGCGAGTGTAGCTTCTCTTATATCATCTCAAGATACTTCAAAGGACGTCATGTTTATTGTTCACCCAATCATGAATCACTCAATAAATGTTCAATTTGAAGAAGTGTTCACAACAACCAAGGATGACTCAAGTGAATGGTATGATACCATATATAACTATTTAAAATATGGTACCATTCTTGAGCAAACAACAAAAGACACATGAACTCATTTAAAACAATTAGCAACCAAGTACATAATCCTTGTCGACATGTTGTAGAGAAGATCCTTTGATGGAATTTTACTTAGATGTCTTAGGGATTCTAAAATCAATATAGTAATTGAACAGGCTCATGCGGGCACCTGTGGAGGTCATTTTGGAGGAAGATCCTTAGCACAAAAAATCCTTTGTATGGGATAATATTGGAAAAATATGGAAAAATATTGCTATGCATATGTTAAGTGATGTCACAAATGTCAAGAACACAAAAATTTGATTCATGCTCCTGCTTCTTAGCTCCATTCCCAAATCCCTACTTTTTCATTCTCCATATGTGGACTAGATCTAATTGGGAAAATCTCACCACCATCTTCTATTGGACATATGTTTATTATTATCACAACCAATTATTTTACAAAATTGGTAGAAGCTATTCCTCTTCGATCCACCACTGCTGATGTGATATGTTGCTTCATATTGTAACACATTGTGGCACACTTTGGACTCCCTTCTACATTATTCTCAAACAATGGAACGTCATTTAAAAACAATGATGTGAAGAAGTTCTTGGACACATTTCATATCCAAAATCGCTTTTCAAAACCGTATTACCCACAATCTAATAGTCAAGCTGAAATCACTAATAAGATTCTTGATCAAATCCTCAAGAAAACTGTTAACCAACATCACAAAGATCAACATATGCAATTACAATATGCACCATGGGCATATTGAACAAATTTATGATCCTCTATAGGAACTACACCCTACAACCTTGTTTATGGTACTGAGGCAATCATGCCCTAGGAGTTAGAAATCCCTATATTAAGGATTTCTCTTCAAGGTCTTATTGATAATGACACCTATAAGGAACACTGATTACACCAACTTGAACTACTTGATGAACAATGCATTAACACTCTTGAGCATCTCCAAGCCTACACTAAGTAATTACAATGTAGACATAATCCTCATGCCATCCCTTGGAAATTTAATAAGGGTGATTTAGTTTTATATGAAAATCAATGAAACACTACTATAGACTATGCTAAAAAAGGAAAATTTAGTCCTAATTGGTTAGGACCCTATATAATCGATACAATTTATGGATCTGGTGCTTACACATTAATAGAGCTAGATGGTACACCCCTCAAAGACCCTATCAATTCCATGCATCTATGTCATTATTATGTCTAATCCTTTGAATGGTATGAATGATAAAGTCATGTTGTTAGAGCTATCAGATGATATCCAATATGCTTTTGCATTTCTTCGTTCTTGACAACGAATTATGTTTGTCTTGAGCACTAAAGTGATTATTTATATTATTTTATAGTTGATTTAGGTTTCATACTATTCAAATTCATTTTGTGTGTTATGTTAAGTTAGATCATCGATAAATTTAATTTAGCATAACATACTTAATCACCACGTTGTATCTAAAAGAAACTGTAGAAAGTTTTAATTAGATCACATACACTTTGTTAAATCATGAATACATTAATTAAGTAATCTTACAAAGGTTATTTAATTAATCACATTTCCATTTAACATTCCACACATAAAGATAAGTGATAAATCACCAACTGTGAGCATATATATATATCAAAAGTTTTATGTACATGTCATCAATATATGCAACATCACTGAGGATTGTGGCTACCAGATCCCTTTAGATATGGTACTCACACTGGTTTCGTAGTAGTACATCGGGAGATGGTGGTATGTGATCATGATCATGATCCACCAAATTTGAGTGCAAACTCTAGGCCTCGTATTTGTCTTAGGGCCTCCCAATGTTCCCCTGCTATCTGATCTATCTTCACTTGTCTCTCAAACTTTGCTAGAGTTTGGGATGACTATGCCTCTGCTATAGTATTAGCTTGGCAGACTCACCTCCTCAAGATCTCACATGTCGCCTATAATCTCATGAATTGCCTGAGTGATTCTAAGTCCTCATCCACAATAGGCAGGGGCACATAATCTGAGTCCATCTCCTTGTCGATAGATGCATTCACTATCTCTCCAGCTACTTGATGGTAGAGATACCACCAATCTCTCATAGCTCTTGCAAGGTAGAAACAATACATAATCAGTACACATCATGATATATATATATATATAACAATAAACAAAATCACAGAGCACATGCATAAATACAATATCATCAACTATATCTTTGGTAGGTTGAGAAATATCAACCTCATCCTACGTAGGGGTAATGGAAGATGTGCTATCCTCCCCACAACTATGGGTACTAATTCCTATTGTGACTGCTACTCGTGATCTAGTCATATGAATGGGCAAGGGCTCTCCCCACTTGTGTTGATCCTTGGTTGTTACATCATCATCCTCACCTAGAAGTGGATCCTCCTCCTCATCCTCCTCTTGGTTCCCCTCATCCTTATCCTCCTCCTCTCCATCTTGGCCATCATAGTTATGATTTGCGTCATCATCATACTCCTCATCAATGACATCTATAAATATGTCTGCAGCTTTGTACCATGTCTCCTCGGCCCTATCCTCTCTATCATCTCCCTCATCTAGCAATGGTCTCACATCTCCTACAATCTCATCAATCAAATATATAGGAGTTGGTCATGACACTATCCACCAATCCTCATAATCACCTATGGCACCGATGTCATTCACATAAGAGACTAGAGGCTCATCGTGATCTAAGTAGTACTAGAAGTCACTTTCGAGAACATTGTCTAAAGTGAGTTGTACTATATCACCTGGTCTCTAAGAACTCCTCACTGACCTCTTGAAAAAGGGTTGTTCCCTGGGTGGTCTCTCAATCTGCCCAAACTATCACATTACTCAATCGTAGTAGAAGGGATGTACTAAATGGTCATGTCGGCCAACCAAAAATCTATCTAGTTGTAATCTCCTCAACTGCCTCATGTGATCTGGCCATTAAAGTTTCAGCTAATAAGGTCTACACAAGATCTAGTCCTCCTCCACTCGATCAAATATCACTCTCCAAAATTGTAAATCCTCATACTACCACAACTGTCATAGAGGATAGCCAAAGGCCTGAGGCTACTATCAGACATAGGAAACCAGTAGGTTTGGTACACATGATATGCTCAAGGTACCAAACCTGTTGAAGTGTACAGTGTACCATGTCGTCCACCTCCTGAAACATGAACCATCCTAGATCATAGTATAAATGTGCTAGGATACAACACTCCCAGGCATATACTATCTTGTGCTCTACCATCCCATGTCTCAGGTGAACTATTCCTCCCTCTAGGTGCACTACATGCCCATCTGGGATGAGTACTAGTGTAACTATGTGCATCATAATCTATCTCACCACTGGAGCTCTTGAATATAACAACATTTCCAAATCGATGCATCCTCTCACCTGCTCGTTGTGCACTACCCCATCTAGAGAATACTGCATATCATCCTTCTGCTTGTAAAATGTAGGATCTCTCTAGAAATGTACCCACTCTCCCCTAATAGGAAATCAGAGGATATAGTGGACATCCTTTTTGGCCTCCTACAATGATTTAAAAACTAATCCCTTAAAGTTGTGACTCAGAGATTGGACATCTAATCTTAATATTTATCTTAATCATCATGAAGGTGCATTTAACTTGTCAACCCAGGGATGTAGACTTGAAAGGGGTCAGCATAGTATGTGCACTAGGAATCCATAGTAGCCATATTCATTCTATAGCTAAGAAAGACATAATCTTGAAAGTAAATTGCTTAGAAAGAAGTAACATAAGTGATGAACATAAACCAACAACTATACTAAGTTTAAGTACATGAAAGAAATGAAAATATGAACAAAAAGATAGGAAACTACTCTATTTTCTTTGGCTACAAGAATTGTCACAAAATGGAATTCTAGTGGTTGCAGGAACAGATAGTTGCCAGATTTGTAACCATTTTCATAGAAAAGTATGAATTAAGCTAAAGGATGGAATGCTCACCAAGTGGTCACCCTTGGATAAGTATTCCTTAAGAAAAATGAAAAATCAGATGCAACAAAATTATAACTTCATTTTATTCATTGGAAAGCATGATTACAATAAAGCAACATAACTGTATTATTGAAAAACTAAGAATTCGAGTATACCATCAAATTAATGAACCTTCTAAGAAAGAGCATCTGAGTCTTACTTATAGGAGGAAAAACTACTACCTAATTACCTAGCAAGGTAGTCAACTCCAACAAATTAGGAAGATGCCACTTTAGGGAAAGAATAGAAAGTGGAAAGAAGGTTATGCATGCATGGAATCTAGTCAAGCCGGTTTGCCTTAACACAGATCTAGCATAAAATAATCTCCTATATTCACTCAAAAAACTGTTATGACCATTTACAATGTGGTTACAATCTTCAATTTGAACTAGGAATCTCCCTCCATTGAGAGTCTTCCCTCTATTGACCTTTGAATGATCACCTTTTTGACCTTTATGGAAATGACCATCTAGTAGAATCTTCCTCAATTTTGTAGGCTCTAATTATATCTACATGGCAACATTAGTAGGCACAAAAATTGCATATCTATAACTATCTTAAAGTAACATTCATTAATCCACATGTAAAATTAACATAGATGGTTCACATAGGATGTTAGTGTCATTTAAAAGTTACAAAAATAAGCTTATGCCCAATGTCTATGGTTTTGAGGAAATATCATGAAAATTTCAACATCCAAGTATCAAGGTCTATGAAAACTACAACAAATGGATCATAGTAAACTCTATCAAAATTGAGCCATAAATTCAACTCATCACTCCCTGCAACCTAAGGTTTTGTTGGTCTTCCAATAGGGGAAGAGTTATTCCTTTGCTTGGTTAATACCCTAAAATCTGCAACTGCCAGCTATCAAACATTAGTTCTTGCAGTGTATGAATTGGGGTCCTAATATAACCCTTTCTTGTTGTCCATGATGTTATGTTTGATGTTCTTTCTAATTGTCAGATTCTTCTATTTGTACCTTCATTCTTCTCTATGTCATGCATCACTTTCACCTTTTTCTCTTTTACTTGTGTTTTCCTTTTGGGGATGATGTAAGGCATTGAGACATTCATGTCTCTTTCATGTTGACCCAAAAGGTCTTTTCTTTTTATTTTTCTTTTAGTTTTTCTTTTTCATGTGTTTTCCTTTTGGGGATGATGCAGGGCATTGAGACGTTCATGTCTCTTTCATGTTTACCCACATGGCCCCTTTTCTTTTATGTTTTTTGCTTGTCTTTTTGTCTTGTGTTTTCCTTTTGGGGATGACACAAAGCATTAAGAAACCCTGTCTCTTCCATGTTGACCCAAAATATATATTTTTTTTTTTCACTCTCTTTGTGTCCTTCTTCTAGTTCTATGTGTATTTGGGGTATGATGACAGTTCCAAGCTCTCTAAAAAAATTGTACCAAAGAACATACTGACCCCAAATCCATATGACTTGGCATAGGGCTTTCCAAGTTAGCTCTCATGTCTTCTTTCTTGTTTGCATTTTCTTTTGCTACTTTAAAGTAATTTATCACAGTACAATGTGTAGCAATTTCTTTAAAGTGGGGGAATACATTGGCATTATTCTTTTACATTTTTTTCTTTTTCTTGGTTCTTAGTATAGCCTTCTTACTTCATACAATGTGTTTTGTTACTTTGTGGATGACATCGGGTGTAATTTCTTTCATGAGCATGATATATCTTAGCATACTGCATTCCTCTTAGTGGCTTGATGTGACACACTAAATCCCCTAAGTTGTGAATTTTCTATTCATTGATTGGTCCTCTCTTGGAGACATTAGGCACAATTTTCCCTAAGTTAAAGGCCTCATATGAACTAAGCAAGAATCCTTTGAACATCCTTTGCATGTTGCATTTTGCATTTGTTATATGGCCACCTTGGATAACATAGCTTGCATGCCTGTAGTTCCATCACATTTCTTCATGAGCCCCAAGCATATGAATTTTTTCTTGTCTCATGAAGTTTGAAAAGTCATTTTCTTTTGTGGTTCCTTAATAAAGTTATCAGGAGGTATAAATTTGGTATGTTTGAGCGGGAATCCCATTTTTAGGCGTGAATTTCCCCATAGCCACCTGCATGTGTGTGAGTGCATACCAACCATGAGTGTATGTTTCTCGCGGTCTTCTAGGACTTCTTACCCAGTGGACAACCATGAGTTTTTTCACCTTAGAGTAAGTATGCATTTTCCAAATAAATAGCCTAGATATGATCCATAATGGTATGGACAAACGATCAAAGCTTGATCCAATTCTCTCTTTATGATTCTCCTTCATTTTCCACCTTTCTTTTTTTACATCATCTTCATATGTGTTCCTTTGTGCTAATGTTTAGTTTTCCAAGGGATCTTGATCTTGGGGGCTTGATCAACCCTCTTGATTGTTGTCTCATCTTTCTATCATGGGTACATTTGGATCCCTCTTAGTGTGCATTTTTTGCTACTTTAGTGTGATTTTGAAGCAAGTTCACCTTATCACTAAAGTGGGGGCTAAATGTAGCATAGAAAAATGTATCTTTGGACATTTTCCCGCTCATTTGGGTCTTTCTTCTAGATGCCAACCTAGTTTTTCCTTGATTTAATGTTTTAATGTGGTCAACACATTCACATTAGGTCTTGGACCCTTATGAATCAATAAGAATTTTATGATGCCTTGCAAAAGTGGTAAAGTGTTGTAACACACCTTTACACTTTTATAGGATCTTATTAATATATTTTGCCTAAATAACCTCATTTTATCACTTACCAAGCCTTATCTCAAAGTGTTTTAAAGTTTTGTAACAAACTTTCATACTTTTCTAGGCTTTCCATCAATAATTTGACCCTTTCTTATGCTATAATTGGCCCCATTTTACACTCACAAGCCTTGATTAAGTGTATTTTTGAAAATAATCCTAATAAACATCATTTAAGAAATTTAATTTTTGACGCCCACTTATAATACCTAAGTGGGACCCATTCATCACTAGGCTTGAATGAGTCCCCTTTGTCTCAAAAATTAAAATTATTTTAAAATTCTAGTGAGATATTATTTTCTAAGGCCTAAGGTTGGCCTGTGATGTGGTATTTTTAGGAAATATTGCATAATTTTGTATAAATATAGTTTTTTTCCTCTCATTTTAGACCCATTCATTCACTCAATCATTCAAGCAATTATCAATCATTCACTTAAGCATTCTAGGAATTTCAAGCATTCTTAAGTCTACATCCATTGAAGCTTCTACTTCCATGTCTTTAGATTTTTACTTCAAGAGCTTGATGAGTTGTAGCCTTTATTTTGTTCATTCATCATTCTCTTTTCATTTCTTTTCACTTTCAAGGGTGTAATTACCAAACTGAAGTTTGACCAAGGCAAACCCCTATTCACTAACCCTCAACCATTATCCCCCCTCTTTGCATGTGTTTTGCAAGTCTAGTGTGTAGATTTTTCAAAGGGAAAGGTGTTAAAATTTGTCAGTAATTTTTCAAAGTCATTCAAAGTGGTCAAAACCCTAATAGAACCTTGGAGAACACCTATAGGTCAAATTTTGTAGTTTCGGATCTGGAAACCTATCAGGAGATGAAGTGTAGACCGGAAGCTACAGATTGCACTTTTCAATTTCATAAAATTTGGAAGTGGAATAAGTCACCATCAATGGCATATGATTCCCACTTCCATGCCCAAATAGATGGTTTTGTAGTTCTAAGTACCCTTTTTCCTGAAACCTATTATGGTAGAATCTCCCAAAAACTGGACTAAGTCACTCAACTTGGTGTATGAGTCCCAGTTGGTTTCAATAGTGACTTCTATAGGATTCTAGAGCTCCTTTCCATCCCTTTCCAGCTTCCAGGTGCACACCTTTAATTTCATCAATTTATGTTACAATTTGTTTGCATTTCTAGGTCATTTTGCATATCACAACGTGTTTTCAAATGTCTTGTGTTTCATTAGTTTTGCAATAGTAGTTAATCTCTTTTATTATTTATTTTCATCTAGGACATTCCCCTTAGATATATTTCAATCATCTTTGCATTGGAATCTCAAGGGCATATTCTTGAGTGAGTCATTAAGACTTTTGGATACCTCTCTTCTTTTAGGTGCAAAACCCTAGAAGTGTAAGAGCCCCGTATCCAAAAATATTTGGTTCACCACCCTCTTCCATTTCCAAGGAATACAATTTCTTCCTCAAGAAAATATTGTTTACTAAATATTTGGCCTTGATACATCTCACCAAGCTTCTTCCATAGTTTATGTGCAAAGGTCTCTTCACATGGACATTGATTAAAATAGAGGTTGCCAAGCACAATATGATTAGAACCTTGGATTTACATTCAATAATATTATATTGAGTAGCCCAAGTAGAAATTTTAGGCCTTGAAACATTCTCATCAACAACATCCCATAGATCTCGATCTATCAACCTATTCTCCATCTTCAACTTCCACATTTCAAAATTATTTGGACAAAATTTTTATCCACCTCTATTCTCCCCAATGAACTTGATATATGAAAATTCTTGCAACAAGATCACAAATCATCTTCTACACAAGATCCCAATCAAATGTGGATTAGTTCAAAAAACTCAACAATCCACAATTGAAACCAAAGGTGATTAAGCTTTTATACCACTTGTAAGGAAGCTAAGGTAGCTGAACAACTTCCTACACTAACTTTGAGAAGAGAATAATACAAAATTTTATAGATATTTAATAGTACAAAAATTTAAACAAAAATTAACACAAATATCATGCATACCACAACCGAATGATTTACATGGGGAAAACCCTTTCGAGAGGAAAAACCCACACTCCAAAAGATGGAAAATATATTATTCAAAAATCACAAAGATTGCAATATACTTGCAGAGAAAGCTTCTCATAGGAGTATCACCACTCAAAGATGCATAGGAAACACAACCATTATCAAACTCTCAAAATACATTGCAATACATAGCCGTAATACAATTACTTCATAAAATAGGGTTTCCTTCTAAGGCAAGTCAAGCTAATAAAATATCGGCCATCAAATATGAGACATAATGATGAATGGCCCCAATTTTCAATAATAAAAAATATAAATAAAATTTTCCTTTCGAGGGCATTACCCTTGAGCCCCCACTAGGGTGTGTTTCCCGTAGACCCTAGACCCTGGCTGGGGGGGATGATCCCCTTGGACCCCTCATGGGGGGGGGGGGTGATCCCCCTCATGCCCCCCCCACAACATCGTCAGCTACAAAATACCTAATGTTTCAATAGTACCTTATGTAATTGCAAGAACACATTTTCTCAATAATTATAGAGGGACCCTATGTGAACTTGTATCTTTAAATGGAAAATTTATAAATTCCATAGTTTCAAATAAACAACTCATCAAAGTTTTCCTATTTTTGGCATTTAGGGCTCTTAAGATAAAGCACCAACACAATGTAGTTTTGAAATATTGACCATGTTGGGGTAAAATATAGGACCTTTCCTAGCAAGAACTCACCTATTTGGATGTATTAGCACTATTGATTTGGCCCCATGATGAATGATACAAAAAAATTGCTACCTTACACTTTTCTCTTCAATGCATTTGATGCATTTTTCAATTTGTAAAAAGTTGTCGTCACAGCCAAATGGCTTGGAGATATGAAAAATTTAGAGAGGTTATTATAGAGGAACCGTAAATAACCCTATAACTTAAGACATAACATTTCTAAGTGCTACAATTTTGCAGAAACCACTCGTTGAATTTCACTAATTTTGGTAATTAGGGCTCTTAAGAGAAAGGGCTGAAAAAATGTAGTTTAGAACAATTGGGCATGTTGAAGTATAAAATAGGACCTCTCCTAGCATAAAACCACCCACTTAGATGTACTAGCATTGTTATTTCTTGTCACAATGAACAGAACAAAAATTATGCTACCTTGCAACTATCTCTTCAATGCATTTGATGCTTTTTTAACATGTGAAAACTTGTGACCATGGCCAAATAGTTTGACGATATGAAAAAAAGAGAGTTTACTGTATATGGACCCTATGTGACCTTGTACCTTCAAAAAAAAAAATTTAAGTGCCACATTTTTAGAGAAATAGCTCATCAAATTTTGATATTTTTTGGCATTTACGAATCTTAATAGAAAGCATCCACCCAATGTAGTCTAGAATGATCGAGCATACTAGGTTGAAAAAAGGAACTTTACTAGCATAAAAACACCGTTTTGGATGTGTTGGCACTATTGGTTTGGCCCCATGACAAATAGAACTAAAATTATGCTACCTTGTTACTTTCTCTTCAATACAAATTTGATGATTTTTTAACATGTGAAAACTTATCACCACAACCAAACAACTCAGAGATATGAGAAAATGAGAGCAGGTATTATAGAGAGAGCCTATATGACCCTATACCTTCAAAAAAAAATTAAAAATTTCCATGGTCTTAGAGAAACAACTAGTCAAAGTTTGCTAGTTTTGGCGCTTAGGGCTCTTAAGAGAAAGTGTTTGCACAATGTAGTATGGAATGAATAGGCATGCTAGGGTACACAATATGACCTTTCCTAATAGAAACCCACCCACCCAAACATGTTGGAACTATCAGTTTGGCCCCATGATGAATATAACAAAAATTATTCTACCTTGTAACTTTGTCTTCAATGGATTTGTCACTTTTCTCAACATGTGAAAACTTGTCAACACAGCTAAACAACATTGAGATATAAAAAAATGAGAGAGGTTATTGTATAGGGAGACTACATGACCCTATACCTTCAAAAAAAAAATTTCTAAATTTCATGGTTTTAGAGAAACAAATCATTAAAGTTTTCTATTTTTTGGCATTTAGGGCTCTTAAGAGAAAGTGTTGACACAATGTAGAGTGGAACAATTAAGCATGCTAGGGTCTGAAATATGAACTTTTCTAGATTTAAACCACCCACATAGATTATTTTCACTATTAGTTTGTCACCATGATGAAAGAACAAAAAATATGCTACCTTGCAACTTTCTCTTCAATGCATTTGACACTTTTTTCAATCTGCAAAAACTTGCCACCATGGCCAAATGACTTGGAGATATGAAAAATGAGAGAGGTTATTGTAGAGGGACCCCACATTACCCTATAAATTTAGATGAAATTTTTCTAAGTGCCACAGTTATAGAGAATTATCTCATCAAATTTTACCCCTTTTGGTACTTAGGGCTCTTAAGATAAAGCACTAGCACATTGCGGTATAAAATTATCGGGCATGCTGGGGTGAAAAAAAGAACCTTGCTAGCATAAAACCACCCATAAAGATATGTTGGAACTATTACTTTTTCCAAATGATGAAGAGGAATAAAATGTACTCTTGAGAAGTTTTTATTAAACACATTTGCCACATTTTGTAACATTTGAAAAATTATCGCTACAGTCAAGTGGATTGGAGATTTCAAAAATAGAGAAAGGTTATTGTGGAGAGAACCTACATGACCATGTACCTTTAGATGTAACATTTGTAGGTGCCAAGGTTTCTAAGAAATAGTTCACCAAAGTTTGCCACCTTTTGGCACTTAGGGATCTTAAGAGAAAGTACATAGACATGATGTAGCCTACAATGTTTGGGCAAGATGGGGTGTGAAATAGAACCTTATCTACCATAAACCCTCCCATATGAATGTTTTTACATTGTCACTTTGGCTCCATGATGCACTAAATACAAAGTTATGACTACCCTAATAAATTTATGACATGTTCCTAATGAATTTATGAGAGTCCTAATGAATTTATGACTATCCTAATGAACCTTAGACCATTATAATGAAGTTATGACAGCCCCAATGAACCTATAACCATCACAATGTCAATTTATGGCTTCCCTAATGAATTTAGGATAGTCCTAATGAATTTATGACTTTCCTAATGAAATCTAGACCATTTTAATGAAGCTATGACAATCCGAATGAACCTATAACCATCACAATGTCAAGTTATGACTGCTCTAATGAGTTTATGGCTATCCTAAAGAACCTTAGACCATTCTAATGAAGTTATGATAGTCCTAATGAACTTATAACCATCACATTGTCAAGTTATGAATGCCCTAATGAATTTATGATAGTCATAATGAATTTATGACTACTCTAATGAACTTATGGTTGTCCTAATGATCCTATGAATTTTCTAAATAAATTATAAATTATTAAAAAAAATCAATATTCTTTCTTAAAAGGTCAAAAATTAACCCCAACTCGTATGTGCATAAACACTTATATTTTTGCATAAATAAAGTAAAAATGATGTTTTCTATAATGCTAAAGTTCACCAAACTAAATCTAAATGACACCTTTGATATTTGAAATTTAACTTTATCATTCCCTTAGGCCTTAATGCATTTACAACTCATAGAAAACATAAATTCATGATACATACCAATTAAAAGAACACATGAAAATTTCCACTTATTTTTTTTTCATAGATAGGGATCTTGAATCATGAATGATTCAAATAGGGAAAACTGGTTAAATAAATATGATGTCTTATTACCCCACATGGATCACAATGAATTACAAAACTAAGAAATTCACGTTTCTTTCAAATAATCACCATTAGTTTCATATAGTTGTAACCTTAATTAACACACCAAGTGTACTTTCACAATATAATTAGATCAAGCGCAACATATTGTAGACATGCAAAATTAGCATTATCCATTCATCAAGTAAATCAGGCTTCACGTGCATCCACTCATTCAGTTAATCAGGTTCACCTTCATCCATTCATCAGGTAATCTCATTAATCTCCTAAGGTCATTTATTTAAAATAAAATAAACATTATCATCAACCTTTTTTATCAAATAAATCAAACATCCATCATAATGCATTTCCATCCTTTCTGATTTAAATAAATCAAATATTTATCTCAAAAAGGTCAAAACATCCTAATCATCATCCTAGCTAATTAATCCTGATGAAATGCTAATCCTCACCACTTGCATTCTCTAGATTTAGCCACTTGCACAAATAAATCAATTTATTGATTTATTAAAACCCTCATTTTCACTCAACATGACAAGTTGATTTGTCCCTCCAACATAGCATTTATTGCTCTTTTCTTGTCCCCCTCTCTAAATTTATTGCAAAATTTGAATTCAAATTCTCCCTCTCGTGGGCACTTTCCCAAATTTTGCACATCCATTGGCCTATCATCACTTGACAAGTGGCCTATTCTCATTGGTGGATCTTTAGTCCCACATTCACCCTCTTGGCCAATCTCTCATCAAGAAAATTTATAAAAGAAGGCCTTAATCCTCATTCATCCATCCACAAATTTTATGCAAGGTTACTCTCTTGGTTTGAGAAATAATCTTGTTCTTCATCTCCATTGCATCTCATCATCTTAAGCTTTGATCAAGGATTGGGAAAGGGCTTCTTTCCACATCAAAGAAGCACCAATCCACTTATGAAGTGAAGGTTTAATCCATTTTAGATAGGTTTACATGTTTATGATCTCTTTGTAATTTTTTTTTTCATGTTCCCTTGTCTTGATGTGATTAAGAACTTCATAAGGAATTTGATTATTGTTTTTGGCTAACTTAGTTTGTTGTGTTGATAGCCAAGCAAAAATTATGCTCACACATATAACAACCAATGTGAATGAAAATCAAACAAGGAATATCCCTCAGATCTAATCAAATTGTATACATCCAAACATAATCTTTGAATTTAACATTATAAGGCTAATACAAGATTTCACAACTATACTAAATATAAGGAAAAAAGAATGGGAAGAATAATGATGAGAAATGGATGGATACTAATAAGGGGATGTGTATCAAGGTTTTAGGGAGACTATAGGTAAAATAGAGGGATTTATTAGTAAGACCAAAGAGATACCACTCTAAGCTAGTGTAAAAATATAGAAAAAAAATAACATGGAATTCCTCTTTCAAAAAATGTTGTTGAATCAAATTTCTCAAGTGAGAAATTATAAAAAAATTATATAAAGATGATGAAATTTCAAGGGTAAAGGGCTCCATCTAAATATTTTATTTTCTAATCAAGATTAGTCTTATGATACATATTAGAATAAGAATTGAAATCATGTGGAATAATATGATAATGTTTTACAATTTTCCAAATTATGTAACTATGCAATCTAAAACATAAGAATTGAAATAATGTGTCATAATCATTGATGTGTATATTAAGTCCTTGGGAACATTCAGAAAGATAAAAGTAGTAACCTTAAGGCTCATTTTAACTTTGAATTGTTTCAAGGAATCCTTTTTCAAATTATAAAAAATGAATGTATAGACCATATAAGTTAATGAGAAGTTCACCACTCAATAAAGTAGTATTTTAATAAACTAGGAAAAAAATAATTAAGAGCCTATATCTTGATAAAAAAAATATAAGATCTATTTTTGAATTAACTAAAATATATGTTAGTGCATTTTCCATCTTTCATTAATAAACAAGGTTATGTATTAAAAAATAAGAGGATGTGTAGCAATTTTTAATTTGAATCATGTGATTCTAGCTTCAATAAATTCTTCATTAACTTAACCCAATCCATATAAATTACTTTTTGACCATATCAATCTTTTGAATTAATGAATCTATGTAGTAGAGAGAATGGTAACCAAAGAAAATTGGACACCACTAAAATGGGTATATGTAGGAGCTATAAGATAATCCACAGAACAAGGCTAAGTATGAGATATGTATATAAGGAGGAGTGGAATGAAAATTTTAATTGTGTGTGGGGATAGATGAAGATATATAGTGAGGTTTATGTAGGGGGAAAACATGGTACATGGTGTAAGAAGTGTCTACGGTGGAGGTACATGAGAGTATGAATAGTGGTAGTCAAAGGAGTGGCATGAGTAATGGAAATAGTAAGTAAAATGGTAATAGGTTGTTAAGAAGAAGAAGTAGATGTTAAAAATATGCAAGTGAGATGCAATAATGATGGGTGAAATATATTAGGTTGTAGTCCATATTGGGGAACATGCCAAAAAATAATAGTAAAAGGGTAGAGGAAGGCATGCTCATGGATGAAAAAGCGAAGGTAGATGCATTGGACAAAGAGTTATGGAAGTAACCTCAACATCAAAGATTTGCAAGGTCTCTAACCAAAATGACTAGTTGATTAAAATTTTATGGATCATATACACTAGTTTTATAGGATTCTCAAGATTAACTAAGCTAACAAGCTCTTATGTAAAATATTGTCAGGAAAAATGCTCATCATTATCTTTTGTTCTTTATTATTTATTTTTAACTATCATATCATGAACATAAGTAGTTGGAACTTCATCATAGACACCATTTTCAAAGGATTTAGCCATGTGTACCTAGAGTTATTAGTTTATCAACATCTATACAAATCTTGATGAAAATAACTATAATGCATCTTCAATCTTGTTTCAAAAGGCTATTGAATGAACACATAGGGTTATATAGCAATCATGGCAATTCATGAGTTCTCCTACTTGGCAATAGGTCGTATTAATTATTTTAAGCACTAACTACGTCAAACATGCAAAAGTAATCATGTTTTTAAATAACAAGGATAAGAGTTCAAGCTTGTCATTATAAGATCAAATTTCAATTGAAAGTAGGTTCACTCATATAATTTTGACACCTCACAAAGTGCAATTCATATTTTCAAATTTATTTAAAGCCTCTTACAAATTTTTAAATAAAAAATGAAATAAACTCAAAATACAAATTACAATAAAATATTCATCATTACACATAAAATAAAATATATATTTTTCACTCTATGAATTTTAATATTTATTTAAGATCTAAACTTTTGCGCTAAAATCATTAACAAACGTACCATGTACATAAAATCAAAGTAAAACATTCGTATGCTCTCTCAAAGTTTGTAAAACAGATAAAGAAAAAGTGCAAAGCTACGTGATTATAACCATCTTAGACTTTATTATAACCAAATTGACTTGACAACTTGCTTCATCAGAAGGTATAAAGAAAAAAAATGCTATATTTAACAATGATGTTTCTATGTAAAATTAAATTTTAAGAATAGTTGCTTTTTAATTGATAGCTGTTTGATAATTATATTAAACTATTTTTATTTAAATAATTATTTTTATAATAACTACATAAAAAATAATCATATTTTTATAGTTAATTTTAGTTATTAAGTTGATGGAATAGTTAGATTTAAATTAAAATGAGTTTGAGATTATAAATGTAAAGATAGTTAAAATATTATTAAATAATATTTTATTGTTGATTTGTAAATATTTATGATGAATATATGAATCTAAAACAAATATAATTAGGATCAAGTGTAAACATCTTCCATCTATATTCAGTCAATACTATCATATGAAGATCGGTACTACCATCAAATGTTTACTTGTCTTTTGCATCTAACTAATCTCAATCTCATAACCATTATGTTGTTACTAAATATTTCACTTCTATGAATACCTCTCCCCTAGTGGGCCCTATAGATAGTAGGGGCCCTCACTCCATTATAGTTATTTTTGTCTATGTATCTTCAATTCCCAACCTCTTGAGTAATATGACCCCATCGAAGCTACATTTATTTGATTTGTTCCCCCACCCCATTATAGTTATTGTTCCATGTGGCTGCTATTTATTTAAACATTCTTTTTGAGGTTTGCATGGTTTTCAAATAGTTCTAATCATTGTTTTATTTTTATTTTTTCAATTTGATTCTAATTTCATTACATTTAATCCATATTGGGGAACATGTTCAAAGATAATAGTACAAGGGTAGAGGAAGGCATTGTCATGTATGAAACATGAATTATAGATGCATTAGACAAAGAGCTAAGGAGACAACCTTAGCACCAAATATTTGCAAGATCTCTAACCCAAATAACTTGTTGATTAAAAAAATATGATCGTATGTGTTGGTTGGATATGATTATTAACATTAGTTAAGCTAGCAAGCTCTTGTGCAAAATCGTGTTGGGCCAAATGATCATCATTATCATTTATTCTTTATTTATACTCTCAAAGATAGTAGCATGAACATAACTAGTGGGAATATTATTAGAGACACCATTTTCAATAGATTGAGCCATTTGTTTATGAACATCTATGCACATATACGTAAATGCCTAAAATGCATTGTAATTCTATGTGGCTTATCTTCAATCTTGTTTGAAAAGGCTATTGGATTGATACTTAAGATTGTATTGCCATCATGACATATCATGAATTACCCCATTTGTTAGTAGGCACTGTTGATGCTATTTAAGCACCAACTAGATCAAATATATATAACCAAACATGTTTTAAAAGATCAAAATTTCATGGAAGGTAGGGTCTCACTCATGCATTTTTGACCCCTAACAAACCACAATTCATGTTTAAATTCGTTGGAACCTCACCCTTATAAATTTCATAATAGATTCTTGAAATGACCAAAAAAATACACATTACAATAAAATATTCATCACACATTAAAACTAAGAAACATCATTCTCTATTAAGTTAAATATTTATTTTAAATTGTAATTTTTATATTTAAAATAATGAGCAAAATAATTAAATAATCACTTTATAAAAGTGTAAAATGTGTTTAATCCCCTCTTTATTCTTTACAGCGTATACGCAATTCCGCACTCGAGTGTAAAGCAAAGAATAAAATCAAAGTAAATGATACGCGTCGTCTGTTAAATTTTTAAATTTACTTGTCTTGAAAAGCGCATAAAGAAAAAGTGAAAGCCCACTATTGTTTAATTAACAATTATTTTTAAATTTCCTTCTCTTGAAAAACACATAAAGAAAAAGTTAAAACGCATTCTCATTTCACTAATGAAAAATGTGGAACTTCGTGACGATGAAGTAAAATAAGAAAAAGTAGCATGCCGACACGGTTTTATTCTTGTCCATTTTACAGATTCGACTTCAGCACTTATTTAACAAGAGGTATAAAGCAAATAAAATGTTACATTTAATTATGATGCTTTAATTATAATAAGAATACTTTTTGAATGGTTATTTTTAATTGATGCTTATTTTGTATTATATAAAATTATTTTATTTATATAATATTAATAATTATATTTTACAATTAATTTAAGTTAGTAAATTCATAGCAATAGTTAGATTTAAATTAATATAAGTTAAGAATTATTAAAGCAAAGAAAGTTAGAACATTGTTTATTTATATTTTTGTTGATTTATAAATGTTTATAACAAATATATGGATCTAAAATGGATTTAATGATTGTACTAAAAAATATAGAATTATGTATGTGTGTATTGGACTAATGATTGTGTTATGTAATTTTAAGACTATTTTAAATTTGATTATACCCACAATTTAGTCTATAGATGTTCTTTTATGTTATAGTTTTTTGTATTGAACAAAGCTAAAGTAATACAATGAGAAAAAGATGCAATCCTAAAGATGGACTGTGAAATGAAAGAACAAAGCAACACTAGAAATTTCAAGAGTACAACTCACAAAGTATACCGATAATTATGTCAACCAGTAATAATAGAAAAGGCTGGAGCACCTAGCAATACACATAACCCAAAATACAAAGCATGAAAATGATGATTACATATTAAACTTGAAAAATATTTGCAACTATTTGGCACAAATGAAATCCCCTTCATGGTGTTGTAGATATTGATATCTGATCAAGTCCATACGATGATTGTAATCTACATCATCTTTTTGTCTCTTCCTTAGTTGCGAACATAAAAACATAAATTGAAACATTATGTCAAAGTAAAACTTTTGAATATTTGTTTGTTGATGCAAAATGTGATTAGAAAACACAACTGAACATCTACTTTTCCACAAGTGTAGAAAAATACATTGTCATATAGAATCATCAATTAAATTTTTTATGAAGTCTAATACCAAACATAGCTTCTTTCCATTGTAATGCATAATAAAAATAGCACGAAGGTAGTCAAATACAATATTCCATTTTTTTTGCTCTATAACAGTCCCAAAAGATATGTTTCATATTTTCTTTTTATTGACATAAAGGGCACCTAGCAGCTTGTGTCTTTAAATATTTTATTCTATCCCTAATAGGTAGTTTATGGTGTAGTAATTTTCAAGCCAAAATCTAGGTATTAGCTTTTGCCTTGGATTTCCAAACTTGAGCACTAAGCAATCTCCATTTCTTTTATGTTCTATCATTTTTCAAAATATGTACTTAAAAATATTTTCTTTGCTCACACCTACTTCTAAGAGAATGAGGTGCTAAGAAGAATTTTTGGTACTTATTATAAACAAATCTAAAAGTGAAAATTCCAAGATGGCATGAAAAGCCCTTTTCCAATTCTATAATGATTTATTGTATATAATACATATTGTCCAAAATGTCTCATGTAGTATATGCAAATACTAATGCATAAAGGAAGTGTTCTTACCTTGTCATACCTTTATATTTAGAGCATCATGTCATCCATCATGGCACTTTATACCTTCGTCATCATTTCTATATTTTGACTTCAACTACATCATGCCTTACCCCATGTTAAACATTTCATACGTAGATCCATGCTACTGCTAGATACTTATTTCATTTTGTGCTCATGCTTTCGTTGTTAAAATTAAGATCAGATTTAATGCATAGAAATTAATTCAAATCAGACACAATAATATAGTATATACCCTAGGAAAACCCTCCTCTTGAGGGAGAAAAACCCAGCAACAATATATCACATATATATTGAATCTCAACAAAGAAGGTCTCCTTTTACAATAGGCCAATATGAAGGCCAAATATAAGCACCAATGAATGATGCAACACAGCCAACATAGCCAACTCAAGATAACAATTCGCTAATACAAAATTCAGTCTCAATGGATATTGAACTGCCTTGAAGAACTCGCACTTGATGAAGGATAAACAATATGCAATTTGGATGATTATAATCACAACCTTCTACAAAAACTCAATTTGTACTTCTCTAGAGAATAATACAACTCTTTGATGATAATATATCAGCCTTCTATAAGCTTTGATCTTCTCTTTGACCAATCGTGCCTCTCTTGAGAACTCACACTTATGAATGAATGAAGGAATGTGTTGAATACCAAATGAACAAAACTCATCTCTATTATATACATGATGAAGAGAGAGGACACATCTCTTCAAGATAAGATGTCAGCTTCAAATGAAATGGTGTGTCTCCATAAAAGTTGGCGAGTGAGAGAAGTTGGCCTCAAATAATTGAACAATAATTAAATATTAAATATTCCCAAGTGAAGCACCCTTTCACATACATATTGATCTCATGAGAAATTGGGTCTCTTCATTAAATAAATATTAATCACCATTAGTAAATGACATAACCATTCATGAGGATCAATCTTAACAATTAAATAGCCAAAAGGCTACAATTTAATTTTTCACTTTATTCAATCTGGGTTGGAAGGATTGAGCCTGAAGCTGCTAAACATCACATCTATGTTTTGTCATATTACTTGCATGGGTGTTTTATCCATTAAGGGCTACCTCACGATCTCCCACATATTAATGTTGGGGGAAACCATAGCTCCTTGATGTTATCTACTACATATGTTTATGATTTTTTTATCATGCTAGATGTTATAATTGTTTATAATATAGTATAGATGCTATTTTACATGTTCCTTGATGTTTTATACAATTTTAGACTCATTTCTCTAGGCTTTACATATCCCCACACACATATATTTTTATATATTTATCCTCTTCTCACTCACTTCTTCATATCTCTCCATCATCACATTTACTACACCTACCATGATAAGGAGTTTACCCTTCCATAGACATCACTATACCATCAACTTGGGTCTTTTTTGTGGCTTTGGAGTTCACCTCATATCTATGAATGTGATCACAAAAATTATAAATTCAATTTGAAATTTTGGCTAACTCGCCTATTATACTAGTCATTTGTAAGCTAACTAAACACATTTTAGTGTGGCTTCTTGCTATGTTCTTATATTTGGAGATAGGAATTGAAATTGTTTCATATCCTCCCATCTCTCATATTCACTCATCCTAGAAGAATTACAAGGAACAAAACATTAGAATAACACTTTAATTCATTGCACTAAAGAAAATCAAAGGTTGCATAGTCATTTTAGGGCATTTCTTGCTATATGTATATCCTTTTCATGGTTGCAAAGTGTATCGTTTCTAAAATTTTATCTATGAGAATATGAACCTTAATGATTGAGCAACTCTTTTCTAAGGTATTTTTATTTGCTACTATTCTAGGCAATAGAAATGATAGAGACAAAATCTAGTGAATAAATGAGCAAGAGAAAAAATTAATGATATAAGATTGATGTGATATAAGAAAATACCTACAAATACAAAGTAACATAAAGATGGAAATGCTAGAGTAATAAGTTGTTTTACTTAATTAATTTAATCATATTGGTTAATTAATTAAGTCACTTATCACTTTAGTTACTTAAGCTAAACTTAGGCACATTAATAATTAATTATTTATTAATTATTAAGTGTGCACACTAGGGTTTCCCTTTTTAGGGTTTCTTGATCTCCTTTCATAAGGATTGATCTCATTGTAATTATCAACGGGAGAATATTTGTATCTTTCATATCTTCTTGAAAGTTTTCTCTCTTCTGTAGCTTTTTCTGGTTGAAGTTAATTGCATACATTTGTTTGCAGACCTCTTGCGTGGAAGGTGTATTTGTTTGTGTTTGATCCTGTGGCTCGTGATTTTGTGCTTGTTTCACAATTCCAACATGGTATCAGAGCATGGATTCAGCGAACCCCTTCTTGATTTATGAGGTTTTCTTCTTCAACAAGGGTTGTAGGCTTTAGATCTGAATCCCCTTTGCTTTCTTTGCAAATTTTGGAGGAGGAAGTTTTTAGAAGCATTTTGGCATGAATCAGACCTCTCCATTGAATTTAGAGCTACCGAAATAGTCTAGATCGACCTTTCTTTCATCAAATTTGGCTTCCGTTTGTCAGATCTGTGAGGGTTTGAAGAAAGGGTTTTTTTACCAAATCGAGGGGGTGCTCAATTTTTCGAAGCATTTTCATCCCAAATAGACCTTGCATTGCGGCTGCGACGGCCAAAAACCCTAAGATTGACTGTAAAACCGTCAAAATCCGAGCAGTTGATCTCTGAGGCAAAAAAAATTGCCCGTACGGCCTTGTTCGCCATCTGCATGCAATCCAAGGTAAAAATAAAAAAAATTGTCAAATTTTTTTGGTTTTATTCCATGAATTTTTTTTTCAAAAAAATCATTTGAAAAAAATATATTAAAAACCTTTTTAAAAAAGGTTGTGGGGAGGCGAATTTATTTTAAAAAAAAATTGTTTGGGGGCGGATTCAATGGAGGGTACTGCAGGTACCCTGCCATGGTGGGGCCAGCGGGACCCTCTCGTACCCTGCCCATGGCCCTCTCCATTACGCTGGACGACGTACTGCCTGTCGCTGCCAGCGTATAGCCAACCGGTGGTCTGACAGTACTGCCGCCGGTGGTACAAAGGCCGTTGGCCTAAAAAAAAAATTTATTAATTTTTTTTTATTGTTTTTTTAATTAAAAAAATAATTTTTGGTAAACCTGGTATTTTCCTTTCTCATGCAAAATAAATGCACTATAATTGGAGGAGATTTTTTCCTGCACACTAAATCTGGTAGACATCCAGATCTAGAGGTGTTTTTCCTAAATTTGGTGGAAAGCACTTTTTACCTGCTCAGCCCCTCTCCGTTGGGCTTTTCAAATTTGCACCCAATATTCTAAAGGCCATATCTTGGCCATATGGTGGGCTTTTTTAGTGCAATTTTTTTTGAAATGGAGTGAAATTTTGTGCTCTTCGTAGTGGTGCAGGTATTTTCTAGTTTTGACTTCTGATTTTTTCTAGAATTATATTTTATCAGTGCTGTAACTATTCAATTCTCATTTTGGAGACTTTGATGGGCCATATCTTTTACATCCAGACACATTTTTGGGTGCCGTTTTTTTTTTAAATACAATTTTTTTCATGTACTTCATCATGGTGCAACCAGTTTCCTCTTTTTTTGTAAGAGAATTTTATTTTCAGCATGTTGTCCTATTTGGACATTGTAGACATTATGGGCTCACATTGCATGTATTTCTCTTTTGTAAACGCACTGAGATAAAGTGCCTCAGCATTGTATGTGTAGTATTGGGTTTCTTACACATCACTTTGTGCCATATTTTATACTCACACTATATTATAAAGTGCCATGGGGGGTTGTGTAGTGCCTTTTTTTTGCCATCACACCTTTGTCCAGTGAGTGTCCCTCCATGACAATAGTGGATCCATATGATTCCAGCCTCATGTATGTGTGCTTTGTTTTGCACACCACTTTTTTAGTTGCAAGTGCTTTCTTGTGCACTTTCAGATGCTCTTGGTTCCTCTTCATGCACTACTTTTTGGCATTCAGTTTTAGTGTACCTGTCACGCCTCTCCCTTTTTAGCATTTTTGGGGGGTTTCTATTGTTGGTGTTAATGCTTCCTTGGTTTCGCCTTAGAAGGAATCTTTCATTTCCCCAGTTGATTAGTGTTCTTTAGACTATTGGTACTTGTGCCATTTGTATTTTCATTCCAGGTATTTGCCTTTGTTTGCCATCAGATTCGAGTAGCGTCGTTGGGGGCACTCATGCAGATTGTTGTCTTCTTGATCCTGATCATCCTATCTTCAGAGGAGGTTCTTTAGCACCATAGCAGTCATCTTTTGACAGAGTTTGCAGCTTCTTCATGCTTCTATGATGTTCTACATGTTCTTCTTTTTTAAGACATTTCCTTGATTTGGAGGCTTTTCAGTCCTTCAATTGCCTTTGATCTCTTTTTGGAGTAGAGTTTTTCCCATGAGGTTTTCTCTATTTCTGCACTTTATAGAGATCTTTTGTTTGTATATGGGTACCTTACTTGGCCTTGTTTGTTGGGACCCATCTTTGCTTTCATGCATCTTTTTCTTAGTGTTTTAGCTACTTCCTAAGTTCATCTTAAGGGGGAGTGTTAGAGTAATAAGTTGTTTTACTTAATTAATTTAATCATATTGGTTAATTAATTAAGTCACTTATCACTTTAGTTACTTAAGCTAAACTTAGGCACATTAATAATTAATTATTTATTAATTATTAAGTGTGCACACTAGGGTTTCTTTTTAGGGTTTCTTGATCTCCTTTCATAAGGATTGATCTTATTGTAATTATCTACGGAGAATATCTATAGCTTTCATATCTTCTTGAAAGTTTTCTCTTCTCTGTAGCTTTTTCTTGTTGAAGTTAATTGCATACATTTGTTTGCAAATCTCTTGCATGGAAGGTGTATTTGTTTGTATTTGATCCTTGACTGTGGTTTTGTGCTTGTTTCACAATTCCAACAGGAAATCAACTTAAACAAAAAAAAAAGATCTTATTTAAAATATAATGAGATACACAAATCCTCTTAACATTTATTTTTATAAAATAGTATTAAATTCAAATTTCAAATTTACATATACCCTCTCACATATATATATATATATATATATATATATATATATATATATATATATATATATTAAATAGAAGAAAAACTACAATATCCCACTATAAATTTATTGTTTTTATAATTAATGTTTTTAAAAAATTCAAAAATTTTGTTAGGAGACAAGTTTATCCATCGTTGTCCTTTTTACTCCACATCTTAATTTGATTAAACTTGATCAAAGTGAAATTTTATCACCACCGTCCTCAAATTGCATTATTTACCACATTATAAAGTCGAGGTGTCAAATTAAATTATACTTTTGAAACTGTTGGAAGAATCCGAGTCACATGCATAACATCAATTATACTTTTGAAAAAGGCGTTCAAAACAAATATTAAAGTAGTTTGAAGAACCAAAATCACATGGATGAACGTCAAAAGCTATGTTAGATGGCCCCGCTCTCACGTTACTTTTATCTTAGATGCTCCCCATCATTACATTCTTCTTACACCACATATAAATGTATCCCCGCTGAGTGCAAATGATGTTGAGGGCAATTTGTTTTATTCTCTCTTGCAGTTTTGTACACAACATATTCATATCTACATTTTGCATGAAAGAGTAGTGTTATCATTCTAGTTGTAAATTTGTATATATGTCATGCATCAATACGATGTGACCTTTCTCCCAAAAAGATCTAGTCAAGTTTAGCTTCCCATACTCTAATTCAATTCTACTATGCTTGAACCACATTTTTGTTTATTTCTTTTAAGCGTTTCGAAACAACAATTCTTTTGTCTAATACTTTATTAAATCAAATCTCGATGATTATATATATAATTCATCACTAAAATGATTGTAAATTTATAAAATGTCAATTTTATATTAAATTTATTTGCACATTGTATTATGCATAACTTAAAGTGCTTTCACATTATAGGTACATTATATATAATATAATTTGTTTATCTTTTTAAATTAAATACATTATACTCAAATTGTTTATATATTTTTTTTTTATCCTAGAAGCACTAAAGAATTACAAAGAATAAATTATTATAAGAAATTTTAAATTTGGCATGTTAGAAAAAATCTAAAGTTGCATATTTAATTTGAGTTTTTATTTGTTGTCTTGTTTCCTTATGCATCCCTTAAACTTGACATTTTTATAGATTCATCACTTTAATGAAAACAAAAAAATTATACAAATTTTAAATAAATATATAAAATAGATATTATTCTTCAATTAAAAAGAGATTTTAAATAAATCTAAATTAATTTACAATTAAATATAAATCTTAAACCTAAATTAAATATATAGCAAATAATTTTTCTTTTTATAACTATCTTAATGTACTTTTAACTTTTAATAATTGTTTAAAAAACCTCAATATTTGAGAAAGAAACAAGTTTAAGCCCTAAAATTAAATTTATTAGATCTTTTTTTCTCACTTTTAGTTTGTTTATTATTCAAGATTTATTTTTTCTATTTTATTGCTTAGTTTATTTTTGCTAAGTAATTTGAATTTTATATAAAATTTAAAATTATTATTTATTATTGTAGTAATTATTTTGTTTAATGACTGGAGAAGTATTACGTTCTTTTATGATAAATATTATTTATTTATATTTATTTTATTTACTTACGAATTATTTTTTATTATTTACTCGGTTATAAAGCTCAGGTGAAAATATATTTAGCCGATAGGCTTTTATTGCATCGGAAAACCTGTCTCACACACTCGTCATACCATTTGCTCGCCCATAAACAGGTTTCAATTTGGATTGGAGAAGGTGGTTGGTCTCGAGGGGTTTCACAGTCACGTTTCATTCTTCCGGCACAATCATTCACTGACATCTCACAGCTATAAAATCAAATCAAATCAAATCTGCATTAAATGAAAAATCTTTTGAAATGATGAAATATCTTATTTCAAGCACCCGTTTACACGTCAATCTCCTGATGGAAATCTCTTCACTCACTTTCTTCCATGGCTCCTTTGTCATCCACTGATGTGAAGAATTTGTCTGGCTCGTTGTCATCCACTGATTGTAAGACTTTAAACGGTTATTCGCATGATGAGAAGATACAGAGCCATCCTGAGGCTTCTGGTGGGCGATTCTCCGTTATGGAATTTCTGTTGAGGGTACTTGTAGTTATGGAGTTTCTGTTGAGGGTACTTCCAGTCAGTGCAACGCTTTCTACAGCAATAGTTATGTCAAAAGCCAAAGCCAAACAGACGGAACTTGTGCCTACAGTTGTCAATTCTGTTCCAGTTATTGTCAATTCACTTCCACTCATGGTTCATGTGCCCGCTAAATACCACTATTCCCCTACTTTCATATATGTGTATATATGGACTAGGTTCAAACTTATACTTTTCCAGCAAAGAATTCGAGTTTCATTGATTTGGTTTTGTTTTGTTGCTTTTGCAGTTATTTTGTTGTGGCGAATGCAGTGGCATGTGGATACGCTGCGCTGTCAATACTCACGTCTTTCTCGAAGCACAAAAATTCCTCTGTTCTAAGCACATTTCTTCTCGATATTATAGTATTACAGAATGCGGATAAAATATAATTATACTTCAAAATGAGGTACCCGACTCATTTTGCCAAACCCTGCCATTTATTACTTGCCTTAAGAGTCAATTCATTTGTAGTAGATTTTTCCGTTTGTTGGGTTAAAATGGCGCAGGAAACCCCTGATTTTTTCTATCTCTCCTTATCTCTGTTGCCTACTAATCTAATCGCTGCAATATTTTTGATCTTATCTTAATCTTAATAGCACGGTCTCGTTTACTAAGGGATTAAATTGATGGCACCGCCAAGCTGTAGGGAGATTGGTTCTGGTTTGTCTCATTTAAAAACATTTCTGCAATGATAGGGTTTTGTAAATTATTTTGAACATTCGTTAGAGATAATTCTTGTTCATTGTCTTCTCTCGGTGTCTGAAGATGAGCACAAAGTATTCTTGATTACAAGTAATGAGTAGTGGGCTTCATCGCACTGCAAGTGAGAGTAGCTCCTTGTGCAGCTTTTCTGATATTGATCATACAATACCCGATGATAATGGATTGTAGAGGTGTTCTACTACATGCCTTTTTGATCGTTAGGGTAGAGGTTTGCATGGGCGTGGGACACAAGGAAAGCAATAATGTCCTCCTGAATTGTTAAGGTATAAACAATGATGAAAAGAGACAAGATTGGTATAGTTTGAAGCTGAATGAAACGACTAGCCGTTCACTATTTAAAGAAGAATGGCAGATGCCATTCGAAGTAAAATTCCTGAATATACACAGTGTGGATTTCTGAAAAGGGTTTCAAGATCTTTCAGTTAAATACAAATGTGTGTAAATCCAAACCCGACATGCTCTGCACCAGTATTCTCCATGCCCGTGTCCCAGCATGAGAGAGCGTGGTATCACAAAACATGGTACATGCATTGTTTGGCAGAATGCCTTAAAGGTGTTGTGTCTCATTGACGTGTCATGATTGCAATAAATATCAAAGGGTCGTGACCTCTAGAATTGTGTTGTCTTGGTCTTGAAGAAGGCACTATTTGGATGGGAAGAGGCTGCTCGTGTGGCTGCAACTAGAACCGCAGAGATTTGATTATGTCAGAAAAAGCAGAAAGGCTGACAATGATTTAGATTCTTTTTCTACCTTCAAGTCAGACTGGCGGTAGTTAGCAAACCAAATTTGCTCATGGACTGGGATTGAATTTTTCCACGAACTTGAAGGATTAGTGAGAAGATGTCTTTCCCACCCAGTCTTTGATCTGTTATGGCCTCTTTTCCTTCAATATTGTGTTCTGAAAGAGGATGGTGGATTCCAGCTCAAATTAAGAGCTTGTGTTAAATTCCGCAATGGGATGTTCTGTTTGGAGGAGCCATTAGATTGTCTACTTTCTGGACTTGTTGACAAGGTGGATATGGGTTCATTTTCTGAAGGGGGGAGCATAGATAAATGTGCTATTAAAACAGACCGATGAAGGGATTGTTCTTGATGTTGCACATGAACTGGAAAGTGCATTTTGTAAAACCAATGTAGAATCTTCAGAAGTAGAATTGAGATTACTGTTATTTGAATCCATAAGATGTTGCATTTTTGAGGAAGATGCATGTGAAGTTGAAAAGGTTGAGAGCTTGAGCAGAGGCGAAAGATATTAAACATGCAAGATTCGGACTTGAAATACATGCCTGTACTCTTAAAAGTAGAAGTAGATCCTCGTAACTGTGAAAGGCAAGCTTTGTAGTGGTTGAAACAAGGAATATTTGAACCTGTCAATAGTCATCAAGGTTTGTGATGCACGCCCTGAATGATGCAGCTATGCATCTAACCCTGTTAAGTGAAGCACACAATTGCACAGGTAACAGGGGTATTTCGAGGAAAACAAGCTATTGGATGAGAAGTAGTAGTAGTTTTGGGGGTGTGTAGAATATTTTGGAGTTCAAATGCAATCAATATGGTTCATAGGGGAGTCATCGTCAATTGGAAGTAAAAGAATTTAGACAAAGAGTTTTAGCAAAGATTTAATGACAGTCCAGGAAAAGAAAGATCTGAACTAAAGGGCAGAAGGTGCTTCTAGAAACAATCTAAAACTTTCAGATATCACTGTAAACAGAATATAGTGGGTTGAAGAAGAACAGTGAAGTTCTATTATTTGATATGTTAATGATAGTAAAACTTGCAAAGGATACAAGGAGATTAATCCACAGTGAGCAAAAGAAATGAAATAGGTAGCTTTGTTGCAAAAGGATCTGAGAAATGAAGAATGTTCAGCGTAGGAGAAAGGTGGTCCTAGAAGTCAGGGCAGTTTCATATGAATATGAAAGCATGTTCCAATGATAATGAAATCAGTTGGAGTTATTTGTGACACCTGTACTGGCAGTTGTAATCATTCCCTAGCATCTAGATATTGAAGAACAAAATATAGGAGCAGAGAAGGGAGAGGCAGTTGAAAAGGTTAAGATTACTTTCTTCCATTTAAGGAGTTAAAGCAGAGAGGGACTTTTCCAGCCCCAGGAAAATGTCAAACAAGTCAGCATTTTTCTAGAGAAGCCTCATTTATTTTCTCACACATGCCCTAAATTTACTGAAGTTGTTAGAGTTAGCATGGCATAAAGGGTAGGCTTAGTCTTCTTTGGAGGGAGAGTTCTGGCTGTGGGAGACTAAGTATTGTAATTGGAAAATCAGTTCTTTCTGGTAGAAACAGACCATGTAACTCAACATAATACTTCTTTCAAGCTTTGGCTATCCATTGTAACTCAGAACAGGAGTTCTTTCTAGTCAAATAGCTAGTATTGTAACTAATTCTTCTAAAAGAAAAGCATTTCCTAAAACAGAGACTTATGATATTATGAACCTGATTTTGCAATAAAAGTTGAAGATATACCTTTCTCCATTTTGTCTCTCTATATCGTGTATGGTTTTGGGGCTGTTGATCTTTGTTGTGGATAGTGTTTTGTCCCTCATACTATAATTCAACTTTATACAAGTTACATATTTGTAGGTTGCATGTTGTGTTTTACTTTCATGCAAAATATTTATGTGAATCTGTGTGAAATTGTAGATTGTATATCAAACTATCAGCTTCTTTGTATGAACCTTGTGTTCTTTGAAATAGATCAAAGTTTTACTCTTCTTTTGATGCATCACAGCATTTTAATTTTTAGTTATCCTTCAGACCTTCTATCCCTTTTTATTTGGATGCTTAATATTTTGGCTTAATGATTTTGTGGTAGTTGGATGCAGATTCTCAATAATGCTATAGTTGAACAGAAACTAAATGAACAATAGGAGGATTTTGCTGCAAAACACTCCTTTTATGTTATCATCTTGTAACTGCTGAAAAGTTTGTGGCAAGCCCTCTCAATGAGACCACTAGGTAAGACAGCCTCAATGCTACTCTTGTTAGTTGAAGGCACACTTAATAGACCAAGTAAACTACTATAATAAGTATGCTTTGTTGATTATTTGCAACTACTGGGTTTTCATCTACACATAATTATGCTCATAGATGGGACAAATTAAGATTTTTTCATTTTCAACCTACCAAGTGCTTCCACACATCAATCCATTTTCTCAATGATAGTTACCTCGTACTCCATCTCCTCCAGTAATAGCTCCTTGTCACTAGATTACTCCTTGTAGCAAATGGGATTCTCTCCCACTGCAGCAAGGGAGGGTGTGAAACCAAGCTTTGCCTCTATGTCCTTGTTCCCCTGAATCAACATGTGCAAACCAGCCAGAATCATGTAGTCTTCAAATTATGACTTATTACTTTGGCCCACATGACCTTAATACCATGTCATTGTTGTCATGGTCCATGTGCAATTTGTATAAATCAGGTGCATTGGAAAGCATATTTGCACAGTTGAGGCTTTCAGCCACATCAAATACATTTCACCTGCTAATTGGCTAGTGTGGGTCCAGTAGCATTTCTTTCATCAGATGCTGAATGCCTCCTACCTCAATGTCGTCCAAGCTTTTGGCTACCCTTGACATTCTTGGTATCCAAATCTGCATGATGGGTTAAGGATTTTCTGGTTGATGTGATCAATTAAGGTCCTCTGCACTATTTGTTCATAATAAGACTCCTTGCTTATAGTCGTAGTGCCTGTGGCCTTGATATTTTGTTAGCTGGCATGCAAAGTTCAATCGAATTGTCAAGGGGAAGGTAAAAGGAAGGGGGGTAGCAATAATAATTTGAGAGATATGTTGATGATGCAATTTTGGATTAAGCGATGCTTAAGAAAGGAAATAAATATTATGTGTTTATTTATATTGCTTGTGAAAGATTGCAAAACTTTAATATTCTGAATGTCTTTTCTGCCAGCCTACATTATAGATCAATATATAATTGTTCAGGGCACCTGTTAACAATGAGCAATCTTTAAACAGGTTTGTATTTTCATGGGAGGCACAGGGGCAGTGTACGGTTCAAGCATGAACTATACATTAGAAACAACGCTGGTAACTTGTACAACAACTATAGTTTCTTTGTTAGAAGATAAGGCTTTTGCAAAACGTATACTCAAGTACCAAAGAAAATAAGTCATTTTTGTACAGAGTCTTCTCTTTGCCACCAAGTATTAGATCAAGACTTTTAAGAGAAAGGCCAAGTTTGGCTGAACCAAAGTTTCCATGGCACAATTTTTTAAATTAAATTTTACCTTAAATTTCCTATCGGCGTATCCCTTGAACCTCATATGGGTGCAAGTGCTAGTTTATTCTCCTATTAAAAGTAGTTTGAGGAATGAAGATCACATACATCAACGGCAAATTGTTTTCGGTGGGCCTGCACTCACTTTAATCTCAGATGGTGTTCATCAGGGATTAAATTTGACGGTCGACCTTGCCTGTCAACAAGTTTTTAAATGACGGTTATCTATTCAAAGGTTCCCTTAAAACATTATGATATACCTAAGTGTAAGTAAAATTATATATATATCATTGTAATTCTATATAAATTTTGACAGTCTCTCCAAAATCTCTCCTTTCATCCGATACAATCTTCTTAAAATTTTGATTGTATTTTATGAAAAAAATCTATAAATACAGTCATATGGCCATCAAATTTAAGCCCTGGTGCTCATCATAACATTCTTATGCTGCATACAAAATGTATCCCAACTTAGGGAAGACTATGCATTCCATCATTATGCCCAAATTCACTTTTGCAGTTTTCATGGTATTCTTCAACCATGTTAGTAAACATTTCTTCGTAGCGCTTAAAGTCTATAATTTAAGCTCAGAAGTAATCATTTTTTAGCCACACAACATTGGTAAGTTTAAAGAAAATATTTACTTTCAAGAATAATGGCTGATTGCAACAATATACTTTTTATCATTTTATTATATTATCAAATTTATTTGAAGTTAGGAAGAACTTATAAATAATTATATTAAATTTATTTGTATATTATAATATATTAAATAATACAATTTATTATAAATTTATTATATAAAATATGATTTTTTTAAAAGTATTTTAAAATATTTATATATACAATCATAAATATTTTCATAATCTTTGAAATTAAGAATATTTTAAATTAGCAATTATAATTTAATTAATAATTTAAACATCTAAATTCTCCCAAAAAAAAATTGAACAATTATTTTTATCTTAAATAATTAATTAAATAACCTAAATCTTATTTTCACTTCAAACTTCATATATTTTGTATTAATACAATATAAGCAAATATACAAATTATTCTTTGTTATTATATAATACTCAATTTTATTTTATTTTTATTTAATAGGGGTGGGATAGGGGATTTATATAATGGATGATTTCTAATCAATTTGATGATAGTTTAGTTAGGGGAGAGGGGCTCATAGTGGAGCAGGGTCCAATAGGCGAGATATAAGTAGTCCTTAGTGGGCCCCATAGTGAAACACCTTAATATACAATTGGAAAACACTTTTTATCCATAAAGTACACAAATTGATAAATCATTTGATGCCACATGAGTGCACTAATAAAACATTACTTAGTGCACCACTATCGGTCTCACCTTTTTTGGGCCTTTTTGGATATCACAACAAAAAGAATGCTGATGTGACATCATATTTGATGATGTGGCTCTAAAACGAAATATAGAAGCATGTGAGTTGCCAAATAAATTTAAAAAATTGAAGGTGATTTAAAATTTCCATATAGATTTTTGAGAAATGCAAAGTTAGGGTGCTCCACTATAGACCTCTCTCCCCTAATTTTTATTTTTTCTACTTTATAAGGCTAAGGGCACGATGACTTCGGTATCTTTTATAGTGGAGGTTGTTGAGAGCAACTACTCTACTCGGCCAAGCTAGTGTTTAGCAACTTTTTAGGAAGCAGAAGACAACCGTGAAATGATAAAATAATAGGATATTCTCAAGGGACGGCAAAGAGCTCGTCTTCTTGACGGCTTGATAAGCCACGAATGTGATGGCCTGAAAATTGAAGGTGACTTTAGAAGATTCTTGGGGTACATGCTTGTTATTAAAATCCAACCATCAACAAACAATAGCCTGGGTAAGTCATTTTAAAGACATCTTACTCTAAATTCAACTCGCATTCAAACTATTAGTGAGCATGTTATATTGCTACATTCATGCACTCAACTTGTGTTAGAAAATGTTCTTCAGCTAGTTCGGATCCCGCCAGGAGCATATACTCAGATGTTACACTCACCCTCAAAGGAAGAGAATTTGCATTACTTTTGTGTGTGTATGGCTGGAGGCGTGGATGGAGTGTGTTTAGGAATAAAATATGGATTGGTTGATAGCTTGGAATCTTTGACTCTCAAAACTTGGGAAGATGAGCAATGATGGGTGGATACAGAAGTGTACATGGAATTAGGACCAACTGCTTGATACACTTTGTATGTTGCTTGAAAAGCCTACTTTTCTTTTGTGGACATCTTCGATGGATACTTTTCCATTTTTTATTTTACCCCATAGTTTCTTTGACTGATGGAGTTTGATAGGGATAGTCTTTCTTTGTATTCTTTGGTATCCATTTGTATAAGTTGATGTGTCCTTCATGCTTTGTTTCTTTTTCTTTGATAACATTGTTTGTGCTTTGATTCAAATATTTCTTTTGAAGTTGGTACCAATTTGTGGATGGGGTGATGGGTGGATGAAGATTCATGACATGGTTGGTTGCATTATTGACATTAGTTTCATCATAAGAACTCTTTGTGCTCCCTATGTTAATGTTTGCTTGAGACATAGTTTCCCCCAACATGGTGGTAGTAGCACCTTTGTTCCATGATTCTGATTTTTTTGAGATGTCTTGTTTTGTAAGCCTTCTCTGATAAATGACCACTGCAGATAACGTTGTTTCAATGTGCTGCTCTCCTAACTCTGGAGTGTCTTGTTCTATCATACCTTTTTCTTTGAGTGGATAATGTTGGATATCTTCATACATGATGTCTCTACTCTAAATTTGGGATATATCTGATCCTGATGTTGATAATTTTGTTTGACTATAGGAATTGATAACCTACTCTTTTTTTGTAATAATGTCAGGAGTAAAGGGATCATATTCTGAAGGAAGATCATCTACGTGTCCATCCAAAGAAATCATCTCATGGGTAGATGGAGGATTATGTGTTATGTGAATATGATCATCTTGTATAGATAGGAGAGTGTCCATTAGACCATTGTAGTAGCTTGGAGATACAAACTCTTGATCTTGAATGATTTCATAATCACTTTTGACACACTTTGGATCAGTTTCTTGACATGGGTTAGTTTCAAAGGATGGATTTCTTACAAAAGGTTCTTGGACATCATCATTAGTCATGGTAAGTGGTTCAATATCCTCTTGATCTTTGAGTGGACTTTGATCAAGTGTCAAGTTTAGGGTTCCTTCAGTATCTATAACCATGAGGTCAAAGGGGGTCAACATGTCTTGGAAAAAACCATTGCTAGACCTTGGTGAAAGATGTTGATCATGCTTTGGAATAAATTCTTGAGATATGTTCTCTAACTCATTAGGTGATGTAGAGACATTTTCAGCATGAGCATTGGTCGATGGATCACAGATTATGTTAATGGGATCAAATAATTCCAACAGTCCTTGAAATAGATCACTAAAAAGTGGCTCTTGATGTATGGTGAGTTGATCATCAAATGGAGTAGAAACATCTTTGATGTGCTCATTAATGGAGAGATCTTGAACATTTTTTTCAACAATTGTGGCAGAGAGATTATCAATGTCTTCAACCATATGGTCAAATGATGTTGAAATTTCTTGAATTGGATCATTGTTGGGTATTGTTGGTGGATTTTGATCATGATTGAAAAGTGACTCTTGTATGTTAATTTGATCGTTGGATGAGGTGGAAACATCTTCAAGGTGTTCATTGATGGATAGATATTGATCATTGTCCCCAATAGTGATTATCTTTTGATCAATAAGGTCTTGGATGATATTTTTGAGTCGAATACAATCTGATGTTGTGTGTCCCTTTGTTTTGTGGAAGCCACAAAAGTACTTCTCGCTATGCCCTGGTGGTGTAACTAAGGGCTCTTGATAATCCTCATAAATAGGGAGTTTAATGAGATTTTCCTGATCCAACTGTTGCATGATCAATTCAATGGGTTCCCCAAGTGGTGTGTATTTTTGTTTGTTACCTTGTGAGATTTGACCTTGTGGTGATTGATTTTGGAGGTGCGGTGATTGATCTTTGAGATGTGGGGGTTGAATTTTTTGATGTGGTCGATCTTGACATCTAACTTCTTGACATTGGAGATATTATTCTTGATGTGGTTTTGGACACAACTCAACACTTTGATGGCATTGTTCAACCAAAGGAAGAGTGTACCGATTTTGGAGTGAAGATATCTCTTGGCTCAATAATTCAATTAGTTTGACATGTGAAGCAAGTTGTTCTAGCGAAATTTGATCTTGATTTTGAATTTGACTCCCTTGATTTGGATTTTGTTATAGTATATTTGGGATGTACACTTGTAGTGTTTGCATGGGATCATGGACAAATTGATTTTGGACAATGTTCTAACTTGGGATGATGTTTAGATTTGGCTTTATGGGTTGAAATTGAACATTGTTGATATTGGGAGTCACATTGACTTGATTTAGGTAACCTTTATTTTTCATGGTGCTACCTTGACTTTGATCAATACATGGAGTTGTTATCATCATGTTTGGACTTTGAACAATATTTGTATGTTTTCCGAGCATATCTATCCCAAAGTTAGTCAAGTGTGGATTTGAAATGTTTATGTTTGGTAAACTTGTACTTGGCATGTATGGATTTGGTGGAATGATGTTGTTCGCTTTAAGATTCGTGCATTGATTGTTTGGTTGATAGATTTGTAAGTTTGGACTTGGATTTAAATCTATCATTGGGAAAGGTGTTCCAAACTTTTGACTGGGCATGCTCACATTTGTTGTACCATCAAGGTTTGTAGGAGATAATGATCCCATGTACGGATTGTATAGATGTGAGTGTTGATAATCAATCGTCATTATAAGGCTTTGAAAGTTTAATTAACTTGGATTACTCATGATGTATGGATAACGTTTATATTCCATGTTCATCTTGTGTTGAGGTCTAGTTCGAACCCTAAAATAAGGATCAATTTTCAAGAACGTAGGATGTGAACCTCTAATTCTTTGGATTGATCTAAACTCTAGGCACAGAAAAGAAAGTCTAAGATTTTAAGGATCAAAAGGATGGCGATGAGATATGAAAGATGGATGAATGGTGAATTATTGGAACTCTTAGGAAACCTTGAAGAGGATACTAAACTTTAGGACTTGGATTGATGTTTGATTTGATTTGGGATTGGTTTGATTTGGATAGTGAACTCATAAAATCTAAGAGGTTGGATGTTGTCCTAGAGTAAATGTGTCCACAAGTTGCCAATTTTACTAAATGTGTAAAGAAGGATTCATCTAGACACAAGTAACCAAACAAGATGATTTTGATTTGATCTGATTTTGGATTTTGGATAGTGAACTCATAAACCAAAAGATGTTGGATGTTTATCAAGGGATAAATTTGTTTACAAGGATTAATAATTTGACTAAATATGTGGAGAAGAATTCATCTACACACATCTAATCAAACGAAATGATTTTGATTTGGTTCAAATTATTTGTCCAAAGTTTAGCATGAGGGATTTTTTCAAGATTTCTAAGAATTCTTTGCAAGGTGATTTTGATTTTGATGTTAGGGAGATGGATGAAAGTTTTGATTTTGATCCTAAGAGACTTGAGAGACTTTGTTTACTAGACCAAGATATTGAAGAAAACACTTTTCTTTAAGAGTAGTTCAAACCAAAAGACCAATGTTTGCATGGAAGATCATAGGACAAAAGATAGCAAGCACATGTGTGGGGTCCAATTGATTTAATCTTTGCTTAATGGATTCTTTTTACCACAAACACCCTCTTGATTAGGTTTGAAACTATATTTATGATGTTTTAACTTCTTCCTATCCCACATAGTGTATCATGTGGTAATCGAGGAAATCAAAGAAAAAGTTACCTAATGGTTACTTTAGTAGGAGAAAATTGATATGAAATCCAAATTCCTAGAAACCTCTAAGGATATGAATCCCAAGGGAAAGCAAGGGCATATGAATTTGTTAAATGATATTTGCTTCTCCTAAAGGGTTTGAAGTTTTGATGACAAATGTTAAGTGTTTGTTTCACAATGTTTCAATCAAGAAAGTGTTTTGTAAGACTATATTTGTTGAGTCCCCACTTTGACAAGTCCAGCTACACTTATCTTTAGCGAATGGTTAGATGCTTGACCCCATTGGCTTCCCTACACAACACTCACTTATATGGGGCAGCCAAGCATCAACACCCATGAAACTCCCATGGTATTCTTTCCATTTCTACTACAGACTGTAAAAGTGTGGGGCAGCTTTAGAATGATCGTTCTTGCACCAATAAATAGATAGGGATTTTTGCCTTTCTACAACAAGGGTTATAGTGTAGAATTTATGTTCGTAGGAGTTGACCCAACATGGCGAGAGACCATTTTTTACTTTCTCGTCGAAGCCAACCACTTGATACTAGCATTTATTCCAATACCCACATTTATATCCTAGCTGGAAATACTCTTGGTTTTAGGGTGTTACTGGTTGAGTCTTTCCCTTAGGTGAGTACTTTTTCCCCAAGGCAGGCCCTATAAGATAAAAAAAAGAGAGCAAACATATTCATAGTTCAATCAACCTTCGTTTAGAAACAAAGGGAGAACACATGCAATAGGTTCCACTCACACTCGCAAAGTGTTTTGTTCAATTTTAGTTCCCAAAATGAAGTGTGGAGGAAATTACTTTATCCCAACCTAAGACCACCAAAAATCCTTTTGATTCTCAAGATCATTGTGAGGTGCGAGAGAAGCACATACGTCTTTTTAGTGGTGTTAGTTTGAGTAAGAAATCACAAAACAAAGTAGCACATGTTCATTTTAAGTCCACAAAGCAATGATTTTGATTCATTTTTAAGCCCTTTTTCAATAAATCGAATTGTTATTTTTAAGAGCCCAAAAAAGATGAGAGTTAGTTTAAAATAGAAAACTAAAACATAAAACAAAAGCCTTAAGCATTAAAAAAAGGTTTTTTGATTTCAGGTTTTAATGCTCGACTCGATTTGACTCCAATGCCCTTCCAACTTTCATTTTCTTTTCATTCTTTCTTTCGTTTTCCTTCCTTTCCCTTCATTTTCCTTCATTTTCCTTTGTCTTCCTGGTGCATTTATTATGGCTTTCATAAAATTTCAAGCTAATGCAGTTGGTAGGTTAAAAAAGTTGTGTCCTCCATAAAATTTGTATGTATGTACAATCATCAAAACAATGCATAAAGGGATTTTGTCATGTATTATAGTTGTAAATGCCATGGCATACATGTATGCAAAAATGGGGAAGCAAAGATAACGCGCCATTTGTTTTGCTCAAAATTTAGGGCCCAAACAAAGCAAATGATGCATCCTCAAGTTGGGGTCCACACCCCTCTAAAAGCATAGAAATTTTCTCAATTTTTTTTTAAAAAACTCTAAATGATCCATCCCTCATAAATAGGACAAGACCAAATTCGTTAAGATCAGGATTTCAGCTCATAGAGATTGCTTGTTCAAATCTGAAAGCCTGTGATATTCAACAATAATACTGTACTAGAGATGGTCATTATGCTCTCGACAAGCTTGGGTGACTTTGTCATCAATTTGCATAAAGATCATTGTATTCAATCGTAGTTTATTTCAGACACTTCAACAACAATTTGCTCATAAATTCTGCGAATGATGAAGCAATTTGGCCAATCCATTTATCCTTGAAAAATCATTCTCACTGTCGTTGGCTGGATGGTAATTGCCTCAACCTCATATGACATACATAGATCAAAATATAATGAGAAACTACCAAATTTGATACGAAATCTGACACCTGCAACCTCCAATTTGTTTGGTCATACTAGTGTACTTCTTTCCAGCATATCCACTAGCTACTAGAATATGAAATGTAGATCACGAGCATGAAAACACAAAACACTTGTATGACAAATAGAAAATAGTAGTAAAGAAAAATAAGAACATGTATCAAGCAAAGAAGGATATTACAAGTGCACTACAAAAAAACTTTGAATAATTTCTAACTTTGTATAATACAAAAAGTGCCTTTAGTCTAGCATCCTCCATTATTGCTGCTAAAGCCTGCATAGCATACTTTTCTTGTTTGCAACTACCCTCTACACCTAATGTTTCAAGCAAAAGATCTATTGAGCTAGTTGTCTTTGTCATTTATTCTCCAATCAAGAAACCGGCCTTTGCAATAATGTGTACAACATCTTCTTTAATGCACTCATTGTCCTCTAGGCACTCTACTATTTAGTAACTACCAAGTACATAACCAGTTGCTTTCCCAATCTTGTATTAGCGGCCAATTGCTCTACGAGTTTCATCTGCTTCTAAAAGCACATAATACAAGAAAAAGAAATGATATCATAGCGAACTATTTGATATAATGGTTGAGAGAAATGTTTTCTCATGGTTTGCAAGGCACATGATCAATTGTTTGACAAAATGCTTCAGAGAAATGCAGTCTCATGCCATGCTGTGGATGTAAGGCTATGCATAAAATAGAATTGTTGAAAAGGCTTTAAACACTTTCGAGTAAATTTCATTGGGAGGCACAAAGCCACACAGTAATGGCATTTGAAGAGCTTTAAAATTCAATGCAAATAGTAGGTGTAATGACGTGTTAAAAGGAATTTGAAAGGCTTTCAAAGTAAATGCAAATGGAAAGTGAAAGGAAAACCGATTCCCATAAACTTTTCCAAAATGTAACGATTACAGGATTGAAGTGGAGAGGTGCACGCATGTATAAAACAACAAATAAAGGTTCTTTAAGCCATTGCAATCAACAAATGTAAAGAACGTGCCCCCAACACCACTTAAAATACTTTCAAAGTAATGCAATTGGTAGCTATAAAGCCAACAATCGTGCAATGTCATTTTGAAAAGACTTTAAAACTAAATGCATTTAGTAGACATAAAACTAAACTCCAATGCTAGAACCAGAATGCAATGACTTTAAAACTTTTAAAACTAAATGCATTTAGTAGATGTAAAATTGAATTCCAATGCTAAAACAAGAATAGAATGTCATTTTGAAGACTTTAAAACTAAATGGATTTAGAAAATGTTAAACTAAATTCCACAGGCATACAACTGATTGCTAAAACTAGAATGAATTGGCCCTCCTTCTAGCACCATTTTGTAGAAGTCTTTTTCTGCATTTTGCTTAAAAAACAAACATTAGCATTGTCATTTAAAACAAAGCAAAATAAAAAAATCTCTATGAAATAATCAATCATATAAAGTGAAAACAAGGAAGATAAATAAAATACACAATAACATGAACCAAACCCTATCTCATAGTGGATTGGTGCTTTTGTGGAAAGAAGCCCTTTCCCAATCCTTGCTAAGCTCCTAGATGATAAAAAGATGCAAAATGATAACCAAGATGAAATGCTAACTTGGATGAGTTTTGGATTCAAGATGAGAAACTTGTCGAGGATTAATTCAATAGAGGAGCTCTCTATTTATAGCCAAGAAGGATAAAAGAATGCCAAACATGGAGGATGTGGGACTAAAGATCCACCAATAGGAAGAAGCCACTTGTCAACTTGTGATAGGTTGAGGAATGAGCACATTTTGGTCAATGTGCCAAAGAGGGGGATATTTGAAATTTGAATTTGAGAGTTAAATGCTAAGTTTGACCTTTCCAAGAGGCATCTAAGAGACATGTAATACCTCTTAAATGCTTTGTTGGATATACATGTCAATTTGGGGGGAGATTCAAATTTGGAAGAATATTCTCCTTTATGCCAAGTTGATAGAAAATGATGAATTAATAAATCAATAAATTGATTTATGTGCAAGTGGGAAAAGCTAGAGGATGTGATGGGTGATTAGGGTTAGATTAATCATGATTTGATTAATTTAAGAGGTGATCAGGTGATTGTGACATTCAACTTAAATATTTGGATTTATTTAATTAAATGAAGAAACTTTAGGAGATTAAAAATGATTTATTTAATTAAAGAAATGACTTAGGAGATTGATCAAATAAACTTGATTTATTTAATTGATCTAGCGAATATGATGATAAAGGGATGATATGGAATTAGTGAGTTAGGATCAAACACATGTATATTTTGCGTATCTACACAAATCGACCTCCAATGGGAAATGTAATGCATCTATAGGCTCCAGACACAAGAATCTACCAGGGATGTAAGTGCACTATGAAGACATCTACACACTATGCAGGCATCCCTGACAGTTATTCCTTTACCAACACACAAAACAATCGCCAAGTGGAATGAAGGCAATGGGATTATGTGGAATTTACCCTTCAAATTTGTTCTTTTAGAGTGAGGAAGAGTAAAATGGGAATTTGCATAAGGGGAGCAAATTCACTCCTATACAAGTGCATTGGCATCCTAGAGGAACATTGGCATCTTGTACGAACTAGAAAGCATGTTTTTCACATAAAATAGCTTAGCAACTACTAGCACTTAGATTACTAAGGAATTCTAGAACATAGGATAGTAACAGAATGTAACAGAACTAGAATAAAGTAAAGTAAATGATGAAGTAAGAAAAGAAATGAAATGTTTACAACCACCCAAGTAATGAAGCCTCCAGCACATGAATATCTTCAATACCTGAATGCATAAGATCTAGAGAAAGTGTTGGGGTTGTATAGGAATTTGCCTCAGTCAAATCCCCATTTTAGTGTTCCCACCTCCACAGATAGCCAAATAGATAGACATAAACCAGGTAAAGGAGTGATAAAACCAATCCCCACTCGAGGTGGAGAACCCATATCACAAAATTTAGATACAATAGATAGGGGATGTGTGAAATCCCAAGATTCTCACAAGAAAGAGACAAGGGAGATAGAGCTGCAAGGCTTAAGTAAGCCAAAGAGGGAGAGTAAGGACAAAAGAGAGGGATGTGAGAACCAAGATAGCTGCAAAGAGTGTTGTGAGAATGTGAGAGTGCTTGAAGCTATTGTAACAAGTTGTATGGATTTGTGCAAGCAAGATAACAAGAGAAAGAGAAGAGATAAATGCTAGATCCAAGGGTAGAAAGAAGCTAGAAGCATAAATGAATTGAAAATATTGCTTTTAAGGAGAGAAGAGCGAAAAAAAGATTTTCAGGAAGTTACAAGGCATCCTGAGTCGTTACCACTGACAAAAGAAGATGACAAGTGGAAAACATGCTCAGAAATAGTCATTTAAACATTGAAACATCACAGGATGCTAGCATGGCGGGCTAGTGTCTAGAGACATCACACTATAAAATGATAAGAACGGGAAAAGCACAAAGTTCAATGCGAAGCTAACGCATGAGGGTGGCTGCTAAAAAGGGGTTTTCGAGCATCTTGAGAGGGAAAAAGGATAATGCATGGGCCTAAACATAAATGCTAGGGGAGTGGACACTAAAGAAGATACAAAAAATGTATGGGAAATTGCAAGGGGTGCAATTTTACATTACAATTAGAAATTTGAATAAAATTTTCCTTCTTGTCCTTATAATCACTACCCTTGGAAAATGATATATATTTTTTGGATTTTGTGGGTTATGAAGAAGCATTAGTTATTTAGGATCCACATTTGAATTATTTTATTGTCAAGAGCTTAGACTCAACTTTTTTGGCATGTGTGTAGAGATACTTGAAAGATATGAAGTTATTGAGGTTAACCATATTAGAAAGTGGATCAATCAATCCCTTGATAATGTTTTGAAATTCTAAATCATGTAAATAATTATGTTACAATCTAAAACTCTACCTAGGAAATCATGTGGCATATTCATTGATGTGTTTATTAAGTCCTTGGGCACACTCAAAAAGATAAAAGTAGTAAAATTAAGGCTCATTTTAACTTTGAATTATTTCAAGGAATCCTTTTTCAAAGTATGAAAACTAATGTATAGACCACATAAGTTAATGAGAAGTTTACCACTCAATATAGTAGTATTTTAGCAAACTAGGAAAAAAATACTTAAGAGAAATAGTTAAGAGCCTATCTTTATGAAAAAAAATATAAGATCTATTTGTGAAGTAACTCAATTATGTGTTGGTGTATTTGCAATCATGCATTAATAAACAAGATTATGTATTAAAAACTAGAGGATGAGTAGCAATTTTAAATTTCAATCATGTGATTCTAGCCTCAAGAAATTCTTCATTAACTTACCCCCATCCATGTGATTCTAGCCTTAATAAATTCATCGTTAACTTACCGCCATCCATATAAATTACTTTTTGACTATATCAGTCTTTTGAAATAATGCATCTATAGTATTAGAGAGAATGGTATCCAAAGAAAATTAGGCACCATTAAAATCGGTATATATAGGAGCTCTATAAGATAATTCATGGAAGAAGGTTGAGTATGAGGTACATATAAGGAGTGAAACGCAAATTTTAATTGGTTGTGGGGATAGATGAGGATATATAGTGAGGTTTATGTAGGGGAGAACATGGTACATGGTGTAAGAAGTGTTTATGGTGGAGGTATATGGGAGTATGAATAGTGGTAGTTAAATGAGTGGTAGGAGTAATGGAATAGTAAGTAAAATGGTAATAGTTTATTAAGAGGGAGAAGTAGATGTTAAAAATATGCAAGTGAGATGTAGGTATGATGATGGAAATATATTAGTTTGCAGTCCATATTGGGGAACATGTCAAAAAATAATAGTAAAAGGGTAGAGGAAGGCATATTCATGGATGAAAAAGCGAGGGTAGATGCATTGGACAAAGGGCTAGGGAAGCAACCTTAGTATCAAATATTTGCAAGTTCCCTAACCAAAATGACTAGTTGATTAAAATTTTATGGATCATATACACTAGTTATATAGGATTTTCAAGATTAACTAAGCTAACAAGCTCTTATGCAAAATATTGTTAGGCCAAATGCTCATCGTTATCATTTATTCTTTATTTTTATTTTCAATTATCATAGCATGCACATAACTAGTTGGGACTTCATTAGAGACACCATTTTCAATGGATTTAGCCATGTGTATCTAGAGCTATTCGTTTATCAACATCTATACACATTAATGAAAATGACTATAATACATTTTGATTCTATGTGGCTTGTCTTCATTCTTGTTCAAAAAGGCTATTGAATGAACACATAGGGTTATAGTACAATCATGACATGACATGAGCTCCCCTACTTGGTAGTAGCTCCTATTAATTCTTTTAAGCACTAACTAGGTCAAATATGCAATAGCAAACATATTTTTGAAGAATGAGGACAAGAGTTCAAGCTTGTCATTATAGGATCAAAGTTCAATTGAAGGTAGGTTCACTCATGTAATTTTGACCCCTAATAACACACAATTCATGTTTTCAAATTTGTTTGACGGCTCTTACAATCTCTTTTTTAAAGATAATTACAAAATACACATCACAATAAAATATTCTTCATTACACAAAATTAAAAAACATTTTCCTATCTCTATCAATTTTAATATTTATTTAAGATTTAAACTTTTAAATTAAAATAATTTTTTTATACACGGGTAAAATGTATTTATTCCCCTCACAATTATTACGATGGACATAAAATCAAAGTAAAGAGAATTGAACGGATAAGGAGCAAACATTTCACGAAACTTCGAAACCCTTGCGACTTATGCATTTTTCTGCAAATCTAGAGCCTGTTCTGCCGACTCTGTGCATGAATCTTTATCAGGATTCATCTACCGCTGCCTCGGCCTCCTCTGCTGGGTGGAATAAGGACGAGGAGGAGTTCAAAAAGCGAGGAATGCGTTTAAAATCTGTGGCCAGGCAAATAGGGGCGTCTAAAATAAACTGCTCCAGGGATTCTTCCTGGGTTCTGATGATTTGGATGATAATATGGCTATGGAGGGAGGAAAGAGTGTAGATCTGGGTGCAGCTACAAATGAGACAGATGATTTGAAGACTAAGGCTGCCTATCAAATTGTTGAAGGAGAAGAAAGGAAGCCAGAAGATTTCAACAACGAGGAAGGTAAAACCCTAGAGTTTCAACTCCCTGATGAAGTTGTAGATCTCATTTCTGAACACCAACGTAAAACTGTTATTTTGTTTTTTTTGAGGGGAATTCCTCCAAAATCAGAATTTTAGAAATGGGCTAGAATAAACTGGGAAAACAGGGGATGGGTGATTGAAACAGTAAGGGGGTTAGGTAAGGGATATGTTTCCTGTATGTTTAAATCAGCAGAGCATGCCCAGGTAGTATTGCAGTATGGGACATGGATTATTTGTGGGCAGATATGTTACCTTCAAGCTTGGTCATTTGACTTTCACCCTAAAGGCCCTTCTCGCTCCCGTTATCCAATGTGGTTGGAGTTACCCTTTTTCAATTTAGTTTTCAGTCCATATCTTAAGGATATTGTGTCACAACTGGGTAAAGTGATTTGGTGCAAACAAAGTTCTAATAAGTTTGCCAGTTTAAGAGTTCATCCAAGAGTCTATGTAGAAGTAGACTTGAACAAACCTTTGCCAGATTATATTAAACTATATGGTCCTAGTTTTGAAATTTATCAGCCAATAGTTTATCTCAATAAGCCCAATGCCTATTTTTTTGTCACCAAGAGGGTCATTTGATCAGAGATTGCCCCATTAGGAAAAATAGGTCTTCCTTCTCTCCTTCACAAGCCCCTCCAACCAAGGTTGTTTCTAGTTCTGCCTCGCAGCCCAAGACAATCATTAATACTTCTCTGTCTTTGTCTCTTCAAAAGGACAATAGTTTTCCCTCTTCTAACCCTCACTCTCCTTCTGAGCCTCCTAAGACAGCCAATGCTTCTTACAAGGAGGTTGTGATGAGTGATGATTGGAAAACTATTCGTAAATGAAGGGAACCTCCTTCTCCTCCTTCAAACTCTCACTCCCCTTGTTCTGAATCTACTACTCTAACTTCCACCAGGTTATCGAAATCTCCTAGAAGATCTCTGTCTCCTTCTCCTAATTCTAGACAACAGTCTAGACCTCCTCCTGGTGGTTCAGTTGAGAAATCGATTAATGGTCAAGAAGTCCCTATCTCTAATCGCTTTGGAGTTTTGCCACAAGAGGAGAACGAATCTCTTGACGTTTCCCCATGAGGTTTAGAATTTTATCTTGGAATGTCAGAGGGCTATCTCACCCTCACCGCAAATTTAAAGTCAAGGACACTCTTGAGAAATGGAAACCAGATGTGCTTTTGTTACAAGAAGTTAAGATTGGCAAAGAACGTTTAGATATGTCTCTTTTCAATTTGTGGAAGGATGCTTTTTTTGTTCATACCTTGCATAATGAAGGCAGCGGTGGGGTTGTTCTTGGTTTATCCCCTTCAATTTCCAAGTATGTCATTGATAAGGGTGAGGACCCTTCCCATTACTGTGTTTGGGCCCTTACCCTTATCAATGGGAAACCCCTTGGGTTCTGTTCAATCTATGCTCCTAATAATCCAAGAGAAAGAGTTGTGCTGTGGGGTTGGATGTCCAAAAACCTTCCTATTGCTGATTGGGTGGTGGGAGGAGATTTTAACATGGTAGAACATCATGAAGATCGTAGTTGGCCTAGTCATTTCAAACTCAGTCAAGAAGAATTTGAAAAATGGATTTTTTGTAGAAATGTGCTTGGAGTAGTTGATCCTATCCATAATAAATTCTCTTGCCATGCCAAGAATTGGTTCACCTGGTCTAATTGCAGACTAGGTAATGAGAGGAAGCTAAGCAGATTGGATCGCTTTTACTTATCTCATAATTTACGGATGGAGAAGTTGTCACAAGATTTTTTGGTGCTGGTGGACTATTCTACAACCTTATATGATCATTTTCCAATTATTTATTCTATTTCGTCTTTGGAGAGTACTAATTCTAAGTCTTCTCAACTCCCCTTCAAGCTGAATATTTCTCATCTTAAAAATAAAGAGTGTGTTTCAGCCTTAGTTGGGATTTGGAACTCTATTCCCAAACCTCATGAAGGAGAATCATGGGTGAGTTGGTGGATTTCTGCTATAGAGCAATGTGTTGAGTTTCTTCGTTCATTCGACAGAAGGATGGCTTGGAAACGTAAACGCTGTGAGAAATCTCTCCAAGGACAGTTAGAGCTGGCTAGAACTAAACTTAATCTTCATCCACATGATGAATTACTTCAGAAACATATTGCTGTTACAGAAACTCAGCTGCGAAAACTAGACCATTATAGAGGTCAGGGTGCTAAAATTAGAGCCAAAATGCAATGGATCAAGAAAGGGAACAAGGGGTCTAAGTATTTCTTCAATTATCTTAACTATAAACATAAAAATGAGAAAATTGAAGCTATTAAAGATGAAAATGGATATCATACTTCCCAGGCTGAAATCATTAATTTGTTTCATAATTTTTATGAAAGGCTGTTTAGAGAAGACACTAAATGGACTGATATTCAACTTACTTTGGAGGACAGTGTGCAAGAATTTATTCCAAATATGATTGACCCTGGTTATAGCAAATATTTAGATCGAATACTCTCCTTGGAAGAAATTGAACATGCTCTATTTTCCATGAAACCATATAAAAGTCCTGGCTTTGATGGTCTTCCTGCTGAATTTTACCAAACCATGTGGGAGCATATTAAGGATGATTTTTATATGTTATATTTGGAAGCCTTTAACAATGGGTCCTTAGGTCCTACTATTAACAAAGGTATCATTAAACTTATTCCTAAGGGTAAGAATGAGGATAGTATTGCTGGTTGGCGTCCTATCACACTTCTAAACACTTCGTATAAAATTATTGCAAAGGCTTTAGCTATCAGAATTAAACCCATTGTGCAAATGATTGTGAGGGCTGAACAAACAGGGTTTTTAAAAGGGAGATATATTCTTGATAATCTTATGCTGGCTTGGGAGACTGCGGAATGGGCACAACAATCAGGACAAAATGCTTTGATAGTCAAGTTGGATTTTGATAAAGCTTATGATAGAATTCGTTGGAGCTTTATCCTTAAAATGCTTCAATGGTTGGGGTTTGGTCCTAAAATTCTTAAGCATGTTCAAATGTTGTTCCAAGATGCTAATGCTCATTTGATTATCAATAAGAATATGTCAGACCCCTTTATTTTACAGCGTTCCATAAGGCAGGGATGTCCCCTTTCTCCCTTTCTGTATGTTCTTACAGCTGATGCCTTGGGCTATTTTCTGCATAAAGCTCATCAAATGAAGCTCATCAAAGGGATTTCTATCCCTCAAGATAAGGTGGTCATTAATTCCCATTTTGCAGATGATAGTATGTTATTCCTGCATAATTCTGAAGAAGAGGTGAACAATGCTTTGGAAATGATTCAGCTGTACTGTGAGGTTTCTGGCTCGGTTATTGCTCACAATAAAACTGAATTTTTAATGACTCAGCCCTATTCTAATTCTCAATGGATACCAAAAGAATGGCGGCAAATCAAACATGGTGAGATAACTAGATATTTGGGTATTCCCTTTGGTTTGGGAGTTTCTCTTTCTGAAATGTGGACTTGGTTTTTAAATAGACTTAAGCATAAGCTGTTCACTTTTGGCAATAAATTTTTGTCCTTGGCTGGTAGGATTCAAGTGGCAAATAAAATTTTCATTGCTTCCCATGTGTACTTTTCTTCTTGTTGGATGCCTTCCAGGCAAGGCTATGAGGAACTCAACAAAATGGTTAGAAGATTCTTGTGGTCCAAATGGGATGGTAATGGTGGTTTTATAGCTTCTTCATGGTCTCACTGTATTCAGCCAAAACATAAAGGTGGCCTTGGACTTATTAATCCCCAAACCCAAGGGATCTGCCTTGCTGCCAAATGGATTATAAGAGCTGCTAGTGGAGATGAACCATGGAAGGTTTTAGTTCGTCAACGTATCATGGATGCTTCTATTAAGAAGAAGTGGCAAGGTGTTCGTTGGCTTGATAAATTGCTGCTGCCTTCTTCTTTTAAACTCAGAGCTTCTTTTCCCCTTCAATCAGTTTGGAAAGCATGGCAAAAAGTTAGCAAGTTTTTACATTGGAATGGTTCACCTTTGCAAACTGGGTTCAGCTTTGTTTCGATGTCCATTTGGTGGAACAAATTAATCATGTATCATGATCAACCTTTGGCTTTATGCTTTCCAAGACACGCTTACTTTTTATTTAAAAAGGGAGTTAGACAGTTTAAAGATCTTTGGGATTTTGACCTTTTTGACTGGGCTCCTTGGGTTAAAATTAAGGAACAGTATGGGCTGAGTTCTGGATATGAACAGTTCATCATTTTTATTAAATCTCTTGTGCCAGTGGATTTGACTATGAAGTTCTGTACTTCAAGGGATTGTTACTTTTTTCGAGATTGGAAATGGTTATCTTATCGTCATTTCAATAATTTTCCTTTGAAACACATATATTTGAAGCTTTTGCCTAGCTGCAATATTGCTACTCGTTTGAACCAGAAGTGGAAATGCAGATTTAGCATCAAATTTTGGTATAAATTAAGTGCTCAGATATGGCGTTCTAAAGCTGATTTTGATGCACAGGTGTTGGTTTGGAAAATATTGCACTGCAAGCTACCTGTGGGGGATAGATTGAAGTGCATTATGGTTCAACCAGCAAGCTGTCCTTTTTGCAAGGGTGTGGAAAGTTTGAAGCACATTTTTTGGGATTGCATTTATGTTAAAAGGATTTGGTTTTCAGTTTTTAGAGATTTGTCTACTATTTTTAAGCATGATTTGTCTTGGAAAGAGGCTATCTTCGGCTTTGGCATGCAAAAAGATGTAATTGCTGATTCTATTCGACATGTTGTTTTGAAAAATATATGGAAGATTAGGTGTGCTGCAATGTTTTCTAGTAACTCTTATCAGATTGTTGGGACCTTACGGCTTTACTCTGACATATATCTACAGGTGATTGTTCTTTTTTCACAGATTCAGGTTATAGGTAAGAAGAATGAGCAGGCTAAACAAAGGCTACAACAAGTTATTTTGCAGATTGCGAAGTTTCAACTGGGCAATAAGATGGAGCATTGTAAAAATGTTATACAGATTTTGTAATTTGTCTTTTTGTGGCTGTTTCTTATGGCTGTTGCCTTGTTCGGCCTCTGATTTTGTCACTCGGATTATGTATATCTGATTTTTTTTGGTTTCTGCTACTGCCGGTAGCTTTCTCCTTGTAATTCTTTCTGCTTTGTTCAATAAAAATAAAAAGAGGAATTCTCTTTAAATTTTGAACTTAATTATCTTGTCTTGAAAAGCATGAAAAAGTAAAAGCCCACCGTTATCTTTTAAATAACCACCATCCTAGCATTATAAAGAAAAGTAAAGAGAGATTCTCATTTAACTAAAGCTGCTTGTTGATGGTATAATATGTCGACATGGTTTTATTCTTGTCCTTAAAGCCACATGGTTATAACCATATTAGACTTTATAGTTTTTTTCATAAGGCTCACGTCATTTTACCAAATTGACATGACAACTTGTTTCATCGAGGGGTATAAATAAAATGTTTTTTTAACTATGATCTTCTAAGTAAGAATAAGTTTCTAGGTATAGCTACTTTTCAATTGATAGTTGTTTAATAGTATATAAAAATATTTTTATTTAAATAATTAGTTTTGTAATAAGTATATAGGAAATAATCATATTTTTATAGTTAATTTTGGTTATTAAGTTGATGGAATAATTAGATTTAAATTAAAATGAGTTTGGGATTATAAATGTAAAGATAGTTAAAATATTATTAAATAATATTTATGATGAACATATGAATCTAAAATAAATAGAATTAGGGTCAAGTGTAAACATCTTCCATCTATATCCAGTCAATACTATCATATGAAGATCAGTACTACCATCAAATGTTTTATTCGTCTTTTGCATCTAACTAATCTCAATCTCATAACCATTATGCTGTTACTAAACATTTCACTTCTGTGAATACCTCTCCCCTAGTGGACCCTATAGATAGTAGGGGCCCTCACTCCATTATAGTTATTTTCGTCTATGTATCTTCAATTCCCAACCTCTTGATTAATATGACCCCATCGAGGCTACATTTATTTGATTTGATCCCTCACCCCATTATAGTTATTGTTTTATGTGGTTGATATTTATTTAACCATTCTTTTTGAGGTTTGCATGGCTTTCAAATAGTTCTAATTATTGTTTTATTTTTTATTTTCTCAATTTGATTCTAATTTCATTACATTTAATCCATATTGGGGAACATGTTCAAAGATAATAGTGCAAGGGTAGAGGAAGGCATTGTCATGTATGAAACATGACTTATAGACGCATTAGACAAAGAGCTAAGGAGACAACCTTAGCACCAAATATTTGCAAGATCTCTAACCCAAATAACTTGTTGATTAAAAAAATATAATCATATGTGTTGGTTGGATATGATTATCAACATTAGTTAAGCTAGCAAGCTCTTGTGCAAAATCGTGTTGGGCCAAATGATCATCATTATCATTTATTCTTTATTTATACCCTCAAAGATAGTAGCATGGACATAACTAGTGAGAATATTATTAGAGACACCATTTTCAATAGATTGAGCCATTTGTTTATGAACATCTATGGACATATATGTAAATTCCTAGAATGCATTGTAATTCTATGTGGCTTATCTTCAATCTTGTTTGAAAAGGCTATTGAATTGATACTTAAGATTGTATTGCCATCATGACATATCATGAATTCCCCAATTTGTTAGTAGGCACTATCGATGCTTTTTAAGCACCAACTAGATCAAATATATATAACCAAACATGTTTTCGAAGATCAAAATTTCATGGAAGGTAGGGTCTCACTCATGCATTTTTGATCCCTAACAAACCACAATTCATGTTTAAATTTGTTGGAACCTCACCCTTATAAATTTCATAATAGATTCTTGAAATGAATAACAAAATAAACATTACAAAAAAATATTCATTACACATTAAAACTAAGAAACATCATTCTCAATTAAGTTTAATATTTATTTTAAATTGTCATTTTTTTATTTAAAATAATGAACAAAATGATTATATAATCACTTTATAAACGTGTAAAATGTGTTTAATCCCCTCTTTATTCTTTACAGCGTAGACACAATTCTGCACTCGAGTGTAAAGCAAAGAATAAAATCAAAGTAAATAATACACGTGGTTTGTTAAATTTTTAAATTTACTTGTCTTGAAAAGCGCGTAAAGAAAAAGTGAAAGCCCACTATTGTTTAATTAACAATTATTTTTAAATTTCCTTCTCTTGAAAAACGCATAAAGAAAAAGTTAAAACGCATTCTCATTTCACTAATGAAAATGTGGAACTGGGTGATGATAAGAGTAAAATA
>VDFB02086081.1:275836699-275926806 GCA_007258455.2 Sequoia sempervirens | reverse complement strand
TTGCAAATTTTGGAGGAGGAAGTTTTTAGAAGCATTTTGGCATGAATCAGACCTCTCCATTGAATCCAGATCTATCGGAATAGTCCAGATCGACCTTTGTTTTATCAAATTTGGCTTACATTTGTCAGATCTGTGAGGGTTTGAAGGGTTTTTTTACCAAATCGAGGGGGTGCTCAATTTTTCGAAGCATTTTCATCCCAAATAGACCTTGCATTGCGGCTGCGACGGCCAAAAACCCTAAGATTGACTGTAAAACCGTCAAAATCCGAGCAGTTGATCTCTGAGGCAAAAAAAATTGCCCGTACGGCCTTGTTCGCCATCTGCATGCAATCCAAGGTAAAAATAAAAAAAATTGTCAAATTTTTTTGGTTTTATTCCATGAATTTTTTTTTCAAAAAAATCATTTGAAAAAAATATATTAAAAACCTTTTTAAAAAAGGTTGTGGGGAGGCGAATTTATTTTAAAAAAAAATTGTTTGGGGGCGGATTCAATGGAGGGTACTGCAGGTACCCTGCCATGGTGGGGCCAGCGGGACCCTCTCGTACCCTGCCCATGGCCCTCTCCATTACGCTGGACGACGTACTGCCTGTCGCTGCCAGCGTATAGCCAACCGGTGGTCTGACAGTACTGCCGCCGGTGGTACAAAGGCCGTTGGCCTAAAAAAAAAATTTATTAATTTTTTTTTATTGTTTTTTTAATTAAAAAAATAATTTTTGGTAAACCTGGTATTTTCCTTTCTCATGCAAAATAAATGCACTATAATTGGAGGAGATTTTTTCCTGCACACTAAATCTGGTAGACATCCAGATCTAGAGGTGTTTTTCCTAAATTTGGTGGAAAGCACTTTTTACCTGCTCAGCCCCTCTCCGTTGGGCTTTTCAAATTTGCACCCAATATTCTAAAGGCCATATCTTGGCCATATGGTGGGCTTTTTTAGTGCAATTTTTTTTGAAATGGAGTGAAATTTTGTGCTCTTCGTAGTGGTGCAGGTATTTTCTAGTTTTGACTTCTGATTTTTTCTAGAATTATATTTTATCAGTGCTGTAACTATTCAATTCTCATTTTGGAGACTTTGATGGGCCATATCTTTTACATCCAGACACATTTTTGGGTGCCGTTTTTTTTTTAAATACAATTTTTTTCATGTACTTCATCATGGTGCAACCAGTTTCCTCTTTTTTTGTAAGAGAATTTTATTTTCAGCATGTTGTCCTATTTGGACATTGTAGACATTATGGGCTCACATTGCATGTATTTCTCTTTTGTAAACGCACTGAGATAAAGTGCCTCAGCATTGTATGTGTAGTATTGGGTTTCTTACACATCACTTTGTGCCATATTTTATACTCACACTATATTATAAAGTGCCATGGGGGGTTGTGTAGTGCCTTTTTTTTGCCATCACACCTTTGTCCAGTGAGTGTCCCTCCATGACAATAGTGGATCCATATGATTCCAGCCTCATGTATGTGTGCTTTGTTTTGCACACCACTTTTTTAGTTGCAAGTGCTTTCTTGTGCACTTTCAGATGCTCTTGGTTCCTCTTCATGCACTACTTTTTGGCATTCAGTTTTAGTGTACCTGTCACGCCTCTCCCTTTTTAGCATTTTTGGGGGGTTTCTATTGTTGGTGTTAATGCTTCCTTGGTTTCGCCTTAGAAGGAATCTTTCATTTCCCCAGTTGATTAGTGTTCTTTAGACTATTGGTACTTGTGCCATTTGTATTTTCATTCCAGGTATTTGCCTTTGTTTGCCATCAGATTCGAGTAGCGTCGTTGGGGGCACTCATGCAGATTGTTGTCTTCTTGATCCTGATCATCCTATCTTCAGAGGAGGTTCTTTAGCACCATAGCAGTCATCTTTTGACAGAGTTTGCAGCTTCTTCATGCTTCTATGATGTTCTACATGTTCTTCTTTTTTAAGACATTTCCTTGATTTGGAGGCTTTTCAGTCCTTCAATTGCCTTTGATCTCTTTTTGGAGTAGAGTTTTTCCCATGAGGTTTTCTCTATTTCTGCACTTTATAGAGATCTTTTGTTTGTATATGGGTACCTTACTTGGCCTTGTTTGTTGGGACCCATCTTTGCTTTCATGCATCTTTTTCTTAGTGTTTTAGCTACTTCCTAAGTTCATCTTAAGGGGGAGTGTTAGAGTAATAAGTTGTTTTACTTAATTAATTTAATCATATTGGTTAATTAATTAAGTCACTTATCACTTTAGTTACTTAAGCTAAACTTAGGCACATTAATAATTAATTATTTATTAATTATTAAGTGTGCACACTAGGGTTTCCCTTTTTAGGGTTTCTTGATCTCCTTTCATAAGGATTGATCTTATTGTAATTATCTACGGGAGAATATCTATAGCTTTCATATCTTCTTGAAAGTTTTCTCTCTTCTGTAGCTTTTTCTTGTTGAAGTTAATTGCATACATTTGTTTGCAAATCTCTTGCATGGAAGGTGTATTTGTTTGTATTTGATCCTTGACTCGTGGTTTTGTGCTTGTTTCACAATTCCAACAGGAAATCAACTTAAACAAAAAAAAAAGATCTTATTTAAAATATAATGAGATACACAAATCCTCTTAACATTTATTTTTATAAAATAGTATTAAATTCAAATTTCAAATTTACATATACCCTCTCACATATATATATATATATATATATATATATATATATATATATATATATATATATTAAATAGAAGAAAAACTACAATATCCCACTATAAATTTATTGTTTTTATAATTAATGTTTTTAAAAAATTCAAAAATTTTGTTAGGAGACAAGTTTATCCATCGTTGTCCTTTTTACTCCACATCTTAATTTGATTAAACTTGATCAAAGTGAAATTTTATCACCACCGTCCTCAAATTGCATTATTTACCACATTATAAAGTCGAGGTGTCAAATTAAATTATACTTTTGAAACTGTTGGAAGAATCCGAGTCACATGCATAACATCAATTATACTTTTGAAAAAGGCGTTCAAAACAAATATTAAAGTAGTTTGAAGAACCAAAATCACATGGATGAACGTCAAAAGCTATGTTAGATGGCCCCGCTCTCACGTTACTTTTATCTTAGATGCTCCCCATCATTACATTCTTCTTACACCACATATAAATGTATCCCCGCTGAGTGCAAATGATGTTGAGGGCAATTTGTTTTATTCTCTCTTGCAGTTTTGTACACAACATATTCATATCTACATTTTGCATGAAAGAGTAGTGTTATCATTCTAGTTGTAAATTTGTATATATGTCATGCATCAATACGATGTGACCTTTCTCCCAAAAAGATCTAGTCAAGTTTAGCTTCCCATACTCTAATTCAATTCTACTATGCTTGAACCACATTTTTGTTTATTTCTTTTAAGCGTTTCGAAACAACAATTCTTTTGTCTAATACTTTATTAAATCAAATCTCGATGATTATATATATAATTCATCACTAAAATGATTGTAAATTTATAAAATGTCAATTTTATATTAAATTTATTTGCACATTGTATTATGCATAACTTAAAGTGCTTTCACATTATAGGTACATTATATATAATATAATTTGTTTATCTTTTTAAATTAAATACATTATACTCAAATTGTTTATATATTTTTTTTTTATCCTAGAAGCACTAAAGAATTACAAAGAATAAATTATTATAAGAAATTTTAAATTTGGCATGTTAGAAAAAATCTAAAGTTGCATATTTAATTTGAGTTTTTATTTGTTGTCTTGTTTCCTTATGCATCCCTTAAACTTGACATTTTTATAGATTCATCACTTTAATGAAAACAAAAAAATTATACAAATTTTAAATAAATATATAAAATAGATATTATTCTTCAATTAAAAAGAGATTTTAAATAAATCTAAATTAATTTACAATTAAATATAAATCTTAAACCTAAATTAAATATATAGCAAATAATTTTTCTTTTTATAACTATCTTAATGTACTTTTAACTTTTAATAATTGTTTAAAAAACCTCAATATTTGAGAAAGAAACAAGTTTAAGCCCTAAAATTAAATTTATTAGATCTTTTTTTCTCACTTTTAGTTTGTTTATTATTCAAGATTTATTTTTTCTATTTTATTGCTTAGTTTATTTTTGCTAAGTAATTTGAATTTTATATAAAATTTAAAATTATTATTTATTATTGTAGTAATTATTTTGTTTAATGACTGGAGAAGTATTACGTTCTTTTATGATAAATATTATTTATTTATATTTATTTTATTTACTTACGAATTATTTTTTATTATTTACTCGGTTATAAAGCTCAGGTGAAAATATATTTAGCCGATAGGCTTTTATTGCATCGGAAAACCTGTCTCACACACTCGTCATACCATTTGCTCGCCCATAAACAGGTTTCAATTTGGATTGGAGAAGGTGGTTGGTCTCGAGGGGTTTCACAGTCACGTTTCATTCTTCCGGCACAATCATTCACTGACATCTCACAGCTATAAAATCAAATCAAATCAAATCTGCATTAAATGAAAAATCTTTTGAAATGATGAAATATCTTATTTCAAGCACCCGTTTACACGTCAATCTCCTGATGGAAATCTCTTCACTCACTTTCTTCCATGGCTCCTTTGTCATCCACTGATGTGAAGAATTTGTCTGGCTCGTTGTCATCCACTGATTGTAAGACTTTAAACGGTTATTCGCATGATGAGAAGATACAGAGCCATCCTGAGGCTTCTGGTGGGCGATTCTCCGTTATGGAATTTCTGTTGAGGGTACTTGTAGTTATGGAGTTTCTGTTGAGGGTACTTCCAGTCAGTGCAACGCTTTCTACAGCAATAGTTATGTCAAAAGCCAAAGCCAAACAGACGGAACTTGTGCCTACAGTTGTCAATTCTGTTCCAGTTATTGTCAATTCACTTCCACTCATGGTTCATGTGCCCGCTAAATACCACTATTCCCCTACTTTCATATATGTGTATATATGGACTAGGTTCAAACTTATACTTTTCCAGCAAAGAATTCGAGTTTCATTGATTTGGTTTTGTTTTGTTGCTTTTGCAGTTATTTTGTTGTGGCGAATGCAGTGGCATGTGGATACGCTGCGCTGTCAATACTCACGTCTTTCTCGAAGCACAAAAATTCCTCTGTTCTAAGCACATTTCTTCTCGATATTATAGTATTACAGAATGCGGATAAAATATAATTATACTTCAAAATGAGGTACCCGACTCATTTTGCCAAACCCTGCCATTTATTACTTGCCTTAAGAGTCAATTCATTTGTAGTAGATTTTTCCGTTTGTTGGGTTAAAATGGCGCAGGAAACCCCTGATTTTTTCTATCTCTCCTTATCTCTGTTGCCTACTAATCTAATCGCTGCAATATTTTTGATCTTATCTTAATCTTAATAGCACGGTCTCGTTTACTAAGGGATTAAATTGATGGCACCGCCAAGCTGTAGGGAGATTGGTTCTGGTTTGTCTCATTTAAAAACATTTCTGCAATGATAGGGTTTTGTAAATTATTTTGAACATTCGTTAGAGATAATTCTTGTTCATTGTCTTCTCTCGGTGTCTGAAGATGAGCACAAAGTATTCTTGATTACAAGTAATGAGTAGTGGGCTTCATCGCACTGCAAGTGAGAGTAGCTCCTTGTGCAGCTTTTCTGATATTGATCATACAATACCCGATGATAATGGATTGTAGAGGTGTTCTACTACATGCCTTTTTGATCGTTAGGGTAGAGGTTTGCATGGGCGTGGGACACAAGGAAAGCAATAATGTCCTCCTGAATTGTTAAGGTATAAACAATGATGAAAAGAGACAAGATTGGTATAGTTTGAAGCTGAATGAAACGACTAGCCGTTCACTATTTAAAGAAGAATGGCAGATGCCATTCGAAGTAAAATTCCTGAATATACACAGTGTGGATTTCTGAAAAGGGTTTCAAGATCTTTCAGTTAAATACAAATGTGTGTAAATCCAAACCCGACATGCTCTGCACCAGTATTCTCCATGCCCGTGTCCCAGCATGAGAGAGCGTGGTATCACAAAACATGGTACATGCATTGTTTGGCAGAATGCCTTAAAGGTGTTGTGTCTCATTGACGTGTCATGATTGCAATAAATATCAAAGGGTCGTGACCTCTAGAATTGTGTTGTCTTGGTCTTGAAGAAGGCACTATTTGGATGGGAAGAGGCTGCTCGTGTGGCTGCAACTAGAACCGCAGAGATTTGATTATGTCAGAAAAAGCAGAAAGGCTGACAATGATTTAGATTCTTTTTCTACCTTCAAGTCAGACTGGCGGTAGTTAGCAAACCAAATTTGCTCATGGACTGGGATTGAATTTTTCCACGAACTTGAAGGATTAGTGAGAAGATGTCTTTCCCACCCAGTCTTTGATCTGTTATGGCCTCTTTTCCTTCAATATTGTGTTCTGAAAGAGGATGGTGGATTCCAGCTCAAATTAAGAGCTTGTGTTAAATTCCGCAATGGGATGTTCTGTTTGGAGGAGCCATTAGATTGTCTACTTTCTGGACTTGTTGACAAGGTGGATATGGGTTCATTTTCTGAAGGGGGGAGCATAGATAAATGTGCTATTAAAACAGACCGATGAAGGGATTGTTCTTGATGTTGCACATGAACTGGAAAGTGCATTTTGTAAAACCAATGTAGAATCTTCAGAAGTAGAATTGAGATTACTGTTATTTGAATCCATAAGATGTTGCATTTTTGAGGAAGATGCATGTGAAGTTGAAAAGGTTGAGAGCTTGAGCAGAGGCGAAAGATATTAAACATGCAAGATTCGGACTTGAAATACATGCCTGTACTCTTAAAAGTAGAAGTAGATCCTCGTAACTGTGAAAGGCAAGCTTTGTAGTGGTTGAAACAAGGAATATTTGAACCTGTCAATAGTCATCAAGGTTTGTGATGCACGCCCTGAATGATGCAGCTATGCATCTAACCCTGTTAAGTGAAGCACACAATTGCACAGGTAACAGGGGTATTTCGAGGAAAACAAGCTATTGGATGAGAAGTAGTAGTAGTTTTGGGGGTGTGTAGAATATTTTGGAGTTCAAATGCAATCAATATGGTTCATAGGGGAGTCATCGTCAATTGGAAGTAAAAGAATTTAGACAAAGAGTTTTAGCAAAGATTTAATGACAGTCCAGGAAAAGAAAGATCTGAACTAAAGGGCAGAAGGTGCTTCTAGAAACAATCTAAAACTTTCAGATATCACTGTAAACAGAATATAGTGGGTTGAAGAAGAACAGTGAAGTTCTATTATTTGATATGTTAATGATAGTAAAACTTGCAAAGGATACAAGGAGATTAATCCACAGTGAGCAAAAGAAATGAAATAGGTAGCTTTGTTGCAAAAGGATCTGAGAAATGAAGAATGTTCAGCGTAGGAGAAAGGTGGTCCTAGAAGTCAGGGCAGTTTCATATGAATATGAAAGCATGTTCCAATGATAATGAAATCAGTTGGAGTTATTTGTGACACCTGTACTGGCAGTTGTAATCATTCCCTAGCATCTAGATATTGAAGAACAAAATATAGGAGCAGAGAAGGGAGAGGCAGTTGAAAAGGTTAAGATTACTTTCTTCCATTTAAGGAGTTAAAGCAGAGAGGGACTTTTCCAGCCCCAGGAAAATGTCAAACAAGTCAGCATTTTTCTAGAGAAGCCTCATTTATTTTCTCACACATGCCCTAAATTTACTGAAGTTGTTAGAGTTAGCATGGCATAAAGGGTAGGCTTAGTCTTCTTTGGAGGGAGAGTTCTGGCTGTGGGAGACTAAGTATTGTAATTGGAAAATCAGTTCTTTCTGGTAGAAACAGACCATGTAACTCAACATAATACTTCTTTCAAGCTTTGGCTATCCATTGTAACTCAGAACAGGAGTTCTTTCTAGTCAAATAGCTAGTATTGTAACTAATTCTTCTAAAAGAAAAGCATTTCCTAAAACAGAGACTTATGATATTATGAACCTGATTTTGCAATAAAAGTTGAAGATATACCTTTCTCCATTTTGTCTCTCTATATCGTGTATGGTTTTGGGGCTGTTGATCTTTGTTGTGGATAGTGTTTTGTCCCTCATACTATAATTCAACTTTATACAAGTTACATATTTGTAGGTTGCATGTTGTGTTTTACTTTCATGCAAAATATTTATGTGAATCTGTGTGAAATTGTAGATTGTATATCAAACTATCAGCTTCTTTGTATGAACCTTGTGTTCTTTGAAATAGATCAAAGTTTTACTCTTCTTTTGATGCATCACAGCATTTTAATTTTTAGTTATCCTTCAGACCTTCTATCCCTTTTTATTTGGATGCTTAATATTTTGGCTTAATGATTTTGTGGTAGTTGGATGCAGATTCTCAATAATGCTATAGTTGAACAGAAACTAAATGAACAATAGGAGGATTTTGCTGCAAAACACTCCTTTTATGTTATCATCTTGTAACTGCTGAAAAGTTTGTGGCAAGCCCTCTCAATGAGACCACTAGGTAAGACAGCCTCAATGCTACTCTTGTTAGTTGAAGGCACACTTAATAGACCAAGTAAACTACTATAATAAGTATGCTTTGTTGATTATTTGCAACTACTGGGTTTTCATCTACACATAATTATGCTCATAGATGGGACAAATTAAGATTTTTTCATTTTCAACCTACCAAGTGCTTCCACACATCAATCCATTTTCTCAATGATAGTTACCTCGTACTCCATCTCCTCCAGTAATAGCTCCTTGTCACTAGATTACTCCTTGTAGCAAATGGGATTCTCTCCCACTGCAGCAAGGGAGGGTGTGAAACCAAGCTTTGCCTCTATGTCCTTGTTCCCCTGAATCAACATGTGCAAACCAGCCAGAATCATGTAGTCTTCAAATTATGACTTATTACTTTGGCCCACATGACCTTAATACCATGTCATTGTTGTCATGGTCCATGTGCAATTTGTATAAATCAGGTGCATTGGAAAGCATATTTGCACAGTTGAGGCTTTCAGCCACATCAAATACATTTCACCTGCTAATTGGCTAGTGTGGGTCCAGTAGCATTTCTTTCATCAGATGCTGAATGCCTCCTACCTCAATGTCGTCCAAGCTTTTGGCTACCCTTGACATTCTTGGTATCCAAATCTGCATGATGGGTTAAGGATTTTCTGGTTGATGTGATCAATTAAGGTCCTCTGCACTATTTGTTCATAATAAGACTCCTTGCTTATAGTCGTAGTGCCTGTGGCCTTGATATTTTGTTAGCTGGCATGCAAAGTTCAATCGAATTGTCAAGGGGAAGGTAAAAGGAAGGGGGGTAGCAATAATAATTTGAGAGATATGTTGATGATGCAATTTTGGATTAAGCGATGCTTAAGAAAGGAAATAAATATTATGTGTTTATTTATATTGCTTGTGAAAGATTGCAAAACTTTAATATTCTGAATGTCTTTTCTGCCAGCCTACATTATAGATCAATATATAATTGTTCAGGGCACCTGTTAACAATGAGCAATCTTTAAACAGGTTTGTATTTTCATGGGAGGCACAGGGGCAGTGTACGGTTCAAGCATGAACTATACATTAGAAACAACGCTGGTAACTTGTACAACAACTATAGTTTCTTTGTTAGAAGATAAGGCTTTTGCAAAACGTATACTCAAGTACCAAAGAAAATAAGTCATTTTTGTACAGAGTCTTCTCTTTGCCACCAAGTATTAGATCAAGACTTTTAAGAGAAAGGCCAAGTTTGGCTGAACCAAAGTTTCCATGGCACAATTTTTTAAATTAAATTTTACCTTAAATTTCCTATCGGCGTATCCCTTGAACCTCATATGGGTGCAAGTGCTAGTTTATTCTCCTATTAAAAGTAGTTTGAGGAATGAAGATCACATACATCAACGGCAAATTGTTTTCGGTGGGCCTGCACTCACTTTAATCTCAGATGGTGTTCATCAGGGATTAAATTTGACGGTCGACCTTGCCTGTCAACAAGTTTTTAAATGACGGTTATCTATTCAAAGGTTCCCTTAAAACATTATGATATACCTAAGTGTAAGTAAAATTATATATATATCATTGTAATTCTATATAAATTTTGACAGTCTCTCCAAAATCTCTCCTTTCATCCGATACAATCTTCTTAAAATTTTGATTGTATTTTATGAAAAAAATCTATAAATACAGTCATATGGCCATCAAATTTAAGCCCTGGTGCTCATCATAACATTCTTATGCTGCATACAAAATGTATCCCAACTTAGGGAAGACTATGCATTCCATCATTATGCCCAAATTCACTTTTGCAGTTTTCATGGTATTCTTCAACCATGTTAGTAAACATTTCTTCGTAGCGCTTAAAGTCTATAATTTAAGCTCAGAAGTAATCATTTTTTAGCCACACAACATTGGTAAGTTTAAAGAAAATATTTACTTTCAAGAATAATGGCTGATTGCAACAATATACTTTTTATCATTTTATTATATTATCAAATTTATTTGAAGTTAGGAAGAACTTATAAATAATTATATTAAATTTATTTGTATATTATAATATATTAAATAATACAATTTATTATAAATTTATTATATAAAATATGATTTTTTTAAAAGTATTTTAAAATATTTATATATACAATCATAAATATTTTCATAATCTTTGAAATTAAGAATATTTTAAATTAGCAATTATAATTTAATTAATAATTTAAACATCTAAATTCTCCCAAAAAAAATTGAACAATTATTTTTATCTTAAATAATTAATTAAATAACCTAAATCTTATTTTCACTTCAAACTTCATATATTTTGTATTAATACAATATAAGCAAATATACAAATTATTCTTTGTTATTATATAATACTCAATTTTATTTTATTTTTATTTAATAGGGGTGGGATAGGGGATTTATATAATGGATGATTTCTAATCAATTTGATGATAGTTTAGTTAGGGGAGAGGGGCTCATAGTGGAGCAGGGTCCAATAGGCGAGATATAAGTAGTCCTTAGTGGGCCCCATAGTGAAACACCTTAATATACAATTGGAAAACACTTTTTATCCATAAAGTACACAAATTGATAAATCATTTGATGCCACATGAGTGCACTAATAAAACATTACTTAGTGCACCACTATCGGTCTCACCTTTTTTGGGCCTTTTTGGATATCACAACAAAAAGAATGCTGATGTGACATCATATTTGATGATGTGGCTCTAAAACGAAATATAGAAGCATGTGAGTTGCCAAATAAATTTAAAAAATTGAAGGTGATTTAAAATTTCCATATAGATTTTTGAGAAATGCAAAGTTAGGGTGCTCCACTATAGACCTCTCTCCCCTAATTTTTATTTTTTCTACTTTATAAGGCTAAGGGCACGATGACTTCGGTATCTTTTATAGTGGAGGTTGTTGAGAGCAACTACTCTACTCGGCCAAGCTAGTGTTTAGCAACTTTTTAGGAAGCAGAAGACAACCGTGAAATGATAAAATAATAGGATATTCTCAAGGGACGGCAAAGAGCTCGTCTTCTTGACGGCTTGATAAGCCACGAATGTGATGGCCTGAAAATTGAAGGTGACTTTAGAAGATTCTTGGGGTACATGCTTGTTATTAAAATCCAACCATCAACAAACAATAGCCTGGGTAAGTCATTTTAAAGACATCTTACTCTAAATTCAACTCGCATTCAAACTATTAGTGAGCATGTTATATTGCTACATTCATGCACTCAACTTGTGTTAGAAAATGTTCTTCAGCTAGTTCGGATCCCGCCAGGAGCATATACTCAGATGTTACACTCACCCTCAAAGGAAGAGAATTTGCATTACTTTTGTGTGTGTATGGCTGGAGGCGTGGATGGAGTGTGTTTAGGAATAAAATATGGATTGGTTGATAGCTTGGAATCTTTGACTCTCAAAACTTGGGAAGATGAGCAATGATGGGTGGATACAGAAGTGTACATGGAATTAGGACCAACTGCTTGATACACTTTGTATGTTGCTTGAAAAGCCTACTTTTCTTTTGTGGACATCTTCGATGGATACTTTTCCATTTTTTATTTTACCCCATAGTTTCTTTGACTGATGGAGTTTGATAGGGATAGTCTTTCTTTGTATTCTTTGGTATCCATTTGTATAAGTTGATGTGTCCTTCATGCTTTGTTTCTTTTTCTTTGATAACATTGTTTGTGCTTTGATTCAAATATTTCTTTTGAAGTTGGTACCAATTTGTGGATGGGGTGATGGGTGGATGAAGATTCATGACATGGTTGGTTGCATTATTGACATTAGTTTCATCATAAGAACTCTTTGTGCTCCCTATGTTAATGTTTGCTTGAGACATAGTTTCCCCCAACATGGTGGTAGTAGCACCTTTGTTCCATGATTCTGATTTTTTTGAGATGTCTTGTTTTGTAAGCCTTCTCTGATAAATGACCACTGCAGATAACGTTGTTTCAATGTGCTGCTCTCCTAACTCTGGAGTGTCTTGTTCTATCATACCTTTTTCTTTGAGTGGATAATGTTGGATATCTTCATACATGATGTCTCTACTCTAAATTTGGGATATATCTGATCCTGATGTTGATAATTTTGTTTGACTATAGGAATTGATAACCTACTCTTTTTTTGTAATAATGTCAGGAGTAAAGGGATCATATTCTGAAGGAAGATCATCTACGTGTCCATCCAAAGAAATCATCTCATGGGTAGATGGAGGATTATGTGTTATGTGAATATGATCATCTTGTATAGATAGGAGAGTGTCCATTAGACCATTGTAGTAGCTTGGAGATACAAACTCTTGATCTTGAATGATTTCATAATCACTTTTGACACACTTTGGATCAGTTTCTTGACATGGGTTAGTTTCAAAGGATGGATTTCTTACAAAAGGTTCTTGGACATCATCATTAGTCATGGTAAGTGGTTCAATATCCTCTTGATCTTTGAGTGGACTTTGATCAAGTGTCAAGTTTAGGGTTCCTTCAGTATCTATAACCATGAGGTCAAAGGGGGTCAACATGTCTTGGAAAAAACCATTGCTAGACCTTGGTGAAAGATGTTGATCATGCTTTGGAATAAATTCTTGAGATATGTTCTCTAACTCATTAGGTGATGTAGAGACATTTTCAGCATGAGCATTGGTCGATGGATCACAGATTATGTTAATGGGATCAAATAATTCCAACAGTCCTTGAAATAGATCACTAAAAAGTGGCTCTTGATGTATGGTGAGTTGATCATCAAATGGAGTAGAAACATCTTTGATGTGCTCATTAATGGAGAGATCTTGAACATTTTTTTCAACAATTGTGGCAGAGAGATTATCAATGTCTTCAACCATATGGTCAAATGATGTTGAAATTTCTTGAATTGGATCATTGTTGGGTATTGTTGGTGGATTTTGATCATGATTGAAAAGTGACTCTTGTATGTTAATTTGATCGTTGGATGAGGTGGAAACATCTTCAAGGTGTTCATTGATGGATAGATATTGATCATTGTCCCCAATAGTGATTATCTTTTGATCAATAAGGTCTTGGATGATATTTTTGAGTCGAATACAATCTGATGTTGTGTGTCCCTTTGTTTTGTGGAAGCCACAAAAGTACTTCTCGCTATGCCCTGGTGGTGTAACTAAGGGCTCTTGATAATCCTCATAAATAGGGAGTTTAATGAGATTTTCCTGATCCAACTGTTGCATGATCAATTCAATGGGTTCCCCAAGTGGTGTGTATTTTTGTTTGTTACCTTGTGAGATTTGACCTTGTGGTGATTGATTTTGGAGGTGCGGTGATTGATCTTTGAGATGTGGGGGTTGAATTTTTTGATGTGGTCGATCTTGACATCTAACTTCTTGACATTGGAGATATTATTCTTGATGTGGTTTTGGACACAACTCAACACTTTGATGGCATTGTTCAACCAAAGGAAGAGTGTACCGATTTTGGAGTGAAGATATCTCTTGGCTCAATAATTCAATTAGTTTGACATGTGAAGCAAGTTGTTCTAGCGAAATTTGATCTTGATTTTGAATTTGACTCCCTTGATTTGGATTTTGTTATAGTATATTTGGGATGTACACTTGTAGTGTTTGCATGGGATCATGGACAAATTGATTTTGGACAATGTTCTAACTTGGGATGATGTTTAGATTTGGCTTTATGGGTTGAAATTGAACATTGTTGATATTGGGAGTCACATTGACTTGATTTAGGTAACCTTTATTTTTCATGGTGCTACCTTGACTTTGATCAATACATGGAGTTGTTATCATCATGTTTGGACTTTGAACAATATTTGTATGTTTTCCGAGCATATCTATCCCAAAGTTAGTCAAGTGTGGATTTGAAATGTTTATGTTTGGTAAACTTGTACTTGGCATGTATGGATTTGGTGGAATGATGTTGTTCGCTTTAAGATTCGTGCATTGATTGTTTGGTTGATAGATTTGTAAGTTTGGACTTGGATTTAAATCTATCATTGGGAAAGGTGTTCCAAACTTTTGACTGGGCATGCTCACATTTGTTGTACCATCAAGGTTTGTAGGAGATAATGATCCCATGTACGGATTGTATAGATGTGAGTGTTGATAATCAATCGTCATTATAAGGCTTTGAAAGTTTAATTAACTTGGATTACTCATGATGTATGGATAACGTTTATATTCCATGTTCATCTTGTGTTGAGGTCTAGTTCGAACCCTAAAATAAGGATCAATTTTCAAGAACGTAGGATGTGAACCTCTAATTCTTTGGATTGATCTAAACTCTAGGCACAGAAAAGAAAGTCTAAGATTTTAAGGATCAAAAGGATGGCGATGAGATATGAAAGATGGATGAATGGTGAATTATTGGAACTCTTAGGAAACCTTGAAGAGGATACTAAACTTTAGGACTTGGATTGATGTTTGATTTGATTTGGGATTGGTTTGATTTGGATAGTGAACTCATAAAATCTAAGAGGTTGGATGTTGTCCTAGAGTAAATGTGTCCACAAGTTGCCAATTTTACTAAATGTGTAAAGAAGGATTCATCTAGACACAAGTAACCAAACAAGATGATTTTGATTTGATCTGATTTTGGATTTTGGATAGTGAACTCATAAACCAAAAGATGTTGGATGTTTATCAAGGGATAAATTTGTTTACAAGGATTAATAATTTGACTAAATATGTGGAGAAGAATTCATCTACACACATCTAATCAAACGAAATGATTTTGATTTGGTTCAAATTATTTGTCCAAAGTTTAGCATGAGGGATTTTTTCAAGATTTCTAAGAATTCTTTGCAAGGTGATTTTGATTTTGATGTTAGGGAGATGGATGAAAGTTTTGATTTTGATCCTAAGAGACTTGAGAGACTTTGTTTACTAGACCAAGATATTGAAGAAAACACTTTTCTTTAAGAGTAGTTCAAACCAAAAGACCAATGTTTGCATGGAAGATCATAGGACAAAAGATAGCAAGCACATGTGTGGGGTCCAATTGATTTAATCTTTGCTTAATGGATTCTTTTTACCACAAACACCCTCTTGATTAGGTTTGAAACTATATTTATGATGTTTTAACTTCTTCCTATCCCACATAGTGTATCATGTGGTAATCGAGGAAATCAAAGAAAAAGTTACCTAATGGTTACTTTAGTAGGAGAAAATTGATATGAAATCCAAATTCCTAGAAACCTCTAAGGATATGAATCCCAAGGGAAAGCAAGGGCATATGAATTTGTTAAATGATATTTGCTTCTCCTAAAGGGTTTGAAGTTTTGATGACAAATGTTAAGTGTTTGTTTCACAATGTTTCAATCAAGAAAGTGTTTTGTAAGACTATATTTGTTGAGTCCCCACTTTGACAAGTCCAGCTACACTTATCTTTAGCGAATGGTTAGATGCTTGACCCCATTGGCTTCCCTACACAACACTCACTTATATGGGGCAGCCAAGCATCAACACCCATGAAACTCCCATGGTATTCTTTCCATTTCTACTACAGACTGTAAAAGTGTGGGGCAGCTTTAGAATGATCGTTCTTGCACCAATAAATAGATAGGGATTTTTGCCTTTCTACAACAAGGGTTATAGTGTAGAATTTATGTTCGTAGGAGTTGACCCAACATGGCGAGAGACCATTTTTTACTTTCTCGTCGAAGCCAACCACTTGATACTAGCATTTATTCCAATACCCACATTTATATCCTAGCTGGAAATACTCTTGGTTTTAGGGTGTTACTGGTTGAGTCTTTCCCTTAGGTGAGTACTTTTTCCCCAAGGCAGGCCCTATAAGATAAAAAAAAGAGAGCAAACATATTCATAGTTCAATCAACCTTCGTTTAGAAACAAAGGGAGAACACATGCAATAGGTTCCACTCACACTCGCAAAGTGTTTTGTTCAATTTTAGTTCCCAAAATGAAGTGTGGAGGAAATTACTTTATCCCAACCTAAGACCACCAAAAATCCTTTTGATTCTCAAGATCATTGTGAGGTGCGAGAGAAGCACATACGTCTTTTTAGTGGTGTTAGTTTGAGTAAGAAATCACAAAACAAAGTAGCACATGTTCATTTTAAGTCCACAAAGCAATGATTTTGATTCATTTTTAAGCCCTTTTTCAATAAATCGAATTGTTATTTTTAAGAGCCCAAAAAAGATGAGAGTTAGTTTAAAATAGAAAACTAAAACATAAAACAAAAGCCTTAAGCATTAAAAAAAGGTTTTTTGATTTCAGGTTTTAATGCTCGACTCGATTTGACTCCAATGCCCTTCCAACTTTCATTTTCTTTTCATTCTTTCTTTCGTTTTCCTTCCTTTCCCTTCATTTTCCTTCATTTTCCTTTGTCTTCCTGGTGCATTTATTATGGCTTTCATAAAATTTCAAGCTAATGCAGTTGGTAGGTTAAAAAAGTTGTGTCCTCCATAAAATTTGTATGTATGTACAATCATCAAAACAATGCATAAAGGGATTTTGTCATGTATTATAGTTGTAAATGCCATGGCATACATGTATGCAAAAATGGGGAAGCAAAGATAACGCGCCATTTGTTTTGCTCAAAATTTAGGGCCCAAACAAAGCAAATGATGCATCCTCAAGTTGGGGTCCACACCCCTCTAAAAGCATAGAAATTTTCTCAATTTTTTTTTAAAAAACTCTAAATGATCCATCCCTCATAAATAGGACAAGACCAAATTCGTTAAGATCAGGATTTCAGCTCATAGAGATTGCTTGTTCAAATCTGAAAGCCTGTGATATTCAACAATAATACTGTACTAGAGATGGTCATTATGCTCTCGACAAGCTTGGGTGACTTTGTCATCAATTTGCATAAAGATCATTGTATTCAATCGTAGTTTATTTCAGACACTTCAACAACAATTTGCTCATAAATTCTGCGAATGATGAAGCAATTTGGCCAATCCATTTATCCTTGAAAAATCATTCTCACTGTCGTTGGCTGGATGGTAATTGCCTCAACCTCATATGACATACATAGATCAAAATATAATGAGAAACTACCAAATTTGATACGAAATCTGACACCTGCAACCTCCAATTTGTTTGGTCATACTAGTGTACTTCTTTCCAGCATATCCACTAGCTACTAGAATATGAAATGTAGATCACGAGCATGAAAACACAAAACACTTGTATGACAAATAGAAAATAGTAGTAAAGAAAAATAAGAACATGTATCAAGCAAAGAAGGATATTACAAGTGCACTACAAAAAAACTTTGAATAATTTCTAACTTTGTATAATACAAAAAGTGCCTTTAGTCTAGCATCCTCCATTATTGCTGCTAAAGCCTGCATAGCATACTTTTCTTGTTTGCAACTACCCTCTACACCTAATGTTTCAAGCAAAAGATCTATTGAGCTAGTTGTCTTTGTCATTTATTCTCCAATCAAGAAACCGGCCTTTGCAATAATGTGTACAACATCTTCTTTAATGCACTCATTGTCCTCTAGGCACTCTACTATTTAGTAACTACCAAGTACATAACCAGTTGCTTTCCCAATCTTGTATTAGCGGCCAATTGCTCTACGAGTTTCATCTGCTTCTAAAAGCACATAATACAAGAAAAAGAAATGATATCATAGCGAACTATTTGATATAATGGTTGAGAGAAATGTTTTCTCATGGTTTGCAAGGCACATGATCAATTGTTTGACAAAATGCTTCAGAGAAATGCAGTCTCATGCCATGCTGTGGATGTAAGGCTATGCATAAAATAGAATTGTTGAAAAGGCTTTAAACACTTTCGAGTAAATTTCATTGGGAGGCACAAAGCCACACAGTAATGGCATTTGAAGAGCTTTAAAATTCAATGCAAATAGTAGGTGTAATGACGTGTTAAAAGGAATTTGAAAGGCTTTCAAAGTAAATGCAAATGGAAAGTGAAAGGAAAACCGATTCCCATAAACTTTTCCAAAATGTAACGATTACAGGATTGAAGTGGAGAGGTGCACGCATGTATAAAACAACAAATAAAGGTTCTTTAAGCCATTGCAATCAACAAATGTAAAGAACGTGCCCCCAACACCACTTAAAATACTTTCAAAGTAATGCAATTGGTAGCTATAAAGCCAACAATCGTGCAATGTCATTTTGAAAAGACTTTAAAACTAAATGCATTTAGTAGACATAAAACTAAACTCCAATGCTAGAACCAGAATGCAATGACTTTAAAACTTTTAAAACTAAATGCATTTAGTAGATGTAAAATTGAATTCCAATGCTAAAACAAGAATAGAATGTCATTTTGAAGACTTTAAAACTAAATGGATTTAGAAAATGTTAAACTAAATTCCACAGGCATACAACTGATTGCTAAAACTAGAATGAATTGGCCCTCCTTCTAGCACCATTTTGTAGAAGTCTTTTTCTGCATTTTGCTTAAAAAACAAACATTAGCATTGTCATTTAAAACAAAGCAAAATAAAAAAATCTCTATGAAATAATCAATCATATAAAGTGAAAACAAGGAAGATAAATAAAATACACAATAACATGAACCAAACCCTATCTCATAGTGGATTGGTGCTTTTGTGGAAAGAAGCCCTTTCCCAATCCTTGCTAAGCTCCTAGATGATAAAAAGATGCAAAATGATAACCAAGATGAAATGCTAACTTGGATGAGTTTTGGATTCAAGATGAGAAACTTGTCGAGGATTAATTCAATAGAGGAGCTCTCTATTTATAGCCAAGAAGGATAAAAGAATGCCAAACATGGAGGATGTGGGACTAAAGATCCACCAATAGGAAGAAGCCACTTGTCAACTTGTGATAGGTTGAGGAATGAGCACATTTTGGTCAATGTGCCAAAGAGGGGGATATTTGAAATTTGAATTTGAGAGTTAAATGCTAAGTTTGACCTTTCCAAGAGGCATCTAAGAGACATGTAATACCTCTTAAATGCTTTGTTGGATATACATGTCAATTTGGGGGGAGATTCAAATTTGGAAGAATATTCTCCTTTATGCCAAGTTGATAGAAAATGATGAATTAATAAATCAATAAATTGATTTATGTGCAAGTGGGAAAAGCTAGAGGATGTGATGGGTGATTAGGGTTAGATTAATCATGATTTGATTAATTTAAGAGGTGATCAGGTGATTGTGACATTCAACTTAAATATTTGGATTTATTTAATTAAATGAAGAAACTTTAGGAGATTAAAAATGATTTATTTAATTAAAGAAATGACTTAGGAGATTGATCAAATAAACTTGATTTATTTAATTGATCTAGCGAATATGATGATAAAGGGATGATATGGAATTAGTGAGTTAGGATCAAACACATGTATATTTTGCGTATCTACACAAATCGACCTCCAATGGGAAATGTAATGCATCTATAGGCTCCAGACACAAGAATCTACCAGGGATGTAAGTGCACTATGAAGACATCTACACACTATGCAGGCATCCCTGACAGTTATTCCTTTACCAACACACAAAACAATCGCCAAGTGGAATGAAGGCAATGGGATTATGTGGAATTTACCCTTCAAATTTGTTCTTTTAGAGTGAGGAAGAGTAAAATGGGAATTTGCATAAGGGGAGCAAATTCACTCCTATACAAGTGCATTGGCATCCTAGAGGAACATTGGCATCTTGTACGAACTAGAAAGCATGTTTTTCACATAAAATAGCTTAGCAACTACTAGCACTTAGATTACTAAGGAATTCTAGAACATAGGATAGTAACAGAATGTAACAGAACTAGAATAAAGTAAAGTAAATGATGAAGTAAGAAAAGAAATGAAATGTTTACAACCACCCAAGTAATGAAGCCTCCAGCACATGAATATCTTCAATACCTGAATGCATAAGATCTAGAGAAAGTGTTGGGGTTGTATAGGAATTTGCCTCAGTCAAATCCCCATTTTAGTGTTCCCACCTCCACAGATAGCCAAATAGATAGACATAAACCAGGTAAAGGAGTGATAAAACCAATCCCCACTCGAGGTGGAGAACCCATATCACAAAATTTAGATACAATAGATAGGGGATGTGTGAAATCCCAAGATTCTCACAAGAAAGAGACAAGGGAGATAGAGCTGCAAGGCTTAAGTAAGCCAAAGAGGGAGAGTAAGGACAAAAGAGAGGGATGTGAGAACCAAGATAGCTGCAAAGAGTGTTGTGAGAATGTGAGAGTGCTTGAAGCTATTGTAACAAGTTGTATGGATTTGTGCAAGCAAGATAACAAGAGAAAGAGAAGAGATAAATGCTAGATCCAAGGGTAGAAAGAAGCTAGAAGCATAAATGAATTGAAAATATTGCTTTTAAGGAGAGAAGAGCGAAAAAAAGATTTTCAGGAAGTTACAAGGCATCCTGAGTCGTTACCACTGACAAAAGAAGATGACAAGTGGAAAACATGCTCAGAAATAGTCATTTAAACATTGAAACATCACAGGATGCTAGCATGGCGGGCTAGTGTCTAGAGACATCACACTATAAAATGATAAGAACGGGAAAAGCACAAAGTTCAATGCGAAGCTAACGCATGAGGGTGGCTGCTAAAAAGGGGTTTTCGAGCATCTTGAGAGGGAAAAAGGATAATGCATGGGCCTAAACATAAATGCTAGGGGAGTGGACACTAAAGAAGATACAAAAAATGTATGGGAAATTGCAAGGGGTGCAATTTTACATTACAATTAGAAATTTGAATAAAATTTTCCTTCTTGTCCTTATAATCACTACCCTTGGAAAATGATATATATTTTTTGGATTTTGTGGGTTATGAAGAAGCATTAGTTATTTAGGATCCACATTTGAATTATTTTATTGTCAAGAGCTTAGACTCAACTTTTTTGGCATGTGTGTAGAGATACTTGAAAGATATGAAGTTATTGAGGTTAACCATATTAGAAAGTGGATCAATCAATCCCTTGATAATGTTTTGAAATTCTAAATCATGTAAATAATTATGTTACAATCTAAAACATAAGGATTGAAATCATGTGGCATATTCATTGATGTGTTTATTAAGTCCTTGGGCACACTCAAAAAGATAAAAGTAGTAAAATTAAGGCTCATTTTAACTTTGAATTATTTCAAGGAATCCTTTTTCAAAGTATGAAAACTAATGTATAGACCACATAAGTTAATGAGAAGTTTACCACTCAATATAGTAGTATTTTAGCAAACTAGGAAAAAAATACTTAAGAGAAATAGTTAAGAGCCTATCTTTATGAAAAAAAATATAAGATCTATTTGTGAAGTAACTCAATTATGTGTTGGTGTATTTGCAATCATGCATTAATAAACAAGATTATGTATTAAAAACTAGAGGATGAGTAGCAATTTTAAATTTCAATCATGTGATTCTAGCCTCAAGAAATTCTTCATTAACTTACCCCCATCCATGTGATTCTAGCCTTAATAAATTCATCGTTAACTTACCGCCATCCATATAAATTACTTTTTGACTATATCAGTCTTTTGAAATAATGCATCTATAGTATTAGAGAGAATGGTATCCAAAGAAAATTAGGCACCATTAAAATCGGTATATATAGGAGCTCTATAAGATAATTCATGGAAGAAGGTTGAGTATGAGGTACATATAAGGAGTGAAACGCAAATTTTAATTGGTTGTGGGGATAGATGAGGATATATAGTGAGGTTTATGTAGGGGAGAACATGGTACATGGTGTAAGAAGTGTTTATGGTGGAGGTATATGGGAGTATGAATAGTGGTAGTTAAATGAGTGGTAGGAGTAATGGAATAGTAAGTAAAATGGTAATAGTTTATTAAGAGGGAGAAGTAGATGTTAAAAATATGCAAGTGAGATGTAGGTATGATGATGGAAATATATTAGTTTGCAGTCCATATTGGGGAACATGTCAAAAAATAATAGTAAAAGGGTAGAGGAAGGCATATTCATGGATGAAAAAGCGAGGGTAGATGCATTGGACAAAGGGCTAGGGAAGCAACCTTAGTATCAAATATTTGCAAGTTCCCTAACCAAAATGACTAGTTGATTAAAATTTTATGGATCATATACACTAGTTATATAGGATTTTCAAGATTAACTAAGCTAACAAGCTCTTATGCAAAATATTGTTAGGCCAAATGCTCATCGTTATCATTTATTCTTTATTTTTATTTTCAATTATCATAGCATGCACATAACTAGTTGGGACTTCATTAGAGACACCATTTTCAATGGATTTAGCCATGTGTATCTAGAGCTATTCGTTTATCAACATCTATACACATTAATGAAAATGACTATAATACATTTTGATTCTATGTGGCTTGTCTTCATTCTTGTTCAAAAAGGCTATTGAATGAACACATAGGGTTATAGTACAATCATGACATGACATGAGCTCCCCTACTTGGTAGTAGCTCCTATTAATTCTTTTAAGCACTAACTAGGTCAAATATGCAATAGCAAACATATTTTTGAAGAATGAGGACAAGAGTTCAAGCTTGTCATTATAGGATCAAAGTTCAATTGAAGGTAGGTTCACTCATGTAATTTTGACCCCTAATAACACACAATTCATGTTTTCAAATTTGTTTGACGGCTCTTACAATCTCTTTTTTAAAGATAATTACAAAATACACATCACAATAAAATATTCTTCATTACACAAAATTAAAAAACATTTTCCTATCTCTATCAATTTTAATATTTATTTAAGATTTAAACTTTTAAATTAAAATAATTTTTTTATACACGGGTAAAATGTATTTATTCCCCTCACAATTATTACGATGGACATAAAATCAAAGTAAATGATACGTATGCTCTTTAAATTTTGAACATAAATATCTTCTTGAAAAACGCATAAAGAAAAAGTAAAAGCCCCCGTTATCGTTTAAATAAGCATCTTAACGTATAAAGAAAAAGTAAAAGAGAATTCTCATTCGACTTAAGAACCTGTGAAACTTCATGATGGTATAATATGCCGGCATGATTTTATTCTTGTCCTTAAAAGCCACATGATTATAAGTTATAACTGGGCCTGGAATTTGACGGTCACCCCTACCTGTCATATGAAAATTTTATGACGGTTTGCTCATTTAAATGCCTGTCAAAAAAATTGTTTAATTCATGAATTTTTATATTAAATCTTTTATAAATGCAATATCTAGAAAAATTAGAGAAAAACGATAATTATTAGTAATAAATATAAAAATCTAATGTTTTAACAAAAGTTTCTAAGTTCATATTAAAAACAAATCTTGTTAAATATATTCTAAAAGTTAAAAATAATTATATTCTATTTTAAAAAGATTCTAAATTAATATATATATTTATAATAATATTATAAATCACATATATTAATATAAAAAAATGATAACTATTATAAAAATGTAAAAAAATTCTAAATTCATATTAGAAAATATTCAAAAAAGTTATATTCTATTCTAAATTAATTTATCTTTTTATAATAACAATTATTAAATGATATATTATAAATTAAAATACTATATTATATTTTGCTTATAATAATTTTAAAGTTGTAATATATGGTCTAAAATTGAAAAAAGGTCAAATAGACCATCAAATTCCATGCATGGTTATAACCATCTTACACTTTATTAGCTTTTCCTTAACTCTACGTCATCTTACCAAATTGACATGACAACTTGTTTCATCGAAAGGTATCTAGAGAAGAAAATGCTATATTTAACAACTTTTCAATTGATACTGTTTAATAATTATATAAAAACTATTTTTATTTAAATAATTATTTTTATAATAACTACATAGGAAATAATCATATTTTTTTAGTTAATTTTAGTTATTAAGTTGATATAATAGTTAGATTTAAATTAATATGAGTTGGGGATTATAAATGTAAAGAGAATTAAAATATTATTTAATTATATTTTATTGTTTATTTATAAATTTTATGATGAATATAGAAATCTAAAACAAATATAATTAAGGTCAAGTACAAACATTTTCCATCTATATCCAATTAATTATTGTTTTAGTTTTTATTTTTTCAATTTTCTTCTAATTTCATTGCATTTAATTCAAATTGGGGAACAAGTTAAAATAATAGTACAAGGGTAGAAAAACACATTTTCATGTATGAAACATGGCTTATAGATGCATTAGACAAAGAGCTAAGGAATCAACCTCAACACCAAAGATTTGCAAGATCTCCAACCCAAATAATTTGTTGACTAAAAAAATATGGTCATGTGTTTGTTGGATACAATTATCAACATTAATAAAGCTAGCAAGCTCTTATGCAAAATCTTGTAGGGTCAAATGATCGTTATTATCATTTATTCTTTATTTTTATTCTAAAAGATAGTAGCATGAACATTACTAATTGAAACATTATTAGAGACAACATTTTTATTGGTTTGAGTCATTTGCATCTAGAGCTATTTGTTTATGAACATCAATACACATATATGTAAATGCTTAGAATGCATTTTAATTCTATGTGGCTTATCTTGAATCTTGTTTGAAAAGACTATTGAATTTTGTAAGTCTCTCGATTGAAAAAATATTGAAAATCTAAAATATAAGGTACCAACAAATCCAGTGTGGAGACAGCGAGGGTGGGTATTCCATCCGAGGAGGCTCTGTGTTCGAGGGCCGAACTCCAAATGGCTCTAAGCCATTAAGGAAGTACTTTTCCTTTCCGTAAGATCTCTTTCTACAACATGTTTAGGTTTTGTTCAATGTGATTGTTTTTATTGTTCACGATAAGAGGAAAATTGTGTTTTACTTTTGGATGCTATTTTTTTCTGGTAAATCTATAGTATAGGAACGCTTCCTAGCATGAATCAGGTGCCATCAATGGGTGAGGGTGGGCTAGAGACCGAAAAACCCCCTGATGGTCTACAAAAAGCCATAGAAGGCAAGGGGTCAAAAACAGGTTAACGGTGCCAAAGTCCTTCAAGGATGTTGTTACCGGCAATGAAAGGAGCAATGTGCCTGCGATGGCTTCCCTCATCGTGGTCAGCGATGGTAGGGCAGATGGCACTCAAATCTCAAAGCCTGGAGGAGGTAAATTCTCTTCCACAAACCCTAGGGTAGATTCCTTTATCCCAAATGAGGAAATGGCAGAGGTTCTTGATAATGAGGAGAAAAAACCTAAAAATATTGCAATTTTCTTCGCTGCCTTAGATTGTAATAAAAATCCCTCAAGAAATATTTTTGATGATTGGCTAATGAATGTCTGGAATAAAAAACCAGGAATTTAGCACTCATTCTGTAGATTAATTCAAAAAGGGCCTTTTTCTTATATTTTTTAGAGATAAAGAAATGCAAAAAAAGGCCACTGATAAGGAATATTGGTTAGTTGGAAATGCTATGTTTCGGGTGGTTACCTGGTCACTGAATGTCTTAAATGAGGAAGTCTTAGCCTTATCTTACCCAAGATGGATAAACATTAAGAATGTGCCCCCTATACTTTGGAGGGTTATCCCGCAACTCCTCTCACACTATGGAAGAAACATTAGTATTGAAGAAAAAAATAACACTTTCCTTCATATGGACACTCGTGCCTTGTTAGCTATCACCCCTGGTGTTGAAATTCCCAATGAAATTGAACTAGAAACAAAAAATGCAATTCTAAACTATAAGATAGAAATCTTGGGAGGTGCCAACGCATGCTTCCTCTGCAAAAAAGAAGGGCATAGAAGGAAAAATTTCCCAATCTGAAGAAATAACCTTGTGGGGAGGGCTAAAGTGAAAGATACTAACCATAATAAGAAGTCATTCCCTGATGCTAATGAGTTGGGAGTGGGATCGAACCTAGAATCTAGTCAAGAATCTAAAAACCCTAAACCTAGGGGGAAAAGATACTTATGGAAACTACTCGAGTCCCACCCCAAGATTTGAGGGTGGATAACCCTTCTAATATGATGTTAGTCAGTGAAGAACAATTGGTGATCGTAAAAAATTCCCCAACTCAAGGGATTCCAAAGACTGAAAATAAAAGCAATGAAGATAGGGAAGATGTAGATTCAAACCCATTAGCGGGTGGGGTCAATCCCCCAATCAAAACTGTGCTTGAGGACCACCAAAGAAGGGGTGACCACCTCTCCCTGGGGGCAAGCTAAGCGCACAAGAAATGGTCATGCAGTAGATGAGAGAGCAGATAGGAAAAAATAAAAAGATAATGAGGAACCTAAGGGAGCATAGTCGTAATACTAAAGAAAAGTAGGCTCAAACCCTGAAAAAGAATCCAATTCTTACAAAGACCTCTAATATGGAGGTTGACCCAAGGAATGATAAGATAACAAATTGCCAAGGTGTAGATTATAAAAGTCTAATGCTCGTCCCTACCCCTGGGGCAGCCTATAAAGATTCTGAACCTGGTAAAACTTCTTTTACTCCTATTATGGATGGGGATCCCCCCCCTTTGCTGATGACAAGATGAGGAGAGGAAACTACCTCCCCTTGTAAGGTCATGAACAAAGAGGGCATTTCCACCCATAGTAGCAGTAGGATAATTGACATTAAAAGCTCTGAATTGGATAAACAAAAGGGGGCTAATAAAAATGATAAGCAAAAGGGGGCCTTTGACCTCTCAGATTTCAAGCCTTTGAATGAAGACACCGTGCAATTTTTCCAAGACTATTTAAATAGCTTGAATCCAGAAGGGGATGTTGCAACCCCAGCCAATGAGGAAGGCACAATGGGGAAGTGTAGCCAGGGGGGATGGGCTACCACACCCCAACTAGAGGAAGGTGTGAAAGAAGAGGAAGAAGGAGGCAGCCTCGTGAGTAAGATGCTTAAACAAAAAAGGAGGGGAAGAAGAAAGAAGCAGAAGGAGGATTCAATCCCCTACCAGAAAAGTAAGCTAGGAAAGACAAACCTCCCTAAGTACTTTGACTCCTTTAGGAGCTCAGATGATGAGCCCCAAACAATGGAATCAGATGACTCTTAATTGCTTGTCTTGGAACATTAGGGGACTTGAGTCCCCAGATAGGAAGTATAATGTAAGGAGATTCTTAAACCAAGTGAAGCAAAAGGACATTGTTATGATCCAAGAACTCAAAGCAGTAGGCTTCCAGCTTGAGACAAGCCTAAACTTTATCTAGAAAGATTTAATCAATTTTGCTACGAAGAATGAAAAAGGGAAAGGAGGTACTGCAATTCTAGTTGCAAATAAGTGGGCCAAATGGGTTACTAATCAAGGCCTATCTCCTTGTAATAGAGCTGTGTGGATATTGATTGAGAAATATAACCTTAAATTTGGTATATGCTCATTTTACGCTTCGAATGACTATAGGCAGAGGTGTATGTTATGGGATTGGCTTAGCAGACTCAGGAGGTCCCCTAGATTATTGGAGGAGACTTCAATATGATAGAAAGCACTGAGGATAAGGTTGGTAGGAGTGATATGGGCTGGAAAGACAATGAGAAATTCTTCTGGTTTAAAATGAAAAATAAAATCCAGCTCTTTGATCCCATAGAAGGTCTAAGAAAGGAAAAAAAAGTATATGGTTCACATGGTGCAACTTCCAAAAGGGAGAGAGAAGAATATATAGCAGACTAGATAGATTCTATGCAAATAAGGAAGAGTTTCAGTTTGACATAGTGGATGAGTCCAATACCAGGGTCAAAGTGAATCCTTGGACCCTCTCAGACCACCACCCTGTCTCGGTAAAAATAACACTGGAAAAAGACCAGCTTGCCACTATGAAAAAACTGGCAAAATTCTTGCTGAATACAAAGCTGTTGGAGAATGAGGATTGTTGTGACGCCATTTTTACAATTAAAGAGACTAACAAATGGGTGCACAAGGGGCTTTCATACATTGAAAGATGGAACACCAATGTGGAACCCTAGAAGAAAATCTTCCAAACAATTAGATAGAAGAAGGAAAAGGATCTAAGGAAAAAAGAGGGCTTACTGCATGAGAACCTCTAAGTGGTTGAAACTGCAATGCAAGATGACCCCAAAAATACTAGCCTAAATGAGGTGCTAGTTTTTGTGAAGGGGGAGTTGAGGAAAATTCAGCTATTAAAGGACCAAGGCCTCAAAACTCGGGCAAGGATAATTTCGCCTCTCAAGGGGATAGAGATTCAAAATTCTTCTTTAAATGCCTAAAAAACAAAGAAGCTAAAGAGAAGGTTAATGTGATTTGGCATAATGATAGCCTGAGCAAAGATCTTGAGGTTATCCAAAATAGCTTTCTCTAATTCTACAAAGATCTTTTTACCTTAGAAGGAAATAATACACAAAGTCAAAAGGCAAGAGATGATTGTAGGAAACTAATTCCTAAGAAGTTGTCTGAACAAGATGCTAGGCTACTAGATAGGAACCTCTCCCTGGATGAGGTTAAGGCAGCAATCTTGGCACTAAACAATGATAAGGCCCCAGGAGTGGATGGAATCCCCATTGAATTCTATAAAAAGAACATAAATTGGGTGAGTGAGGAAATCCTCAATGTATACACAGAAGCAACTGAGGTGGGCTCTCTAGGAAACAAGATTAATAAAGGTATTATAAAACGGATCCCTAAAGAGGGAGACAAGGTACTTGTTAAAAATTGGAGACCCATAACTTTGTTGAATGTCTCCTACAAATTTTTTGCAAAGGCTATAGCAATAAGGTTGGCTGGTCTGCTTCCTAAGATAATTAACTACACACAAACAAGCTTTATAAAAGGGAGATACATCCTTGAGAACCTCCTAAGAAGTTGGGAGGCAATGGAATGGGCCAGAATGTCTGGGAAAAACATGGGAATGCTCCTTGTGGACTTTGAAAAGGCTTATGATAGGATTGAGTGGCCATTCATAATGATGGTCCTTGAAGCTTTTGGGTTTCCAAAGAAGCTCTGTAGAATGATTGAAACTCTTATGAAAGATGCCAATGTGCAAATAGAGATAAATGATTGCTTGATGGAGGAGTTTGAGTTGCAGAGATCTATGAGACAAGGTTTCCCCCTAGCCCCTACATTATTTGTGATAGTTGCTGACACTTTGCACTTTATCCTTAGAGATAACTATTTAACCCCCAAAGTAAATGGCCTTATCCTTCCAAATAAAGAGGAGTTAATAAACCTCTAGTTTGCAGACGATACAACCCTGATCGTAAAGTTGGAAGAAGAGAATGTGAGTCATCTCATGGGAAAAATTGAATTCTTGGAAAAGGCTGCTGGTTCTAGGATATCAAGAGCCAAGTCTATCATGCTTTGTTGGGAGGAAAATCACCCCCCTTGGTTTGAAAGGTTGGGCCTACAATGGCGGGGACCAAATAAAATAGTAAGATACCTAGGGATCCCCTTTGCAGTTAGCCCCAACTTGAGAGACATGTGGGAGTGGGTGAAAGGAAAAATTGAGAAGAAGTTAAACAATTGGAATAATAGGTACCTTTCATTGGCAAGAAGGGCACAAGTATGTCAAAAAATCCTAGCCTCTTATAACATTTACTACTCCTTGGTTTGGCTTTTCAATAGCTATCAAGTTGAGGAAATCCAAAAGAAAATCAGACAATTCTTATGGTCTGATGGAAAAGGAAATAAGAAAATGCATGCAATAAAGTGGGAAATTTGTTGTATGGACAAGTAGCTAGGGGGCCTAGGACTCGAACTTAAAACAACAAGGCTTAGCCCTAGTTGCAAAGTGGATCTGTAAGGCTCTCACAGGTGATGAGCCTTGGAAAGTCTTGGTTAGAAAAAATATTAAGCTAGTTACACCTAGAAAAGCCAAAACCTGGAAGCACCTTCCTCTTTGTGACTTGGTCTTTGGAAAGTTTGTAACAACCCCTGCTAGATCCAAGGTGTTTAAAAGCTTGTGGAAAGCTTGGGAATCCTCTAAAGATAAAATTATTGAGAAGTGTCAAGTTGAAATTAATATCAATAAGATCTTCTTGGAAAGATCCATATGGTGGAATGTATTCGACAAGGACAAGCCACTAGCTTTATTGCAGGGATGTTCTGCTAAAGCTTGGAATAAAAAAGGTCTATCCTGCTTTGACCAAATCCTGATAGAGGGTAGACTGAAATGTTGGGATACCCTAAGAATTGAGTTTGACTTGCCACAATCTCAGAAAAGAACCTTTGAAACCATTAAAAAAAATGTGGTAATCCCCATTGATAATGTAAATGGTAGGAAAAATAATATGCATGATCTTGATTGGCTGGAAAATAATAGCATTGCAGGTTTAAAATCAAAAGAGATCTATGGTCTTTTGAATAAGAATTCAGAACTTGCAGAAGGCTTAAATCAAAAGTGGAGGATAAAATTAAATGATGAAGAATGGAAACTCATCTTCAGGAATAATTGGAACAACACCTTGGAGCCCAAGAAGGTAGCATTTAGATGGCTGCTTTTGATGCAAAGATTACCAAATGTGGACTCCAGCAAGAATCCACTTGTCTGTAATATCTGTAAAAAATATGATTCTATAATGCATATATTTTTTTATTGTTTTTTTGCCAAATAAATATGGAATATCTTTAAGATTGACATGTTAAAAGCTGGGCAAACTAGAGAAGAAAGAAAATTAGAAATTATAATGGGAAAATGTAATGGTTTTGGAAAAACTAGTAATTTATTCTGGTTAATTCTATCAACTAAAATATTATTGTTTATCTGGAAGGTAAGGAATAAAGAAATCTATCAAGGCTGTAGAAGAGATCTTATTGAGTTTTATAGAAAACTCACTCTACACTTTGTTTATGTGCAGGTTTCCATCATCACCCAGGTAGCAAAGGAGAATTTCAAAAATTGTTGGAGGAGGGAAAAAAAGAAAACAACAATCAGATTCAGCAATGGCTAGAACATAGAGAGACCTATAATCCTGTGAGAAGTGGCATCAAAAAGGAAAAGAAAGATAATATCACTTTTGTTTAATTATGTTTTTTCTATTTTTGTAATACTAATTTTGTAATAGTCCAGGACTGCAAAAATGTGTCCACGGTAGAGAGCTAGTAGCTATAATTTGGGCTTAAGTAGTGGTCCTGTATGTAAACCAACACAATAACAACCACTGATGTTGTTCATTCATGTTATTTCTATAAACTATATTAAATATAAAAAAAAGAGTCTCTAACTTAGATTGTGTCAATTTTTTTTGCATCAATGTTTCAAATCACTATTGAATTGATACTTAGGGTTGGACTGCCATCATAGCACATCATGAATTCCCCCATTTATTAGTAGGCACTATTGATGCTTTTTAAGCACCAATTAGATTAAATATACATTACCAAATATGTTTTTGAAGATCAAAATTTCATGAGAGGTAGGGTCTCACTAATGTATTTTCGACCCCTAACAAACCACAATTCATGCTTAAGTTTGTTGGAACCTCATCCCTAATAAATTTCATAATAGATTGTTGAGATGAATAACAAAATACATATTATAATAAAATATTCATGGACATAAAAATATGAAACATCATTCTCTATTAGGTTTAATATTTATTTAAAATTGTAATTTTTTATTTAAAATAATGAACAAAATAATTAAATAATTACTTTATAAACGTGTAAAATGTGTTTAATCCCCTCTTTATTCTTTAGAGCGTGGACACAATTCAGCACTTGAGTGTAAAACAAAGAATAAAATCAAAGTAAATGATACGCGTGCTCTGTTAAATTTTTAAATTTATTTGTCTTGAAAAACGCATAAAGAAAAAGTGAAAGCCTATTATTGTTTAACTAACCATTATTTTTAAATTTAGTTGTCTTAAAACGAATAAAGAAAAAGTAAAACGCATTCTCATTTCACTAATGAAAAATGTGGAACTGGGTGATTATAAAGTAAAATAAGAAAAGTAGCATGCCGACACAATTTTATTTTTGTGCTTTTTACCGATTTGACTTCACCGCTTATTTAACAAGAGGTAAAGCAAATAAAATGTTACATTTAATTATGATGTTTTAATTATAATAAGAATACTTTTTAATGGTTATTTTTAATTGATGGTTATTTTGTATTAGATAAAGTTAATTTATTTAAATAATATTTTACAATATTATATAAGGAATAATTATAGTTTGTAATTAATCTATATTCGTAAATTCATACTAATAGTTAGATTTAAATTAATATAAATTGAGAATTATTAAAGTAAAGAAAGTTAGAATATTGTTTAGTTATATTTTTGTTGATTTGTAAATGTTTATAATAAATATATGGATTTAAAATGGATTTAATGATTGTATTCAAAATTATGCATGTGTGTATTTGACTAATGATTTTTTTATGTAACGTTAAGACTATTTTGAATTTGATTGGAACCACAATTTAGTCTATAAATGTTCTTTTATGAACATTATAGTTCTATCATTTGTCAAAATACACTTAAAAATATTGAATTTGTTCACACCTACTTCTAAGAGAATGAGTTGCTATGAAGAACATTTGATATTCATTATAAACAAATCTAGAAGTGAATACTACATGATGGCAAGACAAGCCCCTTTTCCAATTCTATAATGATTCATTGCATATAAGACATAATTTCCAAAATGTCTCATGTAGTATCTACAAATACTAATGCATAGAGGAAGTGTGCTTACCTTGTTATACCTTTATATTCAGGGCATCATGCCATCACGAATGACACTTTTTACCTTTGTCACCTTTTTACCTTTTGGCATCAAGTGCATCATGCATTACCCTATTTTAAACATTTCATACCTCCATCCATGTTACTGCTAGAGACCTATTTCCTTTTGTTCCCATGCTTCCACATTATCTCCTATTGCTTACATAGGTGTTTTATCCATTAAAGGCCACCTCACCATCTCCCACATACCAATGTTGGGGGAACCCTAGCTCCTTTATAATATCTGCCACATATTTTTATGATTTTTAATCATGCTAGACTTGATTGTAACATAATATAGATGTTGTTTTACATGCTCCTTTATGTTTTATACAATATTGGACTCATTTATCTAGTCTTTACATATCCCCAAACACATATATTTTCATACACTTATCCTCTTCTCACTCACTTCCTTATATCTCTCCATACCAACCACATTTACTATACCTACCATGATAAGGAATTCATCCTTGCATAGACAACACTATGCAATCATCTTGAGTCTTTTTTGTGGCTTTGAAGTTTACCCCATATCTATGAACGTGACCCCAAAATTTTTAAATTCAATTTCAAAAATTGACTAACTCACATATTCTACTACTTATTGTAAGCTAACTAAACACATACTAGTGTAGCTTCTTGCTATGTTCTTATATTTGGAGATAGGAATTGAAATCATTTCATATCCTCTCATTAGAATAACACTTTAATTCAATACACTAAAACAAATCTTAGGTCGTATACTCATTTTAGGGCATTTCTTGCTATATGTAAATCATTTTCATAGTTGTAAAGTGTATCATTTATAAGGTTTTATCTATGAGAATATAAACCTTATTGATTCTAGAAACTCTCTTTTAAATAATTTTTATATGGTACTGTTTGTATGAATTTTTAAGTGTTAAACCATGATTAAATAAATCAAACACACCAATATAACATTAAATCAAAGGAAACAGATAAACAAAACAAACTCTTATGCGAATGGCTCCTTCGAAAGTGTCATATTGTCCTCTATCTCTAGCATTTCGTTGATTCAAGATGTTCTCAGATTTTGTATGCAGGCTCAACGAAATGGACTACTAAAGAATGAGATTTAGAGAAATGTTGGTTGCTCACTTTGGCAGCATAACGATATAGTGAAGACTCGAAAAAGGAGAATGATGGATGAAAGATGGAAGATTCCAGAATGATTTTGACAGAGTGAGGATACTTAAGAATCAACCCCCTAAATGAATTGTGAGAGGTTGTATTTATAAAGTTTTCAAAAGCTTCTGATTGGCTAATATGATCAATGGCTATGATGATTCTTGACAGATTGAATGGTTGAGGAAAGATGAAACTGAAGAGAAAATAAAATAAACCTAGAAACAAGATTTTTCTATTTTTATGAAAGAGGGAAAAGATAAGAAGATAAGAAATCATCTTTCTTTAAAAGAATAAAAGAAAGATTTAAAGCTGATAAATAATTAACTAAAAAAATCAATTATTTATTTGTGGATGACATTCAACTTTTCTTAATTAAATAAAATATTTAATTAAGCTTTTAAAAGAAAAAGAAAGTTTGTGATAAGAATAAAGCTTTAATCAGGATTTTTGAAAAAAGCAAAAGATCTCATAATTAAATAAAATATTTAATTATGATATGAGAAGAAAACAGAAGATAATGAAATATCTAGTTATGATTTTAGAAAGAAAGCACAAGATCCTTTAATTAAATAAGATTTATTTAATTAAATAAGATTTATTTAATTAAATCACTTTTATGAAATTAATTAAATGAAATATTTAATTAATTAGAAGAAGAATTGAAAATAGAAGAAAGAGAAATATTTAAACTTAATTAAATCAAAAGATTTAATTTAAATTTAAACAATGATAATTAATTTAAATAAATAAAATGTATTTTTTTAATTAATTAAGTGGACATATGAAAATAATTAAATAAAATAAATTTATTTAATTATGGAAGAAGAATAAGATGAATGAACAATATAATTAAATTAAATAAATTTAATCATATGTAGAGGACTTTAGAAGAAATAATAAATATTTAATTAATTGCCAGGATTATAGACATGACCATTTTATGCATATACATTTGCCCTCTTTTAAGTGATGTGTGAAACGCATTGCTTCAAAAAAAATAATTTTTTTTTCCCCTAATATGTTTTTGATTTTTGATGTCGATGATGCCCCCTTGAGAGGATAGGTGGGTTGGACAAACACAGGTATTCTCTCGAAATGAAATGAAATGATAAAGGAGGGATAAGTTGAATGATGCAAGAGAGAATGAGGATGAAGAAGATGAAAGGATGCGCTATGCTGCAATGAAAGTGAGCAACCATGATGTTTGATATAGCACTAGACGTTATGCACCAAAGTATAAGGACCAAGGTGACGATGTGTCTTGTGCCCCAGCGTAATACAACCTTGTCTAGATGTATGAGGAAGTAAACTTAGAGCATTAAAGTCCTAATGCACAAAAGGTATAATGTGACCTTAAATGCAAAGGATAATGCAAAAAGATATTCCAACACACACAAGATATGAATATTAGCTGGAATGATACGAATTTGATACATATGCAAGATAAAATGATAACACACACAAGCAAGCAAGCAAGCATGCACAAATGATACAAAAACAAACAAGGAATTGCCCTCGTCAAGCTGTAATCCGTTGATTGATTAATTGATTGATGATGTTGATAGTGTTGTCATTGTGGGGAAGCGATATATCCCTAGAGCAACACAAGGATGATGATAATTGATTGATTGATTGGTTGATTTGGTTTACAACAAGATTAGGATCAAGACCAAAGGATGTGATTGGATAATTTGACAAGATTGATCGACTTGATTGGTATGGATTAAGGATTGACTTGCATTTGGATTATTGTGCAGAATCATTGAAGATGATTTGATTGATTTGAAGAAATTGTTTGTAAGGAGATGATGATTGATTGGATGATAGGATGTGATGAAATGAATAGAAGAATTGATGTGATTGGAATGATTTAGGTTGAAGTGATTTGATTAGATAATCGATTGATTGAATTGAAGAATTGATTTGATTGGAATGATTGTGATTGAGTGGATTGGTTGCAATGGTTTTGATGAAGATGATTGATTTGGTGGAATGGTTGAATGATTGGATAGAAGAATTGATGTGATTGAAATGATTTTATTGCTTGGATTTTTGTTGGATATTTGATTTTTTTGGTATTTTTTCAGGACTTTTTCTGATTTTTTTGTATTTTTGAAATGTTTTGATTTTTTTGGAGTTTTGAGATGTTTTGATTTTTTTGGATTTTTGAGAATATTTGGAGGTGTCAAAGGATGAAAATTTGAGTAGCCTTTGTGCTAGATACCAATGACAAGGGGAAAACCGAGTCTAGGTGCAAGGGTGATGGGATTGATGGATGAAAGGTGGGTGATGGGATAAGGGATAAAAGGCTCATGATATATGGATGGATGGAAAGGATAAGTCATAGTGAATGAAATGGATGTATGCATCATAAGAGAAAAAGGATGTGATTTCCAAAGACTATGTTGCATAGGAATAACATGCCCCATTCTAGGTACAAGACTTAGGATTTTCATGACAAAGCTTATGGCAATAGGATAATAATAGGTTTGTTTGGAAGGATGAGGTATATCAAAAGATACCCAAAACATGTTTCAACATTTTTCCCCTATATCTTCATCAAGATCAAAAGGAGAAGGGTGGATGAATGGACTCAATATGAGAGGTATGTATGATGGCTAAAGATGGTAGGTAGGATGGAAATGACAAGACATGAAAATGATAGGTTGGCTAGATAAGACATTGTGCCCCCAAGTGTAAGTGACATAGAAGATCAACCTACACATGACGCCTATTTGCTAGGTTTTCATCATGGTACTTATCCAAGGCGCCTGTTTACCAGGTTTTCACCATTAGATGAAGGGATTTCTCTTTATTTTTTATTTTTTATTTTTTTTAAATCTTTTTGGATAGGAGAAGGGGAATATGGATGGGAGGGACTCAAGTGTCTAATTCCGTGAAAGGTGATAGTCCCACTAGCTATGAATGTCATTGCATGGACCATGTCAAATGCTCATTATGCTCATAGATGTTGGTAAGAGATGACATGAAAGGGATGGATTAGGTAGATGACGGATTATGAGAGGCTTATGTAAGAATGGATGGGGAATAGTGGATTATGATGTGGATTGAATAGGACTTGTAAAAAAGGATGGATGAAAGGTTTATGCAAAAGCATGGACCATAGGAAGGTGGTTAGGAAGATATGTAGGATAGTAGTTGAAGGATGGGGAGATGGAGGTATGTGGGATTGTTGTGAAATGGAAGGGAACCATGACCAATGGTTGCACAAACTGTGATAAACGTTGAAAATTTTGATGTGGATGGGGTGTAGGAAGCAATGAAGATGTTTGCTTAAAAGGTGGAGGGTGAAGTGATTTAGGTACCCACATAGACTTAGTATTTTTATGATTTTTATTTTTTCTTGTGGGTTTTAGGAATTTGAGACTTTTGAATGGAATGAGAATGTGGGATGGAAGTGGAGGGTTGGGATTTTTGTGATGTGGATGCCTCATTTAACTTAATTTCTTTTTTCTTAAGTACCCAAACCATTTTAGTTTTGGTCTTTACTTTTGGAGGTATGGGCTTATATACCTTTTTGGATGTATTTTGATTTGAATTTTTGTATTGATGTCCTAAGGCATGAGAACCCTTAGGATTTTTGACTTTATAGGTAGAGGCATTGAAATTATTTCTTTTGAATCCCATGGATATGGTGGAATGGGTGGAAGCTTCATGTTTATACAATGTGTGCATTTGTTGGTTATGATTAGGAATGTTAGGGTATTTATGGATGGAGGGATAAGGGGATTGGATAATGGGGATATTAGGTGTTGGGAGAAGTGGAGGTAGATTAGATGGAGGTATATTAGGAGTTGGAAGCAATGATGGCAGATTTGATGGAGGGATATTAGGAGTTGGAAGCAATGGTGGCAGATTTGATAGTGGAAGGTGTATGGTCACATGCTTTTGACATTTGTAGGATGATGGAGGGGGAATGGCAACATATTTTTTAGGGATACGATAGGTTGTATGATGGAAAGGGGTGGACTTAGGATGGATGGAGGAAGTACCAACATCTTTAGGTTTTTGTCCTTGGGGTGTAGGTCCAAGGTCATAAGAGCGTGGAGGGACTTTGACATGGACAGGCTCCAAAATATCTTGTTCATGAAGGTCTAGACCTTTATCTCGGTGGTTCATGTTTTGGAGTGTGCAATGGATAATGGGACTAGGTGCAGGTGGAACACTAGACACGAATTCCTTATTGGATGGAGAAGATGAAGCAAGGGAAGATAATGGTTTTTGTTGTTCTAAGGAGGAACATTCATGAATGAGGGTGGAAAGACCAATAGGATATGATGGAGGACTTACAATGGGGTCGATAGTGGGTGATGGAGGATCAGTAGGATCTTGATTAGAATTGTGTTTACTTAGATCCAAGGTGTTTGTTTGATCTTCTATGTCGGCTTGGGAAGAACTTATCTCATCATGGGAAGTGGATGTTGATGGAGTTTGGATGGGATTATCCTTGAATGTTTTATCATAAATGGCATAAAAGTCAAGGAGTGGATCATTTTGGACTTCTTGGTCAAAGATGGGATGGAAATCTTTGTCAAGGGTAGGTGTATTTTGGACCTCTTTCTCATGGATGGGTATAGGATCAAGTTGCTCATGGATAGGCTCTTCATCATTATGGATATCATCTTGATCATAAAAATGATATAGATTATGGATAGGTTGGATGAAAATGATTTGATCTTGATTAGGATTAGGGCTTGATGTTTCCACATGCTTGGGAGTAGACTCTTGACATACCTCTTGGGTTGCTTGAATGGAAGTGGATGGGGATTTCTCATGGAGAGACTTGGCATGTTCTTGATGGTCAACAACATAGGAGCATGAAAGAGGGTGACTTGAACTTATGACATGAGACTCTTGAATTGACTCAAGGGGTTGTGGATGACATGGTTGACTTGAAGGACTTGGCATGACATTTGAGGACTCTTTTGTTTGTTCAAGTATATGTGTTGGAGGACATGGTGATGTTTGATTCCTTGCTTGTAGCCCTTGGGTCACATCCTTTGGAGGTGTAGGGGTGGAAGGTGTTGGCTTAGGTTTTTTATTTTTATTGTATATATACTTTGAGAGTACATAACCTATATCAGTATTCCCCTTGTGAATGGTTGCATGAGAACTTAAAGGCTCTTGATTTTGTTTCCCAGGTGGACTTAAATTCAGATGTGTTTTTCGTGATGTGGATTGATAGGTTGATGTGGTACTGACACACGAAGAAGTGGATGGATTAGATTGGTATGAGGTGGAAGGGGATGACACCTTAGGTTGAGGTGGAATTGGTTGATAATGAATGGATAGGGGATGATGTTGTGGTTGTTGGATTTGACATGTGGCTATGAGGTATTGGGCTTGAGCTACGAGGTGTTGGATTTGAGGTGACTTGTTTTCTTGAAGTTTTTGTATTATGTTATGGAAGTCGTGAATGAATTTTTTGGGCAAAGGTTTTTGAATTGTTTTAAGAGTGTGAAGCATGTGAACAACCTCTTGTGCCATGTCTTCCAATGTTTCCATGGTGTAAAATGATATTGATTGGATTAAAGGGATGATGATGATTAGGATATGATATGGAATGACAAGATTGTATGATTTGGATGATGTGGCAAGTGTTTATGATTAAGCAAACACTCGAATGATAAATTTGTCTTTGAAGATTAAATGTTATGATTAAGCAAACACTCGAATACACAACAACAAGCCCTATGACTAGTCAAGTGGGGTATGGCCAATTAGGTCTCAAGTGAGTTTTCACAAGGTTGAATAGGTATGGATTTGGAAGCAAAATCTTGCCAATAAGCCGGGAGAAAGGGGTAACCCACCCTTCACCTTCACTTCCCAAAGGTATAAAGTTCTTTGGGGCTTAGCTCAGAGTGACAAGATTCCAACTTCCAAACAAGCGTGTATTTCGATTCACACTTTGATTGAGGTCATCCCTTGGAGGGGTGTGTGCTCCAAGCAGGCCTCCTAAAAAGGGTTTGACAAAAGAGAACCAAGTGAGGTGTTTTGGAAGACACACACACTTGATTCACGCTCACAGTGATTAATTTCCCTTAAGAAAATTGAAATATTTAGAAGAAAACAAAGAAAGCACTCGTTCTTTTTAGATCCCAAATCAAGATGTGATGGAAGACAATGATTAATTTTAGACCCAATTTTTGAAATATGATTGAAGACAAGATTATTTTTTTAATCCAATTGCAATGATGTGATCAAACAAGATTTGATTTTATGTCCCAAATTGAAAGATGTGACAAACAAGATTAAGAGATGAAGGATGAAACGAGTGCACCTGGTTATTTTCACTTTCCAAATTTTTGATGTGAATGATATTGCTGCTACTATAGCTCCTTATGATCACCTACAAGATAAAAAACAATATTATAATGCAGCCAAAGAAAAGAAAAAGAAAATAAAAAGACAAGTTCATCAGAAAATTTCAATTTCAGATACTTTTGACATAGCCGAATTATATTTTAGTATTTTGATGATTTTTTTGATCTGAAAAATAAAAAATCAAAGAAGAGACCCCTGCTAATTTTCTCAGAGCTTTCCAGAAATGTAAAGAAATAAGAAAAATTCCTTGTTTTTCTCTTAGAATCGCGGATTTATGAAAACCATATAGAAAATGAAGATCGAACTTTTTCGCATTGTATTTGACCTCCAAACTAAATCTGTAAAACATAGACCCTTATTATAATTTCATGAGATTTCCAAAAATGTAAAAATTTCTAAAAAATTCATCGATTTGCGTCCAAAAAATCAAATTTATGAAAATACTTAAAATCGAAATAACTTCCACAAAAATGATGATAAACTCTCAATTTTTTTATTGTAGCCTCTTGAAATGATGTACAAGGTTCTGTAAAAATCTTGTAAAATAATTCGAATCCGTGTACAAGATATGAAGAACTTTGTAAAACCTGCGATTTTGTCCAAAAATTGGCAGATCTGCAAAACAAAGTCAATAAAACCTGCCAAAAAAAACACCATTAAAAGCCTTGTATGCACTACATAAACCCTTGTATGCACTACAGAAACCCTTGGATTCTCTAAAACGAGAATTTTTGTCAGAAAGCCGAAATCCAGAATGCGAAATCCTGTCAGAAAACTTATAGATAAATCTTAAAAACGGGGCAAGGCCCCACGGTGGGTGCCATTTAATGTGTGTATGAATTTTTAAATGTTAAACCATGATTAAATAAATCAAACACACCAATATAACATTAAATCAAAGGAAACAGATAAACAAAATAAACTCTTATGCGAATGGCTCCTTCGAAAGCGTCATATTGTCCTCTATCTCTAGCGTTTCGTTGATTGAAGATGTTCTTAGATTTTGTATGCCAGGCTCAATGAAATGGACTACTAAAGAATGAGATTTAGAGAAATGTTGGTTGCTCACTTTGGCAGCATAACGATATAGTGAAGACTCAAAAAATGAGAATGATGGATGAAAGATGGAAGATTCCAGAATGATTTTGACAGAGTGAGGATACTTAAGAATCAACCCCCTAAATGAATTGTGAGAGGTTGTATTTATAAAGTTTTCAAAAGCTTCTGATTGGCTGATATGATCAATGGCTATGATGATTCTTGACAGATTAAATGGTTGAGGAAAGATGAAACTGAAGAGAAAATAGAAGAAACCTAGAAACAAGATTTTTCTATTTTTATGAAAGAGGGAAAAGATAAGAAGATAAGAAATCATCTTTCTTTAAAAGAATAAAAGAAAGATTTAAAGCTGATAAATAATTAATTAAAAAAATCAATTATTTATTTGTGGATGGCATTTAGCTTTTCTTAATTAAATAAAATATTTAATTAAGCTTTTAAAAGCAAAAGAAAGTTTGTGATAAGAATAAAGCTTTAATCAGGATTTTTGAAAAAAACAAAAGAAGTCATAATTAAATAAAATGATATGAGAAGAAAATAGAAGATAATGAAATATCTAGTTATGATTTTAGAAAGAAAGCACAAGATCCTTTTTTTTAACGAGGGGAATCAAAAGACGCATCCCCATATAACCCCCACCGCCGGTAAACCGGATCGGCAAGGTCGGGCGGACACACCACCGGAAAAATTACACGAGCCGGAGAGTCAAACCCATGGTGGGCGCCCTACTACAGGGAACACCTTAACCAACTGAGCTAGGACCGACGCCCCGAAAGCACAAGATCCTTTAATTAAATAAGATTTATTTAATTAAATCACTTTTATGAAATTAATTAAATGAAATATTTAATTAATTAGAAGAAGAATTGAAAATAGAAGAAAGAGAAATATTTAAACTTAATTAAATCAAAATATTTAATTTAAATTTAAACAATGATAATTAATTTAATAAATAAAATGTATTTATTTAATTAATTAAGTGGACATATGAAAATAATTAAATAAAATAAATTTATTTAATTATGGAAGAAGAATAAGATGAATGAACAATATAATTAAATTAAATAAGTTTAATCATATGTAGAGGACTTTAGAAGAAATAATAAATATTTAATTAATTGCCAGGATTATAGACATGACCATTTTTATGCGTATACAGGTACTAGTTTAGGTAATAGGGATGATAGAGGTAAATTTGGTGAATCAATAAGCAAGAAGAAAAAATTAATGAGATAAGATCCACGTGACATGGGAAAAAATCTACAAATACAAAGTGAGATAAGATCTATGTGACATGGGAAAATATCTACAAACACAAAGTGTCGTGAAGATGGACAATCAATATAAATAGAAACAAATATCTTATTAAAAATATAGTGAGATACACAAATTCTCTTAACATCATTTACTTTTATAAAATAATATTAACTTCAAAATTGCATATACTCTCTAACATTTAATCTAAATTAATTTATATATATCTACATCTAATTAAATTAACCTAAATCAAATATAAGAAAAATACAATATCCCACTATATTTTTTTTTTATAGGAGACAAGTTTATCCATCGTTGTTCTTTTTACCCCACATCTCGGTCAGAATGAAATTTTATCACCACCGTCATCAAAATGCATATTATTTACCACATTATAAAGTGGAGGTGTTTGAAAGAGGCGTTCAAAACAAATATTAAAGTAGTTAGAAGAATCGAAATCACATGGATAAACATCAAAGCTATTTTAGATGGCCCCGCTCTCACTTTACTTTAATCTTAGATGGCCCCGCTCTCACTTTACTTTAATCTTAGATGGCCCCGCTGAGTGCAAATGATGGTGAGGGCAGTTTGTTGCATTCTATCTTTTGCAGTTTTGTCGGTATTCTTCTTCAGCCATCTGAGGAAACGTTTGGCAGTGGCGCTTAACGTCTCTAGTTTTCAGCGCAGTAATCACCATACGGGTACACAAACATATTCATAAGTACATTTTGCATAAACAGTAGTGTTAGGTATCATTCTAGTTGTAAATTTGTATATATGTCATCCTTCTTTCTTCCAAATAGATCTGGTCAAGTTTAGCTCTAATTCAATTCTACTATAATTGAAAGAAATTCTTGTTCAGTTCTTTTTAAGTGTTTCCAAACAATAATTCTGTTATATAATATTTTATTAAATTAAATCTTTATGATTTGCCTGTGTTAGATGAATATATATATAATATGTATATTTTTTCATTTTTAATTCGAAAAGGTTGTGAAAAGTAATTTTATTTTAATATCATCTGATTTAATAGTCAATACAAATTTGTATTTCATTATATTAATTATATAAAATTGTAATATTACAAAATGAATATAAGATTAAAAACAAGCACTCTTCCAATAAAATTAGAATAATTATCTTCAAATCTTAAACTATAAAAAATACTATTAATTACCATAAATTGATAAATCTTATTTATTTATGATATAAAATTTAGTCCTTTTAAACAATTCCTCAACAAATACAAGCCTTAAGACCATTTTTTAACAAATTGTATATGCATAGTAAGTTTGAACAAGCTTTTGACTAGTCTTCTAAATATTATAAACCTATTTGAGTTTAACTATTGGCATAACTATTGCATTACAAAATTACTAAAATTAATATTGTTTATAATTTTATCATCCTAGAAATATTAAAGTATTATAAAGAATAAACTAATATAATAATATTTTAATTTGGTATATTAGAAAAAAATATAAGGTTGTATATTTACTTTGAAGTCTGATTTGTTGTCTTGATTCCTTATGCATCCCTAAAATTTGTCTTTCTTAAGGATTGATCACTCTAGTGGAAACAAAAAAAGTTATACAAAAATTAAATAGATACACAAAAAGAGAAATTATTCTTGAATAAAAAAGATATTCTAAATTTTGCATCTTCACTCATTAAACTAAATACTCTTATCATCCTTACATTTTATTTTTAAATTAATATTAAACACAATATTATATATACTCTTTATCATTTATTAATCTAAATTAATTTATAATTATATATAAATATTAAATCTAAATTAGATATATTAAAAATATTATTCCTTTTTACAACTATCTCAATGTACATATAACTTTTACTAAATTAAAAAAAACTATATTTTTTCCAAAAGAAACAAGTGTCAAAATTAACTTTATTAGTTCCCTTTTTCTCACATTTTTTAGATTATTTATTATTCAAGATTTATTTTTTCTCATATATTACTTAATTTATTTTTATTAAAGTAATTTGAATTTTATATTAATTTTTTAATTATATCTTTAAAATCATTATTTATTATTTTAGTAATTTTTTTTTAATGACATAAGAATTATTCTATTTAATTAATTATTAATTATTTTGATACTTTTTAATACTTTAAAAGTTTTTTCTTAAACATTATTTATTTATATTATATTTATTTATTCAAATTATTTTATATTACTTTAGAATTATTTCAATATCATAACTTTATTTTCTTAAATATATTTTAAATTTGTTGTGATCCATACTACCATTATAAAAGTGTTATAAATAATTTTTAATATTCTAAATTATAATTTTATTTTAAAATTAACAATTTTAAATGTAAAATATATTAAATCTTTAATTAATAATATATTTTATTTTTAATTATAAATTAATTCATTTATTTTTAATTTTAAAATATTATTTAAATTAGAGACAAACTTATTTAACTATCATTTATTAAAAAATTAATTAAAAAGTTAGTGGGTTATTTTGTTCAAATTAAAAGATTTTTTTATTTTTTATGCATTGCATTCATCTAAATGTATTAGCTCTTTAAAGTAGCAATGCGAACTCTTATTTCTAGCTTCATAAAAAATGCATTATTTACCTATTTTAGAGCTCAGGTGAAAATATATTCTTCTCTTCTGTTTAAAGAGGTGTAAAATAAGTATTAAAGGTAGTTTGAAGAATGGAGATCACATACATCAACGGAAAATTGATTTCATTGGGCCCACCCTCACTTTAATTTCAGATGGTGCTCATCATTACTTTATTACACTGCATACAAAATGTATGCCAATTCACTTTTGCACTTTCACAATATCCTTCCACCATGTCACTAAACATTTGTTCGTGGTGCTTAACGTCTCTAATTTTAATCTCAAAGTAATCATTTGTTAGATACACAACATTGGTAAGTTTAAAGAATACATTTATTCTTTTAAGAATAATGGCTGATTGTAACAACAAAATTTGCATAGCTTTTTTAAATTATAAAATTAATTTGAAGTTATAAAGAAGTTTTATAACTTAAAAATAATTATATTCAATTTATTTATATATTATAATATATTAAATAATTTAATTTCTTATGAATCTATCATATAAAATGTGAATGGTGAAAGTTTTTAAAGATATTTATATCTATTATGATAAGCATTTTCAAATTTTTTGAGATTAAATATATTTTAAAATAACAATAAAAAGTAAAGTTATAATTTAAATTAATAATTTTAAACATCTAACTTTTTAAATGAAAAAAAAAATTGAACAAATTCTTTTTATCTTAAATAATTAATTAAATCATCTCAACCTTATTTTACCTTGAAATTTTATACATTTTTTATTAATACAATATCTCTTTTTTAACAAAATGTGTAAATTATTCTTTTCTATTATATAATAGTCAAATTTTCATTTTGTTTTTTTAATAGGGGTGGGTAGTATGACAAGATAGAGGGTTTAAACCCATGATGAGGGCACACAAGAGAGATGGCCCAAGATGGTAGAAAAAGAGGCACCAATGTTAAGTTTCGGTAAATTGTATGAGACCAAGCTATTACAATATTTGGGAGAAGGATGAAAATGGATACAAGAGAAAAGGAAATGAGGAACAAGTGTAAGATCAAGATCATAGAGATAAGGGGAATGAGAGAGATGCATAGAGTAATAGCAAGGACAACCAAAGACAATTGATGCTATCCAAAAAGCAAATGGTGGGTGGTTTTGCTCCTTTCCTAAAGAATAAAATGCAAAATCTAAAATCTAAAATTTGGGTGCTTAGAATTTGGGAATTGGAGAAAGAGGTCAATGGAGAGCTATGTGTTGGAATTTGGGCCATGTCAACCCAAGGCACAGTAGAGGATGCAAGAACATGTTTGATATGGTGTAATTCCTTACCTATGTGCTCATGTTGTCAAATGTGGCTAGTTCAAACTTGCTCCATTGTGATATCAAGGACACCTAGCATCAAAATGAGCTATATTCCAACTACCTACTTTATCATCTCCATAGAATGAAGTGATTAAAAGAGAATTTGGTGAGAGCAATTGATGATTTGGCTAAAGGATTAAAGGGATTCTATTTGACGAGATTGATGAAGTTGGTAGAATGAGGCAGAAGAAAGTAGAAATTTTGAATATTTGTCTATAATTACTTTTTTCAATTATGGATTTTTCTAACAACTAATTGCCACCATTTACCATTGATGCCTTTTTTAGTGGCCTTTGAGAGCATATTGCTGATTTTAAAAGAGAAAATTTAAAACATAAACATAATTTAAGTTGAACAAAAATGCACACACACACAAAAGACACAACAACAAATTTACATGGTTCACCACAATGGCTACATCCACCGAAGAAGGAGAGATTTCTTTATTTAATCACACTTTGTTTCTCTCTTATACATCTACAACAACAATATTCAATGTTTTATACACTCATATGAGAGTTCTCTTGAAGTCTCTAGGAAAATGAAGAGACAAGAGAAAGCAGGAGAAGTTGGGAGTTGAACGGACATAGAAAACCATTGGACTTCACTCCCTAACAATCTCCCACTTGAAGTCCAACCACTGCTGCAACATACAGAGCTCTCCCCTTCTTTTCCAAACTCAATGTTATTTAATTACCATACCAACTAACCAGTCCATTGCATTGTTTTGATGCACTACCTCTAACAAGGGAGTCATTTGCTCCTTCAAACCCTTTCTATTGAATCTTTGTTTATTCTCAGAAATAGCTACTAACATAGACTCCTCTCCATCAAAAACAAGAGTGAGGCCTGAAAAATAAAGACTTCTATTCCCCGTAATTTTTGCAACAGATCCATCTGGTGCTAAGTTGCCATACAATATCTAAATATGCCCTGTTGACTTGATTGGATTTTCTATGGGCCTCACTATTTACTAACCCTCTATTAAAGGAGGATAGTTTTTGACATTTTCTCCAAGTGTCTTTCCTATAATTGTTATACAATCACCATCCAACATCCCCAGCTCTAGTAGGTACAACATACTACTACTGGTATTAAAGATTTGTGCAGAAGGGTCATGCCCCTATTCTTAATTGCAGTTTCCATAGTGTTGGTTGTATACATTCCAACACGTCATCATCCTCATATTCCTCAAAGAGCCTGAGCTTTCTATGATACTTGATATTTTCTTCAAAATCCACTTCTCTTACCACAGGTGTGGGATCATCACAAGGAAATGACCTACCTTGGCTAGGAAAATTGGCATCATCACGTCCCTCGACTGTAATCTCACATCTAGCATTATAAGTCTTGACTTCATCTTCGGTCATGGCCACTACACTCCATTTTTTTGCATAAAAATCCTTCACAAAGTGTGTAAGATTTGTAAAATATTAGGTGGGAATAGCAATGCTCTTGAAGTCGTCACTAGACCAACCGCTCATTTTAGGCTCCTACGTGGTTTCATTTACATACACTAAATTCAATTTCAAGATCCATTTCCTTCCATGTGACTGTGCGTTGAAGACTTTGTGAACATGTAATCTTCATGGTTGCTACTCCAATCCTTGCCATTCTCTTGGTGTGGCAACATATAGCTCACCACATCACTTTCCACAACCCATTTGTCTTTTGCCATGGACTCACCGCTACCTTCTTCCTCAGAGATCTCAGAATGAACATCCAAACCCTTGTTGTCTTGCTAATTTCTTCTCCTTCTGAAGCATTTCTCAGACGCATTAGTGTCCATGGTCTCCAAGCTTGCGAACAATGGTGGCATCAATGTTCCATACAACACTCAAAATACAGCTTATCATTCAAACAATGTGTTAGTATGTATCAATGCTGTTTGCATCTACTATGACATACATCCACGTTTGCACATTGCATTGTTCATCACTATGGTCAATGGTTCCATCAATATTCCATATAACACTTAAAATATAGCTTATCATTGCAAGAATGTCCCAATAGAATAAACATAGGGATAAGTATGTATCAATTTTCTTTGCATGTACTATGACATACACACATATCTGCATATAGGGGAAATCCATTGTCCATCACTGCCATCAATGGTGGCATCACCAAGACTTTTCTACTGCTTTACAACCATCCCCCCATACAAAAAACACAAAACAAGTGATTTGTATTTCTATCTACTCACTATCAATAATGTTAAAGTTGAATACTTGGCTGTCACATCCTTTTCTATTGTAATTGTTCCTATCCCTTTTAGTTGTCACACAACCTTTTATTTCCCATCTGCTACCTATTGTCTACATGTAATTCCACATACATACATTTCCACACATTTTTTTTTATTTCTATATATATCCAAGCAATAGATCCGTACAAATGCATCCAAGGCATGCAATACCTGTATATGTTCTTGAAAAACAAAATATGCACTGATATATAGGTATCTGAACTTAAATGCACCTTTTTTAGTTATTATTTCTTTCAGCCTCAAAAAGGAGTTGTTAGAATGATAGGTTGTATATTAAGTTTAATAAGGAACATTTATTTCACCATTGATCAAAGTGGTGGATAATGTATGTTCTTGCTCGAGGGTTTGGTTAGAGCACATGAGGCTCCATGACTCAATATGGTAGGGTGAAGAGAAGGCCTCATTTTGTTGTGTTTCATTTTATATTTCCTATGTGCACAACTTGATTCTTCACTTGAACTGGGTTCTTTAGCAATATGCATAGATCTGACATTCTATTTTGCTAGATACTCTACAATACATGCCAACAAATATAGTGCACTATGAATCAAAGAAGAGGATCACCTCCAACAATTGTGTTCATTTCCATCATCATGAAATGTTGCTATTCTTTATGATAACTATAGTGCTTCTCTTTTCCCTATTAATTTTCACGCATATAGAATTTCCACCATTTCTAAATTCACTTCCTTATTTTTTTTATATGCAATATGTAATCATAGTCATACTAAATAATTCCCCATGCACAAGGTATTCCTACATCTTATTTATTTGATATCTTCTATTGCAGGTGTATTACATATTTTTTGTTATAAATTATAAAACTGTTTAAATTTCGTAATTTAGATATTGGTTACCAATGAAACATGTTCACCTCACTAAACTTCACATTTTTCTTGTGTGTAACTATATTTGAGTCAAATCATTTTAGATTACAACTAGATTCTATTTATATACAAGGTATACAAATCTCCAAAATGCTAAATAGCTTTACAATCACACGTTTGGCATGGTGTACAAGATACAACTATATTATATTTATATACAAGGTAAGGCTATATAACGTTTATCCCATCTCTTATTTCACAATTGCATGTCAATTTATTAAAAGTGTATAGCATTGATTTCAACTCAAGAAAATTCTTAGGCGCCAAAGCATTGCTTTCACAATTGATCAAAGTGGTAGATAATTTATGTTTTTTCTCACGGGTTTGGTGAGAGCCCATGAGGCTTCATGACCCAATATGGTAGGGTGGAGATCAAGCCTTCTTTTCTTGTTTTCATAAGTTACATTCCATTGTATGCACAAGGTATGCCTAAATTTTATTTAATTATTTCCTTCTATTATAGATGCATTGCATATTATTTGTTATAAATTATACAACTCTTTATATGTCCTAATTTAGATATTGTCTACCAATGACACATGTCCATTGCATTAAACTTCACGTTTTCCTTTCATTTTTGTAGAACATACTCAAGCCAAACAATCTCGCTTCGTGGATGTTTCGATGCCATTAGATCTTCTATGAAGTCAACAGGTGCTGAAACATTGCTTTCACCATTGATCAAAGTGGTGGACAATTTATTTTTTTACTCAGGGGTCTATTGAGATCCCATGAGGCTCCATGAACCAATATGGTAGGGTGGAGAGCAGGCCTTCTTTTGTTATGTTCATACTGCATTCTATTGCATGCATAAGGTATGCCTACATTTTATTTATTTCATCCCTTCTATTACAGGTGCATTGCATATTATCTATTATAAATTATAGAACTTAGGTATGCATAGGATCATGATGGGCCAAAAAGTCGCAATATGATGGAAATGTGGCTGACAACTTTTTTTCTACCCAAAATTGATGAAACGAAAAGTGTTTTTAAAGGAGATATTCAACTTTCCACCAATATAAATTATGCTTTATTTTGAATTTAATAAGTAATTATTATTCATTTTCTATTCAAATTATGACTAAAGTCCTGATTGATAGGCTAATTGAAATTTTTTTATAGCTTTCAAACAATATCACATTTTTTGAATCCAAAATATGTGTTACATTCTATGATTCATATACTATAGGATTAAAAAATAAAAATTGAATTTCATGAAGTTTTGACCAAGTTAAGGTGGTCAGACATGCGAGTTTTTTAAAATTTTAAAAAATTGTAATAAAAAATTCATGATTAATTATTTACTAGGAAAAAAACTACAAAAAATATGCACCACATCGAGACATGAGTCTTCTACTTATATCTAAAATATTATAAGAAAATATTATCATTTTATTGTGGTTAGGGTGGTCAGACATACACCTACTTCTTATTTTTTCCCTGAAATTTAAGTACTACTGCCTTGAAATTTCAAATTTTCACCAAATAGATTTTTTTTTTTAAACAAACCTAGTAGTTTATAAACTACATTCAATTTGCTATAGATTCTATTCTTACATATTTTTAAAATAAAATAGATAACTTATTCAAATTTTTACGCCAAGTTTCCTAACTCTAATTTTTCTCAATTTTTTGCCACTTAAGGGCTTGATTTTTCTATGATGATCTTGCACATACCCACTCTTTATATTTCCTGATTTAGATATTGTCTACCAATGAAACATGTTCATTTCACTAAACTTCACATTTTGATGTCATTTTTATGGAACATACCCAAGCCATAAAGGGGATTTTGATGAAGTAATGTGTTATAAATGACCTTTGAGAATAATTATAGTGACTGCAAAATCAGTCACAATGGTCAAATAAAAAATTAGATCCTCATAGGCTCTATATTAAGTGTAATAAGGAACACTAATTTCACTTTTGATCAGAGTGGTGGATGATGTATGTTATTGCTTGGGGTTTTGGTGAGATCCCATAAGGCTCCATGACCCAATATGGTAGGGTGGAGAGCAGGCCTCATTTTTTTGTGTTTCATTTTATATTTCTTATGTGTAGATTTGTATGTTTCTAACATAAGATGCCGACAAGATTCATATGTTTCATAATTTGTATATTAAGTGTAATATTAAACATTTATCTAAGCATTGATTACATTGAGACAACATGCTCTATTTTTAAATTTTCCACCAAAAAAGTTTATATGTAGTATCTTGAGATATATTCCAATCACATGTAAAGTCATATTTAGAATATATATATATATATATATATATATATATATATATATATATATATATATATATATATATATATAGTTTAAATCTTTTGTATCAATCTACTTTTTGATTAACATCAACAGAATCCTATGGATGCAAGTATCTCTTTATTATTATGGTTGTGTATGACTTATGTAAATATACTTATTTGACATTTGTATGTCCTATTCCAAATCAATAATATTATAATCTTTCAGATAACTCTATTATTCTTTTGACATAATCTACATGTACGAGTACCTTTATCTATGCCCTATTGTCTTAGTGTAATGGTATCATAAAAGGGTTATTAATGATGCCATAAGGATTTTTAAATGTGGTCACTTGATCTCTCTTGGTATGTATCAATCTTGTTTGAATCTTCTATGACATACACACATATTTGCACATAGGGGTAATAAGATGAAACACAACAAAATCAATGTTCCAAATAACACTTAAAATATAGCTTATCATTTGCTATGTGCAGATATGTAAGCATCCTATGCTCTCTCTCAAATTTTTCTTAGCATTCCCCCCATCTAATTGTTGCTATGTATGTACACATCCTTGGCATTTGGACTTCCCCTCTACCTATTGGCTCATCATTGCATGTCACTACACACAACTACTAGTTATGTATGTATATATGTATGTTAAGTGTATTGTAATGCCCATAATTTGACTGTAGGGAAAATACACCACTAATTTTTTTATTTTTTTGAAACAACGACACAAAGGTATTGTACATTTTCCAACCATGTTAAAGGGGGCATATTATATGAAAAGAGTGTCATTGTTCAGAAGACAACTTCATCATCACATCACTCGAAAGCAGGAGATGAGGTGGGGAGCGAGTAAGGGGTGGAGTCCATTGGATACACCCTTATCGATAATACGTTTACAAGCCACCATGATTTGAGTTAAGTAAAACACAATAATACTTAATTGTCATGTGACTAGTTTTTCATGGTTAAGGGTCAACATTTACTTGTACTAACAATAGGTCCTTTGTTCCTGGAAAAATGTTCGAGAAAGCTTTTTGGTCCCCTTTTGATATTGCTATGGCTGAAAAATGGAATTCTAAATTAGCTGGATCAAATATAATTAAAACAGGAGTGAGTGGAAGAGATAATGCTTTCTGGTCTATGCCGCCTTTGGGCTGGATGAAAGCCAATTTTGATGGTGCAGCTAAAGGCAACCCTGGGAAAGCTGGTAGTGGGTGTGTGTTAAGGGACAACATGGGGGCTTTTATTGTGGCTTTTGTTGTGGACATTGGAATTCAAACTAATCATGTTGCGGAAGCAGTTGGGGCTTTTCATGCGGTCAGCCTAGCCCTCAAGATCAACACGAAACATCTTTGGTTGGAGGGCGATTCTTTGAATATAATAAATTGTATTCTTGGGCTTCCCCCCCCCCCTCGTGGACCATTAAAAAAGTGGATCGAAGACACTAGAACTTTATTAAGCAATTTTGATAAAGTGAAAGTTTCCCACGCCTATAGAGAAGCCAATAGGGTGGCGGATTTCTTTGCTAATGAAGGGGTTAGAAAGGGTGGGGAAAACACGTGGAGGAAGAATGACCTCATTCATCATGAAGTGAAAGTGCTAATTTATTATGATCCAATGCATTGAAGGGAAGGCAATCTCAGTCATAATGAAACGGATAAAGATCAGGTACATCGATTTCATTAGATTTGATGGGACCAACGTCACTTTCTTTTTCAAGAAGGGTCTACGACACGCTTTCTGGGTGTTTGACAGAAAATACCTAAATGGGACCCAGAGCAACTATTCAGTGTTCATTGATAGTGAGCTGATTATGGGTGGAAAAAGAAAACGGGCAGAGCCGAGCAATTTCCAGGAGCACAGAAAGAATGCCAAAGCATGGGAAAGAATTTAAAAGGGGGGTTTAGTCCCTTAAATGGAAAAGCTTCATGGTACGGATGAGGGGATTCTGAACTATTTTGTCAAAAACTGGAAAAAGGGAGAGATCGTGTTGTTTGGTAGGAATGTTAAGCTGAGTGAGGAATTAATAGCGGAGATATCTGGTCTTTCAACTGAGGGTGTCAAATATTACCGGGACCGACGATTCTCTGATGAAGCGGTCATTAAATTTTCCAAAAAAGACAGGGAGAAAGTGAAGATGGTGAAGGTTGCTGATAGCTACTTTGATGTGGAGTCCATCAAATCTATTTGGAGGAAAGTTTTAAGAGTTGTTATGGAATATATCACAATTGACGGGCGCTTTACCAGAGTCTATGGTTACCACTTTGCCATTCTGAACCATTTCTGACATAAGGTTCGTATATCTCTGCCTTTTTACTTATTTTCTTCTCTGAAGAATTGCCTTGATGATGTGGAAAGAAACCCTAGGAGGAATGCTATTATTCACCCTGGTCTTGTTAGGCTCATTTTTGAGCATTTTCAAAATTTACCTACTTTGCCTAAAACTGTTGATATTAAGGAGCTGGATGATGAGGAGACAGAAAGTAGTAGGGAGTTTGAACCCCGGGCCCCCCTGCTTGTGTTCTTGTTGGCCTTGATACCATTGCTCCCTAGTCCTTGTCTTGTCGAAAAACCCTTAAAGGCTCTGCCCTGTTGTCTGGTCCTAAACGGCAACCTCTGCATGAGGGAACGAGTCCGGGTTTTATTACTCCACCCTGTCTTAATCCCCAACTGTCTCCTGGTTTCCCTACTCCTGGTTTGTCCCCAGGTGTGAAAGGTAACCCTATTATGAAACTTGTGTCGTATTCTAGGAATTCGATGGAAATCCTCTCTAACAAACCCATGGTCAGTAAGGAGTCGGCCCATAGTGTTCCTACTTCTGGTAATTTTGGGAATGATCATTTTGAGTCCCCTATTCAGGATGAAATTAATTATGCCTTGAATAAGCTTAAACCTGAGGATTTGGTTAGCATTGTGGAAAAAAGCATGGATGGCCTTTTTACCATTCTCAAATGGAACCAGAATGAAGTCTGTAATCTGAAAGGTCATGTTACTGATCTCAGCAACAAGGTTATGGAAGTGGATCAGAAAATTAGTCGGAACAATGGAGACAATGATGAACAGGAAACTCCTTTACTGAGAAAAAGACAGCAATTATAGGAGGATAGACTGGCTAGCATCGAGTGCAGTATGTCCAAGATTGAACAAAACATTAGGGCTACTGTTGCTAACAATCACAAAATTGTGAGACATAACACCATCATCATCAATGCGATGGTGGTTAAGCTTGAAAAAAACCAAAAGGGATCGCTGGTTGTGGATTTGGTTGCGGACAGCGGTGGCAGCAGATCAGTTGGTGAAGGGATCTCGACTCGTACCAGGGCTAACATCAAGAGGAAGACCCCGACTTCATCTCATATGGTCCAAATTCTCAAGCAGGGGTTACAGGACATGCATAATGTTGAAAAGGAAGCCGAGGATTTACTTAACAACTTGGAGTGATGTAATGTTTTGTTTGCTGGTTTTTTTAGGTGGTCCTTTTTTAGGGCCCTGTTGTCTTTTGTTGCTGTCGTTTCCTTTTTAGGGACAGCTGACTGGTTGTTTGTACTTTCTCTGTCTATCTTTTGTTGTTTAAACTCTGTGGTTTCAGGTCCCTGTAATACCTGTTTTTTCCTTTTCAAAAACAATAGGTCCTTTGTTAGAGCCTAATCATCTCAAGAAATTATAGGTTGGAAAGTACATTTATCTCATTCCAAAAATGTAGTATGTCAACATTAACAGTGCTCACGGTCTATAACTATAAACATACAATGATTCTAAAGATTAATTTCCTCTATATGGAGTTTATCTTTCCATAATTAAAACATTAACTTATTTTTCAAGATGTGATTATTATGTAGTTAAGTTTCCCAAACCTTCAACCATATTATACTAGAATAATTACATATTCAATTCCTCAACAATAAAGAGAAATTTGCTAGAGTATATCCCTTTACCATTATAAGGTTTTACTAACTAATTAACCCTTATGGTGCTTGTGATGTTAAAGTTGTTAAATACACTTAAAGTATGAAGAATAGCTCTTAGGGCTTAACCCAACTTAAAGCTTGACGAACCTTAGATTTGCTAGGTCCAAACATGACTTATTTTTTCTAATAGTTTGGTGGGCACAATGTGAATGACACTTTCCTTGAAAAAAATTGACTGCCTTAATTATTAAGAGATGTGACTTAATTGACAGTTCAAAAATTTCCAAATATCCATTAATTTTGATCTATCATTTTTTTTTATATCTTTTTAAATACCTAAATTTTATTACCATTAGTAAAATATTATTTAAATGTAAATATAAATAAATTAGCAACTCTTATTTAAAATAATAATATTTACACACATATTTATTATATATAAAAGAATAACATAAATACCTATTTTAAGAGGTAATCTAAAAGTATAATATACTCAAATAATTTAAAACTTTAAATATCATGGTTCCTGTTTTAAATTCATTACCCTCTCTTCTTTTTTTATATAATCCACGTAGCACCTTTTTAAACTCCTCCTTAAAAATTTTTACTTGATTTATTTAGTTTTAAAGGCCAAGTGCTCCCTACGTGAATGATAGGGATTTTTTTATTTTATTTTATTTAGATGATGCCTTCCGCGAACAAGATGGATATTTTTTTTTATTTTTTTATGAGGTCAAACTATATCAGTATCCTAAGCAAACATCTCAATATTATCTTTTAATTGGGAATCCGCTAGGATATTCATAATATGGGTATTTATATTAAAATAACTCATGGCTACAAGTACTAACATCTTATCCACACATGAAAAGAAAGAAGGCAGATTCCTATACACGAGAGATTTCTCATTGAAAGATGAGTATTTGTGTGATAATTATCACAGTGAGTTTTTATATATGTATTTTTAAAATCTAATCAATAATTCTTCCCAATGGGTAGTTGGAAAGATAAAATTATCTATCCAACTATCGATCTTAATGCAGAGAAAAGTAGGGTGTGAAAAATTAACGTTGGTTATTTCAATACATTCTATATTCTTAGCAATAGAAGCATAGCCGAGACACGCTAGAGCTTCCAGATGGAGTTGGATCAATGTCTTTCTGTATTTTACTGCCCACAACCAAAACTAAATAACTGTACGGAAGTAGTGTGCTTGGCATGACCTACAAGACTACAACTTTCTCTACTCTGTACGATGTCCTTCTACAGAAGACACCCGCCAGCCCCAACTGCCAACACGTAATTGCAGGTCTCTTTTTTGTTTTTCTTACTCTAACATTGGTAATAGGTTTATGAATTGAGTGGTACAAAAGGAATCTGACAGCACCTATCCTAGTGGAGCCTCTTTGATTTATCCCGTTGACTGAACACGAACTGTTTTTCTTCAGAGTTGCCGCCCAAAACTGTATTTCAAATGCAAGTTTAGCGTATTACATTTCATGCTCAAAGTTCGTAGTTACCTAAGGTATTATTATTATTATTATTATTATTATTATTTTTCTTTAGCTCCCAGACCAAATGGCCAATGCATGACAAGAGGCTGCGACGGACCAAGGGAGAATATCTCTGTAGGGAGGGCCATATGGAATGAGATAGAGTTTCGGTAAAACTCGCAGCCATGATTCTTTTATAAAGAAATCATACATATACTGTTCATTCATATGCTTTACTTAGTTTTATTTTTCTATAATGTCTGACCCCTTATTAGACTATCAATGCACAAAATGGGGAGTATGCGCTTAGGTATGATGTAGCGGAAAGTCATACACAGTGTGTCTAATCTTATGGTGTCCAAATTAAGGAGACAAATTAGGAGGTGACAAGTCACGTGGCTGGCATAGACTCATGCTAAGACCCGCATAATCTCGTGATTCACTTGCAGGCGGAAATGCACATTCTAACAAGTATCCCTACAGTATTTGCGCAACTCAGAGCATATGATGGGACTGTTACCATCCCTAGGGAAAATTTATATATGTTATATTTTACCATGTTTTATTTTCCTTTGTGTAACAGTCAATAGATAGCTACTTTTCTTTATTTCCTCTTGAATAATTTATATCTTGATATTGTTCGTGTCATAGCTTGACCCACTATCCCCGGCTAAAGGTGGTTATTTTCTCCCATTATTTTGCTTGTTATATTCTTCTTGTTCTCTCTTCTTCTTTTTTTTGTTTCCTACTTATTAGTTCACTCAAGTATTCTAGAGCAACCAGATAACATCGACCCATCACAAAGACCCTATATTTTTATATATGTAAGATTAATGTTTTATTTTGAAACAAACTGACTCATTTCTAAATGAGCAGATTGGCCAAATCCCAAATGTTTACTGTTACAGTCCCATTACTGTTACTACTAGGTTTTCTTTTTTCTCCTTCCTTTATTTTGAAACAAACTAACTCGTTTCTAAATGAGCAGATTGGACAAATCCCAAATGTTTACTGTTACATTCCCATTACTGTTATTACTAGGTTTTCTTTTTCTCCTTCCTACCTATCTTTCTTTATTTATTCATTTTCTTTACTCAGTAATAAAAATGTGTTAAACATAGCATGCTTGCCATCCATTTACTACAAGTTGTTTGGTAACTTGGTATTATTATAACAATGAAACATAAGAGGCCCAAGGTCAGAAATGTATTTTATCTATCGGTATTATTCAAATCTACCATGGAACTGCACATGAAACTCATAAATCTAACATGGATTTTAAATAGAAATAACAATCCAGTTCTATAATTTTATTTCCCTTTTATTTTATTTCTAAAGCAGAATAAAAACCAAATATACATTTCTTTCTTTTATGCAACAACGGAAATCTTCCCTTCTTCATTTGCAATCACAATATTAAAGTTGTATAACATGATACAAATTTGATATGGTTTTCCTTTTTTTATTGAACAATAAAACACTCAAAGGTAAATATTGTACCTATGTTCACATATTTCCTTCTCTTGAATTTTCCCAAGGGGTGGAATGTTATACTAAGATTACCATTTGAATAAAAATAGGAGGAATAAGAGTACCAAATATTAATTATACAACATTTCATACACAACTTCTACTTTACATATTCAAAAGTTCATCAAGAAACTTTTATGGCAACTACAACATTTTCATCCAATCTACAAAGGCACAACTAATATGATTTCTTCAAAATCTGCATGTATCCCAAATCTTCCAACCTACATAAGGAACACAATACTTTTCCATAGCCAAGGTAGTGCTCACCTCCCAACCTTTGGTTGGAAAACCAACCACCCCCAAGCTAGGAGGCAACCGAGGGAACCGGGTACAAACAAAACCAAGCAAAACATTATTCTACACACACAAGATTATTTTCACACCCAACCAAGGGATTTTTTTTCACATAACTATAGGATTCCATCAAGAATCCAAAGTAGGGGATAGAGAGTGGACTACGAACTCCATATGGGGACTCGTAGTAATAACAACAAGAACAAGTCAATATCATACTCCCATCATTACACATGCAACCCTTCTTTAATAACTTCTTTTTCTCCAAAACCCATGCCACCAAAATCAATTCTACCATTTCACAATTACATATGGGTACTCATACCCCTTTTTGAGCCTCTCCTCTCAAGGAGGGGTTAAACTTCCCCATGGAGGTTCCTACTCCATACCATCCCCAACAAGGGATGCTCTTCCCAACTTGGGTGAGCCTGTCCCTACACAACCCTTTTTCCCATAACACATAATACATCAAAAACACAAGAAGATATGCTCCAAGAGAAATTTGAAATAAACATACAAATCAAACACAATAGATAAAGTTTCAAGCACATATTTTCACCTACACATATAATCTTTCAAATACAAACATGAAGAAGTATAAAACAAAAGTGGTGAATCTACCTTAAAACCAAGCTTAGGGAAGGATGAGTTGAGGATCCACACAACTCCTCTCCTTCCAAGTTTTTTTTCTTTCTTCAAACTCCTCTAGCCCCAAAATTCAACCAAAATCAAGAATCCAAAAGAATCCCCTAACCCTTGTTTTGAGTTTGCTTTATAGAAACTCAAGTTTTAATTCCTTTGAATAGGGAGCTGACATTTGTCAACCTTCCATTCACCCTCCTAGGAACACTCACCCATGTGTTCTCACACATGTGTGAGGACTTGGGAGACTTCCAAGACAACATGGAGAAGTGGGATTGGAAAGGGACTAATCGCCATCCCACTTCCCAAACCTTATTTTCGTCAAACCTCTTTAAGGCCTCAAAAGGAGTGCCCTATCTTGAGACTGACCCATGATTTTAAGCTAAAAAGGTACCTAACCCATAGGTACCTGCCCTAGGGACCTTAAACACATAAAAACACTTAAAAAAATATCACTTTTCAATCCCCAAAAAGTGCCTAAAAGTTCAAATCCGAGTTTGTCCACTTGGATAGACAACTCACCTCCTGGATGGAATGACATGGCAATAAAAACCAAATTAAAAACATTCAAAAATAACATCAATAATTACATTATGGAACTATAGTCCCTTCATATGGACTTTAGCTCGGTTTCACTGGTTAATTTACATAGAGTTCCCAAAACTTGCCTCCAATTTCCATTGGCCATGGAAAATGTACTTGCACACTCAATACACACGTTAATCCATCCAAGTAAATCATACTCATATAATAATCAAATCATTTGAATCACAATTGCATTCACACAAGTTTCATAATTTGTATAGCATAAAGATCCTATAACATAATTGAAAAATCATTAGCCACCTATCTTATATCATTTTAACCATAATTTTCATACTCATCCAATTGCAACATGATTGGTTCCCACCACTTGTTTCATTCATTCATCATTAATTTTCCAATTCAAATTAAAAAAACTCAATAACCGGCATAAAATCATCATAGTCAGATTACTAAGCATGTAGCAAATCAAAATCAAATCATCATATGAACTTAAACATTTAAATATCTTGTCATCAATGGTATCAATATCATAGACAATAACCAAACACAAAATAGTCCAAGTACTAGATGTAGCATAGGGGTGGGCCTCACATGTATGTATGTAGATATTTATATATGTATATATCTAATTTTATTTTATCTTTAGAGATGCAACATGTTCTTTTTTTAATTTATTTATTAGAATCTTATCTTAAATATCATTTTTTTTTTTAATTATTTGATGACATACAGATTTAATTTTAATTTAAAATTTAGCTCCACTTTTTCAACTTTTATATTTATGGATGATTGAAATTAGATAGCATATAATAACTAAAGTGGATATTTTGAGATCTTAATTATCATATCATCAATCTTCCTTGTAATGGCTATAATGAAATTTGATAGTCAACTTAGGGGGATTGCTCACCTTTATAAATGGACGATGTATTAGACTATAGATAAAAAGAAAAAAATTATATATTTTATATTGATAAAGGAAGAAAATAATTACATGTCTTCAAATAATAATAAATAGATTAATTTGAAGCTTATAGAAATTTAAAATAGGACATCGCCTCTATTTGTTGTCTAGTTGTTGCAAGTTTATTGGATAAGACTATATCATTTTATTAGCTATATAATCAAAGTGTATTTTATAATATGATATGCAAGATTGATGAAAGGGAGAAAACCTATCACAATCTCTTATTTTTTCATTCACCAATAATATTAATTTAATTATTGTTTTAGATGGTTTAATTGTCAAACAAGGCAATTACTAGACACTATTTTCTTGTAGTTGACTTTATCCTTTCCTCTTAAAAATTTAGCAATACAATGGCTAACTTAGACATGCACTTTCAATTACTTAATCTCATAGGTACAATATTATTTTTTAAAAATTGAGTTCCTTACTAAAATCTTATGTTACTCAAATTCAAAACTATTTTATTCAAAGTTGTAAACTCAAAATTTGGTGCCTACATGCATTGGGTATGTAGCCTACATCCCTTAATAACATTGATAAAATGCAAACACCTTAGAAAACGAGTTCCATACTAAATTCCCCAGTTAAGTCTTTTGTTGTGGACCCAAGTTCATAATTATTTGGAAGTGAGTTTTAATCGCATGCTTTGATTTCTATATACATATTATGTTCCATATGACCATAGGAATGGTATGAGTTCCTTAAAAGGTGATTTCCTTACCAAAGGCACTAATTTAGTCTTTTTTAAAAGGAAAAAAACTTTGATAATGAATAAAAGATAAAACTCTAACACAAATTTAAAATTGAATACAACATGATGACACATGTAGAATGACATAATGTTTACCCTTGAAAGCCCTTTTGAGGAAAAACATAGGATAAAAATGAAAACTAGTCATAAATTAATAAAAAAAGGGGTACTACTACAATAAGATTTTTCCTATGCTAATCCTCCTAGATAACAACATAAATCATTTATTGACCTTTGTTTTATGAATTAAAAAGCTATATACTTTTAATAGGCTCAAAGCTTACAAGAAATAACTAGTGGATTTATAAAATCATGGGCTCATAAGCATAAAATAAAACTCTACATGCAACATTCAATTCCATATTTAGAAATTATACACCTCAATATTGTGGAGGACAACAAATGGTGTAACATCACAATTTGGTGTCTACATACATTGGGTATGTAGCTTACATTCCTTAATAACATTGATAAAATTCAAGTACCTTATGAAATGAGTTCCTTATCAAAAACCCTTGTTTATTCTTTTGTTGTGAACCCAAATTCATAATTTTTTGGTCGTGAGTTCTAATCCTATGCTTTTATTGCTATATACATCTTATGTTCCTTACAACCATTGGAATGGTATAAGTTCCATAAAAGGTGAGTTCACTACCAAAGACATTAATTTAGTTTTTTAAAAGGGAAACTAAGCTTTGATAATGAATAAAAAAAAATACTAACAAAACATTAAAAATGAATACAACATAATGACACGTGTAGAATGACACAATTTTTACCATTGAAATCCCTTTTGAGGAAAAATGTAGGATACAAATCGTATGTAGTCATATTAAAAAAATATATTTATAATGGGTAAAAGAAAAAACCTATGTCACACTTTTAGCCAACTAAATAGTTTTGAGTGAAATAGTTCACCCAAAACATTTTTGAGTTAAATAATTTTCCATAAAACTATGTGGCACATATTTTCTAACAAAACACTTTTTCCTGAAACTATAAAATAATTTTTTTCCTTTTATAATTTTTAAATGCACCTAAATTTACATGTAAAATTTTTGACCAAAAATATTTCAGTCAAAACAATTTATTCGATATCCTTGTTTGTAGCCATCTCATATTTTCCTAGAAATTTTGAACATGATACTTCTTTAATCAAAATGATTTTTTTTCAAAAAACTAAAAATACCCTTTTGTAGAGTTCGGAGTTGAGAATCCATTTCTTTTTTTTTTTTGATATTTTGATAATTTTTAATTTATTTATTTTTAAAATAATGTAAGGAAGTTGTTATAATAGAAAATGAGGCTGATTAGAAATTAAAATAAATAGTAAAATATATTAAAATTTTGAAAAAGTATAGGGTTCACTAGAGGAGAGAATCCTCTCCAAAAGGGTATAATTTTTTTTTTAAATGATAAAAAAAATAGACAAGTTGATGTCAAGTAAAAACTACCAAATAGACTAGTAAGTTTGACTTATAAACATTATTACGAGAAAATATACATCAATTTTTTTCATGTACTAGATATTGAAGTTATCTATTTGAAAAAAAATTAGGCAAAACTAAAATTGCTTTTTTTTTCTCTGAATTTGATGCCACTTTTTCATGAAATTTTCAATAATTCAAAATATGCTAGGGGAGAGGACCCAGTAGTTGAACATCCTATATTCATGCTTCTTAGAATCCTACATGAAAATTTTAAGTCACTCCCAATTTTTTACAATAGCTTATTTGGAAATTCCCTTGCTTATAACTAAGGTTCAAGGCCACATCATAAAAATAATGCCATATTAGCATGTGTTTTATGTTGAGGTATCCAAAAAGGCCCACAAAAAGGTGAGATTGATAGTTGTGCACTAAGTAATGTTTTATTGGTGCACTGATGTGGCATCACATGATTTGTTGCTTTTTAGATCAAAGGAATATATTTTATTAAATTATTGGGCAGTCACCATCAACACTAACAACTTTAAAGTCACAACTATTGGTCCAATACTCTTAAAAATATTGGGAATTAAATCAAAAAATCTATTAAAACTATTGGAACATACTTAGGTACCATGTCCTCTCCTCCATTAAATTTATAAAAAAAAAATCAAAACACTTTTTAAATTTTTTTTGAAAAATTACAAGCATAAACTTCATCAAGAGTTATATGTTTCATTATTTTACACCATTTGGAAATTAAAAATGATGAAATTGAAGTTGAAGTTGAAATTTTTTGTTTGTGTTGGTTGATTCCTTTATAAAAGTCTAACACAAGTTTGTAGGTTTACCATAATTATACAATAATCTTTTCCATATGCTAATCCTCGTCTAATAACATAACTCATATATCAACCTTTTTTATGAATTATAAATCTATATAATTTTTATAAGCTCAAACCTTACAAGAAATAACTAATGGATTTATAGAACCATGGGCACATAACTATAGAATAAAACTCTACATGCAACTTTCAATACCAAAAATTTAGAAATTCTACACCTCAATATCATAGAAGACAACAATGTTGTAATTCCCTCTATTTATGGGTTAAATAATGGGTCAATAGATGCTCTTAAAAATGGATTAAAATGTGGGTCAAAAATAATCTTCATAATCCTCATCATTGACAGTCTTCAAAGTGGTGAGATAATTATTTGAATAACAATCACATCACATTCATAAAAAGATCTTACTTGTTGCATACATTACTTATGGAGGCCATTGAAACATATATTAGAGAGCTAGAGAATAAACATCTACTTATTTCCTACACCAATGGAAATTCCTAGTAGACACTAAATTAATTATAGAACCAATAACATTCTACATGGTATAAAAAATTCTCTTTAATACATAGTTATCATTAAGAATGTCTAGATAAATAATGATATTTTATACCAATTTGTCATGTGTAAGCATGTAATAAGTGGTATTCTCATCCAAACAACTATACTTTGACTATGACACCCTAACATTATAGTACTTTATAAGAGGTTGATATTTGAGAATGGTCTCTATAACTACATTACTTTATAACAAGTGTGAGAAGCTATCATATACTTGATATATAAATAATCTCACAACTCTTTGTCATGCAACTAATTGATCCATCAAACAAGGCAAATATATTGTCACTTGTAGATATTCTATTTTCATCTCTATTGCCTAATCAAAATCAATAAGTCCTTGTAGGTTTGATAATTTTCCAAAATTATGTCTATCTTGGTGTAAAATTATATAATATAAGGTGTGATAAAATATTATAAGACCCTCTTAATTCCAATATATTGCTCTTTTCCTAGATTTGACATGTATATGCTCAAAAATACTATTGCATGAGAAATATCTAGTTTGGCATGTATTGTGTATGCATTAAGATTCTAATTAAATTAATCCATAAGGAACATGGATCACATCCTCTATTGGAACCTCCCCCAAATTATATAATTTTCACCTTTTGTCTGTAATCATATCCTTATAGTCATATATATAGAATGAATCTTAGATAACTTTGGTTAGGATTTTTGTGTAGATATAATTAGGGTTTTATTTGTAGGACTTTTGTCTTAATGAGTGTTCATGTTTTTTAAGCTTGCTAACAACAACTATGCTAGTTCCTATCACTAACATATCATCAACATAAAGTAACAACATAAATTCACCATTTTCCAAAACTTTATAACATATACAAGGATTAGTTTCAAGCCTAGCAAGATTTTTCTTAGCCATAAAATAATCAAATTTTATGTACCATTATGGTGGATCTTGTTTCATCCCATACACAATTTGATTAAGTTTGCAAAACAAATCCTCTTTACCTTCTTTCTTAAAGCCGGTAGGTTGCTTTATATAAAAATATTCTTCTAAATCACTATGGTGAAAAGATGTCTTGACATTGAGTTGTTCTAATTCAAGGTCATACATAATTACCAATCCCAACACTTCTTTGATGGAAGTCATTTTCACTACTTGGTAACATATTTCAATAAAATCAATTTGCTCTTTTGCATATCATATCCTCTTACAACTAGTCTAGCCTTGTATTGCTTCTTCCCATCTTCCACTTCTTTTAACTTGTATAGCTTTTTTTTTTTCAATGCTTTATTATTTGGTGAAGAGGAACCAAATCCCAAGTATGATTTTACATCAATAATCTCATATTTTGGGTATGTGTGGGATCATGATGGGCCAAAAAGTGGCAATATTATAGGTATTTGTAGGGTATGTGGTTGACGACTTTTTTTATATCCAAAATTGATGAAATGAAAAAATTTTTTAGAGGATATTCTCAGATTTCCACCAATATAGATTATATTTTAATTTGAATTTAATAAATAATTATTATTTATTTTCTATTAGAATTATGAATAAAGTTTTGATCGATAGGCTGATTGAAAACCATCTATAACTTTCAAATGGTATCACATTTTTTGAATCCAAAACATGTGTCACATTCTATGCTTCACATATTATAGGATTAAAAAAAGAAAAAATAAATTTCATAAAGTTTTGACCAAGTTAAGGTGGTCAAACATATTTTTTAAAAGTTGTAATAAAAAAATCATAATTAATTATTTACTTGTAATTTTTTTTTAAAAAAATGCATCACATCTGAACATGAGTCGTCTACTTATATATAAAATCTTATAAAAAAATATTATCATTTTATTATGGTTAAAGGGTGGTCAGACAGACACCTACTTATTTTTTCCTTGAAATTTAAGTAGTACTGCATTGAAATTTCAAATTTTCACCAAATATATTTTATTTATTTATAGATAAACCTAGTAGTTTAGAAACTACATTCAATTTTCTACAGATTCTATTCTTACATATTTTTGAAATAATATATATAACTTATTCAAATTTTTACGTAAAGTTGCCTAACACTGATTTTTCTAAATTTTTTACCAGTTAAGGTCCTATTTTTTCTATGATGATCCTACACATACCTTCTTCTCTCGTAGCGTCCATCCATTGTGTGTAATCTCTATCATTGCATGCTTCTTAAAATGTTGTAGGTTCCACTTGATTCAAAATTAATAGATGAATAAAATATTTAAAATTTTCAAGAGAGCTACACTCCCTAATGGATCTCCTCAACTAAGGAATTGACTAGATTAGGAAGTTTCCTATTCAAAATAACCAACATACATGGTTGTTTTTTAGGAAAATATTGAGTGTTATGGGGTGGTAGATTCTGGGATAGGGTGAATGATCCAAATTGAGGCACTACATATTGTAATTTATAAGGGGAAAAAAACTCATATTAATGACCTACATTGAAGATCGGTAGGATTAGGAGGTTGTACATTATTAAATTAGAAAATTGATATGAAATAATTATCTATTACATGTGATCATTTGGAACATGTGGGAGTTGCATGGTGTTTGAATATTCCAAAGCTTTCATTAGAACATTGGGTAGTGGAATATTCACTTTTTATCTATAATGTCTCCTAGAGGCATACATTATTACATGGACTTCCCATTTTCTAATAAAATTGGCATAAATTTTCATTGAATATTGAAACAATGAAAAATAGGTTGTAAAATGAATTGTGATTAAAACATGTGGGGTGAGACCTATTTTCCTCTATTTCATTATGAAATAAGATCCCCACCATGAATTTACTAATAGCCCTTAAGTGAATCAACTCAATGTGAAAATCTTCAAATTTCCTTATGCTTTGAGGATGGGGTTCAAGGTCAAACAACACTTTTGGGAGAAAAAATAAAAATAGAAAATAAACCAAATTATGCCAACTTAAACTTGAAACTCAATACTAGTAGAACTAGAAAATTGATTACAAATATGAGAAGGGTAGAAAGGTTTTCACTAGTCACCAAAAGTTAGTTTCTAAAGGCAAACTAGGACTCATTTGCTCATTCAGAAAATGGGTCTTTTGTCAGGGTTTTTAGAAATATTTCAAGAGCCTTTGATATTGATCTATATCTTCTAATTTTTCTAGGTTTCAGTGTCAAAAGTTAGAAATCATATCTATCTAGGTTAGATTCTATGATTTGACAACTTTGACAACTTTTCCAATCTACAACATACACAAAAGAGGGAAAATTTGTTTGATTTTGGTGAATGCAGGTTTTTCTAGGTCAAACCCCATTTTGGTAATAAAACCTTGAAATGAAATAAAGCATGGAGGAGAGAATGAAGAATGAACAATGCTATGTTACCACTCAACAAAATCTCGAATGAACCTTGGTAATGGAGATCTTAGAAGGTCTACAACTTGCATGAAATGGATACAATGGATGTGGATCTTGATGCTTGGAATAATGCTTTGAATGTTTGAAATTGAATCTTGAAAAATAAATCAAAATTTTACCTCCAAAAAATTCATGATACAAGAAGACTTTGACATGATGATTGGATCTTGATTGTTGCAATAAATCTCTAATATATATCCTCTTGAATTCTCTTGATCATCAACTTTAACTCTTGTGAACTCACATAAAGGTTCTAGGTGAAACTTAGTGAAAGAACCTTGTATTTATAGTATGTATCCTTAATTTCCTGAAATTCAAATATCACAACCTGAAATTCAAATATGGATATGGGGACAGGTATGTGTAGGATCATCATGGAAAAAATAGGCCCTTAGGTGGCAAAAAATTTAGAAAAATCAGAGCTAGGCAACTTGATGTAAAAATTTGAATAAGTTATCTATATTATTTCGAAACTATATAAGAATATAATGTATATATAATTGAATGTAGTTTCTAAACAACTAGGTTTATTTTTAAAAAAAATCTATTTGGTGAAAATTTGAAATTTCAATGCACTAGTACTTCAATTTCAGGGAAAAAATAAGAAGTAGGTGTCTGTCTGACCACCCTAACCACAATAAAATGATAATATATTTTATAAGATTTTAGATGTAAGTAGAGGACTCATGCCCTGATGTGATACATATTTTTTTGTAATTTTTTTCCAAGTAAATAATTAATTATGATTTTTTAATCACAACTTTTAAAAAATATAAAACTTTTATGTCTAACCACCTTAACTTGGTCAAAAACTCATGAAATTCATTTATTTATTTTTTGATCCTATAGTATGCAAAGCATAAAATGTGACACATTTTGGATTTAAAAAATGTGATACCGTTTGAAAGCTATAGATGTTTTTCAATCAACCTATCAATCAAGACTTTAGTCATAATTCTAATAGAAAATGAATAATAATAATTTATTGGTGCAGTAGCACCTTTGATCAACAATGGACAAGAAAAATTTCTATTGAGTAGGCTTTAGGATTTTAATGTGTTTTTATTTCAATAAGGTCAACAAGACCAACTTCTTTTGTAATGAGTCATTAGGAATGGTTTTTAGGTAGTTGGTGTGGGGATATTTTGGGTCTAATATGTTAAATAAGGTCCAAAAGACCATTTAATATGTAATGGGATGTGTTTTTGTGTCTTGGGTGTCAATATAGGTGAGGATTTCAAACATCAAGTTGTAAATGGTGATTACTAACAAAGTTGTCAAAATGTAACAAGTGGGGATTTGAATGGTTATGGGATTCAAAAGGTAGTTGCAAGCGTTGGGGAGTTGGTAACTAGTTTGGAAATGTATTTAAAGGCCTTTAAGGCTTGAACACAAGGTAGGTGGAAACTTGTTGTGAATAATTCTCATCAATATAACGTTGTTTTCTATTATTTTCTAGGTTTCTTGAACTTTGCTAATTTTGTATGGACCTGTACAGGTCCTAAAGGTCCTAATATTCATTGGATGATGTAAGGGAATGTGTTAGTTTTATTTTTCCTCCATTTTGAGAGATTAATACTAATTTTGGTGGAAGTTTTTATTGTTTTTCCCTAAACTGCCCTATTACACAGAGTAAGGGGTTTTGAGTGAGTTAAAAGCATGAAATGATCAATCCACCTACTATCTAGTTCTATAACTAGATGGATTAATTAGATTTGTGTAGGTTAGATTTTTTTTAATGTTTGAAGGTCTAGGGAACAAGTGGTAAGCTGATGAATGATGCCCTAGGGTAGAAACATGTTTTCTATGTGAAATAAGTGTGTTTACGTTGAGTTTGATATAAAAATGGAGAAATGGTCCATTTAATGAATTTGTAAGCATATGCAAAGCCTCTAGAGACTATTGAATGTTTTTTCCTAGATTGGAATGCCCGAGGATAGGGATTTTCATTAAACCCTTGTGTTTTTTGAGTAAAAGAAGGGTTTCTTCGGGCAGCGCGCTAGAAGGCTTAAATCTAAAAATGAGTGAGATTCTAATCTTTTGTGACATAATTCAAGACTGTTAAGTGTTTTTGAATGATTTCCAAGAGTTTATGAGGTAGTACCTTTGTAAATAGGGCTAATTCTCTAGCCTAAGGTAGGGTTGTGCTATTGGTTGTCTAGTTGGTCTGAAGGAGTCATATTTGGATTTCAGATATGTTGAACAACTCTTCAAAGGGTATGTAGATCATTCATTTTTTTAAAGGATTTTTGGAAAACTTTGTGGAGAAATCCCTTAAATCGGGTTAGTTATGCTACTAGGATAGTCATGGCTAAGAGTGAGAATTGGTGAGACTAAGTGATTCAGTTTTGAAGTTTGATTGATACTAATTTGATTGACATTATGTGAGGGTTGTTAGCCCTGTACTACATTAGAGTGGTATCATAGCTTCAAGAACAAGATATTTTGGTGGTGATTTGCTTGATTTTGCAGGTTGAAGGTGAAAAGGAAAGTTAGGAAAGATGCCTCCAAAGGCCAGTGCAATGGAAAAGGAAGTAAGAGAATTGAAGGAGCAATTGGCATAGAAGGATAGGCTCTATAGAGAGTCACAAGAAGCCACCATAGCTAGGATAGCAACCTTGGAAAAGAACCAAAGAAGAGGAGTGGTGAATGAAGACCATAGTGATAAAGAAGATGAAAGGGAAGAAGGAAATCCTCCAGTCCAAGATGATGAAGATGGTTTCGATCCTGATGAAAGGAAAATGCTTAATATGTTGAAGGTAGTAAGGGGTGACAAGGCTCCAAAAGTGAAGGTTGAAGTTACAATGTATGGAGGTAAGATGGATAGTGAAGAGGTTTTGACATGGATTGATGCCGTAGATAATTTTTTTGAATTTGAAGACATTGATGACAACAAGAAGGTTAAGTATGGGGTATGTGCAGGATCACAATGGGCCAAAAAGTGGCAATATGATGGGTATTTGTAGGGTATGTGGCTGATGACTTTTTTTAACTCAAAATTGATGAAATGAAAAGGGTTTTTAAAGGAGATTCTCAGTTTTCCACCAATATAAATTATGCTTTACTTTGAATTTAATAAATAATTATTATTCATTTTCTATTTAAATTATGACTAAAGTCCTAATTGATGGGCTGATTGAAAAAATCTATAACTTTCAAATGGTATCACATTTTTTGAATCTAAAACATGCATCACATTCTATGCTTTGCATACTATAAAATTAAAAAAGAATTGAATTTCATGAAGTTTTGACCAAGTTAAGGTGGTTAGACATGAGTTTTATATTTTAAAAGTTGCAAAAAAAAAATTCATAAATTAATTATTTACTTGGAAAAAATTACAAAAGAATGCATCACATTGGGACATGATTCCTCTAATTTATATCTAAAATCTTATAAAAAATGTTATCATTTTATTGTGGTTAGGGTGGTCGGACAAACACCTACTTTTTTTTCTAAATGTAAATGACTACTACACGAAATTTCAAATTTTCACCAAATATATTTAAAGAAAAAAAAAAAAACCTAGTAGTTTAGAAACTAAATTCAATTTTCTATAGATTCTATTCTTACATATTTTTGAAATAATATAGATAACTTATTCAAATTTTTACGTCAAGTTGCCTTAACTCTTATTTTTTTGAATTTTCTGCCACTTAAGGGCCTATTTTTTCCATGATGATCTTGCACATATCCTATGCAAACACAAAGTCAAAAGGACTAGCTCTCATATGGTGGAATTTTGTCTAAGAAGATAGATTCAAGAAAGGTAAGTCTAAAATATGTTCTTGGGATAGGATGGTAGTAAAATTTAAGGCTCAATTCTTACCAGCAAATTATGCTATTCAAAATTTAATGAAATTGCAAGAATTAAACCAAAGGGAGATGGATGTGATGTCTTACACTAAAGAGTTTCAGAGATTCTACATAAGAGTAGATCATAATGAAGATGAAGTGGAAAGAGTAGCCAAATATTTGAGTGGTCTAAGGTTGAACATAAGATATGAAATTAGCTTGAATCCACTTAAGATAGTAGAAGAATGCTTCCAAATGGCAGTGAGGGAAAAAGATATAATTAAGAGAAGGCAAGAAAGACAAGGAAGAGGTAGAGGTAATGTGAATAGATGTAGAGGCCCATGAAAGTCAAAGGAAGATCATGAAGAAGTTGATAAAGGTAAGGAACATAAACCTAAATAAAGAGGTGGATGGAGAGGTGGAAGAAAAAAATTTAGGCCAAAGAGGGATTTTAATGAGTTTTCAGGAAGATGTTATAAATGTGGTGAGTTTGGTCACCCTTTCTTCAAGTGCCTTGAAAAGAGTGGAACCACATCAAGTGGAGGAGAAAAGAAATCTAAAAGGAGATCCCAAATTGCTTATGAGGATGAAGTTGAAAGCTTAGGTTCCTATACTCTCCATGCTACTCCTGAAGTTAGAGAAATGTTGACGATGAGAAGCCAAAATTTGAAGACATCCACGGAGGGAGATCAAATTTAGAGAAATTCCTTGTTTAGGACTTCCTATAAATGTAAAAGTAAGGTATGTAAAGTAATTATGGACTCTAGATGTACTGAAAATATGGTTTGTAATGATATGGTTGAAAATTTGCATTTAGAAAGGGTACCTAAACAAAAACCATATCTAGTGACTTGGGTTAGTGAAAAAAAAACCATGTTGGTGAATGAACAAGCCATTGTTGAGTTTCAAATTGGTCCCTATAAATACAAAGTTGTGTGTGACATTTTACCTATGAGTTGCTGCCATGTTTTGCTTGGGAGACCCTAGCAATTTGATAGATCTATAGTTTAGCATGAAAGACAAAACATCTCTAGTATTGAAAAAGATGGGAAGACCTATATTCTAATTCCATTGGTTGAAGGAACAAGTGAAAAATTTGATGTCATAATGATTGGAATAAAAGAACATGTAAGCAATGAAGAATGTGAGAGCATGAGGTTAGCTTCCTAATCATAGTTTGACATTGTTAGGACAATGAATAGGAAGGGTGAAGGCAATGTGCAGAAAAAGATGAAGAAGAATGTCTTTGAGTGGAAGAAGAAAATGATTGACAAGGTGTCTCAGACTGATATGAGGCAGTATGAAGGTGGAAAACCTTTGGAATGGTGAGAAGTTAGTGATGGAGTGTTGATAGGGGAAATTATGTGTCCTATAATAGCAGACAAAGGGATGAGTGAGGTTGGTAATAAGCAAACAAAGGTTTATAAAGTTGAAAGGATAGAGAATAAAGTGTGTGCAAACTTGATAGAGTTTGCAAAAGATCATAGTACAATGGGTAGTGCAAATAAAGGTGACAAAATGGGGCAAAGGACTATGCAAGAGGAACAAGATAAGAAGGTGCTAACAAATAATAGTGTATGCATAGGTGCAAAGGGGACTATGACAATAGGGTTGGATGATGGAAAAGAAGGAAAAAAACCCACAGTAATATATGATAGAGTGGAATAAGAAATGAGTACATACCTTGGTGAGGATGTCCAAGAAAATGATAAGCTAATGCTAATAGAACATGCTAGAGGCAAGCTTGTAGGACCGAGACCAATGAAGAGCAATAGAGGAAAATTTGCAAGGTTCTTTCCAAGGGACTTGGAAAATTTCTATTTTGGGGTGTATGGTGAAGGAGCACCTTTGTTTAGAAGTGGAAAAGAAAATTTTATATTGAGCAAGCTTTAGGATTTTAATGTGTTTTTATTTCAATAAGGTCAACAAGACCAACTTCTTTTGTAATGAGTCATTAGGAATGGTTTTTAGGTAGTTGGTGTGGGGATATTTTGGGTCCAATATCTTAAATAAGGTCCAAAAGACCATTTAATATGTAATGGGATATGCTTTTGTGTCTTCAATGTCAAAATAGGTGAGGATTTCAAACATCAAGTTGTAAATGGTGACTACAAAGAAGTTGTCAAAATGTAACAAGTGGGGATTTGAATGGTTATGGGATTCGAAAGGTAGTTGAAAGTGTTGGGTAGTTGGTAACTAGTTTGTAAATGTATTTAAAGGCCTTTAAGGCTCAAACATAAGGTTGGTGGAAGCTTTTTGTGAATAATCCTCATTAATATAATGTTGCTTTATGTTATTTTCCTAGTTTTCTAAACTTTGCTAATATTGTATAGAGCTGTAGAAGTCCTAAAGGCCCTTATATTCATTGGATGATGGAGGGGAATGTGTTAGTTTTCTTTTTCCTCGATTTTGAGAGATTAATATTCATTTTGGTGGAAGTTTTCATTATTTTTCCTTGAACTACCTTGTTGCACAGAGTAAGGGGTTTTGAGTGAGTTAAATGCATGAAATGACCAATCCACCTATTTTTTGGTTCTCTAACTTAGTGGATTGATCATATTTGTGTAGGTTAGAATGTTTTTAATGCTTTAAGTTCAAGGGAACAACTAGTAAGTTGATGAATGATGCCCTAGTTTAGAAACATGTTTTCTATGTGAAATAAGGGTGTTTAGGTTGAGTTTGATATAACAATGGAGAAATGGTCCATTTAATGAATTTTAAAGCATATGCAGAGCCTCTAGAGCCTATTGAATGTTTTTTCCTAGATTAGAATGCTCGGGGATATGTATTTTCATTAAACCCTTATGTTTTGTGAGTAAAAGAAGGGTTTCTTGGGGTAGTGTGCTAGAAGGCTTAAATCTAAAAATGAGAGAGATTCTACAGTTTTGTGACACAATTCATGACTATTAAGTGTTTTTGAATGATTTCCAAGAGTTTATGAGGTAGTCCCTTTGTAAAATAGGGCTAATTCGCTAGCCTAAGGCAGGGTTCTGCTGTTGGTTCTCTAGTTGGTCTGAAGGATTCATAATTGGATTTCACATTTGTTGAACAATGCCTCAAAGGGTATCTAAATCATTCATTTTTTTTAAGGTGTTTTTGGAAACTTGGGGGAGAAATACCTTAAACTGGGTTAGTTATGCTACTAGGACAATCATGGATAAGAGTGAGAATTGGTGAGACTAAGTGATTCTATTTTTGAAGTTTGATTGATATTAATTTGACTGATATTGTGTGAGGGTTGTCAGCCCTATACTACATCATTTATTAGATTCAAAGTAAAGAATAATTTATATTGGTGGAAACCTGAGAATATCCTTTAAAAAACCCTTTTATTTCATCAATTTTGGGTAAAAAAAAGTCGCCAGCCACATACCCTACAAATACCCATCATATCACCACTTTTTGGACCATCATGATCCTGCACATGCCTAGACCTTAAAATACTGCCAAAAACATATTTTAAATTTAGGTCTAAAGGTCTAGGGAGGACCCATTTTCCATGGGTGAATGGATCCCACGTCCCTATTCTTGGAACACACATTGCCCAATGTAAAGTGTTATATTTTGGCATTAATTATTGTTGGGTTTCCCCTTCATAAAATGTAATTTGGTAGGCTTGTAAATAAATAAAAGGGCTTATTCAGGCCTAATTAAGTCCAACTTAATTAAGATGGCCAAAAAAGTGTGAAATTGTAAAGGGATACATTTTTCAACACTAAATTAAGGAATTATTGTTGAATAAGACAACTGGGGGGGTGAATTAGTTGTAGCAATTTTAAACTTGAAAACCCTCAGCAAAAGTTAGATTTACATGTGCATTCACAAAACTTTTACTCTGCTAATTTGTTTGATAGTTAAATGTAGAAAAATAAACTAAAAGTAGTAAAACCATGCACACAATAACACCACATTTACATGGAAAACCTAATGAGGGAAAAACCATAGTGAGGATTAGATCACAATATAAAGAATTCCAAAACTGAATACAAAGGATCACTGCCAATAAGAATCACTACCAAGATAGGACACATTATCCAATGAGGGCTCACCACCCAAGCTCACTACCAGATAATTACAAAGAAGATAGAAGAGTTGTTATAGATATAAAAATATCTCAATGCAATAGAGATTACACCACAATTTGCTCACACTTTTGCATACATGGTTGAAAGATAGATTACACGTTCATCTTACTGCCTTCAAGAAATCAATACTTTGAAATCCCACTGATTTTCTCAAACTCGCATCTCACACACATATCTGACATATTTCTATATCTCTTACAAACATCTCAACTCATAGTTATACCATTCTCAACCTTGAAACCATTCCAAGGTCGATGATACACAATTTATATTTACAAATTCAAATTAGGTTGGCACCAAAGCATTCCTGCGGTGGAAGAGAATGAAGGTGGCCCAAACAAATTCTTAATGAGGACCTAAATGAGTCCCAACATGTCTCAAAATGCTTCTATGAACTTCAAAAGTATTCTTTAACACAAGTTTGTCCCACACCCTTGTAAAACACATAAAAAAAATTAAGTACACACATCCTTAACTCAGTCCAATATTTGTGAAAAAAATTCACTTGGACATAGTCTAGATTATGCAACGAACACATGCAAATTCATCTAGAACCTTTGCAACAAACTTCACCTAAAGAGTATGAAAATTTTATAGATTTGAATAACCCTGCCAACCACTATAATACACTATAGCTTAGAAACTTCATCAACAACACCAAATCTCAAATCCTCTTGAACAAAGCAAGAGAGAAACCTTATCAACTTATTCTCTAAATTGCAAGTGCTAGACCACAATGTGAAAAAATTCAGAACAAACACATTTCTCTTAGACCACAATCGAACACACTAAAATGAACATTTCATATACTAGTGAAAATATCTCACACTCTACGATGATCCAGAAGCCCAAATTTTGGATATGGAAACTACCAAAAACCATGACAAATATCTCAAATTTTCACAAGAATAGAATCAACCTAGAAGAAACATGAAGCACATCCTAAAGCATACACTAAATACCTACATAACACTACTTTCACTATTTGTCAAATTTTCTCAAAAGCACTTGGCATTCAAGTACCAAAGACATTAGTTCAACACATTACTTTAATTTATCACCCTAATAGACATAGAAAAATAAGGATTACTCCATGTACTCATAACACTTCTTCAACATCTCAACTTTGCATGCACAAACTGGAAACCTTCTTTATTACAATTTTCTAAATATCCTCAACATATATGTAATCAATAACCAACTTTCATAAACATAGTTGAAATTAATGACAATAAAAACCAATTTAAATCAATGACAACACCTTCATACTTACAAAAATATCCCCATTTTTCATTGATGGAAACACATGATGTGAAAAAACATCAAAGACAACACAACAACTCTAAACAACTTTTCCTAAAACTTTTCTTGATTTGTAAATGAATAAATTTTTTCACATGGTACTTTCTCTCCCCTTTTGAAATCAATGGAAAAGAAAAAATATGTTTTTCAATGTTCTCTTTATAAATTGAACCAAGATCTATACTAGATTTGAATACTCCCCCTTAGGAGTACACCCAATCAAATACACAATGACAACACATGAAACTACTTTCTCCCCCTAAGAGGTAGCCACCAAACATCATTCCAAAGGAAGATGGATCCAGAGATCCATCAGACTAATGTAACTCCATATGCATCTAATTCAATAAAGGGTAAATAGCCCCTAAATTCTCTAGGAGATACTCAAAAGTATCTTTAGGAAGAGCCTTTGTAAATATGTCATCAATTTGATCCTTTACAGGTATATAGTCAAGCTTTACTTCATTATCTATAACCTTCTCTTTCAAAAAGTAATACCTAATTGATATATGCTTTGTCCTTGAGTGCATGACATGAGTTTTTGAAATGTTAATTGTACTTGTATTATCATAGAAAATAGAGATGGGATCATCATACATTACTTTGATATCCTTTAATGTTTGTATCATCCATAAAAATTGTCTGCAACATGATGCTACAACAACAAACTCATCCTTTGCAATGGATACGAAAATTCAATCTTGCTTTTGTTTAACCATGACACCAATTTGCATCCAAGAAAGAATGCACCACCACTTGTACTTTTTTTTGTCATCAGCACAACCTACACAATTTTCATCTGTATAAGCACTTAGTGTAAAGTTAGTATCCCTAGGATACCATAAGCCATAATCTAGAGTCCCTTTAAGATATCTAAATATCCTCTTGATAGATACAACATGTGTTTCTTTAGGATCCTCTTGAAATCTAGCCACAAGAAAAACTTCATGTATGATATCCGGTTTGGTAGTAATTAAATACAATAGTCCTCTAATCATTGATTTGTATTTTCTCTAGTCAACCTTAGGAGAATCATCATCCTTATTGAATTTTCAGCCAATTACCATAGGAGTGCATACTGGTTTGGAACCATCAATCCCAAATTTCTTCAACATTTCTAAAATACCTACTTTGATTGTGAAATAAAAACCACTTTATTTATTTAATTGATTTGTAGTCCAAGGAAGAAATTCATCTCACCAAAAATACACATCTGAAACTCTTTTTCAATTCTTCAGAAAATATCTTACACATGGTTTCATTTCCTCCTTAAATAATGTCATCCACATACACAACTATTATCAAGATCTTGTCATCTTCAATATTAAAATATAGATTACTATTTGTAGTACCTTTACTGAAGCCTTGTTGAATTAGATGTTTGTCCTATATTGCATACCAAGCTCTAGGAACTTGCTTCAAACCATATAAATAATTTTTCAATCTTCATACTATATCCAGTTGATCTGACAATTCGAATCCCCCCATTTGAAGATCTTTTCATCTTCAATTTTGAAATATAGATTGCTATTTTGGGCTAGGTGGTGGATGGTTTTTTACTAACGTTCATGCAATAATTATGACATGCCATAATAATTTTTTGAGAAAAATCTATTTTGATTTTGTCCTCAATGAGATTTAAAACTATTTTTACTTTCTATATTTCTAGGGTAGAGGTGGGGGCTCCTCACATAATAGAGTTGGGGAACAACATAACCCACAACAACACTGAGACCCTTAGGTAGACCTATGGTGGATCATGTGACTATTCTTTTCATAGTGAAGGATAGTGTTGAGGTGGACACCTTAGAATCCATTAGCTCACTCACTCGGAGCCTTATATAGTATGTGAGGCCTTTAGTATAGGGTGATGTGGGAAATTCTTCTAGGTCTTGAGTCCCAGTCTATTTTTATCAATATTGTGGTGATGTTTGCACTTATGATCCTAAGAATAGTCAAGATGTAGCTATAAAGCATACATTAGCTACATAGGGGAAGGTTATGATAGAATATTTGTTGAATGAAACATTTGAGATTGACACTCAAGTAAATTTCAGAAAGTTCATTTAATTGTGTTTATTAAATTTTATTTTGAAATGTAAGAAAAAATAAATTAGTAGAATGGTTATGAAGAAAATTCAAGGGTAGAGTGTTCATACTACTTGCAACATTCCCCCAACCCCTATTTCATGACATCATCCAGTTTGCATGTATGTAACCAATAAAAAAATATAATTAGTACATGTGAATAGTTGAACCTTATATGAATCGTTTTCTCATAACTCACTTTTGATGTTGAATAGTTTGATGTTGTACCTTCAACATCAATAACTCGAAGTAGTTTTCATGGAAAAATTTCACCTAGGTAACCTTTATTCATTAATGGTATTGTAAAACAATGTTAGGTAGTTTTGGTAATTAAATAAAATTTGTTATTTCATTTTCAAATGTTGGCATTAGATACTCCTCTTGATGTTCATGGAACATTGGACTATGGTGTTGATATAGTAGTAGAAATTATTTTTTCTCCTTTGATAGAGGTATGAGACATATTAGTAAATTTCACATTATATTTTTTCTTTTATTGGTCTATTATTGAAAATTTTAATGATACTTGTATGTAGTTTAATTGCTATCTTAATGCTTGCTACAATGGCTTGTGACTCCAGATTGTGAATGTGCACTTGTTATGGATGAGCATGCTGATTATTTGTATGTGGTAAGTGCTTGTTATATTATATGCCATTCTCTAATTCAATTTTTTATATCTAAATATAAATTAATGTCTTTTTTTTTTGTATTAGATGGGCCTCTGATGAATTCTAGAGAGGAGGACAAGTGAGCATACTTGAAAGACACCAACGTAATATGCATCTCCATCTAGTTGATTGTCAAAGGAAACTTGTGACCTATTTCCTTCTCCTAGTGGGAAAACACTACATTTGGGTTCTTTGTTGTATGCCTATGTGTCATTTTTGAACATATATGTTTTTTATTACAAATATGTGACATTTTATTTCCATATGGTTTTCTTGTAAGCCTATATTGGATATATTTTATACTTTTATCAACATACAACATTGTATGACGCCATGTATTTTTATTAATGTAAATATTTTTTACCACTTCTATCCATATTTGCACTACAAATGATTAATTGAATAAATTATGAATTAAACAAAGTTCATTGTTAGTAAACATTAAATTGTTAGAAATATCCTATGCGTCTTTAAGGTGTCAACACCCTTTGCTTTCAACAATTTTGGTACCACACACATGTGATTTTTTGTTATCTCTGTTAGATATATTTTAGATTAATTTGAGATCACAAGCATTTGGTAACATAATGAAACTAAAAATTATTAAAATGCAACCACAAAAGATATATTATTGGGTCTAATTCATTATATCACATGTGTAGATATCACATTTTAATCCTAACTTACCACATCATACTTTTAGAGTTACCCTTATTTTAGGCACATCATGCTCTATATCACTATACAATGAGTTTCCATTGTGACATCTTTACATTTTAGAGTGACTTATGTCCTTACATTTGTGTTATATATGTTCTCACATACTTATCTTCACCCTCATCCACTAGTATATTCTTTGTTCATTTCATTAGAATGATGATGATTTCTACATGTATGCACAAATAAGACATTGAGATTACTTCATAAAATTATAGTTATTGGCATAAATTCATTAGTAGTTTCTTAGATTCATTGCTAGAATTTTTGTAACTTTATTAAGAGTCATAGATTCATCAAGACTATATGTTACATTCTTAGGATAGTGATTTTTTCATTAGGATAGTCATAAATTCATTAGGACAATCATAGGCTATTTTGGATAGTCATATGTTTGTTAGGACTATCATAGTGTCATTAAATGACTATCATAACCTTGTTAAGATAGGATTTGACTTCATTAGGACTTTCATAACTTAGGATAGTCATAACATCATGTTAATAGTAGATGATTATCTTCATGTTCTTTCAATACTATCCTCATTTTTATTTTGGAAATTGATATTGAAACCATCTTAGGCCTACAATGTCTTTTCTTTTGATTCTACTAAATTCCTTTGATATGACTATACAATGATTTTGTAGGTTATCTTCATTGTCTTATGACTAGATCATATACTCCATGATGATTGCTTCTTTAGAGGACTATCATTTTCCTTTCTTCTAAAAACTTGTGTCTTTGCATAACCTCTCTTTGTGTCCACCTCATAACTCATTCATGAAAACCAAATATTAGATCAAAATTCATATATGTTCTATTGAACCTACTTGTCACCATAGTCTTTTGTAGGCGTGTTTCCTTCTTGTGAACAAGGTCTATCACTATATCAAGATGTTTTAAAATATCACTATAGACTACCTTCTTATCCTCTAAACCATCCTACTACTATTGAACAATTAACTCATGTTTAGGGTTGTCACTTTGATGATTGAAACATTCTTTATATGAACCATCTAAATTATTTTGGTCAATAGCAATAAAATATTGTGTCTCCACATGATTAGTGTGGTTAGGGAATGAATTGGTATAAATTTATACATTTTAATTTTAAGATGCAACCAAATGATGTCCATTGTCATTAACACCTTCAATATGAATCATGTTATTATCTATGAGATATTGTATCTTATGTTTCGATTTCATGCATGATTGAGTGTGATGACCTTTGGCTATACATTTATGAAAAAAAAATTGGTCATTAAATTTTTTTAGAAGTGCCTAACTAGAAGATAATAGATGAAAATGACAAAATCTAGATATTCAAATTAAAAAAGTAATAACATTGAATTACATTGTTCAATTGTTCTTGAAATCTTATGAACTTTCTAGGAATATTTTAGTTGAAAGAAGAAACAATAGTATTATTGTAGAGAAGGGGGATTCACTACTCATGAGTCTCTTTATTCTCAAGAGATTCGCAAGGGGAAAATTTCCCTAAACTACCTCAAGGAATAATGTGATAGTTCTAGAATCAAAAAGAGCAAATCACAAAGATTTTATAGACAAAAAACAAGCTATTGACAAAAGGATGACAGTACAAAATAAGGATGATAGAATGACACATTGGCATACCAAAGGCACATGGATGTCTTGTATAGACCAAAAGTAAGTTTATCAAAAAAAAAGCTTAGTGACTACTAGCAATCAAATTATTGAGAAATTCCAAAATGTAGGAGAGTATCAAAATGCAATAGAACTAGAATAAAGTAAAGTAAATGATGAAGTAAGAAAATAAAAGAAATTCTTACAAACACCCAAGTAATGAAGCCTCCAACACATAAATATCTTCAATACCTACATTAATATGATTGAGAGAAAGTGTTGGGGCTGTATACGGGTTTTCCTTAGTCAAACCCCCATTTTGATGTTCCCACCTCCACAGACAACCAAATAGATAGAGAGAAATGGACAAAGGAGTGATAAAAAAAATCCCCACTTGAGGAGGAGAACCTGTGTCATGAAGTAAGGTAATTAAAGAAATCCTCACTTGAGGAGGAGAACCTACATCACAGAATGTAGATGAAATAGATAGGAAATGTGTGAAATCCCATGATTATCACAAGCAAGCAATAAGGGAGATAGAGATGCAAGGATTAAGAAAGCCAAAGAGGGAGAAAAAGGACAAAAGAGAGGGTTGTGAGAGCCAAGATAGCTGCAAAGAGTGTTGTGAGAATGTGAGAGTGCTTGAAGCTGCTATAACAAGTTGTATGGAGCTGTGCAAGAAAGAGAAGATAGAAATACCAGATCCAAGGCTGGAAAGAAGTTAGAAGCATAAATGAATTAAAAAGATGGCTTTTAAGGAGAGAAGAGGAGAAAATAGAAGCTTCCTGGGAGGTTACAAGGAATCCTGAGCTGTTGCCACTGATAAAAGTAGATGAAAAGTGGAAAACATGCTCATAAATGGTCATTTGAATGTTGAAACATTAGAGGATACTAGCGTGGTGCATAGATTTCCATGTGGTGTGCTAGTGTCTAAACACATCATGCTGCAAAATGATAATAATGGGAAAAGAAAATAGTTTGATACGAAGCTAACACATGAGGGTAGCTGCTGAAAAGGGCTTTTCAAACATCCTAAGAGGAGTAAAAGGAAGATGTAGGGGCTAAAATGAGCCTAAACAAATGCTATGAGAAAGAACACTAAAGTAGAAACAAAAAATATATGTGAAATTGCAAGATGTGCAATTTTACGACATTACATTTTTCCTCCATTTTAGTGGGCATATGAATCTAGACTAATATGCACAATAAAAGAAATACAATAAACATAAATAATATAATTATGCCAAAAGGATACTGTAGAGGAGGCAGATAACCCTTCAGACCAAGGAAGCATGCCCCCAGGCTGAAGACCCACAAAATAAAAACAATAGACAAAAAATACCTACATAGGACAATAATGTTAGAACATAAAAATCCACTACATCACAGGGTTAGAACATAAAACACACACACACACACAAACACACAACAAACTAAAGGATTTGAATCAGCAAAGTGAAAGAGACCTCGATATATAAAAGGTTTCCTCAATACTATGCATTGTCCCCAAATTAAAAAAAAACACATAGAAGAATTCTAAAATGAAGAGAAGAATGTAAGGATTGATTGCTTCAATAAAAGAATGCACCCAAAAGTCAGGGAAGCAACCAATATTGAAGAGAGAAAGAGCATATACTTAGGATAAAGAAGATATAGATCTTTGATCTGATATACACAATTTGAGAAGAAATATAATTTAAGAGAGAGATGGAGAAGCTAGAAAGGAATGAAAATTCTAAGAGAGATGGGTCCATAGGTCCATGGACCCAAGGAGAGCTTGAAAAAATGTGTCATAGATCTGCAAACCTACGAAAGGTGAACAAAAAGGCTCTATAGGTACTCTCTCCTATAGAGTTGAACAAATTGCACCAAAAGCCTACAAACCAATGTGAACAGATCTTGTAGGATGCAAGAACTTCACAGGCCCTTGGACCCACAAAGAAGGCATTCCCCCAAGTACTCTCTCATGAAGGAAGCCCAATGTGAAGGGACTCTATAGAGTCAAACTGGAAAGTAGCTTCATAGGTGCACCTACAAAGAAACATGTTCATCCATATACTAAACATATTAGGAAAGCTTGATGCAAAGTATCTCTACAGGTTCTCGATCCTGTAGAGAAAGGCTGATTAGAGAATCATGCAGCTACCACAAGCTCCGTTGTGGGATAGTCACAAGAAAGAAAGGTCTAGTCAGGTTGCCACCAAGCTAGATGTCAATATATAAGATAGGTCTAGTAAGGCTTCCCCAAAGATAAACGCCAATGAATTTGTTTGAGAAAAAATCTTTCAAAGGGGGTCCACCCAAGGGATGCTCTAATTGAAAGATAGAGAAAAGAGAGGGGGTCCCTTAACAGGGACACACATCTCTAGAAAAAGTTATCACTTCCCCCAACATATAAGGGAGGAGAACCATGTGTGATACTTAAAACATACAAGATACAAGTAGACCTTGATATCACTTGTCATTTGAAGAAGAGGTGGGTGCATCAAAAACTAAATGAGTGATGGCACATGAACCATGAAGTTGTTGTATTTTATCCTTCAAGGCCTTACATTCACTAAGGGAATGGAAAAGCACTCAATGGTATGCACAAAAGTAATTTTTTTCTTTATCATGCTTATGAAATTTCTTACATGTAGGAGGAGGAAGAATAATTAAGCAAGCTTTTAGAAGCCTCAACAAAATATTCTCTTTCTTGGATAAAGAGTGAGGAGCAAGAAGCAATATTTTCTATTGTAGAGAAAGGTTTGACTTCTTACAAGAAGAAGACATGAGGATAGAAGACAATGGAGGATGAATCTTTCAAATAGAACAAGGTTGAGCAAAATTCATGTCTATCAACCATGGCTTATATTTAGATTATTCATTTGAGTAGCCAAGTCCCAAGTTGCACTAATGAGGTGTGCATTCTATAGGGAATTTAATTCCTTTTCTATTATGCCCACAACCTTTACGCCCATAGCCATATTTAGAGACAAGCTTAAAGCTAGGGTCATAATGTGCTTGCAAGTCTTGAGAAGGAGGAGGATCATTATAGAGATCATTGTTCGAACAACAGGGATCACACTCTTCCATGGGATTGCCACCATCCTTCTTGAAAGGGCTACCAACATTAGCCTCTTTAATAGAGGTGTGATAATCTTCCTTAGTAGGAGGGTTGGGAGGGTGAATGAAGTTGGTCACACTTTTGTGGCCAAATGTTTTTTTTTTTTTGAAAAGAGATAATGCGAGTGGGTTATAACGTGAGTGCGTTATCACGTGCTCACATGATGTGGTTTAAAAGAAAAAAGAAGAAGTGAAAATTGTATCATTTTCTATTTATTATTTCTCAGCTCTTCTCATTGCCAAAAACCCTCACTTTCACACTCATCTTCTAGGAGGAAGGATTTCTACAAATTTCACCAATAACAGTTGAATTTCCTTTGCAAATATGGCACCACAACGATGAAGAGGTGCAAGAGGTAAGTATTGTTTGCTATTTGTTTTGGATTTCTTAGTTTGAAATTGATTTTGTTTGTTTTAGGTTAGATTTGATTGTTTTTTTCTAAATTTGTAGGAAATCTTGCAAATCCTCAACAAGACAAAATGGCAAGGATAGTGATGATGAGAAGGAAGGAGTTCCTCAAGCATGAGGAAGATAAACATGGTGAAGGTGCAACTAGTTACACAAAGAAAAGAGTTGAGGTAGAAAAAGTAGATAAAGGAGTAATGTTAGAAAGGAAAAAGGATGGAGAAATAGTGATAAGAGAAAGGGAATCCTTTATACAGGATCTAGACATGTTTGTAAAGTAGGTTGGAGACAAGAAAAGGCAGGGACAGGTGTAGGATAGTCTAATATTGTCAAAATAGAGGTATGTAGACCTAATGAAAAGAAATGTGAGGTGAAGAACCTTGCAGAAGAGACCCTATTGAAAGGAAAAGGAAGGATAAGTGGAGACAAGATGGAGAAGAGGTGAGAATGGCCTAGTAAGGTCATGGTGGAAGAGATGGGTTGCCCAATGAAAGGGCAAGATGGAAAGAAATAGAATCATGAAAAAGAAGATGGAATACCACATGATGAGAAGGTCTCAGAGGCAAAGGGAAAGAAGGAAGAGGTAAAAGGGTGTGGATGGATTGAGGAAAGCCATGAAGGGCTTGTCAAGAATAAAGAAATTATGATAGGGGCAGTGTTGTGTCCCCTGCAGATAAAGAGAGACAAGGTGCAGACAAGCATTGTAGAAATAGTGACATTTAAATCAAAAGATACAGAGGCAAAGGGAGATTTGATTCAAAGTCTAGATGCAAAGAACCCATGTAGGGGGAAGGAAAAAGAAAAGAATTTTTTTTTGATGCAGGTCAAAAAAATGGAAGTTGCAAAGAGCCTAGATAAAAGGACAGTGGAAGAATGTATGATAGTTGAGGATAAAGATAAGTGTATGGAAAGCATGGTAGATGAAGTAAGTGGCCAACTAAAGGGACAAGAAGATAAAGAGCCTAAAAATATAGTGTTGCAAAAGATTTCAGTGGAGGATAAGAGATCAGAGGATATGATGCATCAAGTGGAATGGAAAAAAGCAGAGGAAAGGTATAAGAAAGAGTTTGTAGAAGGTGCAGTTACCATAAAAGGTGAAATTGCAAATAAAAAGTGTTTGAATGAATCAAAGATGGAAGAGACTAAGGAAGAGATGTTTATAAAGGTTGGCCAAGTGAAGGCTAGAGGAAAGGTGAGAGTGGGATCTCCAAATGAAATGGAGAAGAAAGAAAAATATAAGGCTAGGAAAGTGGATGGTCTTAGATGGGTAAGAGTACTGAAGTGGAAATTGTATGTAGTTGCGGAAATGACTCCTAGATGGGAGAACTTGAAGCAGATGGTGAAGATGATGGATAAGAGGAAAAGAGTGAAGGGAGTGCTTTATTTTTTCCTTGTTTTCATGATCATGTTTATGGAGGTGAAGCCAAGGGTGAAAAATAAAAGGACATAGAGTGGACTATTTGGAAGTAATTGACACCATGGAACAAGTTAGGAGCAATTGGATGTAGCCATTGATGATAGGATAGAGAAAGATGGTGTAGGTTTGAGGTGATTAGTCAAGAGAGGAATTGTTTTTAAAGGACAAGGCCAAGACTAAGGTGAAGATGAAGGAAAGAGGGAGAAATGGAAGGAACAAGGAGGATCATCATAGATTTGTTGCAGGTCAAGGTGTTGCAGAATTCCAAGAGACTTGGAAAGCTTTCACAGCCACATGTATGGTGTAGGAGCACCAAGGACAACTAGGACCATTAGGTGGTCAAGTGATGAATTTTTTCTTTATAATCATAAGTGTGATGTAATATGGTCTCAAAAGACTATTAGGAAGTGTTTTGACATGTTAGGTTGATAGTTTTATAAAGTTGCCATGTCTTGGCAAATGTTGTCAATATGATGGAATGAAGCCTTCAATGGCATAAACATGAAAAAACCTATAAGATGGAAATGTAAAGGTCAAAGTAGTATGATGAGGCCATAATAAGATCATTAGAATAGGTTGAAAGTCAGTTTTAGTGTCAAAAAGTGAAAAAATTGCAAAAAAGGAAAAAAATGAAAAGTTGCACTAAAAAGGGAATTGAAAGGTCAAGTTGGTAAAGGGAATTTGTAAGGTGGTTTTATGTGATTGTAAAGGTAGGATTTCCTATAAAAAATTCCATGTAAACTTTGGAGGGAGGTTGGCATGACTCCATTTGAAAATTTGAATGAAATATTTTGTTGTTTCCACGTTTTTCCCTATTTTTCTAAACTTTGTTGGCAATAAATAGTCTGTACAGTTAATATTGTGGCATTAAATGAATTGGAAATGATAGTGGAGTGGGTCTACTATTATTTCCATCAGATTGGAGGCTTAACCATTTAGTTTTGTGGGTTTTAGAGTAGATTTTCAAAGACTACCTATGTGACTTAGAAATTAGGGGTTTGAGAGTACAAAGAATGCAAGCTTGATCCATTCCCCCTTCTATAGGTATTGTAACTTGGTGGAATGGATCATAATAGGTAGGGTGAAATTTTTGGGGGTCTATTTTGTGCATATTTGTTCATTTGAGTGAGTAGGAGTGATGCCTAGGGCTAGAAAAGTCAATTTTCCTTGGGAATTTGAAGGCTAGATGGTGGGGTTTGTCAAAATGATGAAGAAATTATTGATCTAAGGAGCTTTTAAGTTTTTGTAGAGTATTTGGAAGGTGTTTGATGCTTTGTGGGGGTCTAGAAAGGCTTGGGCATATGACTTTCAATAAACCCTAGGGTTTGAGCATGTAAAAGGAGGGTTTGATGAGACAATACTTTAGAATGTTTGTGTCTGGGAACTAACCATGGATTTTGTTGTTTTAGAACATATCAAATGACTACCCATTGGTTTGGAGTAAAAACAAAGCCTTTAAGAGGGACCTCCTTTGTAAAATGGGGCTAATCTAGTAGCCTTTGGGTAGGGTAACCTATTGAAACTCTATACTATTGCAAGTGAACCTTATGTGATTTTTTGGGCGTTATACTTGTGGTCTAAGTGGATGATAAATAGATGATGTGTTGGACCTTTTATGGCCTTATCTAAAAGATAGGTCCATTGGATGAATTTTGAGACCTAGAAAGCAAAGGATATTATTTTGGGTAGTTTGGGAGAATGAAGTTTTGAAGGTTGTTTCTTTTCATGAATTTGATCAAATTGGGTTGTTTGTTGTGTTGGTACACCTTGCCTGCATCAGTATTTGAATTGACATTAGGTTGTTATGAGTTAATCTTCACCTTGGCTCTACATCAGGAAGGCCTTAGAGTTGTAAAATATAGAAAACCCTAGATATTTATGAGCAAATTGATGGTTTTTGTATTGGAAACCTATTTGAGCATGCATTAGGAGTATATTCCAATTTTTTAGAGACATGTATGCAAAATTTGGTAGCATACACAAGGCAATCAGCTGGTTTGTATAACTGTTTGACAAAATACCTCAATGAAAGCATTGGAAGCATACACAAAGAAAGTCAATTGTTAAATTTAACAAAGTTCCTCAAAGAGATGTGGTTTAAAAATGTAATAGGAAAGTGTATAGAATTGTGTAATTTAAAATGTCTATTGACAACCTAAGCTTGTAACATGACAAACAAACAATTTGATCAACATGGAATAAGCAAAACAACAAAAATGAAAGCAAGCCATAATAGAATGAAAGAAAAATGTACAAATACTTCACATACCTAAAAAACCAAAGTTTCAAATCGAGTTCTACCTAATTATGTAGCTTTTGCTTCTTCTTTCCTCAAATTCCTCAAAAAATTGACTTTTTCAAAAGCTTGTTCCCCTCCAAACTTCAATTGTATAT
>VDFB02086081.1:275818096-275836599 GCA_007258455.2 Sequoia sempervirens | reverse complement strand
ACTCTCTCCTACCCTACCCCACTCTCTCTCACTCTCTCTCACCCTTTCCCACCCTCTCTCACACTCTCCCACTCTCTCCCACCCTGTCTCCCACTTGCTCACTCTCCCTCACCCTCTATCCCACTCTCCCACTCTCTCCAACTTTCTCCAACCCTCTCCCACTCTCTCCCTCCCTCTCTCGCACTATCTTCCTCCCTCCCACTCTCTTCCACTCTACCCCACTCTCGTTGACCCTCTCCCACTCTCTCACTCCCTATCTCCCACTATACCACACTCTCTCCCATTCTCTTCCTCCCTCTCTCTCCCACTCTCTCCCATGCCCTCACACCCTAAACCCTCTCCCACTCTCTTGCTATCAACCACCCTCTCCCACACTCCCCAACTCTCTCCACTCTCTTCCACTCTCTCTCCCTCCCTCCCTTCCAATCTCTATCTTCCACTCCTCCCACACTCTCTCTCCCACCTCCCACACTCTCCCACTCTCTCCCACTCTCCCACTCTCTACAACCCTCTCCCACTCTCCTCACCCTCTCTCTCACACCTTTCCACCCTCTCACACTCTCCCACCCTCCCACACTCTCTCCCACTCCCACCCTTTCTCCCACTCCCCCCCTCTCTCACCCTCTCTCCCATAAGCATAAATACATACACATAGGCATAAATAAATACATACATGACACACCAGCATACATATACATACAAACATATGAAAAAACATTCAAAAAACTAGCATTTAACTAAAGGAATAAACAATGCAAGCACGTTATGCGTTGCTAGATATGTTCCACAGAGAATGGAAAAGTGAAAACTAATAAATAACACGAGTGTGTTATAACGCGCTCATGTTATATTTTTCTTTGGAAATCCCTGAGCCTTAGATTTGGTATTTTCCTTGGAATACCAACCCAAAGGCTTGGAGGGAATTCCCAATGACCAAATATGTGTTTTTTGTAAATTCTACAATTTTTCACATAATTGGGTTTGTGCTCACTGTCAGGATTGCATTTGGTTCAATATCGACAAAATCAAACACATGGGTAATGTTAAGTTCTCTCTTGGCTTTCCAAAAATATTTTTTTTTAACTTTCTGGCAATGTTAGGCCTTTCGTCCTTAATTTCTTTTGTTTTTATGTCTATTTTTTATCAAAAAGTAGTGTTTGTTTTTTTTTCCATTATAAATTAATTGTTCATCGAAATTTCAAATAAATTACATTTTTAGAAACTAGACTCCATTCTACAAATTTAAAAAAATAAAAGTTTTAAAAAATCTATTACTTTCCAAAATTTGTAGGGGGAGCATGACCAAAATTCTACCTTTTAGGAAGTACCCACTTAGAAAATTAGTAAAAAATCAAATGTTCATTAAAAAATTATCAGAAAAATTGTACGTCAACTAGATGTTAGCTAACTTTTGACCATAGCAATTTTAAAAATACTAAAAAAAATGTTCACCGTGCCCAGGTCGTATAAGAGTAGCTATGTTATGTTTTTCTTACAAAATAGCTCCAATTTGTGTACATCCATCTATTGAACCCCTTAATCTCAACCATTTTCAAAATAAATTATTAGTTTAGAAAGTAGACTCAGATCACTTCGATCCTTGTTTTTGTTCCATCTCAAAAATTTGAGTGTAACTATCGTCAATTTCATGTCCAAGGACATCATTTCCTAATTTTAGGAAAAAATTGGCTACTTAAGCCGCCTTTTTGGGAACCATCTTGGTGCACTTACCTAACTGGTATTAAGGACATTGCAACTATTGCTCACATTTTCCTACTATATAGAAGAATAATAATATTTGATAGTGGGTTTGGACGATGTTATCATAAGGCTAAAGAGGATTGGGTTTAATTTATATTCCCTATTGAAGGAATCTATAAAGTCTAGAGAACCTCAATCATCACCAAGACATGGATTTTCATGAGAAGTGGTAGAAGGAGAAAACTTAATATTTCTTGCTTTAGAAGGATCTTCTTTAGGGACTTCTATCTCAAGAGTGTCCTTTGTATTAGGTGCTACTAGAGTAAACATTGACACATTAGAAGACACTAAAAGAATAATAGTAGGAACAACTAAAACTTGAATAGTAGCTACCATCTCACATAGGTGCATAGCCTCAAGGTTAGCCTTGAATATGAATACTTGATTATTGCAAATGAACTTAATAGATTTATGTAAGGTAGACGGGATTGCACCCATGGTGTGAATCCATGGTCTACCAAGAAGAAGGTTATAGGGTAATTTTTCTAACATAACATATACAAGGGTGGATACAGTAACGGGTCACAACCTCAAAGGCAAGACTATCATGCCTAAGTAGGGCTTGTCAACCAACATTATCAAACCCAAGAATGTCAACAAAAGAATCATTAAGAGAATATGAATCAATATTAATCTTAGGCAATAGATCAATGCTACATACATTGAGAACTAAATTGAAATTAATGAGAGTACATCTAATGCCAATTTTATTAATGTTATCTATAATCATTAGAGGATCCACTTTATTTTGTACCTTCGAAGGTGGGAGTTCCTACAGATAGAATGCAATATTAGGTGAATCTACACAAATATATCAATTCTTTTGCAAGACTTCCTAAAGCATACCTTGGTAAGCCAGAATATACTGAATCAAGTCCCACAATGTGATCTTAGACAGAGTAAAATAGAGTTTCTCAACAATATCATAATCACAAGGTGCTTTAGTTGTAGGTTTAGGAGCTTGAAGAAGGCTTGGTTGTTTATTCATTCTATTCTTATAAGTATTGGATACTGCTCTATAAGAGGGAGCCTTACAAAGATCAGAAGAATCACTTTGAAATGGAACACCATTAATAGAACAAATACTTTTAGGAGAAGGACTAGCTCTAGTTAGGTAAATCACTGATCTCTTAGGCCTTTGAGGGGTGGTAGAGACATAGATTTCATTTATAGAATCATCACAACTAATGGAATCTTTGTTCGAAGAAATATGCTCAACATTTATCCTTGGAGGATTTGGTGAGAGGGACCTCAATATTCACTAATTCATCATCTCTAGAAGAGAGTCCATTAGAACAAATATGAGATTCATCATTCACAAATGTTATATCTCTAGAAGAGAGTGCATTGGAATGAAAGGGAGATTCATCATTCATGAATGCATCATCTTCAAAAGAAAGTGCATTGGAATGAATAGAAGGTAGAGTAACATTAAGAAAGGTATCAATTATTTCATCCTCTTGTGCCAAAATATCCTTATAAGGAATCTCGAGAGAGGGATCAACAAAGAATCATAAGAAAAGAGACAAGAACTCACTTTCACATGCTTGTAAGAGAACTTTTTGAAGTTTATTAACAAAATTGGAAAGGGATATAAGGAAGAAATATAGAAAATACATCTTGAAATAGAGATATAGACAAGTTATCCAAAGGCTAGTGTATATTGCTATTGATGGCATGGAATGGGGTTCGAAGCAGTGCCCCAATTTTTTTTTGGGGGAAGGATAAATCTTTTATTTGTCCTTACATATATATAAGGGGTTTTTCCAAAATGTAGAGAAGGGGGATTCACTACACATGAGTCTATTTATTCTCAAGAGATTCCTAAGGGGTGAACTACCCTAAACTACCTCAAGGAATAGTGTGATAATTCTAGAATCAAAAAGAATGAATCACAAATATTTTCTAGACAAAACTAAAAGCTCTTGACCAAATGACGACAGCGCAAAATAAGGACAAAAGCATGGTGTCTTGGCATCCTAGAGGCATATTGGCATCTGGGTATGTGTAGGATCATCATGGAAAAAATAAGCCTTTAAGTGGCAAAAAATTCAGAAAAATTAGTGTTAGCCAACTTGACGTAAAAATTTGAATAAGTTATCTATATTATTTCAAAAATATGTAAGAATAGAATTTGTAGAAAATTTAATATAGTTTCTAAACTACTAGGTTTATTTAAAAATAAATAAAATCTATTTGGTGAAATTTTGAAATTTCAATGCAGTAGTAATTAAATTTTAGGGAAAAAATAAGAAGTAGGTGTCTGTCTGACCACCCTAACCATAATAAAATGATAATATTTTTTTATAATATTTTATATATAAGTAGAGGACTCATGTCTGGATGTGATACATATTTTTTTGTAATTTTTTTCCAAGTAAATAATTAATTATGAATTTTTTATTACAAATTTTAAAAAAATAAAAACTCGTATGTCTGACTACCTTAACTTGGTCAAAACTTCATGAAATTTATTTTTTCTCTTTTTAATCCTATAGTAAGTGAAGAATAGAATGTGACACATGTTTTAGATTCAAAAAATGTGACACCATTCACTAATAGAATTTGACAAATAAATGACTACGTGACTAAAACTTTTAGTCATGTTACTAAAAATTTTAGTCACATGACTAACACTAGTAGAATTTGGCAAATAAATGACTAATTTGATCATCATAAGTGACTAATTTAGTCATCGGGTAAAATCACAACTAAATAATTGGTTAGACAAATAAAAATGACTAAATAAATGACTAAATAAATGATTAAATAAATGACTATTACTCCTCTATTCTTTTTTCTTTCGAATTTTATCATAATCCATAGAGCTTAAGCCCCCCTCATGGGACCCTTACCTAAGCAGGCTATTTGACCACCTAGGTTGCTTGGTGCACCAAAAGTACCTATTGCATGGAAGACATTGCCTCTCGGTGTAGTCTTAAGGCCTTCACATATTTTATAAAAATATTTAACATTTACATTCTTTAACTTTTATTAATATTATAATATAAAAAATATTAATAATATATATAATATAATATTATATAATATTGTAATATATAATATATAATATATATAATAATATAATATTATAATATTATATATAATATTATATTATTATATATATTATATATTATAATAATATAATATAATATAATATAATATAATATAATATTATAATATTATAATATAATATAATATTATAATATTATAATATATAATAATATTTATTATAATATATTTAATAATATCTATTGTATAAAAGCTGAAGATTTATATATTTTAATTTATTTAATTTGGATTCCATTTTGAATTTTTATTTTAGCGGGAAAATACTTGGCAGGCATGATGGGCGGGAAAATCCATTTGGCCATAATTTTCATTTTAATAAACTCAAAAACCCTCATCAAAACCTTATTTCAGGCTGCAGCTCGCCAAATCAGAGAAGTGAAAGGTCAATACCAGGGAGGAAGAGTTTGGAAGAGTGAAACCCATGTGAAGGAAGTAGAGGCAGAGACAAGGCACACTAACTACTTGATAGAATATCTCAAAGAAATTTTTGAAACAAAATGCAGAGACAGAGGTAAGGCGTGCAATTTGTTTGACATAATTCCTCAAAGAAATTTGATCTCATGGAATACCATAATTGGAGTATTAATGGATTTGATATCTTCATAATAAGAGTTTTCTTATTGTGTTCATTTTCACTATCTGCATTTTAAGCAAAATTGAAGAACGGGGGCTAAAATTAGGGTTCTATAATAGTGTTTTCCCACAAGCCAAAAAGATTATACTAAATGTTGTGAAAAAGCATGTACAAGCTTGGTTTGAGAGATGGATGCTCCCCTTGTTAGGATGCATTTCCATGACTGCTTTGTTAGGGTTAGTATATATAACAACTAATCTTTATTATTGCTTTAAATTAGTAGTTTTAGATCACAATACTATTTTATGATCCAACAGGGATGCGATGGATCTGTGCTGTTGAATTTTATCAATGGTATTGCAGAAAGGGATGCAACTCCCCATCTAACACTCAGGGGCTTTAATCTAATACATGAGGCCAAGACTGTTGTAGTAAAGAAATTCCTAGGGGTTGTTTCATGCGCCGACATTATTGCATTGATGGCTAGAGATGTTATATTGGTTGCTGTAAGAACATGTTTCTTTAATCTATTGGTGTTGCCATTTTAACATATATTTTTTTGCAAAGATTTGGAGAAACCTTGTGCGAGTATTTTCTTTAAATTATTGGTATTTATTGTTTAATTATTTATTTCTTTGTTGGGGTGAAAATATTTGGAGCTTTATTTTTTGTAATAAAATGTTGGATATAGCATGGAGAGCCACGCTGGAATGTTCCAACTGGTCACAGTGATGGACGAATATCAAATGCATCTGAAGCATTCTCAAATATTCTTGTCCCTAATTCCAACTTCTCCCAGCTTAATACTTCTTTTACCAACAAAGGATTAAGTATTAAGGGTCTTGTTGTTTTACCAGGTAATTACTCAAAACTCCCCATTTTTAGCATTAATTTTTCATATTGAGTGTTTTTAGATATAAATTTTTATTTCTTTTTTAATTGACATTCGGATTGAATTTAATGATCTATTAACAATGATCTATCAATAGTATTTTGATAGTTAAAAGTATACATTCTTTTTAGAGGATCTATTTTAATTTTAGATAAAATTAGAGTTGATAATTTCATAGGAAATATGAATGTTTACAAACGAATGAAGTAGATTATAATGTGGTAATAAGAATTGAAAGTAAAGTAGCATTGTAGTTAAAAATAATAATAACATATCAAATGTATAAGACATTCAAATTTCAATTATAAAAATATAAAAATAAATTATATATTTTATTATTTTTCTACAAATTGTTAAGAAAAATTGTTAGTAAATTCACATAGGATTAAAAAGGGTTAATTATATATAAGAATTGAAAGTAAAGTAGCATTGTAGTTAAAAATAATAATAACATATCAAATATATAAGACATTCAAATTTCAATTATAAAAATATAAAAATAAATTATATATTTTATTTTTTTGTACAAATTGCTAAAAAAAATTGTTAGTAAATTCACATAGGATTAAAAAAGGTTAAATTATATATATATAATTTGAAATGTTTAGTATTTATGAATTCACATTTAATTAAGTTGTTCAAAGATAATAATGAAACTTCAATAAGACAAGGAAGATAGTGTCAAGGAAGATTATGTTAAAAAATAATGTTTTTACATGATGTTAATGTAAGTTTTGATAATTTTATAATAGAACGAAAAGACTAATGATTATCTTAATTAAACAATTTTAAGAAAAATTAAGATATTTCATTTAGAACTTCTATTAAAAATTTAAGCAATGATTTCTAAATTATAAGAAAAAATTGGTGTACAAGCCCTTATAGTAGTAATTGAAAAATCAAATAAATTGACTTTCTCTCTCACTATATATATTATTGTTGATTTGACATCTTTCATTTTTACTCTTTATTTATATGTTTTTATTCTCTGAATTATACATATAACTCCCACTCTATTATCATTATTATTAATAATTAAATTTTTTTATTTAATTAATGTTAAATTATTTCCTTCTTTTATTAATTATTCAAATCTTTATTAAATGTCTCTATTATTTAAAAAATATATGTAATATTATAATTAGGTTATTTTATCACTCTTAGGTTATTTTATTTACTTAAGAGTTGTTTTACTTTTTACTTTAGAGCTATTTAATGATTATATTATTTTATTTATATTATAGTTGCCTCCAAAAAGATATATCTAGGCGTACATTAGATATAATTTGGTTTTTTAAACTAGATTTATTATTATTATCAGCTACTTTTTTTTATTTGAATCTAATCTATAATCATACAGTTTGCAAGGAGCCTATATTGATCTTTAAAAAAAATGGTAAATGTTCAGGGGTATTATATAAGTTTTTATTTTATAGTAAATGTTCATGTATATATAAAAAAGTATATAAAAGTGTATAGAGTTGTATTTTGGCAATACTCAGTGAAATTTTTTATCATCCTACTTTGTTTTTCATATTTCAAAGTTTCATAAGTTTTTAAAAATATTAACAAATTTTGAGTTTTTTTAATTATGGGCAGGTACAAACCAAGGATAAAATGCAAAACCAGTGCCTTTTAGATCCATTTACAGTGCACCCGATGTGCAACAATGGCATCACTGAAGGCATGCATTCACACCGATGGCTTTTTAGTTTTAGTTTTAGTTTTTTTTAGTTTTAAAAGCATAATAAATCAGCAGTTTGCATACTGCAGAAAGATTTTGTCTTCAAAACTCTATGTATAGAGTTCTTAGCTTTAGTTTTAGATTTTTTAGTTTTAAAAGCATAATAAATTAGCAGTTTGCATACTGCAAAAGATTTTGTCTTCAAAACTCTATGTATAGAGTTCTTTGTAACATATTTTATATACATTTTGAATATACACAATGAATTATTTTTAATCCTTTGAGCATATTTGTTGAAGTTTTATGATTATTTTAGTTTATAAATGACTACCATGACTAAATAAATGACTAAACAATGACTAAATAAATTATTACAATGACTAAAATGACTAAATAAATGACTAAACAATGATTAAAAAATGACTACAATGACTAAATAAATGATTGAAATGACTTAATAAACAACTAGTTAACAACAATCCATGACTAAATTAATGACTAAATATATGACTAAATAAATCACTACCATGACTAAATAAATGACCGGTTAACAACAATCAATAACTAAATTAACGACTAAATCAATGACCAAATCAATGACTAAAATAATTTAGTCATAAATTTGGTCGCATTATAAATGACCGGCAATAAACTACTAATGGTCACGTGACTAAAATTAGTCATTTATATGCAATTTTTAGTAGTTTATTTAGTCATATATTGTTGTTTTTGTACTAGTGATTTCAAATTTATAGATGTTTTTCAATCAGCCTAATGATTAGGACTTTAGTTGTAATTCTAATAGAAAATGAATAATAATTATTTATTAAATTCAAATTAAAGAATAATTTATATTGGTGGAAAGCTGAGAATCTCCTCTAAAAACCCTTTTCATTTTATCAATTTTGGGTAAAAAAAATTTGTCAGCCACATACCCTACAAATACCCATAATATTGCCACTTTTTGGCCCATCATGATCCTACACATACCCATCTCATATGGACTAGAAAGCAAGTTTATCATAGAAAATAGCTTAGCGACTACTAGCAATCAGATTACTAAGAAATTCTAGAATGTAGGAGAGTAACATAATGTAATAGGACTGGAATAAATTAGAGCAAATGATCAATGAAGTAAGAAAATAATGGAAATTCTTACAACCACCCAAGTAATGAACCCTCTAGCATGTGAATATCTTCAATACCTACATGCATAAGATCTGGAGAAAGTGTTGGGGTTGTATAGGGGTTTACCTTAGTCAAACCTTCATTTTGGTGTTCCCATCTCTATAGACAACCAAATAGATAGAGAGAAATTGACAAAGGAGTGATAAAAGAAATCTTCGCTCGAGGAGGAGAGCCCATGTCATGAAGTAAGGAGATAAAAGCAATCCTCCCTTGAGGAGGAGAACCTACATCACAAAATTTATATGAAATAGATAGGGGATATGTGAAGTTCCAAGATGCTCACAAACAAGAGACAAGGGAGATAAAGTTTCAAGGCTTAAGCAAGCCAAAGAGGATGAGGAAGGACAAAAGAGAGGGCAACAAGAGACAAAATAGTTGCGAAGAGTGTTGTGAGAATGTGAGAGTGCTTGAAGCTATTGTAACAAGTTGTATAGAGTTGTGCAAGCAAGATAACAAGAACAAGAGAAGAGATAAATGCTAGAGCCAAGGCCGGAAAGAAGCTAGAAGCATAAATGAATTGAAAAGATGGCTTTTAAGGAGAGAAGAGGAGGAAAAGGAAGCTTTCCAGGTGGTTACAAGGCATCCTAAGCCATTACCACTGACAAATGAAAATGACAAGTGGCAAACATGCTCAAAAATGGTCATTTGAATGTTGAAACATCACACGATGCTAGTGTGGCGCGTTAGTGTCCAAATACATCACACTATAAAATGACAAGAATGAGAAAAACACAAAGTTTGATGCAAAGCTGACACACAAGTGTAGCTTTTGAAAAGGGGTTTTTGAGCACCCTGAGAGGGAAAAAGGCTGATGTAGGGGCTAAAACACAAATTCTAGGGGAGTGGACACTAAAGCAAATACAAAAAATGTATGTGAAATTACAAGGGGTGTAATTTTACGACAGTACAATTAGAAATTTGGTTAAAATTTTCCTTATTTTCCTTATAATCACTACCCTTGGAAAATGATATATATTTTTGAGATTTGGTGGGTTATGAAGAAGCATTAGTTATTTAGGATCCACATTTGAATTCTTTTATTGTCAAGAACTTAGACTCAACTTGTTTGACATGTGTGTAAAGATACTTGAGGGATATGAATTTTTTGAGTTTAACCATATTAGAAAATGGACCAATCAATCCCATGATAATGTTTTTGAAATTCTAAATCATGTAAATAATTATGTTACAATCTAAAAGGTAAGGACTGAAATCATGTGGCATATTCATTGATGTTTTTATTAAGTCCTTGGGCACACTCAAAAAGATAAAAGTAGTAACATTAAGGCTCATTTTAACTTTGAATTATTTCAAGGAATCCTTTTTCAAATTATGAAAATTAATGTATAGACCACATATGTTAATGAGAAGTTTACCACTCAATAGAGTAGTATTTTAACAAACTAGGAAAAAAATAGTAAAGAGCCTATCTTTATGCAAAAAATATAAGATCTATTTGTGAAGTAACTCAAATATGTGTTGGTGTATTTGCAAACATGCATTAATAAACAATATTATGTATTAAAAACAAGAGGATACATGTTTAGAAATTTTAAATTTCAATCATGTGATTATAGCATCAATAAATTCTTCATTAACTTACCCCCATCCATGTGATTCTAGCCTTAATAAATTCTTCATTAACTTACCCCCATCCATATAAATTTCTTTTTGACTATATCAATCTTTTGAAATAATGCATCTATAGTAGTAGAGAGAATGGTATCCAAAGAAAATTGGGCACCATTAAAATGGATACATATAGGAGCTCTATAAGATAATCCATGGAAGAAGGTTGAGTATGGGGTACATACAAGGATTGAAATGAAAATTTTAATTGGGTGTGGGGATAAATGATGATATATAGTGAGGTTTATGTAGGGGAAAAAAGGGTACATGGTGTAAGAAGTGTTTATGGTGGAGGTACATGGGAGTGTGATTGGTGGTAGTCAAAGGAGTGGTAGGAGTAAAGGAAATAGTAAGTAAAATGGTAATAGGTTATTAAGAGGGAGAATTAGATGTTAAAAATATACAAGTGAGATGTAGGTATGATGCTATAAATATATTAGGTTGTAGTCCATATTGGGGAACATGTCAAAAAGTTATAGTACAAGGGTAGAAGAAGGAATGCTCATGGATGAAAAGTGTGGTTAGGTGCATTGGACAAAGAGCTAGGGAAGCAACCTTAGTATCAAATATTTGCAAGATCTCTAACCAAAATGACTAGTTGATTAAAAGTTTATGGATCATATACACTAGTTTTATTTTTATTTTCAATTATGATAGAATAAACATAACTAGTTGGGGCTTCATTAGAGACCATTTTCAATGGATTTAGCCATGTGTATCTAGAGCTATTCGTTTATCAACATCTATGCACATCAATGAAACTAACTATAATGCATTTTAATTCTATGTGGCTTGTCTTCATTCTTGTTCAAATAGGCTATTGAATGAACACATAGGGTTATAGTACAATCATGACAAATCATGAGCTCCCCTACTTGGTAGTAGCTCCTATTAATTATTTTAAGCACCAACTAGGTCAAATATGCAAAAGTAAACATGTTTTTGAAGAATCAAGACAAGAGTTCAAGCTTGTCATTATAGGATCAAAGTTCAATTGAAGGTAGGTTCACTCATGTAATTTTGACCCCTAATCAAATACAATTCATGTTTTCAAATTTTTTTGAAACCTCTTTCAATTTTTTTTAATTTTAAAGATAATCAAAAAATATACATCACAATAAAATATTCTTCATTACACATAAATTAAAAAAAAAACATTTTTCATTCTCTATCAATTTTAATATTTATTTAAGATTTAAAATTTTAAATTAAAATAACTAATTTATACACATGTAAAATGTATTTACTCCCCTCACAATTATTATGATGGACATAAAATCAAAGTAAATGATACAATTTTTTTGTCTTCTCGAGTTGGGTGTATGAGCTCTATTAGGGTTTTTTGTTTTCTACGGTCACCCTTTTGACTCATACTGCACACTCTGTGTAGGAAAACCCTCTATTCTTGTGTGTATGGCCACATTTACTATGGTTTTTTTTTTTAATATTCCTTCAACCAACTCTAACCTAGCAGTTCTTGCTAGTGTTAGCAGTTCGACAACGATAATCAATGGCTCCTCCTTCGAACAAACATCCTAGAAAATTTGTTTCAAAAGTATTTCATGAGGTAAGTGCTTTGATTCTCCAATTGATGTGGTTTTTCCTTTACTAGATTTTGATACTACCTGTCAATGGCTTGAGCAATACACCCTTGTTGGGTATTTTGTTTGGAGAACTCCCCCCTGAAATTTTGCTTAAAGATTGGGTTAACAAGTCTTGGGTACCTCATGGGGTCTACCATGATATAGCCCAAAACTTAACCAAGGGTTTCTTTTTGTTCTACTTTGCGGAGGTTAATCATGTGCAAGCCATCTTAAGCCATGGGCCCTAGTATGTCTAGTCTTCTTTGTTAGTTTTTCAAGCATGGACTCATGACTTTGCTTTCTTGGATGACACCAAGTTGTGAGTCTCGGTATGGATTGAATTCCCTTGTCTACCCTTACCTTGTGTGTCATTTTTGAATAGTATAGCCTCCTTATTGGGGAGGGTTATTTGTATTGAGCCAGATAGGTTCTTTCAAGCCCACCCCCAAAAGAGGGTTTGTGTGGAAGTTGACCTTTCCAAAGATTTAAAAGACTCCATTGATATCCAAATTGGAGCTCTTCGTCACACCCAGAAGGCCACCTATTTTAATTTTCCAACACATGTTGTAGGTGTCAATCAATGGACCACAAGATAAAGGACTGCCCTTTAATAGTTCCTCGTACACCTCCTCCACCACAAGATGCTAAAAAAACATCATTCAGTGGCTACATCTACTACTAAACCTGATGCGAAATGGACTACAGTTACAAACTGAAAGAATAAGTCCACTGGTTTTGGGTCAGGTCTTGTGACCTCTAAGCGAGTGAAAGATGTTTCAAACCCTTCTATAAGGGGAAAGAAACTCCAGTTGGAGTTGATTATGTTTCATAGCATTCTAGGTCAAAGGCTATGCCTTGATCAACTACTATCATGTTAACATAGCTGAATGTGTCTTCTCCTATGATAGGAGCTCACAAGTGTTCTTACATCCCTTCCCCTCCTAGGGGAGAAGGGGAATATGTTCATGAAAAATGGAGGATGTCTTCCCCGTCCATTCAAATTGGATCAATTCCAGCAGAATTTTTATAGAATCGCTTCTCTTCTCTGAATGAAGAGGAATTGGGTTTTGAAAACATGGAGGAGTTTCACTCATGAAGTTCCTTTCATGGAATGTTCAAGGTCTGATAGACCCCTCTAGAAAGTATTTTGTCAGAGATACCTTGTGCAAGTACTTTGGTGTTGAAGTGCTTTGTCTCCATGAAGTTAAATTTTTTGGTTTTTTGCTTGCCACAACTAGTCATTCTATTTGGCTAGCTAGTAAACTATTTTGTACTACCCATGATGCTGGGCATGGTAGAGTTTTCATCCTTTTGGCCCCATGGTGGCACTCCTCTATGATCGACCTCAGGTCTGATCCCACTCATCGGCTCGTCTGGATCCTTCTCAACATTGATAACCATTCCTTTGGGATTATTAATGTCTATGCTTCTAATGATGTTGTGGAACGCTCTTTGCTCTATTGTTGGATTGCTAATTCTTTACTAGTTGCTACCTGGTTACTCTGTGGGGACTTTAATATGGTAGAAATGACATCTGACAAAGATGGCACTCTTCCATTCAGATGGACAGTTGGGGAAAGGGAGGCACGGTTTTACATGTGCAATAAATTGGGCCTTTTTTATCCCAATATTGGTTGCCACCATTCTCATTCACTTTGGCACACTTGGTGCAATTATCGAGCCAGTTTTGATAGAATATTTAAGTGCCTTGATCATGCCACAATCTTGGTGCAATATTTTTTCTCATTTGATAGCTCCTATCTCTTGGTTAAGTTGTTAGTGGATGTGACTTTGTCAGATCATTTACCCATTTCCTTTTGCATTGAATGGGAGACTCAACAGCCTAGTATGTGTAAAAATTATTTTTTTAAACATGTCTTTACTCTGCCACAAGCCTACCCTAGCCCAAATCCATAGAGTTTGGAATTTGGAGTGCAAGCCACCTCATTATATAGGCTATATTTCTTGGTGGAATGAGGCTATCATCCATTTTTGTGCGTTTATGGGTGCCAACTGGCTACTTTTTGTTGGAAATCTTTGGAGGCTACCATTGCTGACCTTGTGCTGCCTTTGAGGCTTTGGTGGCCAACCCCTTTTCTCCTTCATTACAAGTTAGGGTGGTGGAGCTAAGGCACAAGAAACAAATTGCTGATAGCTATGCTGCTCAGGGAGCACAAATTAAAGCATGATTACATTGGGTAAAAGTTGGTGATCGTGCCTCCAAAGAGTTTTTCTTGGCTCTACATGCTAGGCTCTCATCCTTGGGCATTAAAAAAATAAAAAATGGTGCTTAGGTGCTCTCTAAGCTACCTAACATTATCTAGGCCTTTGTGCATCATTATGAGCAAGTTTTCATTGCACAAGAAGTCACATGTTTGCAACAACAAGCCCTTTAGGATTGCCTTGTTGTTGTGCCAAATAAGCTTTCTTTAGCTTAGAAAAAAATTTGTGATCAGCTTTTATTAGTTGATGATCTCAAAGAGGCTGTCTTCTCCATGGTTGATGAAAAAACCCCAAGAACTGATGGATTCCCATGTGAATTCTACAAAGCCATGTGGGACTATATTGGGCATGATCTGCATCAAGTTTACCTAGAAGCTTTTCATTCTAATTCCCTAGGTAACTTAATCTATAAAGGTAACATAAAATTCATACCTAAACTAGGTGACCCATAAGACATCTGCAACTGGAGACCTATCACGCTTCTTAATTTCTCCTACAAGATTATCACCAAGGCTTTGGCTCTTAAAATCCACCATCTTCTACCTTAGATCATGCACTTGGAACAAATCGGGTTTATCAAATCTAGATTTATTTTAGATAATGTCATCATTGTTTGGGAAGGCATGGAATGGGCCAACACTCAAACTAGAAAGCCATATTCATTAAGATTGAATTTTCCAAGGCTTATGATCACATTGAATGGCTGTTTATTCCTGCTATGTTGCAAGCCTTGGGTTTTGGGCCCAATTTCCTTCAATCTATTCAAATGCTCTTTGCGGATGCCTCAACTTGTATCACCATCAAAGGTCATCAATCCTCTACCTTTGGACTCTTTTGTTCCATTAGGAAAGGGTGACCATTGGTCCCCTCTTTATATATGCTTGCAGCCAAAGGTTTTGGTTACCTTTTGGCCAATGTGGTTTCTCAATGGTGAGTTAAGGGAATTTCTCTACCCAACTCTTAGGCTCAACTTGTTAATGGCCATTTTTTTGATGACTCATTCCTCACCCTTTTGGAGGATGAAAATTCCATTGCGGTGGCCCTTGAGTGTGTTAATAACTTTTGTCTTACTTCTAGCTTTGCCATCCAGTGGCATAAAAAATTGTGTTACCGACAATCTATCTTTCCCTCTCCACTGTGGCTGCAACAGTATGGTTCCAAGGAAGTGGATTGGGTTTGGTGAAGTTTTTTAGTTTTTGGGCATTCCCTTTGCTTTTTAGGTGTCTCTAGCTGAGTTGTGGAAAGCCGTGCTCTCCAAAGTTGAGCAAAAGCTTGCTTATTGGGTTACTAAGCCCCTCTCTTTAGCGGGGAAATTCTAGACTTGTGTTCCAAAATCCTAGCGGCCACCCATGTTTATTATTCTTCTTGTTGGCCCCCCTCCAAAGCTGCTTATGGCAAGCTTGAGAAGCTACTTCGTGACTTTCTTTGGGCCTCCTCTAAAACTCACAGAGGGTTTCATCATGTGTCTTGGGAATTCTGTTGCCTTCCTAGAGATTTGGGAGGTCTCAGGTTGCTATCTACTCAATGGCAAGGGACTACTCTATGTGTTAAATGGATTATTTGTGCCCTTATTGGGGATGAGGCTTAGAAAATTCTTCTCAGGCACAGTATTCAATCTGGCTTCCCTATTCATAGACCTACCTGGAAGGGGATTGGCTTTCAAACCCTTCTAGTCATGAATGAACCAATCTAGATTATAGGGACTTTTGTGGCCAAAAGCATCTAGCGAGCCTAGGAAGTTGTCAAAACTTGGTTCCATTGGGATAGATCTAGATTTCAAGATGGGCTCTCTCTCAACCAGCACAATATTTGGTGGTCACCTCTTTTTGCTAGCAATGGTCAGCCATTGGATAAGTCACCCAGGCTTAAGGCACTCAAATTTCACAAAAAGGGTATCTAGACCTTGGTTAAGTGCACCAAGATGGTCCCCAAAAAGGCAGCTTAAGTGGCCACTTTTTTTTTGAAATCAGGAAATACTGACCTTGGAAATGAAATTGAGGATAGTTACACTCAAAATTTTGACATGGAACAGAAACAAGGATCAAAGTGCTCCGAGTCTACTTTCTAAACTACTAATTTATTTTGAAAATGGTTGAGATTAAGGGGTTCAAAAAAGGGATGTACACAAATTGGTGCTATTTTTGTCAGAAAACATAACATAGCAGCTCTTGTACGACCTAAGCACAGTGAAATTTTTTGTAGTATTTTTAAAATCGCAATGCTGAAAAGTTAGCTAATAGTATTTAGTTGATGCATGATTTTTCTGATAATTTTTTAATGAACATTTGATTTTTTACTAATTTTCTAAGTGGGCACTTCTTGAAAGGCAAAATTTTGGCCGTGCTCCCCCTAAAATTTTTTGAACGTAATTGATTTTTAAATTTTTTTTTTTAAAATGTAGAATAGAGTCTAGTTTCTAAAAATGTAATTTATTTGAAATTTTGGTGAACAGTTAATTTATAATGAAAAAAAACCAAACATTGGTTTTTGGCGAAAAAGAGACATACAAACAAAAGAAATTATGGATGAAAGGCTTAACATTGTTAAAAAGTGAACAAAATTACATCATTAGATAGCTAAGAGAGAACCTAACATTACCCATGTGTTTTCTTTTGTCGATATTGAACCAGATGCAATCGTGATGGTGAGCACGAACCCGATTATGTGAAAAAATTGTAGAATTTGCAAAAAAACATCTCTAGTCATTGGGAATGCCCTCCAAGCCTCTGGGTTGGTATTCCAAGGCAACTACCAATGCTAAGGCTAAGGGATTCCAAAAGTAAAATATAACGTGCTTGTGTTATAACGCGAGCACGTTATTTCCTAGTTTTGATCTTGTTATGTTTCATCGATATGCGTCCTTTTTCCTCTTGCATGTCACTGTATCATTCTGTTTGTTATGCTGAAACCAAAGAAAATCCTCCTATCCCAATGTGGTTCACTGTGACCTCATGGAGTCAGGGAAACATCATGTAGATAATGCTTCATTATACCGAGAGTCACCCTGAACACCATCTCCTAGTCGCCGAGACATAAGAAATTTTCTTACCGAAACATGCTTCCTTGCTTCATTTATTTCGCTATAACCTTGAGATATCAGAGAGACATCTCACAGATTAGACTTTTCTTTACCGAAAATCTTCATTCGTCATGAGTCTCCCTGACAAATTGGTTCTCTCACCGATGTATTCTTTTATCTTATGTGGGTCGCCGTAACATATCGACATTGGGGAGACCTCATACAAAGTGCACTTTGTTTTACCAAAAGACTTTATCCATCTTGTGTGTCGCTGAGACAATCCAATTTTCATCCCAACAAAGTCCTGATTGTGTTATCAGTGAGACCAAAGGTCACTCGCCGAGACATTACTTCGAAAGCCTCAAATCCTACCAATATGCATCCTCTCGCCACTGGTCAGTGTGACAATGTATATTCGCTATGACCTCACACCGGAAGCAATATGTTTGGCCGAAGAAACCATCCATTTTTTGTTTGGTAAGACTCTCCTCGAGAACATGCTGATGAAAACCCTATGTCGAAAAGACATAACAACCTCGCCAAGATCACATTACGATGTCACCAAGCTCTCGCTGATGAACCTCCACATGCATTAGTTATGGAGACAATTCAAAATCAATGAGACACTATCCCAATGACCAAACTCCTACCAATAGGTTCCTCCTTAGTTGCTGAAACCACGTGAAAGTCATGCCGATCAGGGGGATGAAAGATATGTAAAAGTCATCAATTTTTTACAATTCCAATAGGATGAAAGAAGAGGGTGGGAGAGGGTGGGAGAGAGAAGGAGGGAGGGATGAAGAGAGTGGGAGAGAGTGGCAGGGAGGGAGGGAGAGAGTGGTAGAGAGTATGGGAGAGTGGGAGAGTGGGAGGGAGAG